>CM055117.1:803469563-804127063 GCA_029206835.1 Rana muscosa | reverse complement strand
AAGGCCAAAACAATCTTAGGAAGAAAAGAAGGCTGCGGGCGTAGCACCGCCTTATCCCCATGGAGGATCAAGTAGGGAGACTTGCAAGACAAGGCCGCCAACTCCGAAAACCTCCTGGCCGACGTAATAGCCACCAGAAAGGCTACTTTCTGAGGGAGTGTCAATAGGGGAATCCCCCAATATTGTCAAACAGCGGTTTCTGAAGTACCGAGAACACCAGATTTAAATCCCACGGAGGTAGTGGTGGTCGAACCGGAGGGGCCACATGCTGCACCCCCTGTACCAACGTACTAACCAATGAATGAGCCGCCAAAGAGCACTGAAAAGACAGGCAAGGCAGATATCTGCCCCTTAATGGTGCTTAAGGAAAGTTTCTGATCCACTCCACGAGGCATAAATAAGCTGATACTGTCCCCACGGAGCCCCCAACGCGCCTGTTGCATTCGCCCAGAGATTCTTGGACCTGGCCACAAACCTCTATACCCTCCGATTGAGACGCGAAGCCAGGAGAGCCCCATCCTAGGCAAAGGAGCCGAAATACATCCGGACGTAGTGACCATTCCCCTTGGTCTTGGTCCAGCATCTGATGACCCAATTAGGTCGCTTGCCAGTTTTCTACGCCCGGAATGTACACGGCTGATAGAGCCGGCACGCGCCGCTCTGCCCACTGCAGGATGTGAATGACCTCCAATGCTGCAGCCGAGCTCCTTGATGGTTGACATATGCCACCGCCGTGGCGTTGTCCAACTGGACCCCGACTGGGTGTCCCTGCAGCCTCTGTGACCATGTGGAGAGGCACCGCCTGATTGCCCAAAGGTCCAGCATTGATCTGCAGGCGGGATTCTTCCTGTGTCCAGCGACCCTGTGTCGACTGTACGCCCCAAACTCTTCCCCAACCGGTGAAAAAGGAAGGAACGACTTTTTCGGACCGAAGGGCCAGGGACCTTCGTCACCAGATCAGGAAATCCCTGACTAGCCGGCTCACCCAGATTTAGCAATCCAGAGACCGCAGAGATTTTGTCCCACTTGGATACGATCTCCTTTTTTGCAATACTCGAGTGTGGAATTGAGCATACGGTACCGCCTCGAAGGCGGCTACCATGAGACCCAGGATTTGCATGCAAAAGCGCAGTGATGACCACCTGCGGGACGCCAACATGTTCACCACAGCCTGAAGAGTCTGCAACTTGTCCGAAGGGAGAAGACTCACCTCTGAGGAGTCTAGGATCAAGCCCAGGTACTCCAGGCGTTGAGTCGGCACCAACCCCGACTACTGGAGGTTCAGTACCCAACCAAACTACCGAAGAGTCTGAGGCGAAAGCTGCTCTCAGATGGAGGTCGTCCAAATAGCCCACAATTGCGATCCCTCGCTGCCTCAGCAAGGCCAGGATCAGGGCGAGCACCTTGGTGAAAAACTCTGGTGCCGACGCCAGGCCAAAAAGGGAGAGCCACAATTAGGTAGAGCTCGTCCCCTACCACAAACCGCAGAAACCCCTGACGCATATGGGGACTGCAAGTATGCGTCCTTGATATCCAAGGATGCCAGAAAATCCCACGGATGGAGTGCAGCGACCACAGAGCGAACTGATTCCATCCTGAACCTTTGTAGTTTTACAAAGCTCTTGAGGGCCTTGAGATCCAGGACCAGACGGACCCCTCCCTTCTTTGGGACTACAAACAGATTGGAGTAGAATCCCTGAAACCTTTCCGGCACCGACACAGGTACTATCATCAGCAGGTCCTGTGCTGCCCCAAACAAAGCGTCCCGGAGGAAGATGAAGGTTGGAGGGAAAAAATCTGTTTTGGTGGACAAGAGAGAAACTTCTTCTTGTACCCCGATGAAACCACTTCACAGACCCACTGGTCGGAAGATAGGGAGGTCCACTGAACTGAAAACTCTGAGGCGACCCCCCCCCCCCCCCCCGAGTCGGGCGGGGGCAAACCTACATGCTGCCGCAGAGTTGCTCGCAGGCTTGTTTGGCTTGCGAAAACCAGGGATGCTTTTGTCCCTCAGTGGGCACCTTGTCGGCCTGGGAACGCTCACCTGCGGGCCCGGGTGGACGGGAAAAAAAAACAAAAAAAAACGCTTGTGCACAGAAAAGGAGGGCCCTGGCCTATGGCGTGGCTCCTTACCTTTTCTGGATTGTGGGAGCAGTGTGCTTTTACCCCAATGACATTAATAATGTCATCCAGCGAGGCTCCGAATAGCTCTCACCCGAAAAGGGCAATCTGCCAGAGCCTTCTGGGACGTCTGGTCCGCGGACCAGCATTTCAGCCAATTCAGGCGGCCTAGCCCCCCAGCAGATACTGAGGCTCTGGAAAGCATGGACCCCTCCTACTGTATCTAAGGCCGCATCGCAGACATACTTAAGGCCATGCACCAACTGGTCTGCCAGTTCCAAGCAGGCCGGGGAAGCCTGTTGCTTTAACTCACGGTACAGCAAATTTTTGCCCATTCAGTAAGTGTCAGTGACACCAGGGCCGTGGCCAACATTGGCCGCAATGCTGACCCCATTACCGTGAACATGGAGCGGGCCACCGCCTCGGCCCTCCTGTCTTCAGGGTCCTGAAAAGCAGGGGTCCCCTCAACTGGAATCGTGGATATCATTTAACCTGGATACCGGGGGGGCCCACAATTGGGGGAGAGGTCTATTTTATCAGGAAACTCTCCCCAAAAGGGATAACGGACTGCCATGCGTTTCGGGCTGCGGCCGTTCCCATTCTTTGTATATAAACTCATCAAAATAAGCTAGGTAGGGAAAAAACCCGTAGCGGTGCGGGCCGGCTTGTGGGACCCAGAAGGGACCGACACCTCAGTATATGCCCTTGCCGTATCCCCCATTTTTTGGGGGATCCCGCACCCAGGGATAAGTGCTCCAACAAGCGCCTTCCTGCGCTGACCCGGACACAGAGTCATCCTCACTGTCGGAATGGTCCTGGTCCACATCTGACACATCAGAACAGGGGCCTTTTGCCACAGCAAGGCCCGAGTCTGAATCAGAGCATTCCCCAGAGCATGGTGGGGGGAGAAGGCGTCATTTTACCCCCTTTGCGCCCGCAAGCCGCCTCCACCATGGCAACAAGGACTCCAGGACCGCCGACAAAGCATCCATAGGCACCGCAGGTGCGGGGGAACCGGTTGCTACCACAGGGATGTCTGGAGAAGAAGCGCCAGCTTCTGACGCCATGCTGACCTGCGCTCGCCTCACACCCTTCTGGGACAGTCAGGGCGCACAAAACTTCCACCCTCCTAGCTGCTACCGACCAAGAGACCCCCTCTGCGGGACTCACCACCCTGACCCAAGCATAGCGCTGCTGTCCACTCTCCCCTGTCAGCCACGAGGTGTCCTGTGTAGTGTGCGCCGTTCAGAAGGAACATTCCCAGCGCTAGAGGTAAAAACTAAGCTGGGGCTACAAGAAAATGGCCACCGGCCGCCTCAGCAAAACGAGCGCGGACTACAAGAAAATGGCCTCCGGCAATCTCAGCAAAACGAGCGTGGGCTACAAGAACATGGCCGCCGGCCACCTCAGTAAAAACAAGTGCGGGCTACAAGAAAATGGCCGCCGGGCTATCTCTGAAGTAAAAGAAAACGTCCGCTAGTACACTGACCCACCACGCGGAGGCCTTCACACATGGATATACCGAGACACCCCCTATGGAGAGCGGTAGGGCTGGGCGATTTCCCCCCCAAAAAAAAAAAAATCGATTTACGATACGATTTTTTTAAATTATATTAAAGTGCATCAACAAACAAAATTGCAAAGGCAAACCCTTTCTCTAACTGCAAAGTCAGTGTGCAACAAAGATTGTTAAACATCCAAAATTATGAATACTGTTGGATTTAGCTAATAAAAACAACAAAAAATCCTGAGGTTGAACTGTGCCCATGCCTCACTGTGCCCATGCTTCAATCACTGTGCCCGTACCTGATGCAGATTTTCATGGGATACGGATTTTACTGCTACACCGGCGGCCATTCCAGTATTCAAAAACCGCGCCTCTTCCTCGTCTGTGATAGGCGGAACACTCAATTTCCCAGCATTCAGTGTTCCGCTTATCACGGACATCTGCTCATCCTCATAACACAGACGAGGATGAGAGGATGTCCGCGATAGGCTGAACACTGCTTGCTGTGAAATTGAGTGTTCCGCCTATCACAGACGATGAGGACTCGGGAGGCGTGGCTTTTGAACACTGCAATGGCCGCCGTCTGTCTGCATGACACGCTGATCAGGTAGGCAGACGGCGGCTTGCGGTTAGTTAGTGTTACATTACATCTACTCGCGGCGGCTGCGACGAGTAGATGCAATTGGGGTAACGCCGCCCACTGCCATTCTGGATACGCCCCCTGCAGCCCTGCTACGGAAACTCTGAAGGAAAAAAAATCGATTTTCTTCAAATCTGAATCGATTTGAACTCAAAACTCGATTCAAGATTAAAATCAATTTTTTTCCCAGCCCTAGAGAACGGACCACCCAAACCCAGCGCAGCCCCCAGCCAGGGCTCGGAACCCCCCCGGTCAGGTACACAGCAGGCCCAGCCACCACAGAGCATGGGGAGGAGTGAAATGACAGGGAGAGAAGAAAGGGAGAGTGAGAGACCCCCTAGTCGACCTCCCCAGGAATGCCCAGCTGTTCCATCCTGCCGAAACAGGCGGAACCCTACTTATCTGTCCTGCGGGGCTGCTGGACGCATTCCGGACAGACCCATCACCCGAGCGGTACGGGGTGGCCGTCGGCCACGACACACTGTGACTCGGACAGCAGTAGTCCGGTCATATATGTGCCCCGGAGCATATAGCTCACCGGCTACCCCTGGAGCAGACGGGGCATGTCGTGGCCGACCCAGCGCGTAGCTAAAGGTCTGCTCACGCTCGATGGCCGGCTGGGGAGACTACCAGGATCTATATTATCCAGCCTGTCACCCAGCTCGGCTGTCGATAGAAGATCTCAGAATCCAAAATAGTAGAAAAAGTAAAAAATCTCCAGGACGAATGGTCCCCACCGAGAGCCAGGTCCTTCTCCTACACTAGGCAGAAAAAAAACTGGAGCTGCTGGATGCAGTGTAAGGGGGTTATAGCCAGTAGGACCGCCCCCTGGGCAGTACTGTGCACGTTTTCTGTTTTTACATGTTCTGCCTAGTCCTCTCCTGAAGGTGGCGATATAAAGGTCAAGATTAAAGGAGCTGTGTCCGTCAATGAACGAAAGAGAAAAAAAAAATGGTTTTTCAAAATTGATGCTCTTTGTTTATAGCACAAAAAATAACCACAGAGGTGATCAAATACCACCAAAAGAAAACTATTTGTGGGAAAAAAAGGACACATTTTGTTTGGGTATAGCGTTGCACGACTGAGCAATTGTCAGTTAAAGCGATGCAGTGCCGTATCGCAAAAAATGGCCTGGTCATTAGGGGGAAAATTCTTCCGGTTCTTAAAGTGGTGTTCTGCCCAAAAAATTTTTTAAATTAAAAGGCCAGCAGCTACACATACTGCAGCTGCTGGCATTTAATAAATGGACACTTACCTGTCCTGGAGTCCAGCGATGTCGGCACCCGCAGTTGTCGGGTGCTCCGCCGCCATTGCGGGTAAGGGAACCCGGCAGTGTAGCCTTTTGGCTTCACGCCGGGAACCCTGCTGCGCATGCGCGAGGCCCCGCTCCGCTCTCCTATTGGCCCAGCGGCCGGGGGAGGAGGGAGCCCTGCCTTTGACGTCACAGCTCCGCGGCAGGGACTCCGGGAAGTGGGAAAGGATACCTGTCAAAGACAGGTATCCTGTCCCACCTCCCCCCCGAAAGGTGCCAATTGTGGCACTAGAGTGGTGGAGGAATAAGATGAGCGGAAGTTCCACTTTTGGGTGGAACTCCGCTTTAAGTGGTTAATGTATTACACGTGTAAACATTTGTGCGGATGTTTACATTTGTAATGTTTAAAGTCATTCTAAAAAAGGTATTGAGAAAAAAAAAAAAAAAAAACTGCTGTGCGCAATGGTTTTGCACAGAGCAGTCCCGATACTCTTCTTTTTGGGTTCCCCGCTGCAGTTCTAGCTCCTCCCCCTGCTGGCTGCCCCCCAAAAGCAAGCCTCTTGCTATAGGGGCACTCAAACAGGCTAATTTCTGAGCGGCACTCCTGTTGGACGTTGTCCATTTACACACACACACACAGCTCGGCCCCGCCTACTCTCTCCTCATTGGCTCACTGGCTGTGATTGACAGGAATTAATGGCTCCCTCTGCTGTGTGAGCCAATGATGAGAGAGACCCGGGAGAGCGGCTGCTCTCATGAACATCGCTGGATCGAAATGAGGCTCAGGTAGGTTTAAGGGGTGGCTGGGGGGCGTTGCACTAGAAGGTTTTTTTTACCTTAATGTAGAGAATGCCTTAAGGTAAGGGAGTAGATGCATTCATATTTTTGCCACCCAAATGCATTATTTTACATTAAACCTCATTTGCCATGTAGTTGCCCACCCCAATAATTTGTTTAGATCTTCTCGCAAGGTTTTGCACATGCTGCGGAGAAGTTATTGACCTGCTTAGCTTAGTATTGTTCGAAAATACAGATTGAACCGTTTACCCCCATCCTCCAGGTCGTTTATGAACAAATTAAACAGGATTGGTTCCAGCACAGAACGCCGGGGGACCCCACTTTCCACCCCCTGACCATTCCGAGTACTCCCCATTTATCACCACCCTCTGAACTCTCCCTTGTAGCCAGTTTTCAATCCATGTACTCACCCTATGGTCCATGCCAACGGACCTTACTTTGTACAGTAAACGTTTATGGGGAACTATAGATGCATGGATTTTTGTTTTAGCCTGGATCTCCACTTTAAGCCTAGTACACAGGCTGAATGTCAAGCGACATTAGTTTCAGAAACTAGCCGACATTCGGCCCATGAATATGGAAGCCAGTCCAACAGAAGCAAGCCATTCAGGGGGTGTCCCCCGGTCAGAACACAATAGCAGAGCAGGGGAGATCACTACCAACATCGGATTGTTAATACAGCGGCTCCAACCTGAGCTATGAGGATTTTTTTCCGTTCAACCCAGCAAAAACCTAGTAGTGTGTACTAGGCTTTACTGAGGGAACATCAAAGAAATAGGAAGAGTTTAACAAAGAAAAAAACAACGGAAGGGAGGGGTCAGGGGAAGATACCAATTCACATAAGTAAAACAAGTTATAGTGGCTTCAAGTGCCAGTTCACACAGGGGCGGCTTCAAAGTCGCCCGACTCTGAAGCCACCCCGTACAGCGCAACTTCAGTGCGGCTTGCAAAACAACTTACAAAACTGTACAAAAGTCAACGCGATCCGCTCTGAAGTCGCAGCAAAGTAGTACAGGAAACCTTTTTCTGAATCGGGACAACTTCAGTCGCTCCTATTAGAACGGTTCCATTGTACAAAATGGGTCGCGACTTGTCAGGCAGCTAAGTCACCTGATAGACCCGAGTTCACACAGGGGCGACCTAAAACTGCCACTAGATTTTCAAACAAAGTCAACAGGAATCCTAGCGCAATAAACGTGTGAACTAAACCTAAAAGTTACCTGTCTCCCCAGTGAACCATCACTAAAACTTAGGACAAGAATTCACCCAACAACTGACATCTCAGATCGAGTAGTCCATATGCATTTTGGCAGAGGCAATAGAACGTCTTATCAGTCCTCTTACTTAAACCTCAGCTCCACAATCTTCTCCAATAGACATTAGGTGCAGAGAAAAAAACTGCCACTGTGTAAAAAACAAAAAAAAAAAAAAAATAGGATTTTTGTACTTACCGTAAAATCCATTTCTCTGACATCCATGGACTGACACAGCGTGTCTTTACACTTTACATGTGGGATGTCCCAAAGCAGTGTTAAGAGGGATGGGAGCAGTATAAATGGAAAAACCAAAAAACTTCACTCCAATACAAGGCAGAGCTTCTCAACAGAGGAGTTGCCACATTAAACAGCGGCCTGCAAACCTTGCGGCCGAAGAAAGCATCCGAAGATGCAACCACATCAACCTTATAAAAAGGCATGAACAGGGGACCAAGGTCGCCACCCTGCACCCTTGTGCAACCGACGCTTGATGTCGGAAAGCCCAGGAAGCACCAATTGCCCTGGTAGAATGCGCCGTAACCGGAAAGGGAGGCGCCCGCCCTTAGAGAGCATAGGCTTGGACGGTTTGTCTGATTCCCCTAGAAATGATGGCAGACGAAACCGCTTGGCCCTGTCTTGGACCAGAGACGGTCACAAAAACAGTGAGTCACACTTCCGAATAGAAGTAGTAGCAGACAGGTACACCCGCAAGGCTCGTACCATATCCAATATGTTCAGCGCAAACTCTCAGGGATGCGATGGGTGAGGACACAAGGACGGGAGGACAATGTCCTCATGTAGGAGAAAGGTCGACACCACCTTTGGCAAAAAGGAAGGTCGCGGATGCAACACCGCCTTATCCTTATGGATGACTAAATATGGCGACTTGCAGGACAAGGCCGCCAACTCAGACACTTGTCAAACAGAAGTAATTGCCACTAAAAGGCCACCTTCTGAGACAAGACAAGAGGGGAATATCCTGGATATTCTCAAAAGGAGGTTCCTGGAGGACCGAGAGCACCAAATTCAGATCCCACGGTGGGAGAGGAGGCTTGACAGGAGGGAGCACATGGCGAACCCCCAACACAAGGTGCTAACCAAGAAATGACCCGCTAGAGGTCGCTGAAAGAAGACGGCCAAGGCCAAAATCTGATCCTTAATGGTACTCAAAGCAAGCTTTTGGGTCACTGCACACGACGCAGGATTCTGGGGACGGAATACGTCCGAGGACGCCAGTCCAGCGCTTCGCCCATGGCGATATAAGCTTTCCAGGTACGGTGATAGATCTGCCTGGAGGAAGACTTCCGTGCCCTTAACATGGTCAAAATGACCGAGTCCGAGAGACCTCGGCCCCTCAACACCTGGCTTTCAACAGCCATGCCGTTAAAGCCAGAGACTGTAAGGCCGAAAGAAACATAGGACCTTGAGACTGAAGGTCCTCCCTCATCGGCAACCGCCAGGGAACCTACGCGACGAGACGTACCAGATCAGCGTACCAATGACGCTGAGGCCAATCCGGAGCAATTAGGATCACCAGAGTTTTGATCAGGTGATAAGGACCCTATGGGCCCACCAACGCATCCGAGGCATCGCCCAAGGATCCCTGGATCTGGCCACAACCTCGACATCTTGTGATTGAGTCAAGAGGCCATCAGGTCCACATCCGGCGTGCCCCACCGTCGGTAAACTAGTTAAAATATGCAAGGACCACTCTCCTTGGTCCAACGTTTGGCGACTCAGATAGTCCGCCTGCCCATTGTCTATGCCCGGAATGTAAACGGCCTACAGAGCAGGCACGTTTCTTTCGGCCCACTTCAGGATACGGGCTACCTCGGAAGCCGCAGCTGAGCTCCGAGTCCCCCCTTGATGGTTTACATATGCCAACGCCGTGGCGTTTGTGTGACTGGATCCTCCGTCCGGAGTCCAAAGCCCTTGGGCCGACAGGACTCCCCAGACTCCACCCCAGCCCGTCAGACTGGCGTCTGTCCATTTGATGGGGAGGAGCGCCTCTCCGGACCGAAGAGCCGAGGATCTCAACCACCATGTCAGGGACGCCCTGACCAGGTGACTCACCTGGATCTGTAGATCCAAGGACAACGGAGATTTGTCCCAGGTGGACAAGATCTCCTTCTGCAATGCCCTGGTGTGTGATTGGGCATACGGAACAGCCACGAAGGAGGCCACCACGAGTCTCGGGACTCTCATGCAAAAACGGATTGACGACCATGTTCAGGACGTCAGCACCCGCACCGCAGGCTGAAGTGCCAGCAACTTCTTCCAGAGGTAGGATACCTTTGCCTCCAAGGAGTCCAGAATCAGACCTAGATACTCCAGACGCTGAGTCGGGACCAGGACTGACTCCTTAAAATTATGGAGATCAATGGCTTCGCATGCGCGCTATGGAATGACAGGGAATCAAACCCTCAGTCACACACTTACAAGGATGGCTTGCTACCACTGAGCTACGCCCTCACCCTTGAATGTTCAGGAACCACCCGAAGTCCCTGAGGGTCTGATTGACGATAGTCACGCATACTTCCAAGTCTGAGCCACTTTCTGCTCTTAGCAGAAGATCATCCAGATAGCCCCCGACAGCAATGCCTCGCTGTATCAGAAAGGCTAGAACCCTTGGTGCCGAAGCTAGGCCGAAAGGAAGAGCCACAATCGATAGTGGGTTTCGCTGAACGCAAAGCGCATAAACTTCTGGCGACTTGCGCAGATCGGAACATGCAAGTAGGCGTCCTTGAAGTCCAAGGACGCCAGAAGAAAATCCCCTTGGTGGAGTGTAGCGATCACCGTGCGAATGGATTCCATGCGGAATTTTTGCACCTTCTCGAAGGCATTCAGGGCCTTGAGGTCCAGGATAGGTCGAACCACGTCCTTTTTTGGGACGACAAACAGATTTGAGTAGAATCCCTGAAAAACGCTCCTGTGACGGAACCGGCACAATCACTCCGGACCTGATCAAATCCTGTACAGCCCCCAAGAGGGCTGCCCGACGGGTAGGAGGAAGATTCGAGGGAAAGAATCTGTCTGGGAATCAGGATCGGAATACTACCCTGTCTCCCGAGGTGACCATCTCGCACACCCACCAGTCAGAGATTCGGGAGGTCCACCGATTCGTGACCTGCGAAGTCGTCCCCCCACCCCAGAGTCGGCGGGACAAGACTTCGCGCGGAGGCGGGCTCGGGAGGCGCTTGTGCCCACCAGCCGCACTCCGTCAGTCTGGGAGGACCTACCTGTGGACTCGACTGACGAAAAAAACCCTTTTTTGCTGGAAAGGAAAGGCCCTTTTGCGGCGGGCCCCCTTAACCTTGCTAGTCTAAGGAAGAAGAGTGCTTTTACCTCCTATGACATCCTTGACGATGACATCCAGAGCAGCACCGAAAAGTCTACCACCTATAAAATGGTAGATCCGTCAGGAGCTTCTTAGAGGCTAGGTCAGCAGACCAGCATTTCAACCAGATAAGACGACGCCATACCACCGCCGAGACAGAGGCCCTGGATATTAAAGGGCCCGCGTCCAACGTGGTGTCGCACACATAAACCAGGCCCTGCCCAGTTGGTGGGCCAGAGCAACTGTGTCTGGAGGAAGATTATGCTCCTGTACAGCTAGGTGCAACATTTTTGCCCAACCTGTAAGTGTTTAAGACACAAGGGTCGCCGCTACCACAGGCCGTATCCCAACAAGGCAAACATAGCTCTGCGCACCACTTCTGACCTCCTGTCAGTGGGGTCCTTAATGCAGGAGTCCCCTCCATCGGGAGAGTGGTGGCCTTGTTCAACAGGGCGACTGGAGGGACGACCACTGGGGGAGAAGCCCACTTTTTAAGTAGGGCATCTTCAAAGGGGTATCTGATAGACAAACGCTGCGGGACCATAAAAAAAAATTCTTCTGCGGCTTTTTCCAGACCTTATCAATGAGCTGGTCAAAGAAAGTACATATGGAAAAAACCTCTTTAGAAGGCCTGGCCTTAAAAGAACCAAAGGAGACTGTATCCGCCTGAGGTTCTGCATCCGCAGCATTTGAGCTTGAGAGTGTCCCTCACCGCAGTCATGAGTAACAAGCGCCCTGTCATTTACTGACTCAGAACTGGAGTTTCCCTCATAAGGAATGTCCTGTTCAAAACCATCCAAACATTCAGAACTAGGGTCCTGAGCGGTAGTGGCTAGGCCCATATCTGAATCAGCACACTGCCCTCGTGTAGATAAAGTGGGGAGAGGGCGCCTTTTTTGTACCTTGCACACAGCTCCCATCCTGGTCAGAAATTGATTCCAGGACTGCCCACAACAGGTCCATAGGGACCGCAGGTGCTGAAGCACTGCCTGTTGCCACTGACATGTTAGGGGAAGCTGGTGACACAGACTCCATATTGTCCCCCTCTGAGACTCCTCAGAAAAAAAGTCCACCCACAGGCTGTGCTGACTGAGGAGGGGGCGCCCAGGGGACTCACCAAACCGGACCAGGGACCGCTCAGTTCCGCTATCTGTACCGTGCTGGTGAGCTGAGAGGAGACTGAGGAGATTCGCGCTGTTACAGCAGCGCTAGAGGCCAAAACTAGTGCTGAAAAGCGCGCAGGCTACAAGAAAATGGCTGCCGCACTTCACTGAGGCAATCCGCGGCAAGATGGCCGCCATGACGCAGATAAAGTGAAACCGCACACACGCACAGCGCCACTCAGGCCCCAAAAAAAACACACAAAAAAGCCCCAAAGCATATATTGCAGACCAGCATGAGCCCCCCAAGAACAGTGTGACCCCCAAGCACCCCACACAGCCAGCGCCAGTAATGGTGACAGAGAGCGACAATAAAATACAGGGGGAGACAGGGAAAATCCCCCACAGAGAAACACACAGCCTTTTGTACTCACCTGCAGGCAGGAGAGACTACTTACCGGTCCCCTGAGGGACACACTGGTGTGTTTCTGACAGGACTATCACAGTGCAGTACTGAGTAGCTGTCGGCCCGGTCCACCGCGAAAGATACAGTCAGTCAGGAGCTGTTCAGTCTTGAGAGGACCGTGGGAGCATGAAAGCAAACCCGGCCACCCCTGGAGTCATGGGGCCTGTCGTGAACTGAGTTTCACGCACACAAGGCGAGGATCAGCACGCTCGATGGTCGGACAGGGAAGACTACGAGGATATCTTGTACCCAACCCGTTGCCCAGCCGACAATTGATAGAAGATTCTCAAAAATAAAAAAAAGAATTCCAAAAAGGAATAAAAATAGGTCAGGAGACTGGCTCCTGAGGGAGCCACGTCTTCTCCTTCTGCTAGGCAGAAAAAAACTGAGGTCTGCTCACTGCAGTGGGAGGGTTATGTCCGGAGGGACCGCCCCCCTGGGCGGGGCTGTTCAGCTCTGGCTTTTTAGAATGTATGTATAACATCTCACATTCTGCCTAGGTCTTCTCCTGCAAGCAGGGTCATAACCCACATGTAAAGTGTAAAGACACGCTGTGTCAGTCCATGGATGGTAAGAGAAAAACTTTTTAATAAAAAATATAAAATGTGATCAGTAGCACTTACATAACAGCCGGTTCACAAAGGGGCAACACAGCTTCCACCTCGACTTTGGGAGGCAACTTGGACACGACTTGAGTATGAATCACAGCGTGACTCCAGGCAACTTACAGGGCAACTTCAAGTTGCCTCCAGGACAGGCGACTTTCCAGTGGCCAATCAAACAATAATCAGCTCTGTGGGAGGGAGGGCTTTGCCAGGAAAACTATTTTTACTTCCTGGAAAGTTGCTTCAGTTAAGACAGGGGATCCGACTTGGAGGCAACTTCCATTGAAATCAATGGGTACAAGTCGCCTAGAAGTCGGATTGAAGTCGTACAGGAACCTTTTCTGAAGTCGGAGCGACTGCAGTAGTGTACATTAAGATGGCTCCATTCACTTCCATTACTTTTCTAAACCAGGCGACTTGAAGTCGTATGTCAGGATGCCCCTGTGTGAACTGGCTCTCAGAGTGCTGTACACAGACTGTGCTTGTATAAATTGCCTAATGTCTGCAGTGGCCGCACTTTGGGGTTGTGACTTGTGTGCATTATTAGGTCACTGACTCTTTCTCCCTACATATTTTGTTGCACAGACTTGGTCAAGGAAATCGGGAGATTCAGGAGACTAAAAGCTGGTGGTACACATGGGCCAAATATTTTCTCTTGAACCGGCTGACTTTTAGCCCGTGTGTACAGCAGCCTGTCCGACAGGAGCACCTCTAATGACCAGCTTTTATCAAACGGGCATGCTGGAAATTCAGCATCCAATCATTGCTTGCAGCCAATGGCAGTCCCCCTGTCAGAACACAACAGCTCAGTGGGGAAGATCATTCTACTAACATTGCTTGTCTTAGTACAGCGATCCTTCAGGTATTTTTTATTCAGCCAGCTGGGTTGAACAAAAAAATAAAATAAAAAAAACACTCCCTGTGTAGCAGGCATTCGTACTTACACAGGAAATTATCTTTTGTTGGCGTATGAACATTAGTACTTTTCACTTTTGGAAGAGAATACTGTGATTACATATTTAAATGTAACACCAATTGAAGGAAAATACAATTATTATTGAGTTTGAAAAATGATAATTACTATTAGAAACAGTCGAAGAGAACGATAGAAGTGTGCATAAATGTAGAAATCATTTATTCAAGTAGCTGTATTTGGCTGTGTAACTTATTGATGTTGTCATCTGCGACACACGTTGATTTCCTGGAAAATTTATGAACCATTAAATCGCTCAGCTGCTACATCCCCCTGACAAGTATTCAATTTGTGGCTTGTCAGTGTTTCCTAAGATATTTACTTTTGAAACCTTTTAATATATATTAATAACATAGAAAAAGACAAAGTATGTCAGTGTTTTTATTGGCGAACACTTGTCTCTCCCCTCTTATTTCAATAACTGTAAACTGCATCAACTCAACACAATGAAAGCAGAAGAAAAATATATCAATAAGGCACTTTCAATTCGCCAAGATGAATATTTTAATTCCTTTCCTGATACTCATCTCCAAGGCTTCATTCACCTGAACCTGCGTTTTTAGATTGCGGGCAGAATCGCAGCGATTCACCCCCGATCCCAAAGAGCCCAGGTGTGAATGGAGCATTTGGAGCAGATGATCAGATTACAGACAAAAGAGAGGGGATGATGTGATGAACTACAGCAATGCATGAAGACAAAACAGAAATTCTGAGCAGGTGTTCTTGTATTAGGCTAGGGTCACATCTATGTAGGTTGCAGTTGATGCATTTGTTTGGCACGTTTAGCGTTTTTGAACATGCGTTTTGCTACTTTTTTTTTCTTTTGCCAATTGGAATGTATGACAGTTCTGCACATGTAGGGCGACTTTAATGCAGCTTCACACTCTCTGACACTCAAGTAGCATCAAAGTGGTGCAGGAATCTTGTTAGGGTTAGAACCCCTTCATAAATGTTTCTGCACTACTTTGATGGGACTTTATAACTACTTTAATGCTTCTTGAGTGTCAGAGAATGAAAAGTCACACTACATGAACAGAACGGTCATACTTTATTAGCCAAAAAAAAAAAAAAAAAACGCAAAATACAAAAATGCACAAACACTCGCGTTTTTTTGTGGCAGGTCCATTGAAGTCTATTACACGCAAATCTCAACCTGCTGTGGAAAAAGAAGCCCCTGATCCTTTCCAAAAACGCAGCAGCGTAGATGTGAACGTGTCCCAAAGGAAACCATGTTAAATGGACTGTAGTGCGTTTCTGTAAAACACACAAAAAAAATAAAAACACATAGATGTGAACCTAGCCTTAGTGCACGTGCGTTTTATCTTTTCCCGTCTGAGATTATGTTATTTAACATTCTGCTAAAACTTTGTGCATTAGTACTGCATGGTCCTTGAAGGCGATACACCCAGAATGCTTGTCCTGCAAATCTGAGTGTTAATGCAAAGAAGAAGAAAAAAAAAAAAAAAGCGCATCTCGGACAGTACTAAATAGTTTTTTCTGTAGTCACCCAAAACCGGCACATGAAAAATGCCAGGAGACACGATCTTCAGAAAGTCTGCTTTGCTCACATCATTGTGCAACAGAACTCTTAACATTGCACATTATTCAGCAAGGCTCCACTAATAAGGCAGCCTCCTCAAAATGCCCCTTATCTATTTATTAGGAAACGCACAATTAGAAAATCCCAGTAAATAGAGGTGCTGCTCATTTTTTTGCTTACTGCAGAGGTCCACCTCTTGCTTGAATGCCTCTGCTCTAACAATGCAATAAGGATCGATTCACATTTGTCCAGGTGGTTGCGGGTTCGGGAATTGCACCTGTTCCCCCAACCACCATTGCAGCTCAATGAAAACAATGCTTCATTTCGCCTGAAAAGTGATGTCTTATAAGGCCTGTTTCACACCAATGCAGGTTGCAATTTGCGTTTTTCAATACACGCTTTTGATCCATTGAAGTCTATGGAACCAAAAAACAGAAAAAAGTCCCTGGCCCTTTCCATAAAATGCACAGATGTCAACTACGTCCATAGGAAACCATGTTAAATGAACTGTTGTGTGTTTCTGCAAAATAGATAAGTGTGAACCAGGCCTAAAAACAAACATCTTATACCTGCATGCCTTTGGTATGTCATGTAGGAAAGCAAAGAGTGAAAAGAGATAACAAAATAAAAAAAATGCTTATTATACAAAGATATAATGCTGGACAGATTTGAAAGAGAAAAGAGCAAGATAGACTTTTGAGGTGCCAACAAAAATTTTGTACTGTGAAATATTATGTTCTACTTTTTAGCCTTATATAAAAAAGGCAGTGCAGCGCTAATCAAGTCCATAAATCTAAAAACGATCCATGTGATCTTCAATGGTGATTTATAGCAATAAAACATGCAGGTGGTAATGTGAACACAGCGAGGGACCTCCACCAGTGATAAGAATGGCCGCTCACCTCACAATGTGGACCCTTAAGTGATAAAGGGTCACAAGCACCTTCCCATATGGGTATAAACAATTCAGGCTTGTATACCAGCGTTCCAGGGTCAATGGATGACAGCAGCACACAGGCAAGCTCACAAATTACTCCAATATGGTGTGAATCATGTAAATATATAAAAGACAGACCATAGTGCTCTCCGCAAATAAAATACAATTTTAATAAAAACGTGAATGTACTTACAAGAAAAGGCACTAATCCAGTGCCAGGTAAGGCAGCGTGAATAACAATGGATGCAGATGGCTACGGGTGACGTCACGTCCTTCCCATACGCACGTTACATCCCTATGGGCGGGACGTCATCAGCGCTGCACTGCCTTTTTTATATTTATCTCAGGGATTTTGAACTTTTGACCCTTGCTGTTCAGCTGCTTATATTAGGGTTGTTTTATTGTGCCGATTTGCTTTCCGTTTTACTTTTTAGCCTTCCCTCACCTCCTGAAAAAGCGGGGAACTCCTGCGAAACACGTGGAGATAAAAACAAAACTGAAGACACCTCAGTTATTTGTCTAATATTTAGTAAATTATTTACCTAACTGATGTGTTAGGTGTCTGCTATTTTGTGGGAGGGTCCTAAGAGAGGACTGTTTTCCTACCTTCATCTTTTATGAACGTTTGAATGTTTCTTTTTAGACTTATTTGTAACAATACTGTAAAATATATTGATTTTATTTAAGAGTTTTTGTTGGCACCTCAAAGTCCATCTCGCTCTTTTTCGATATAGGATGTTGGTGCCATATGGCAATCTTTGACCTTTTATAAACTATAATGCTGGACAGATTTGTTGGTACCCATAGAAAATATAACTAACTGGCTCAAAGCGACATGTCAACTGTTTTCTGTAATAAATATGTTGTTCCATTTGAATGGATAAAAGTAGTCAGTCAATCTGCTGTTTGGTATCATCATGTGCATCACACTCAACATGGACCAGGAAAAGCCAATAAGAGTTGTCTGGAGGTAGGAAAATTATAAACCAGCATGTCAAAGGTAAAGCCTATAAGACCATCTACAAGCAGCTTGATGTTCCTGTGGTCAATGTTACAAACATTAAGAAGTTTAAGGTTCATAGTAGTGTAACCAACCTCTTGGACATGGCTGAAAGAGAATAAAATTGACCCCAGACTGAACAGAAGCATAGTGTGAATGGAAAACAAAGCATCAAGGAAAACGTCCAAAGAGAAACTAACTTAAAAATGAGGTCAAGTCGGAGCAAAAAATAAATAAAATGGTCAGCAGCTAGGAATCCTGTAGCGGCCGACTTTTAATATAAGGACACTTACCTTTCCAGGGATCCAACGCCATCCTCACCCAGGCTTGTTCTTCACTAGCCTTTGGGTTTTCCGGCGCCGGCATTCTAACTGTGGGCAGCGGACTATGCAGCTTTCGGCTGAGCTTTGTGAATGGTCCTGCAGTCTTCTAGGACCTGTAACATCTCCCAGAAGATGGAGGGGGGGTAGGGAAGAGAACTTCCACTTGGATTGCCTTAGTGATCCGAGCGGAAGTTGGAGCAGGTGCCAGTCAAAACTAGGTACTCGCGCCCCCCCAACAAAAACAAAACAAAAAACACACGCCAAATATGAGAGGAGGGGGAAGGAGGACTTTTGGGTGGAGTTATGCTTTAACTCCAAAGTCAAGGAGTTTTAGTGTCCGATCTTACCATCTATCTCTTGGGGAGGAATCTATTGTTGAAAGAACAACAAAAAGGTCCGATTGAAATTTGCTAAAATGCATATTAGGAAGCGACAATTCTTTCTGGGAGAATGGCCTTTGGACAGTTGAGACAAAACTGGCACTTTTTAGTGAGTCAATTCAGCTCTTTGTTCACATACAAGGAAGAGCTTTTTTAAAGAAAAGAGAACCATACCCACTGTGAAACATGGAGGCTTGATTATGTTTTGTGGATGCTTTGCTGTGTCTGGCACAGGGCGCCTTGAATCAGTGCAGGGCAAAATTAAATCTCAAGATAGTCAAGGAGTTTAGCAGTGAAATGCACTGCTGTCGGATAGCTCTGTCCCGGTTACAGGTCATATGTCCTCAACCAGATAACCGCCAAAAACAACACAGCTACAAGCATGCAAAAAAATGCAAAGAACAAAACAATGGACTATTCTGCATCCTACTAAACCTTTATGAAGTGAGCTGAAACCTGCAGTCCAACAAATTTGTCCATGTCTGTAGGACAGTTTAACTTCTATGTGCCAAAAAGGTTGGTAGCGCTTTAATTCTGCAGTATAAAACTTTGTCTGCTGTCATTATTCTTTACAAAAAATAGGTTAAATGGCAGGAGTGTATGTGGAAATTAAAGCGGAGGTTCCGCGGCAAATAATTTTTTTGTTTTTGGTTGCATTCAATGTATTTTTATATCACCAATTAGTACTCACGTGTTTGGTGACTTCAAACCTCTCCTGTCTGTTTTCGGGCAAAAGATGAACTTTTAAAATCAGCTATAGAAATTTTCCATTTTGCTTGTGGGCATTGTGAAGCCCACAAGCACTGACTTCCTGGAAGCGGTGGACGGTGTTCTGCAGAAAAAGTTCCCCGGCGGATAAGGTTCCCTCCCCTGTACTGCGCATGCGCGGCACGAACCTCAACGGAGTTTCCGAAAGTAGCCGAACATGTAGAGCTGCGAGTTAGCTCTACACGGCGCCTGCGCAATGCCTAAGAGCCGTGTAGAGCTGACTGCGCAGGCGCCGTGTAGAGCCGACTCACAGCTCTACATGTTCGGCTACTTTCGGAAACTCCGTTGAGGTTCGTGCCGCGCATGCGCAGTACAGGGGGGGGGGGAACCTTATCCGCCGGGGAACTTTTTCTGCAGGACATGCGAACTCCCAGATTACATTGCGGGAGGATAGAAACGCCTACTCCCGCGGGAGTGAGTACCCGGAAGCCGAAATTGACATAGCCATAATACGGTATGTACAAAAGAAAAAAAAAAAAAGATGTGGCTACTGGACATGTTAGTAGTGTAAGGAGTGTGCTCGTATATAGATGTTATTTTGGGTGACACTCCGCTTTAATTCCCTCAGTAATGCTCTAATGCAATGAAATGATCAGGCAGTTCTCAGGCAGGGGCTTAAGTTGACCAAGTAAACAAAGAGTAGATTACCCACTGCTTATCTATTTCACACAGCCCTGCATAGACATTTGTTACTAAACGCTATAAGAAACCTTATTAAAGATAATTACATTTAAGTGAGATGCTGCAATTGCCACACAGCAGTATTCCATAAGCATAAACAAGTTATAAGAGGTGTTAATTTGTAATAAACATAAAAAAGCAATTTTAAATTCAATTTATTTAGCAATGAATAAAGATAATTCAATCACAGCATATAATTTTTTACTTCCAAAATAAGATAGATTGTGACCTTGCAGACTAAAAAGATTATTTTATGGGTAGCTGCGTGACTCATAATGTATATATACAGTTTGAAAACAAGCCTACTTTTGTATGTAACAGAACTATGCTAAATATTATTTACATCGAAATTGACCATATAACATAACCCGGGAGCAATAACAGAAAATAACTACTCATTCCTGTAGAAACAAATAGCCCATAGTTCATTGGATAACTATGGTCTTCTGGGAAATCTGTAAAAAACAAACAAACAATCTGTAGGCTGCCATCGAAGAGCCCTGAAAGTTCTAACTTGCTGCATGCTCGCTCCAGGTATGCGACTCAAAATATTTTAGGCCAGATATGGCCAGGCAACAAGTATTTTCAGGAGGCCAGCAATGGATAAATTGGCTTTTTTTACTTGATTGCAAAGGCAGAAGTTTTTTTTTTATCTTAATGCATTCTATTCATGTGACAACACTGAAGAAATGACACTTTGCTACAATGTAAAAGTAGTGAGTGTACAGCTTGTATAACAGTGTAAATTTGCTGTCCCCTCAAAATAACTCAACACGAGGGGGCAGGGCGGCGCCAGCGGAGACAGACATGCCCTGCTGAAGCTCCGTGACTCTCAGGACTCCACAGCCGAATAAAGCGCCCGTTCAGCTCGGTTCCCGGTGGAACCAGGTGTGGGAACAGCTGGTGAGACAAAAGAGTCTATTTATGTTTAAGGGGTGCCCGCTTGAACAGGAAAACATCTAATTTCAAAGTCAGTCAGCCCAGAGCAGCATTGAAAATGGCACCTCCCCCTTCTCCTCACACAAGCACCTCACAAACTGCTAAACAAAGACAGCAGAAACAGCGGTCCCAGGCTGCTCTTGTGGAGAATGACACAGATAATGATAATGACTATGAATATACTGACCCAGTACAGGTCACCAACACAGATACCATTAACCCAAACATATTAAAAGCAATTTGAAAAGATGCTTCAGAAGGCACTTAAGAAAACTTCAGACCACATCACAAGCAGTTTGTCAAAGGAAATTAGGGAATTAGGTCAGCGCACTTCTGACCTAGAAGATAGAGTAGATCACATGGAAATTGATGTACAGTCCCACCTGCATGAACTAGAGGATTTAAAAGCAGAAAATCTCATCCTAAACTCGCGTTTAGAAGACTTTGAGAATAGGGTCCGTCGTTCAAACTTGCGCATTTGTGGAATTCCTGAGGCAATTATTGATCTCCAGTCCACAGTAACTGCCCTATTTCAGGAGCTGCAGCCATCAATCACTATTGACCGCATGGAGATAGACAGAATTCATAGGGCTCTGATTCCTCTCAAAGCTACAGGACCACCGCGCGACATTATAGTGAAACTTCACTATTTCCGTACAAAAGAACAGCTTCTTGCCGCAGCCCGTATAAAAGACTCTTATATTCCAAGGCAATCCATATCAAATTTTTACTGACTTGTCTCCAACTACGGTTGCTAAAAGACGGGCACTGAAACCCCTCCTTCAGATCCTACAGCAAAACCAAATATTATATCAATGGGGTTTTCCATTTTCCATACGGTTTACACATCTAAGTTCAAAATATAGATGTAAATCTGCTGACGAATTGCAAAAGGTACTACAGGACCTTCACCTATTGGACAGATCATTCTCCTTGTCAGATACTTTACACAAGCAAACTGCATCCTACAAAGCAAATTAAACTTCTAACTCCAAAAGCAATGGAAATCATCACAGTCCTACTAAACGCTTTCGCTTCAACTCGCCTGACAGGAATCCTGCAGACACTATGGACTGAGAAACAACTTTTTCATGTTTTATTTTGGAACTTCTCTCCACGGGAGCTCTGAGATTGCTCAATTTTCCTTTCCCCCCCCCCCCCCTTTTTTTGTGAAGGCCTATCGGCCATTATCAGCACTATTACTTATAGTTCATCCCTATTTAAGCAAGTTCGCTGTTACATAATTATTTTTTCTCTTGAATCTACCCTACACCACATATATATTTTTTTTTTATATATAGACGGGTGCTAAAAGTTTTTTCTTCATTTTTCTTTTTTTCAATAAATGATTAAGTGGCTGTTGCGGTCCTGAGAGCTAGTTACTGCTCTCCCCACTACTCTGCCCTGGGTTTCTCCTCCTATCTGTTTTTGGAGGGGCTTCCTTGGATAGATTTTTGGCCTCTGGGTTTGTATTTTCTACTCGCCCAGTACGCCGTATTTTTAATTATTCTCTGCATACTTGATTTATCATTAAATGCTTATATGATTCTTCTTCCTATCTTTTCTTTTTCCATCTTTTCTATCTTTTCTTCTAGAACTCAGCTCCTCCCCAGGGTAAGTATATTTAAATATTTTGCATATATATTGTATGTTTATATTGATTTCTTGATATGTGAACGGCCCCCTTAAATGTCTTATCTTTGAATGTGCAAGGCCTCAACATACCTCAAAAGCGCACGAAAGCATTTCGCTCACTAGCTTCAACAAAGGCACATGTAGTTTGTCTCCAAGAGACCCACTTTACTAAAAATTCCGCTCCTAAATATTTTGGCTCTCTATACCCTCAGGTTTTTACAGCCTCGGCTGACACAAAGCAGCGTGGTGTACTGATAGCGTTTCATCGCACAACTCCCTTCTCACTTCAGACAGAGATCAAAGATCCTGAAGGGCGGTATCTCATACTTACTGGGCATATAACTGACTCTCCAGTTACTGTGGTGTCATACTACGCCCCAAATAAAACCCCTTCATCCTTCCTCTCTCACTTGTTACAGGTAGTTGAAACTCATAAAACTGGCACGCTACTAATTTGTGGAGATTCGAATCAAGTCCTTTATCTATTTTTAGACAAATCCCCTATTCCTAGCACACCTATCTCCCGTAAAAGCACATTTCAACAATTACTCCAGCAACATCACTTATTAGATACCTGGCGAGAAGCAAACCCAGCTAAGCGACAATTTACTTTCTACTCACATCCTCACAATTCACTCTCCCGAATAGACCACATACTTATAAATGTACCTATGGCCCCTGAACTTCTCTCTTCCTCCATTATACCCTTCACATGGACTGATCATAGTGCAGTGTTAACCTCATTCACCT
Source organism: Rana muscosa (assembly GCA_029206835.1). NCBI lineage: Eukaryota > Metazoa > Chordata > Amphibia > Anura > Ranidae > Rana > Rana muscosa. The sequence goes on along the minus strand of CM055117.1, from coordinate 804,104,055 downwards.
CTGCAATTCCAAAAGCACAAGACCCCACTTGGCAGATAAATAACTTCATGCTATCCTACCCATCCCACTATGCAGATTTAGAGACAGCCTTAAAAGATTATATTTCTTTTAATAAAACCTCTGATATCTCTCCTCTGACATTGTGGGAGGCTCATAAATCAGTGCTCCGTGGAGCATGTATTCAAAAAGCCTCATACCTCAAAAAGGAAAAACGGCTGCTCCAACAAACTGGAGGCAGAATTTAATTCAACCCATGCACTCTTTCAGGCAAACCCTAATCCTACTACGAAATCACACCTGGATAGAGCACGTCTAGACCTTGACCTTTTTCTCTCAAACTCTGCTGTTAAAACGCTAAGTAAATATAGGCATTCATTCTATCTTAAAGCCAATAAACCTACGACACTCCTTGCCCGGGCCCTTAAAAAATCAATACACTCCTCCAAACCGATACGTCTAAAATTGTCCCACGACACCTACACCAGTAACCCAGTAAAAATTCTTCACACTTTCCAAAAACATCTTGCCACATTATACAATAAAGAAGAACCCCTAAATCAGGCCTCTGCAGATTCCTTTTTTTCCCACATCACACTTCCATCTATTCCCTTGGTCAACCGGGATAGCCTTGAAAGCCCTATAACCACTGATGAAATTAACATGGCAATAAAATCTCTTAAGCTAAATAAACGTCCAGGCCCAGACGGCTTTTCAGCCATGTATTATAAGAAATTTGCACATATATTAACCCCACTATTGACCGAAGCCTTCAATTCTATACTCTCTGGGCATTCCTTCCGACCTGAAACACTGACAGCTATTATTTCCATGATCCCTAAACCAAATTCAGATGAATCAGCTCCCTCCAATTACAGACCCATCTCTCTACTTAATTTGGACATAAAGCTTTTAGCAAAAGTTTTGGCAACACGTTTAAATAATATAATAGGATCTTTAATCCACAAGGACCAAGTAGGCTTTATCCCAAAACGCCAATCTGGTGATGCGGTACGTAGAGTGGCCTTACTTACCCATATTGCCCAAAAAAGACGGATACCTCTTTGCCTGTTATCCCTAGACATCAAAAAGGCTTTTGATACTGTATCATGGCCCTACAACGCTGGGGATTTGGCCCCCACTTCCTTAGTTGGATCTCGTCACTGTATAACCACCCCAAAGCCTATGTGAAATATGCAGGTTATAAATCCAACCTATTTAACATCCTTCGAGGAACCCGTCAAGGTTGTCCTCTTTCCCCAATTCTAATTGCCCTTCTCATTGAACCCTTAGCTCAATCTATCCGTTCTGATCCATCTATTAAAGGCCTTGAGATAGCTGGACATCAGCATAAAATTTGCTTATTTGCTGACGACATTTTACTTTTTATGTCCTCTCCCCATATCTCTGCTCCTAACTTAATACAGAAGTTAGACCAATTTGCCCGTATTTCAGGTTTGCACGTCAATCTGCAAAAATCCTCAGCACTCAATATCTCCCTCAGAATTACAACAAGCACAGGTATCCCTTCCCTTTTCCTGGTCCACTACGCGTCTACCCTACCTGGGAATCAACCTCACGTCTCATATTACAGGACTCTTCTCAGCCAATTACCCACCTATATTACGCCATATCACCTCTTTGTTAACACATTGGTCTTCTCTTCCTATATCGTGGATAGGTAAAATGAATATTATTAAAATGTCTATACTTCCCAAAATTCTGTACTTTTTTCGAGTTTTACCCATCTCTCTACCGGCATACTTCTTAAGAATACTACAAAGTAGAATAACAAAATATGTTTGGGGTACATCTAAACCCCGTTTACCTAAACATACTCTTTACCTCCCTAAATGTAAAGGTGGTCTGGGATTTCCTAATTTATCTACCTACTACTACGCGGCCCAACTAGCACAATTAACCAAATACCATGCAACCTCGGAAATTCCTCTTTGGGTAACTCTAGAATCAATAGATTGTGATCCTTATTCTATCTCCAATCTTTTATGGCTGAGACCTTCTGATCATAAAAGAATCACTAACCCAGTTACCAAAAACTCATTAACTATTTGGAACAGATTTAAAATAACAAATGAGCTACAATCTCCTCACACTCCACTTTTATCATTTATTAAAAATCCCCTTTTTTATCCTGCCTGGAAATTCCCCAAATCTTTTAAAGCCTGGACTAACTCTAAATTAATCCATCTTCATGACCTGCTGTCCCAGACTACCTTTATACCGTTCCCAGATTTATGTGAAAAACATGGTCTTCCAAACTCTGAGCTTTTTAGATATCTGCAGATTAAAAACTTTTTTACACCCTGTATCCAAAGCAGAACCAAACTTAATAAATTATCACACTTCGAAACCAAATGTAAAAATGATCCCCATGCAATTGGACTGATCTCTAACCTCTATGCTCAACTCATCACTAAACCTGTTTCTGACCCTCCTTCTTATGTAGCTAAATGGGAGGCAGATCTCAATCTTAATCTTGAAATATCTGATTGGGTTGCAATCTGGAATAATACAAAATCCTCCTCACAAAACATAACAGCTTTGGAAACTAATTACAAAGTACTCACCCGCTGGTATTTGGTCCCTTCCAGAGTTGCAAAATTTGCCCCCAATTACTCATTATGTTTTCGTGGCTGTGGTGATCTTGGCTCCTATCTACACACTTGGTGGGATTGTCCGGTAGTTCAAAAGTTCTGGAGTGATATATTTCTCATACTCTCAGCCTTGTTTGCAATATCCATCCCTCCAGTACCTTCAATAGCACTCTTAAATCTCAAACCGGCAACACTCACCTATAAACAATTTAAACTTTCATTGCAGATCACAACAGCCGCGAAACAGACCATAGCTAAAGCCTGGAGAACTGGCAATTTGGTATTAAATGAAACTAAGCATAGAATTAACCAAGCTATGGTCCATGCCAAAATGGAAGCCATAATTCAAGATAAAATAAATTCCTTTAAAGATATTTGGCAACCATGGATAACTCAGTTTTTGCCACCAAACTTTGATAACACCTTGTTGATGCCTTGATGTTTTACACTCTCTCGCAGTAACTATCTATAAGCAAATGGCTATTGATGCATTTATCCCCGGGGATTCTTCCTGTCACTTCCTCTTCTCCTTCTCTTCTTCACTTCTTCATGCTCTTCCCCTTCTTTTTTTTCTCAACTTGTTTATAATGGTCGTTTTTTTTTTTTGTGTTTTTATTTTTATTTTTTATTTTTCATGTATATATAGGTTCAACAAGTATACCTACATATGCTCCTCTCAATTTTTTTTAGGCACAGATTCTTGATTTTTAAGAGTTATATAGTAGCGATCATTCTGTCTCATACCTTTTGAGGCTTTAATACATTTCTTTATCCTCCTTAGGTGTTTACCTTTAAGGCTTCAATTGTATTTCTCATTCTGAGTCTACACTTTATTTAGACTAAGTGAAGTAACTCACTCTGATTATTGAGTGAAGCAATTGTCTCTTGATCCATGATATATATATGATTTCATATGCTAATTTTGAACCTATTGTAGTGATTACTGTGATTGTTGCTTTATTTTTTTTTTATTTTTTTTATTATTATTTCTCTGTAATTTGATAAAATTCAATAAACAAATTTGAACAAAATAACTCAACACACAGCCATTAATGTCTAAACTGCTGGAAACAAAAGTGAGTACACCCCTAAGTGAAAATGTCCAAATTGGGCTCAAAGTGCCAATATTTTGTGTGGCCAGTCCACCATTATTTTCCAGCACTGCCTTAACCCTCTTGGGCATGGAGTTCGCCAGAGTTTCACAGGTTGCCACTGAAGTGCTCTTCCACTCCTCCATGATGACATCACAGAGCTGGTGGATGTTAGAGACCGCACGCTTCTCCACCTTCCATTTGAGGATGCCCCACATATGCTCAATAGGGTTTAGGTCTGGAGACATGCTTGGCCTGTCCATCACCTTTACCCTCAGCTTTTTTAGCAACGCAGTGATCTTGGAGGTGTTTGGGGTCGTTATTATGTTAGAATACTGCCCTGCGGCCCAGTCTCCAAAGGGAGGGGGGGATCATGCTCGGCTTCAGTATGTCACAGTACATGTTGGTATTCATGGTTCCCTCAATGAACTGTAGCTCCCCAGTGCCGGTAGCACTCATGCAGCCCCAGACCATGACACTCCCACCACCATGCTTGACTGTAGGCAAGACACACTTGTCTTTGTACTCCTCAACTGGTTGCCGCCACAAACGCTTGACACCATCTGAACCAAATAAGTTTATCTCATCAGACCACAGGACTTGGTTCCAGTAATCCATGTCCTTAGTCTGCTTGTCTTCAGCAAACTGTTTGTTGGCTTTCTTTTGAATCATCTTTAGAAGAGGCTTCCTTCTGGGACGACAGCCATGCAGACCAATTTGATGCAGTGTGCGGCGTATGGTCTGAGCACTGACAGGCTGACCCCCCACCCCTTCAACCTCTGCAGCAATGCTGGCAGCACTCATATGTCTATTTCCCAAAGACAACCTCTGGATATGACGCTGAGCACGTGCATTTAACTTCTTTGGTCGACCATGGCGAGGCCTGTTCTGAGTGGAACCTGTCCTGTTAAACTGCTGTATGGTCTTGGCCACTGTGCTGCAGCTCAGTTTCAGGGTCTTGCCAATCTTCTTATAGCCTAGGCCAACTTTATGTAGAGCAACAAGTCTTTTTTTCAGATCCTCAAAGAGTTCTTTGGCATGTGGTGCCGTGTTGAGCTTCCAGTGTCCAGTAAGAGAGAGAGTGAAAGCCATAACACCAAATTGAACACACCTGCTCCCCATTCACACCTAAGACCTTGTAATACTAAACTATTCACATGACACCAGGGAGGGAAAATGGCTAATCTGGCCCAATTTGGAAATTTTCACTTAAGGGTGTACTCAATTTTGTTGCCAGCAGTTTAGACATTATTGGCTGTGTGTTCAGTTATTTTGAGGAGACAGCAAATTTACACTGTTATACAAGCTGTACACTCACTACTTTACATTGTGGCAAAGTGTCATTTCTTCAGTGTTGTCACATAAAAAGATATAATAAAATATTTACAAAAATGTGAGGGGTGTACTCACTTTTGTGAGATACGGTCTGAGCTATATATATATATATATATATATATATATATATATATATATATATATATATCCAAAAATGGGATGGGTTACTTCCTCTTATCCTCTATTTCTTGGAGCAGTGTCAGGGTGGGCTCCCAAAAATCCACCAAATTTTAAGTAGAAAAGACAGGACTCATTCTCCAATACAAAAGATTTTTTACTGGTTTTTCTTCAAGATAAATGCAATGCTACTGTACAGTTACGAGCATACCATGCTCTTTGTCAGGCTTTAGATATGTATAATAGAGAGAGATAGATAGATCTATCTCTATCTCACTACTCCTGTAGAGGTCGCTAGTGTCCCAGGTCCCCACTGCTGTGCAGCCAGTCACATAGCATTTCCTTCACACATTAATTCAGAAAACAGTCCTTGGCTTGTTTTTGAGGTTTTATTAGGGGGTTGATAACTTTGATGAGGTAGGGAATTATGGGATGCCCAACTTGGAAAATGTCCAAAGCTATTAACAAAATGGGACACTTCCTCCCTATTCACAAGTAGTCCTCTTCTTCCTTCCTCCTGCACAAACTTGGTTTACTATAGCACTTGCTGATCAATCCTGGCAGGATATTTTCTAGCTCAGTAAAGGCCCTTTACAGGCAGGAACGGTCGGTCCCTTAAGTGAACAGCAATTCATTCCTCCTCCTGCTTCCCTTGTGGCCATGGATCCCAGTTCCATTTGCTTGCAGAAATACTAGCTCACCTGGCTGCCACCAGCGACATCTGGCTGATCTTCCCCCCAGTCCTGCCCGACTGGACAATTCCATGGAGATTACCCAGGGCAAAGACGAAGACTAAGCCCACTGCTGTCTTCAGACAGAACTGTTACAGATGTTGTGTTGTCCCTGCTCAGTAGTGATCTCTACTCACTGTCTATCTTTGCTTTGTTCCGCTGCCTTTCCTGAAGGTTCTCCAACTGCTTCCTGTGGTGGGATCCTTCTAGGCCTCCAGCCTGAGATATCACCCCTCCCTAAGAGGGGTTTCCCTCAAACGCCACCGGCAGCCTCTCATCAGCACTACATCTTCTCCTTCCACCCGACACTGCGACGGGAATGGCCCATGTCTATTTAGAGGGCTGTCTATACCCCCTGCCAGCCCACATCTGGGGATTGGCCAAGGCCAATAAATATTCATAAAAAATAATAAAGCCGCCATTCACAAATGATGCTGTGACAGAAATATACAAATGAGTAGACTTAGGTGAATGAAAAATGTCCCAAATTGAAATCCAAAGAATATATCCTAGAGTCTTCGATAGAGAGAGATAGAGAGATGGAGATACACACACACACACACAATTGATGAAATCCACCCGTGCAAAAGATCTAATAATGGTGACAGTCCACACTCTGTAGCAATAGAGTATAAACGGAAAAATTATCCACCACCAATGAAGGGGATCCGCTTACCAGAACCCCGTGGTCCCCTATTACGGAGGACCCAGGGAAGCGTTGGGTACAAGTACTGCTGGGCTGCTGTGCTGGATGACTCCAAACTGCTCCACACCTGCTATACTCCACCCTCCAGGGCAGTGGTTCCCGATGGATAATGGATATTTGGAACAAACAAAGAGTGTAAAATCCTTGAGTTTATTCCAAAAGCAAATACAAAAATATACTTACAGGGTTGCAGTAGTAGGTAGGCCTATAACCTGGTGCGCCGGCCGAACGCAAACAGGTCACCCTTCCGTGCAGGGGTAACGAGCAAAATAGGGGGGTGACAACAGTACACCCCTCGTTCCGCCTGACTAGTTTCATGACAGAATCAGAATTAGTGCCCCTGGAAGAAGCGATTCTGTCACGAAACTAGTCAGGCGGAACGAGCGGTGTACTGTTGTCACCCTCCAATTTTGCTCGTTACCCCTGCACGGAAGGGTGACCTGTTTGCGTTTGGCCTCGCGCACCAGGTTATAGGCCTACCTATTACTGCAACCCTGTAAGTATATTTTTGTATTTGCTTTTGGAATAAACTCAAGGATTTTACACTATCAGAGGCCTTTGTTTGTTCCATATATCCATCGGGACCCACTGCCCTGGAAGGTGGAGTATAGCAGGTGTGGAGCAGTTTGGAGTCATCCAGCACAGCAGCACTTGTACCCAACGCTTCCCTGGGTCCTCCCAGGTGACCACAGGGTTCTGGTAAGCGGATCCCCTTCATTGGTGGTGGATAATTTTTTCGTTTACTACTCTATTGCTACAGAGTGTGGACTGTCACCATTATTAGTAGATCTTTTGCACGGGTGGATTTCATCAATTATATATATATGTGTGTGTGTGTGTGTGTGTGTGTGTGTGTGTGTGTGTGTGTGTGTGTGTGTGTGTGTGTGTGTGTGTGTGTGTGTGTGTGTGTGTGTCTCTTGAAGAAGACTCGAGGATATATTCTTTGGATTACAATTCACCCAAGTCTATTAATTTGTATATTTGTGTCACAGCATTATTTGTGAATGTGCACAAGTTTGGGTAATTTATATGTTGCACATTTTAGATTTTTCACTGAATTTTCAATTATTGGTAGCGCGGCTTTGTTATTCTTTTTTTTTTTATGTTATTCACTGGTTTATGCATCACAGAAAGCCGCAGCTCTGCACTGGTATTTACTTACATCTTCCTACAGGAGTAGGAATCCTTTTTTATAATTTCACTCTTAGCGCAGTTTCTTTTTTATTTTTCAATAAATATTCATGGCCGCATCTCCTAACCCCATCCTTTCGTTCTAGAAGGTTCCAGACACCAGGGGGAGGCACTAGAGAGCTGACAGGGTGAGTCACTCAGCCCTGACCCAATTAAGACTCTCAGGCTTAAAAAACGACTCAGGTAAAAAAAATCTTACACTGCAACTACAGTGGAAACTTGGTTCACGAGTAATGCGGTTAAGGAGCGTTTTAAAAGACAAGCAACTTTCTTTTTTTTTTTTTTTTTTTAATCCTGACTCGGTTTGCGATTGTTGCCTCGCAAAACGAGCAGGATTTAAGCCTCTGCAGTACCGCATTTGGCCAGAGGTGCGGGGGCGGTGGTGACACTCGGAACGGTTCGGAGACGTCCGGAAATACGCCGTTCCTGAGTGTTTCCGAGACATACAGATTACTAGACTTGTGCACAACGGAAAAATTCGTTCCGTTTCGGTTCGCTTCTTGTGCACAACGGAAAAATTTGTTCCGTTTCGGTTAGTTTCTTTCCGGTCCTGTTGATTCGTAATCATTCGTAATTTTGCTAGACGGGATTTTTCGTGTTCGGACTAATTCGTATTTTCGCAAGCGACATTTTTCATAGAATTTTTTGTTGCTTTATAATTCGTACTTTCGGTAGAGTACGTTGTTTTTCGTTGATTCTGGACACAACTCCTACTTTCGTAACTTTTTTTGGGTTCGTTGATTCGTAATTTTCCGTGTCTCTCTCACAACGACGCTGCCTATTATGCCTAATGTGCTTCGAATGGATTTGTAGTTTTCTAAATACATAGCGGTTATTTGTAACGATTCGAAATCTCGTATTTTACTTTCGTTTTTTACATGCGGCTATAGGCTCTGCCCCTGTACACCATTTTGAGAGGGTTCAGCACGGTGAGGGAAAAGCAGAGAGCAGAGCGTTATTGTGCTTTAAATGGATTCGAAATCTCGTATTTTACTTTCGTTTTTTCATGCGGCTATAGCCTCCGCCCCTGTACACCATTTTGAGAGGGAGTTCAGCATGGTGAGGGAGAAGCAGAGAGCAGAGTGAGTGTTATTGTGCTTCGAATGGATTCGTACATTCGTAACTTTTTTCATAACGAATTATGCCGAAGACATTCGGGCATTCGCTATTTTGCGGTATAATTTTTTTTCGGATTCGGTTTTATTCGTAATTGCTTTGTTCGGAAATTCGAATGCTTCCTAATGTCCGAAAGTTGCTAAATTCGGACGAATTTCGATTCGTTACGAAACGAATTGCACAAGCCTACAGATTACTAACACACTCCTGGGCAAATAGATCACTGCATGGTCGATATAGAATAAGCGCATCACAATCAAATGGGCATTTCTGAGGAATTCTGAACCTGAAGAGAATAAATGCTCATTTGCCAGTAAAGATTCTCACAAATATTTCCATGCAGTAGCCTGACAAACCGAAGAGGGTATTCCAACATTCTAGGCTTTCCATTTCAAATTTATTTTTATTTTTTTGCAGAACGGAATGTAAATTATATTCATCTGTAAAGCTTGTAGCTATAAATAGAAGGGACGCGCGTCTATATAAATCAGTACTGCACTTCCACACCTGTTCTTAATGTTTAACAAAGACAGAGCTAAATTCAGCAGATTACATTGATGTACATTATACAAGCAGCTGTCTTGCAAGTAATATGCCAAAAATGATCAACTTTCTAAAAAGAACTATCAAAGCCCCAAGGGAAGCATTTCTACAAAGCTACCTTGAGGTGTTACTTCCTCACTATATTCAGCTCAATTTAGTTTCAGCGTTTAAAGTGATACTAAACAGAGAAGTGTTAATTGCCATATAGGATTTATGTTGAGGAATTATATCATCCCACTGGATTTTGTTTTCTTTAAATCCTCTAAAGTCCTTATTCCTGCAGCACTGATGTGCGAGTCTGGCCAGCCCTAAATGGTGCTGTGCCTGTGCCAGTCACATGACCCAAAAAAAAAAAAAAAAAACACAAACACGTTTCAGAAGAGAAATTCAAATTAGAGGTGAACCGAATGAAAATTTTGGCGCAGAAACAGAAAATTCAGGACGCACTTGGCCGAAACCGAAAATGACTATTCTATTATATTTGACTTTTTAATTAATATCATGAATTAAAATGAAAATACATTTTATTGACGGCCATTATCGGCACCTTTAGCACAAGGAAAGCTCAAGAAAAATGCATCCCTCTGAATTCTATGTATGTCTTCACACTTGTCTGTTTTTGGTCACACAAAAAAAAAAAAGGGGGGGTTATTTACTAAAGGTAAATCCACTTTGCACTACAAGTGCAAAGTGCACCTGAAATTGAATTGCACTGAAAGTGCAGTCGCTGAATATCTGAGGGGGACATGTAAGGAAAATAAAAAACAGCATTTTAGCTTGCACATGATTGGATAATAAAATCAGCAGAGCTTCCCCTCATTTCAGATCTACCCCTCGGATTTACAGTGACTGCACTTCCAAGTGCACTTTACACTTGTAGTGCAAAGTGGATTTGCCTTTCGTAAATAACCCCCAATATCCCATCCCCATAATGTTTAGTAATAGGAGGACATGGAGGAGGGATGGAAGGAAGCATCATTTACCACCACTATGTATACATCTACATGTGTGACTCTATAGTCACGTGGGATGCACAGATAAGAAATGGGAGGAAATTAAAGAGGTTATTAACCCACTTCTATGAAAGCTTCTTATCCCCTCTGTACCATTATAACATGTGTCCCTGTGCCTGTGTTCTGTACTGATATAAGCTCCGCTCCGGGTGCACAGCTGATTCCCCTCCTCTCTTGGCTCACAACTGCAGTGGGCGGGGCCCAGCCGTCCCGCTGATGTCAGCTGGGGAGGAGGGGGAGAGAGGAGAGAGAGAGCCGACAATCAGCTGAGCGCCTGGAGCCGCGCTCATACAAGGTTACAGATCGGCGGATTTTGTACAGAACACGTTATTAAAAGGTACAGAGGATTAAGAAGATTTCATAGCAGTTACGAGAGGAGCAGGAGCGGGGGGAGGGGGGTCGGAAACCGATACAAGCAGGGGAGGGGAGGGGGGAGGAGGACAGAGGAGAAACAGCACAGGGAGAGCTGCAGAGAGCAGGGATGCGGATGACAGAATCATGCAAATGGACCATGATATCAGCAGCCATGATTATCATGGTCCGTTTGCAAAGGGGAGGGGGTATAGCCAGGCAGGATCAGACAGGTTTTGTAGGTGTTACAGGGGGCCAAATGACACATCACAAGCACTGTGCTGTATAACATGCTTTAGTGGAGCAGTATCTGATTATTTTTTTGGGGTTAACAAACGCTTTAAGGGAAATTAAATTGAGCATGCTCTGTAGTAGTCACCAGTTGGTCTACACCAGGGTTCGACAAAACCCAGGCGCCAGGTCGCAAATGCAACTAGAATTAGCGACCTGGTGCCTGAGGCAGCACAGCTGAGGTTTCCTGTGTCTCCGTGCGCCCCCCCTCCCGCAATCGCGCGATCTCGTCGGGCCGCACTGGCCGGTAATTGAGGCCGCGGCTTTGCGGCCTTCTGCAGGCCTAAGATTTATTCTGTAATCTGGTGCCCTCTTGTGGTGGCCGTTGGTATGACAAGACAAACACCAATGCTTGCCTGTTTCACTGCCCACCCATCTCCTTCCCTTTACTTAGAAGTTAACCCCCAAACATTATATATATATTTTTTATTCTAACACCCTAGAGAATAAAATGGGGGTCGTTGCAATACTTTGTCACACGGTATTTGCGCAGCGGACTTACAAGCGCACTTTTTTTGAGGAAAAAAATACACTTTTTTTTAATTAAAATATAAGACAATAGTAAAAATTTAGCCAAATTTTTTTTTATATATTTTTTATATTGTGAAAGATAATGTTACGCCGAATAAATTCATACCCAACATGTTACGCTTCAAAATTGCGTCCGCTCGTGGAATGGCGACAAACTTTTACCCTTTAAAATCTCCATAGGCGGCATTTAAATAATTTTACAGGTTGCATGTTTTGAGTTACAGAGGATGTCTAGGGCTAGAATTATTGCTCTCGCTCTACCTATCGCGGCGATACCTCACGTGTGGTTTGAACACCGCTTTCATATGCGGGTGCTACTCACGTATGCGTTCGCTTCTGCACGCATCAGTCGTTAAAAAAACAAAAAAAATAAAAACTGGTTCCTAACTTTTTTAGCTGGCTCCTAGATTCCGAGCAAATTTGTCAAACCCTGGTCTACACAATGTCAGCCTACTGTGGAGACACAGAGAAGATGGGAGGGATAGCTGAAAGTAGGATCAACCAGGTATATTTCACTTTACACAAAACAAAAGCTTTAGTGGCCTTGTGAGTGAGTATGAACATTCTGTTATATAAAATGTAATGAGAGTTTTTCATAGTCTGGGTTTAATGACACCTTAAAGCTCAAAAGAACATATTTTGAAATTAGCAGTAGTTAAATATACTTAGATTAAACTGAACCCATGGAAATATCAGCTGCCCTGTCTTTATACTAAGGTTACCTATCAATGGGCAGATATCTTCCTATAAGAGACAGACAGAGACATAAGTGCCCCTCATCTGCAGGGCATTTCTGGCCGTCTTAACCACTTAACGACCGCCCACTGTAATTATACGTTGGCAGAATGGCACCGACAGGCAGAATCACGTATATGTACGTGATCGCCTTTGTATAGTTGGGGGGTCCTTCTGTACAGTGAGCGGTGGTTAAGTGTTTGGGAGCGATCCGGCATGAGGGGACGGCCGTTCGATTCCGGCCACCCCCTCTCGATCGCTCCCGGCGAATGAGAGAGCTTCCCCTGCCTGTAATGTAAACACAGGCAGGAGGAAGTGATGTCATCTCTCCTCGTGTCGGTCTTTTCGATCCGGCGTGATGAGTGAAGACATCTCACAGTAAGTGCACCAACAGCCCACTGACACCAGTACACGTAGGCACACAAATCACCCCGCAGTCACCCCCAGATCACCCCCAGTCACAGTGCACCGTTTGCAGTGATCATTTTTTTCACTGATCACTGCAATCAGTGTCATTTGTGACTGTAAAAAGTTGCAGGGCAGTTAGGATTAGGCCCCTTTAGGTCCAACGTAGCCCCCTAACCCCCCCTAATAAAGGTTTAACCCCTTGATCGCCCCCCAGGTAACCCTTTCACCCCCTAACGCCAGCGTCACTAAGCGATCGTTTTTCCGATCGCTTTTTTCTTGTCGCTGGTGTCCTAGATAGCCAGTTAATTATTTTTAGGTTCGCCGCAGGCTTTTATTAGCGTCAGGTACCCCCATATATTATTTTAACCCCCTGATTGCCCCTAGAGTTAACCCTTTCACCAGTGATCACCGTATAAGCATCACTGGTGACACTGGTTACCCAGTGAGTTATTTCGTTATTTAGGTAACCCGTCAGGTTTTTATATAGCGTCGGTTACCCCCATATTTAACCTAATAAAGGTTTTAACCCCCTGATTGCCCCTAGTTAACCCTTTCACCAGTGATCACCATATAAAAGGTTACAGGTGACGCTGGTTGGTTAGTTTGCTTTTTATAGCATCAGGGCACCCGCCGTATATAACCCAATAAAGGTTTAACCCCCTGATCGCCCGTCGGGTGATATCAATTAGGTTTTAGCGCCAGAGAGGGTCTGCGTCGCCCCAGACAGCTTTAGGTTAGTGCCAGTAACGCTAAACACCCACGCGCAAAGCATACACCTCCCTTAGTGGTATAGTATCTGATCAGATCTATACTAGCGTCCCCAGCGGTTTAGGGTTCCCAAAAACGCAGTGTTAGCGGGATCAGCCCAGATACCTGCTAGTACCTGCGTTTAGCCCCTCCGCCCAGCCCACCCAAGTGCAGTATCGATCGATCACTGTCACTTACCAAACACAACACACATAACTGCAGCGTTCGCAGAGACAGTCCTGATCCCTGCGATCGCTAAGTTTTTTTGGTAGCGTTTGATACATTTGGTGACAGTCCGGTGCTTTTTTTACCTGTGAATCTTACTAGTGTACCCCTAAATTTAGAGCCCAAAATGGCAAGATGAAGGTACACTAGTAAAGAGGCCTACGAGATTCTGAGCATGACAGATAGTGAAGAGGAGGTCACGTATCTGTCAGATTCAGGCTCAGAATATCTTCCCGTAGAAGACAGTGACGTCAGCGGCCCCACGTCAGATAGCTCCGACGACGAAGTTGAGGTCCCTGCTAAGGTCAGGCGTACCCGATCCCGATCTTCTGAGGTTGTTGAGGAGCAAGAACCGCAGGGCTCTCGTATCATGGAGCAGAGTAGTACAAGCGCCGCTATTCCTTCTGGTGAATTGGTAAGCACCAGCGGCCTAGTACAGCCTGGGCGTACATCCAGCACTGCAGTATCACGTGGTGACGTGGCGAGTCCCATAAGTGCAGTTCAAGCTGGCGAGGTGGCAAGCACAAGTAGTGTCCCGCTGCCACCAAGAAGACAAAGGCAGGCCCGTCGTGCCCATAGTGCCCTTCCTGCAGAATTCGCCTATCCTGATTGGGTCCCCACCACTTCTGCAGAACCCGTACTTCCCCCATTCACTGCCCAACCCGGTATTCAGGTGGAAACAGCTGATTTTATGCCAATCTATTATTCACTGTTTTTCACGGAAGATCTCTATAGATCTATTGTGGACCAGAGTAATTTGTATGCTGGTCAATTCATCGCCGCTAACCCCCAGTTGCCTAAAATTGCCAAAGATTGGAAACCAATTACGGTTTCCGAATTTAAGACCTTTCCCTCAACATGGGCACACATAAATTCCCGTCATTGCGTGCTTATTGGTCCACGCACCCAATTGACCACATGCCCGTGTTCTCTGCCTCCATGCCCAGGACACGATACGAGCAGATTTTGCGGTTCATGCACTTCAACAACAATGAACTTTGTCGTCCACGTGGGGACCCTGAGTACGACCGGCTCTATAAAATTCGGCCCCTCATAAACCACTTCAACTAACGTTTTGCAGCCTTGTTTATTCCCGATCAAGTTGTCTGCGTTGATGAGTCCCTGAATAAATTTTCTGGCCGCTTGGCTTTCAAGCAGTACCTTCCCAGCAAGCGTGCCAGATACGGGGTCAAGCTCTATAAGTTCTGTGACAGGGCAACAGGCTATGTATGGAGCTTTATGGTTTATGAGGGAAAAGATAGTCAGGTTGAGCCGGTCAACTGCCCAGATTACATAGGGAGCGCTGGCAAGATAGTGTGGAAATTGGTGTCACCCTTATTCGGAAAGGGGTACCACTTGTATGTGGACAATTATTACACGAGCGTGCCACTGTTTAGTCACTTGTTTGATCATCAGATTGGAGCATGTGGCACCGTGCGACCTAATCGCCGGGGCTTTCCCCAGCGGCTTGTAGATGCCCGTCTTAGGCTGGGGGAGAGAGCCTGCGTGAAGTGTAATAACTTGCTCGCTATGAAGTGGAGGGACAATAAGAATGTTTTCCTTCTTACCTCCCTTCATGCAGACACGACAGTCCAAATTCGTACGGCGACTGGTGTTGTGGAGAAACCCCTCTGTGTCCACGAATATAACAAAAATATGGGAGGGGTGGACCTCAACGACCAGTTGATGGCGCCGTATCTAATTGACCGTAAGGCGAGACGCTGGTACAAAAAAGTGTCTCTATCCTTATTCCAATTGGCTTTGCTGAATGCTCATGTGCTATACAGAGCTTCAGGCGGGACGTTATCTCTTCTAAAATTCCAGAATGAGATAGTCACAGAACTCCTGTATCCAGGCGGTTCTGCACCTCACCATCCCCTACCAAATGCAGTAAGCCGGCTGCATGAGAGGCATTATCCGTATGCCCTCCCGAGTACCCGTACCCAACGAACCCCCCAAAAAAGATGTCGTGTCTGTAGCAAGCGCGGATTTAGGCGTGACACCCGTAGTTTTTGTCCACTCTGTCCTGACAAGCCTGGTCTTTGCCTTGGTGAAAGTTTTGATCGCTACCACTCAAAAGTGAAGTTTAAGCGTAGGGTACAGCATTTCACAGACTAGGAAACACTTACACAGGGTCTCCCAAGATGCCATCACATTTTGAGAGACCCAAACCATTACAGTTGGTAAAGTTACAAAAAAAAAAAAAAAAAAAAAAATAAAATAAAAAAACACAAAAAAAATATATAAAAATAAAAAAAACAAAAATAGTTGTCGTTTTATTGTTCTCTCTCTCTCTATTTTCTCTCTATTGTTCTGCTCTTTTTTACTGTATTCTATTCTGCAATGTTTTATCATGCTTGCTTTTCAGGTATGTAATTTTTTGTTTTCAGGTACGCCATTCAGTTGCATCGCGGATTTATTTATCTTGACAGCAACAGCGTTTGCTCCCACGATACATAAAGCCGTGACTCCAGTGCTGTAGGAGGTGATTTCACCACCACAGTTAAAAAATGAGCATATATGCCGAAGCATGGGGGCAGCAGGGGCGGAGGAGCGATTTTGCTCCTAATGCCGCGTATATACGGTCGAAATTCCGACGGAGGCTTGCCCGTGGAAAAGTTCGACCGTGTGTACGCGGCATAACTTTTTTGCGGGAGGATGCCCCCATGCTTCGGCATATATGCCCATCATTAGAAGTGGGTGGATGAAGGGAGGTATTCTAATGGTGGGCATACCCACCGATCAATCTCTTTTTCATTCAGCCAACAGGCTGCATGAAAAAAAAGGATTACAATACATGTCCAACAAGGACCAGCAACGTACTGGTATGTTGCTGGACATTGAATGGTTATACCAGATTGATGCCTGCGGGTATCATTCTTTTCAGCCAGCGGCCGGCTTTCATGTAAAAGCAATCCTAGTGGCTAATTAGCCTCTGGACTGCTTTTACAAGCAGTGGGAGGGAATGCCCCCCCGGATATAAACAGCGCCATTGGGAAATTGGGAAAGCATTTTATCACACCGATCTTGGTGTGGTCAGATGCTTTGAGGGCAGAGGAAAGATCTAGGGTCTAACCCCCCCATTTTTTTTTTTCAAAAAAAGGAGTACCTGTCACTACTTATTGCTATCATAGGGGATATTTACATTCCCTGAGATAACAATAAAAATTATTAAAAAAAAAAAAAAAATATATGGAAGGAACAATTTAAAAATAAAATAAAAAAGCAAAATAAATAATAAAAAAAAAAAAAAAAAAAAAAAAAAGCACCGCTGTCCGCCCCTGCTCTTGCGCAAAGGCGAACGCAAGCGTCGGTCTAGCGTCATATGTAAATAGCAATTGCATCATGCATGTGAGGTATCACCGCGAAGGTCAGATCGAGGGCAGTAATTTTAGTAGTAGACCTCCTCTGTAAATCTAACGTGGTAACCTGTAAAGGCTTTTAAAAATGAATGTAGTTTCTCGCCGCTGCGCGTTTGTGCGCAATTTTAAAGCATGTCGTGTTTGGTATCCATGTACTCGGCCTATGATCATCTTTTTTATTTCATGAAACATTTGGGCAATATAGTGTTTTTTAGTGCATTAAAAATAAAAAGTGTGTTTTTCCCCCAAAAAATGCGTTTGAAAAATCGCTGCGCAAATACTGTGTGGAAAAAAAAATGCAACACCCACTATTTTAATCTGTAGGGCCTTTGCTTTAAAAATATATATAATGTTTGGGGGTTCAACATAATTTTCTTGCAAAAAAAAAAAATGTTTTCATGTAAACAAAAAGTGTCAGAAAGGGCTTTGTCTTCAAGTGGTTAGAAGAGTGGATGATGTGTGACATAAGCTTCCTAATGTTGTGCATAAAATGCCAGGACAGTTCAAAACCCCCCCCAAATGACCCCATTTTGGAAAGTATACACCTCAAGCTATTTGCTGAGAGGCATGTTGAGCCCATTGAATATTTTTTTTTTGTCCCAAGTGATTGAATAATGACAAAAAAAATAAAAAAAAAAAAAAAAAAAAAATAAATTACAAAAAGTTGTCACTAAATGATATATTGCTCAAACATGCCATGGTTATATGTGGAATTGCACCCCAAAATACATTCTGTTGCTTCTCCTGAGTACGGGGATACCACATGTGTGAGACATTTTGGGAGCCTAGCCGCGTACAGGACCCCGAAAACCAAGCACCGCCTCCAGGATTTCTATGGGTGTAAATTTTTGATTTCACTCCTCACTGCCTATCACAGTTTCGGAGGCCATGGAATGCCCAGATGGCACAAAACCCCCCTAAATGACCCAATTTTGGAAAGTAGACACCCCAAGCTATTTGCTGAGAGGTATGTTGAGTATTTTGCAGATCTCGCTTTTTGTCACAAAGTTTTAAAAATTGAAAAAATAAAAAAATAAAAAAAAAATATATATGTCTTTCTTCATTTTCAAAAACAAATGAGAGCTGTAAAATACTCACCATGCCTCTCAGCAAATAGCTTGGGGTGTCTACTTTCCAAAATGGGGTCATTTGTGGGGGTTTTGGCCTATCTTGGCATTTTATGGCCTTCAAAACTGTGATAGGTAGTGAGGAGTGAAATCAAAAATTTGTGCCCTTAGAAATCCTGAAGGCGGTGCTTGGTTTTCGGGGGCCCGTACGCGGCTAGGCTCTCAAAAAGTCCCACACATGTGGTATCCCCGTACTCAGGAGAAGCAGCAGAATGTATTTTGGGGTGCAATTCCGCATATAACCATGGCATGTTTGAGCAATATATCATTTAGTGACAACTTTGTGCAAAAAAAAACAAAGTTTGTCATATTCCCGCAACTTGTGGCAAAATATAAAATATTCCATGGACTGAACATGCCTCTCAGTAAATAGCTTGGGGTTTCTACTTTCCAAAATGGGGTCATTTGGGGGGATTTTGTGCTATTTTGGCATTTTATGGCCTTCGAAACTGTGATAGGTAGTGAGGAGTGAAATCAAAAATTTGTGCCCTTAGAAATCCTGAAGGCGGTGCTTGGTTTTTGGGGCCCCGTACCCGGCTAGGCTCCCAAAAAGTCCCACACATGTGGTATCTCCGTACTCAGGAGAAGCAGCAGAATGTATTTTGGGGTGCAATTCCACATATAACCATGGCATGTGTGAGCAATATATCATTTAGTGACAACTTTTTGTAATTTTTTTTTTTATTTTTATTTTTTTGTCATTATTCAATCACTTGGGACAAAAAAAAAAAAAAAAATATATTCAATGGGCTCAACATGCCTCTTAGCAATTTCCTTGGGGTGTCTACTTTCCAAAATGGGGTCATTTGGGGGGGTTTTGTACTGCCCTGCCATTTTAGCACCTCAAGAAATGAGATAGGCAGTCATAAATTAAAAGCTGTGTAAATTCCAGAAAATGTACCCTAGTTTGTAGACGCTATAACTTTTGCGCAAACCAATAAATATACGCTTATTGACATTTTTTTTACTAAAGACATGTGGCTGAATACATTTTGGCCTAAATGTATGACTACAATTGAGTTTATTCGATTTTTCTTATAACAAAAAGTAGAAAATATCATTTTTTTTCAAAATTTTCGGTCTTTTTCCGTTTATATTGCAAAAAATAAAAATGGCAGAGGCAATCAAATACCATTAAAAGAAAGCTCTATTTGTGGGAAGAAAGGGACGCAAATTTCGTTTCAGTACAACATTGCATGTCCGCACAATTTCCAGTTAAAGCAGCGCAGTGCAAAATTCTGAATTCACCTCTGGTCCTTTAGCTACCAAATGGTCCGGGGCTTAAGTGGTTAAAGTGGAACTTTAGTCAGAAATTAATTCCTGCTAGATCACTTCAGGCTGACCCCTTTTGGAGGTATAGCTATATAAAACATAAAAAATTAGTGCCAATCCAGAAATACATTTGTCTTGCTCTGAGCATGATCAATTGCTCTCAATTTTTAGGCACTGTGCCAAATTTGTAGAGGTCAATCTGCTGACAGTGTAAAGATTTACTGCTGCTCAGGGCTTCAGCAAAATGGCAGCCTCAGGCAAGAAGAAGCAGGAACAATGCTGGAGGCATTTTACAGCACACACTAATTTTGGTAACATATTGCAGGCAAGGGGCATCTATAAATATAAACAAACTGTGCAGCTATGACCAAAGCTAAAGGCCAAGTTCACTTTTATTTTATAATGGTCAGGCAACGCACTGACACCTTTGCAGTCATTGTGCGATTTACTGGGTGTTCAGTGTGCCCCTGTACCTTTAAGAAGGGGTGGGCTCCCTTCTGTCCACCTGCCCTCCACCTATCCATCAGAATGCATGTGCTTCCATTGTGGAGTTACTCATAAGCTAGCGATAGGACCACAGATACCAGGGTGCCGTGGCGAGGCTCTGTGCTTTACGCATGTATTTGCAAATGTGTGCAGACTAAACCCCCTGTTTTAAACGCATACTGTTAGATAGGTTGATTCAGTTGTCAGCGGGCTGGTCGGTGAGTAAGTTTGGATCTTTCCTTGGCCTTGTTTACAGTATATCATATGTTGCCTTCCAATGCTACTTGCTGCAATAGCCAGTTATGGGTGGGGTTAGTGGACACCTTTTTTATAATAAGTTCACTTTAAGTAACAGGGCACTTATTACACCTGTATTTAGGGTAAATGTGTAACATTCTCCTAAGCACCACACACACACACACACACACACACACACACACACACACCATGTGCAATTTTGAAAACACAAAAATCCACATTGGGATAAAAAAAAAAAAAAATTCATCAGACAGCAGGATCACCTCCTGAATGCTTGCCAGCTCCTGCTTTAGACCCCTTTCACACTGAGGTGGGTTTTCAGGCCTTTTAGCGCCTGGAAACTGCTTCCCATTCATTTAATGGCCCATACACACGATCTGACTTTTTGACAACGGTCCGACGGACGTGTTTTAATCGGACAATCCGACCGTCTGTATGCTCCATGGGACAATTGTTCACTGTGCATGCTCTCAAACTTTTCAACAAACCAATGCTAAACATCAGACAACAATAGCAGAAGTTGCCCAAAAGGTGGCGGTAAAGAGCTGAAAAACCACGTGATTTGGTGAATGTTGGCTGAAAGTTCTGCCGTGTGTATGCATACCAAGTTCACGGCCAATACCCCTTCGGACAAAAATCCACGGAAAAGTCAGATGGAAGTCCGATCGTGTGTATGAGGCCTAAGTATGACTTTTCACACTGGGGCAGTGGGCTTGCGGGACATTAGGAAAAGTGCTGCAAGCAGCATCTTTGGGGTGGTTTGGGAGAGCTGTACACATTGAAATGAATGGGGAGCACACTGCAGCACAGGAGTTTTTAACCCCTTCTTTGGGGTTAAAAGCACCCCGCTAGCAGCCAAAAAGCAATGCAAAAGCACAGCTTAAACAGCGTTAAATCACTGCTAAAACAGGCGGAGCTTTACCACTAAGGGATGGCATATTAAGTGTGAAAGCAGCCTTATAGTCCTCTGAAAAACATTCCACCACAAAATCGTTTTGAGGGTAGTAAACACTGCCACCAATGTGTAAGGGCCCAAACAGAGTCAAGAATTATAAGGATGTATCGCTGCTCTCTATTTAAAAAAGGAAAAGTGAGCAGTGGGAAAAGCACATGGTTATCAAACCCATGGAATCTAGTGCTGACTTCTGAGAAGCCAAAAGTGGATTAATGGATTCTCTGCATTAAGGTAAAAAACAATCTGTGCACAGGATCCCCCGCCCCCCCCCCAAATACTTACATGAGCTTGAGCTCAATCTAGCTTTTTACCTGGGGTCTAGCTCTCTCACTCCTCACAGGACAGAGAGGCAGCAGTGGGATCCACTGGCTCCTGCTGCTGTCAATTACATCCTGTTAGGAGAGCAGGGGAGGTGCTGAGCAGCATGGAGTCTGTCCATAAGCTTGGAATTGAGCCCACATGAGTGCCCCCATAGCAGGAGGCTTGCTGTGGGGGCACTTGACAGTAGAATTGGAGCTGCGCTATGCAAAAACATTGCACAGAGCAGGCAAGTATAACATGTTTTTTTAGAAAAAATATATATATATGATGTTTACAATCATTTTAAAGTACAAACTTTTTATTTCATTTTAGGATAGACTAGGGAAAGGATCAAAACTCTGTAAAGTTTTATAGCCGTCAAGAGAAAGTAAAGCCTCCTTTTTTTCTGAAAAAAAAAAAAAAACACCCCTGGATTTACAACCACTTTAATCCAGCTGAGGAGATTCCTCCTATTTGTCTGGGACTAGGGACAGACATAATAGATAAAATTGTTTGCATCTACACTCAAAGCCCCACTCCTGGCAAACGCTATGCTTCTACCACCCCCCCACCATCCTAAATCCATCCTACCAAGCTTTCTCCTTTTACCTGGGACCGTTCTGGGATTGGGGACCACTAATTAAAGTGGTTCTAAAGTCAAGACATTTTTTTCCTTAACACATTCCCTGCGTTAAAAAAAAAAAAAAAAAAAAGCCCCAGGAGTTGTTTTGCCCTACGAAATACTTACCGTACTCCTCTCTCAATCCAGCGCTGTGCCTGTCTGCAGCTCCGCTCTCCTATCTTCTATCTTCCCTAGAGATGTGAAGGTCCGGGGGAAAAAAAAAAAAAAAAACGTGTTTTTTTTCCTGAAGGCTTTTTTGTTTTTTTCCCAAAAAATTGAAAAAAAAATTAAAAATTGTGGAATATTTTATCATGATGAAAAAAATATATTTTAAGACAGGGTGTTCAAATATTTTCCAAATCATTTCTAAAAAAAATGTATATCAGATTATTCTAATTTCTGTGCAGACAATCAAGTCCTAGGTAACAAACTGAACCCTCCAATGCAAGAACAGTATGCATTTCTTCCTTTAGGAGGCGCTGTGCTGCTATTGTAACAAGAAAAAGGTTTCAGTTTTGCTTTTGCATGTTAGTGGGTGTGTTTTGGTTTGTTCTGTCCTCTTCACTTGGCCTCAAAAGCATTGGAAGAAAATACGGAGCAACAAAAAGGACCTGAAAGTATATACTTAATTAAAAAAGGTAAGAGTTTACATTTATCTTATTCTGAATCCAGAAAACGGAATCATTTAGCTACATTAGTTTATCTTTATAAAAACTGTAAGGTATAAGAAGATCATGAACCAATATTCATGGTTAGAGTTCTCCTCAAATATATATTTTACAATAATGTTTCTCTGACATGAGTGTGAACAAGATGTGACTTTTTTTGGTCAAACTAATCTTTCTTCTGTGTAACAGGCATGTATATTTAGGTTGAAATGTGACTTTGTGGTTAGGCCTTTTCCGGGAAAAAGTTTATCTCACTTCTGCTTTTTAACTGACAGGTTGACCGCACTGACATCTGGGGTTTCTTATCTTCCTGTTTCAAATGTCAGAACATGTCTAGTTTGACCACAATTGACGTATGTTAACTGACCGCTTTTGCAGAAGTCAAAAAACCTGTTAGAATTTATTTTTGTCTAACTCATGAGGTTTTTGCTTATTGCTGATAGGTCCATAGGAGGGAGGCAACTTTTCTCGCTGTGTATAAAAAAGGACATGTAACCATTAAACCACATATTCTAGTATACCCATTCACTGTTTATTGGTGTCTTGAATATCCGACCGGTCAGAGAGACTTCCACAGATCCTGAGTCCAGCTCGAGCCAAGAAGGTCCAACAGAACCAAACAGAACCAGAACCTTTCAAAAACTTTTGTGTAAATAATAATTTAATTACCAGTAATCTGGTTCTTCCCCCACCCCCACACATAACCATAGATTAGTGTCTTCTTGCAAAGTAGTCATTTTTTCTTGTTTTTATTTCCTACTCCCTTCAGAAAAATGGTGAGACCAACATCTAGCATATGGAGGAATTTTCACATTACAAGTTCTTCTGAAAAGAAAAATGTGATTTGCAAATATAGTCAGATGAAATATTAATTTCCAAATGCTACCAGGATGACAAAACACATTCTTGTAACAAGTGTCCTGTGGATATTAAAAAATCCTTCATGGATCGAAGTGAAGAGACAACAATGATGACAATGCACATAGTTTTTCTCAAAGTTCTCGTAACAGAATGACTTTCGATCTTAAAAAGACAAAAAAAAAAGTGCGAATGTAGCATTTTTTTCAATTTTTCAGAAAATTTCATTTTTCCCCCCCCCCCCAATTTCAACATTTCTGGAAATTTTACATCTCTAATCTTCCCACAGGACATAGGGGTAGCTGTCACTCAAATCCTGTAAAGACGGGACGGAGGGCGGGGCTAAACTGCACTGTGTGTATCTATAGATGTACACAGCCTAGCTCGGGAGTGTGCCTGCACGAGTGCCCCCATAGAAGGCGGCTTACTGTGGTGTGTTTACATGGTGCTTTGTGTGAAGGAAGTCATCCGATTATGAATGGCCTGTCTTGGGCAGTACTACAATACACAGTGTATGTACAAAGTGTGGTGCGCTGTATATGTACGGTTCAAGATGTGGAATTGAAAACGGATGACAATACAACAAAATGTGAAATGTACTGCACCCAACTACTACCCACAGCTGTGCACACTCATCCTGATCTGTCTGCCTATTACTCATACCTTCAGGAATCCCAATCTACATCACAGCACAAGGATTCCAATTTCTGGGAGGACAGGAGGACGAGGGAGATCTGCTCTCCCCAGGAAAGGAATTCTGTGATCCTCCCCTACAAATCACAGAGTCAGGAAGATACATGGGAGAAGTGTATGGTGTGATTGGAAGGGGGCCCACCCCTTACAAAACAACAACAATCATCTGCATAAACACAAACATTTATCATCAAAACTGTAAACAGCCGACAGGACCGAGCCTTTAGGCCCCTTTCACACGTGCGGACAGTATGTCCGTATTTCATCCATCCGTTTTCAGATGAAATACGGACATACATGTATCCCTATGGGATAGTGGGTGTCAGTGGATGAACATTCGCTGACACCCGATATCATCCGTCCCCGCTATGGTCCGATTCTGCAGACGGAGGAAAATCCTATTTTTCCATCCGTCTGCAGAGCGGATCAGGTGAACACGGACAGACGGTCAGTGTTCATCCGGGAGAGCGGAGATCTGACAGGGCGGTCCCTGCACAGTATGCAGGGACCGCCCTGTTATCCGCCGGCTCAGTGGGGATCAACGGAGCGATCCCCACTGAGCAAGCGGATGTTCATGGGGGCGGATCATCGCGGGATCCGCTCGTGTGAAAGGGCCCTAACATTTACGATATTATCACACCAGCAAAATAAAGCACAGCTCTGCCTTCATTTTACACTGTTTTATCATCATAGCTGAATAAATGATGACTATGAGGAGTCCACACACCTCCATAACTGAGGAGCTGACAGTCCCCGATCGGACACAAGCCGTAGGAGGTGACAGTCCCTGATCGGACACAAGCCGTAGGAGGTGACAGTCCCTGATCGGACACAGACAGAACAGAGCAGTCATAAGACATTTTGGGGCCCCTTACACAGCTTTAGGGGGCGTGCCACCCCGGCCTTCCCACAGAATCCACCTATGGGCCATCCCACCAAGCTCTCCAGTGCACCCACTTTTATTTCAACACTCTTACAACTTATTATACGAAAATGAATCCAATCCAGCAAAGAGAGAGCCTCATATATTCAGCAAAAAGAGGACATCCCCATATATTCAAAGAGACATCCCCATCCAGCAAAGACATCCCCATATAGTTAGCAAAGCGACATCCCCATATTTCCAGCAAAGAGGAGACCGCGCCCGACCGGACACAGTCAGTACAGGAGACCGCGCCCGACCGGACACAGTCAGTACAGGAGACCGCGCCCGACCGGACACAGTCAGTACAGGAGACCGCGCCCGACCGGACACAGTCAGTACAGGAGACCGCGCCCGACCGGACACAGTCAGTACAGGAGACCGCGCCCGACCGGACACAGTCAGTACAGGAGACCGCGCCCGACCGGACACAGTCAGTACAGGAGACCGCGCCCGACCGGACACAGTCAGTACAGGAGACAGACACAGTCAGTACAGGAGACAGCGCCCGACCGGACACAGTCAGTACAGGAGACAGCGCCCGACCGGACACAGTCAGTACAGGAGACCGCGCCCGACCGGACACAGTCAGTACAGGAGACCGCGCCCGACCGGACACAGTCAGTACAGGAGACCGCGCCCGACCGGACACAGTCAGTACAGGAGACCGCGCCCGACCGGACACAGTCAGTACAGGAGACCGCGCCCGACCGGACACAGTCAGTACAGGAGACCGTCCCTGATCAGACACAACAGTACACTCCAAATGACAGTGACAGTCCCTGAGATTATATAAATAGAGTCCTGAGGAAGTAGAAGGGAAAGTCCCTGACAGTAGACTTCAATGGTGAGAGAGGTGACAGTCCCAGACAGAAGAGGTGACAGTCCCTGAGATATGACCAGCATACATCTATGACAGGAGAGGTGACAGTCCCTGAGATATGACCAGCATACATCTATGACAGGAGAGGTGACAGTCCCTGAGATATGACCAGCATACATCTATGACAGGAGAGGTGACAGTCCCTGAGATATGACCAGCATACATCTATGACAGGAGAGGTGACAGTCCCTGAGATATGACCAGCATACATCTATGACAGGAGAGGTGACAGTCCCTGAGATATGACCAGCATACATCTATGACAGGAGAGGTGACAGTCCCTGAGATATGACCAGCATACATCTATGACAGGAGAGGTGACAGTCCCTGAGATATGACCAGCATACATCTATGACAGGAGAGGTGACAGTCCCTGAGATATGACCAGCATACATCTATGGACAGGAGAGGTGACAGTCCCTGAGATATGACCAGCATACATCTATGGACAGGAGAGGTGACAGTCCCTGAGATATGACCAGCATACATCTATGGACAGGAGAGGTGACAGTCCCTGAGATATGACCAGCATACATCTATGGACAGGAGAGGTGACAGTCCCTGAGATATGACCAGCATACATCTATGACAGGAGAGGTGACAGTCCCTGAGATATGACCAGCATTCATCTATGACAGGTGAGGTGACCATACATCTATGACAGGAGAGGTGACAGTCCCTGAGATATGACCAGCATACATCTATGGACAGGAGAGGTGACAGTCCCTGAGATATGACCAGCATACATCTATGGACAGGAGAGGTGACAGTCCCTGAGATATGACCAGCATACATCTATGACAGGAGAGGTGACAGTCCCTGAGATATGACCAGCATTCATCTATGACAGGTGAGGTGACCATACATCTATGACAGGAGAGGTGACAGTCCCTGAGATATGACCAGCATACATCTATGGACAGGAGAGGTGACAGTCCCTGAGATATGACCAGCATTCATCTATGACAGGAGAGGTGACAGTCCCTGAGATATGACCAGCATACATCTATGACAGGAGAGGTGACAGTCCCTGAGATATGACCAGCATACATCTATGGACAGGAGAGGTGACAGTCCCTGAGATATGACCAGCATACATCTATGGACAGGAGAGGTGACAGTCCCTGAGATATGACCAGCATACATCTATGACAGGAGAGGTGACAGTCCCTGAGATATGACCAGCATTCATCTATGACAGGTGAGGTGACCATACATCTATGACAGGAGAGTTGACAGTCCCCCGGTCCCATAGGAGGTGTACACGTTGTCTCACACACACACACAGTGTCCCCGGATACTCACAAACTTGGAGAACTTCCTGTCCCCATCCTCGGCGGACGGCTCGGGGTAGGCCGGGACGGCTCGGGGTTTGCGGCTCATGGTGTGGCGGTATGTGAAGAAGAGAAAGGGATGTAAGTCAGGGATGGATGGACGTCACCTGAGGATTAGTAGCAATCCGATTAGGACTGTGAGGTGGAAGGGCGGTGATCCACTTATGTCTGAATCCGATCTCATACACAGCACTACGAGCCGGCCACTCACTTCAATCGACCGCCAGGCTCAATGTTCCCGCCAGTCCAACCACACCCACTACTTCTCACGTAGCCAATAGGATAGTGCCGGGGCTCTGCCATGCACAGCAGTCAGCCACTCTCAGAGCCCCTGGCACCCTATGACATGTACGATACGCCGGACTCAGGCGGCCATCTTTGTAGCTGGCACAGACCTTTGCGCTCTGCCTCTGTCTGCTGCTCTGGGACCATTCACTGTAATGACAGTGGTCACTTGTTGCTCCTGGCTTTCCTTTCCTCATTTCCCATTCCTCCTCAGGCATTCTTCTTTTTTTGTCTCATGTGTAGACTTTTATAAAAAATATATATCTAAAGTTGAAATGCAGGAAACCTAAAACTTCACCTTAGGGGCCAATTCACACACAGTGCAGTGACAGGCATCTTACTGCATTGTAGAACATCAGCAGGCAGGGCCATCTTAATAGTGTAGCGGGGTCCTCAAATTGATGGGATACACCTGGGGAATAGTGTGACCCAGGTGTATAATTGTGTTAGGGTTCAGACCCCTTTTTGTTTCGTGGAGGATTGGGGGATGTAGTATTCTCCTTTGCCTGTGGGTGGCGGGGTACCCACAGGCTTCAGGTAGAATCATCTCCTGCAGTGCTCCCTGTTTTGTCCCTTCCCGGAGATGGTATGGCTGGGGCGGGGAACCCGCCGGGCCGTTGATGGGAGGAGATAAAAGGGGGAGACGCCCTTACCACGAGGTCTTGCGGAGAAGGAGGTCCTCGGAGGAGGAGGGTTGCGGTCCGCACCCAGGCCCCTCAGGCCTGGGTGCTGGAGATCCAGGAGTCTGGTCCAGGTGCCCATGGCCTGGTCCGGAGTCATGTTGGCGTCCATCCCAGGCACCTTTAGCCTGGGGTGAGGTACTATCGAGGAGGCCTGGGGCCCAGTACCTTTGACTGGGTCCCGCTAGGGTGGACTGTCCGAGGGTCCCTGAGCGGAGGGACTCGTATCTGAGGTGAGGAGGCCAGAAAGGTTACCCACTGGAGACCCGGAGCAGCACCAACCCGGTGACAGTGGGCCTCTGGGAACTCTCTTGGGAGGACACATCCCCCTGATAGGGGCCACAGCGTATCGAAGAGGGCTCCATTGCTGTTCATAGGGGTTGCTGGAAGAGACCCCATCTTTCCTGTTCTGTAACAGCCGGATTTGGCTTAGGCGCCGCTGGTCATAGTACAGTGGCCTAGAACTTAAACTTTAGGAAGTGCCTCGATCTGCTCGCCCCACCGTTGGCAAGGTTATAGGTCCCAACCAGTTTGCTGCAAAAGAACTGTTTATTGTGCTTTGCGTATTGGAGTGTCAAATAAACAAGTGTTGGACCTTTCTCCGGTGTGTGAACTCCAGTTACTGGAAGCAAAGGGGAGGCTGGCGAGCTTGCAATTACAGACTCAGTGCATTCACAGAACACACCGGCCCGAGGAAACATCAGTAAGTGGCCTTCACCTCCCTACTACAATGGAGAGGACATGGGCCGTGGCGCATCTCACTCTCACAACCCAGGAACCCCTAGACATGAGTTGGTGTGTAACCGATAAAGATGGAGAGAGAGAGTGAGGCCGCTACAATAGCATAGTTGCCAACATTGGGAAAAAAACATCTGGGACACTTTTTTGTATTGAGGCGCAGCCTTGCTATAATTAGGGGGCGGGGCATTCGTTTGTAGGCGTGTCATGCTGAAATGAAAAATGCGGCACGTGAAGCGCGTCGCGGCGAAAAATGGGCGTGGTTTATGCACGATAGTGGGTGTGGCTTAAATGGGCGTGGTTCAAAGGGGTGTGGCTACAGTCCGAGGTGAGAGAAAGAGAGAGAAAGAAATAGAAAGAAAGAAGCCAGATCCTACACCACAATAGAAATGTGTAACAAAATTGGCAGATAAGGATACTCCAAAACACCTGTTGGCGCTTCAATCATCCCGACACCATGTTTGTTATGGTGTCAGGATGATTGAAGCGCATTATTTCTATTATTACATTGTAATATAAAATTAAATCATTCAACTCACCATAATGCCGAATCACTGTAAGCCCCAAGTGTGTCACCTGCCACGTCGCCTGCCACCAGATGCCATCAGGTGCCCCCAATGGAGTCCGTCCTTACATCAGCTTTACCCAGCGGAGTCCTTCTTTACATCAGGCGTACCCAGCGGAGTCCCCCCTTACATCAGGTGTCCCCAGCGGAGTCCCCCCTTTACATCAGGTGTCCCCAGCGGAGTCCCCCCTTACATCAGGCGTCCCCAGCGGAGTCCCCCCTTACATCAGGCATCCCCAGTGGAGTCCCCCCTTACATCAGGCATCCCCAGTGGAGTCCCCCCTTACATCAGGCGTCCCCAGTGGAGTCCCCCCTTACATCAGGCGTCCCCAGTGGAGTCCCCCCTTACATCAGGCGTCCCCAGCGGAGTCCCCCCTTAACCAGGTGTCTCCTGTCTCGTCCGCCATTACTGTTTCCCCTTCCCCGAGGGGGAACAAAATAGAGGCGGAGCCGACCGCGTGGCTGCACAAAAAATTAAGCTGTGGCGCCGCCCACCCCCGCCCCTTTCCATTACAAGTCGTGGAAACCGGGAAAAAACGGATTGGCCGGGACATTGGCCGGGACAAAATAAATCCGGGAAAAGGGTTTGAATCCCGGGAATGTCCCGGCCAATCCGTGACTGTTGGCAACTATGTAATAGCATCATGGGCCCCTGGGCAAAGTAATGATATGGGGCCCCTACAAGCCTGCCCCAATTTACGCACTACTCTCAAGAATGAAAGTACAATATTTCTACTTTACAGCGTGTCACTTGCTACTGTCCCCTGCCACCAGATTCAGAGTGTCACTTGCCACCTGTCCCCTGTCACCAGATTCCGCGTGTCACTCGCCACCCGTCCCCTGTCACCAGATTCAGCGTGTCACTTGCCACCCGTCCCCTGTCACCAGATTCAGCATGTCACTTGCCATCGTCACCTGCCACCAGATTCAGCGTGTCATTTGCGGCCATCGTCACCTGTCACCAGATTGAGCATGTCAATTGCCACCCGTCCCCTGCCACCAGATTCAGCGTGTCACTTACCATCCATCCCCTGCCACCAGATTCAGCATGTCACTTTCCACCGTCCCCCGTCACCAGATTCACTGTGTCAATTGCCACCCACCCCTTGCTACCAGATTCAGCGTGTCACTTACCATCCATCCCTTGCCACCAGATTTAGCGTGTCACTTGCCACGTCCCCTGCCACCAGATTCAGCGTGTCACTTGCCACCGTCACCAGATTCAGCGTGTCAATTGCCACCCATCCCCTGCTACCAGATTCAGTGTGTCACTTGCCACCGTCCCCCGTCACCAGATTCAGCGTGTCACTTACCATCCATCCCCTGCCACCAGATTCAGTGTGTCACTTGCCATCATGGGCCCCTGGGCAAAGTAATGATATGGGGCCCCTACAAGCCTGCCCCAATTTACGCACTACTCTCAAGAATGAAAGTACAATATTTCTACTTTACAGCGTGTCACTTGCTACTGTCCCCTGCCACCAGATTCAGCGTGTCAATTGCCACCCATCCCCTGCTACCAGATTCAGTGTGTCACTTGCCACCGTCCCCCGTCACCAGATTCAGCGTGTCACTTACCATCCATCCCCTGCCACCAGATTCAGTGTGTCACTTGCCACCGTCCCCTGTAACCAGATTCAGCGTGTCACTTACCATCCATCCCCTGCTACCAGATTCAGCGTGTCACTTACCATGGTCACCTGTCACCAGATTCAGCGTGTCACTTGCCATCCATCCCCTGTCACCAAATTCAGCGTGTCATTTATCATCCATTCCGTCACCAGATTCAGCGTGTCACGTGCCACCTGTCCCCTGTCACCAGATTCAGCGTGTCACTTACCATCCATCCCGTCACCAGATTTAGCATATCACTTGCCACCGGTTCCTTGTCACCAGATTCAGCGTGTCAATTGCCACGTCCGTCGCCTGTCACCAGATTCAGATTGTCACTTGCCAAGTCGTCTGCCACACATTACGGATTGTCACTTGCCACACGTTGCGGATTGTCACTTGCCACATCACCTGCCACACATTGCGGATTGTCACTTGCCACGTCACGGATTGTCACTTTCTACGTCACCTGCCACACTTTGCAGATTGTCACTTGCCACGTCACGGATTGTCACTTGCCACGTCGTCTGCCACATGTTGCGGATTGTCACTTGCCACATCACGGATTGTCACTTGCCACGTCGCCTGCCACACATTGCGGATTGTGAGTTGCTGTGTTACTTTCCTGCTAAGATGGTCTCTTGCAAGTCAGGCAGCAGATAACTAGCCAAGCAGCAGAGAGATGATGTCGTCTCTCTGCTTCCCGCGGCTGCCTGCACAGTGAGGGCAGAACTGCACTGCAGGGATGCAGGGCAGGCGCCGGGCGGTGAGAGAGGATGTCTATCTCTCTGCTCCCCCACCCGCCGGTTTCCTGACTGGCCAGCTGTCCGCTCACCCATAAGCCGCCCAGCCTCCCGCTCTCTCATCTACAGAGCCGCCAGCGGAGCGGTGGAGCCACCCACTTTCTCATCCGCATTCTCGGGGGGGGCAATTTGTCCGGCTCTGATGGGGCCCCAGGTCAACGTGGGGCCCCCGGGCTGTGCCCAGTCATGCCCGCTCAGTAAGATGGCCCTGTCAGCAGGGCCGCTGTTAGCAATCATGGGGCCATGTACAGCCGACCTGACGCTTCTGGACCGAGACTCTTTTTGAGATCTGTTGTTTACAAATTAAAATCATTTTTTTTTTTTTTTTTGCTTAAAAATTTCTTAGAACCCCAAACATTTTTTTTTTCAGACACCCTAGAAAATAAAATGGCGGTCATTGCAATACTTTATGTCACACCGTATTTACGCAGCGGTCTTACAAGTGCAATTTCTGGGGAAAAATTTCGCTTTTTTGAATAAAAAAAAAAGACGACAGTAAAGTTAGCCCAATTTTTTTCTATATTGTGAAAGATAATTTTACGCTGAGTAAATTGATACCCAACATGTCGTGCTTTAAAAGACGACAAACGTTGGCGCTTAAAAATCTCCATTGGCAACGTTTAAAAATGTCTACAGGTCACCTGTTTAGAGTTAGGAGGTCTCTTGCTAGAATTATTGCTCTCGCTCTAACGATCGCGGTGATACCTCACATGTGTGGTTTGAACACCGTTTTTATGTGCGGGCTCGACTTATGTATGCGTTCGCTTCTGCGCCTTGAGCTCGGCGGAATGGGGGGGCTTTACTTTTTTTTTTTTTTATTCTTATTTATTTTACTTTTTATTTTTACACTGTCCATTTAAAAAAATGTTTGGGGTCACTTTTATTCCTATTACAAGGAATGTAAACATCACTTGTAATTGAAAAAAAGCATAACAGGACCTCTTTAATGTGAGATCTGGGGTCAAAAGACCTCAGATCTCACATTTACACTTAAACACAATTAAAAACATTTTTTTTTTCATTTTTATTTCCAATAAAATAACATTTACCCTTTAAGACCATTGGGTGGAAGTGACATTTGACGTCGCTTTCGCCATCCAATGGTATGGAGCTGAACGGGGGCCATCTTTCCCTCACTCGGCATCCAGCCTCTCAGGGGAGCAGATTAGGGGGCACCTCTCCCGCTGCCGATAAAAGTGATCTGGCGGTGAATCCGAAGCGGAGACCACTTTTATCTGAAAGCTGATCGCCCGCTGTTTCATAAAATACCGGGGTTATGGCAGCTATCTGCAGTCATAACCCCAGTATTCTACGTCAAATTAGCACCGTATAACGCCGGCAGGCGGTCGGTAAATGGTTAATCCAGACCCCTCCCCTGACCCCACCTCTGCAGATTTGTCACCGTTTACATGTGCACATGCGTTCATAATTTCACATGAGTACAGGGGGACAAAGGCAGTTTAAACATTTTTTTTTTATTTTATTACAAAAAAAAATCCACACTGTATCTTTAATTTTTTTTGTATCTCTTTTATTACTATCAGAAGGGATGAACAACATCCCTTGTGATAGCATGGGGCAGTGACAGGTCCCCTGTATGGAGAGATCTGGTCTCTATTAGACCCCATATCTATCCTCTGGCCTCCAACGCATCTGATCAAACCAAAATCGGTTTGATCAGATGCTTGTTAAAGCCGGTAATGGCTTGTTTACATGAGACCAAAAACAACAAAGTGACAAAATCCTCATTGTTTCTGGTTTATGACGTCAACCAGTGGGAGGAACAACATCGGTTCCCAGAGCAACCCTTATGTCAGGGTCCTCAGAGTTCTCCCTTACATCAGAGTCCACAGAGTTCACCTTTTACATCTGTAACGGGGGAGGGACTCTGCAGACTCTAATGAAAGGGAGAACTCTGGGGACCCTGACAAAAGGGATGCTCTGGGAACCCTAATTTAAGGGGAAACACTGAGGACTCTGATGTACGGAGAGGACACGGATGTAAGGGGGAACACAGTGGCCTCTGGTGTAAAGGGGAACTTTAATGTAAGGGGTGCTCAGAGAACCCTGATTTACCTTAGTGTACTTACTCAGAGGCAGGAGAGAGAAGGGGGTAGAGACGAGACTTCAGTCACAGACAGAGATGAATGGTGAGCTCACTCGCCCCTTGGCACCTCTCATCCAGATTTGCTGGGCTTCAAATTCACAGACACGTCTGTGAGTGTGTGTGTGGGGGGGGGGGACTGTTAGTGCTAGCTTTGCGCAGTGTGAAAGAGAGTAAAACAGACACTCTCGGCTTAGACAACTGCAGCCAGCAACCCTGCTGGGAAGCCATAGTCTGGTCTTAAAAATGTGCCTGGGTTTTAGGTGGTCTGAAACCTGGACGCATGAGTCAAAACCCAAACTGTCCGAGTGAATCCTGACAGGTGGCAACCCTAATTGGAATGCAGCCCGGAGCTGTGCTGTAGTATGCTGTAATAAAATGCAGACAGGCACTCATGGGCTGACCAGGGACCAGCATGGAGATCGGAGAACATCCATTCACTGATCTCCCCTTCCTGTTAATGACTCAGAAGTAGAGATGAGCCTCGAGTTCGAGTCAAACTCATGTTCGACTCGAACATTGCCTGTTCGCCCATTCGCCGAACAGCGAACAATTTGGGGTGTTCGCGGCAAATTCAAAAAGCCGCGGAACACCCTGTCAATGTCTATGGGAGAAATCGAAAGTGCTAATTTTAAAGGCTTATATGCAAGTTATTGTCATAAAAAGTGTTTGGGGACCTGGGTCCTGCCCCAGGGGACATGTATC
Source organism: Rana muscosa (assembly GCA_029206835.1). Taxonomy (NCBI): domain Eukaryota; kingdom Metazoa; phylum Chordata; class Amphibia; order Anura; family Ranidae; genus Rana; species Rana muscosa. The sequence goes on along the minus strand of CM055117.1, from coordinate 804,069,081 downwards.
ATTGCAAAAAATAGTTTTAAAAACGGACGTTTTTCGGGAGCAGTGATTTTAATAATGCTTAAAGTGAAATAATAAAAGTGAAATATTTCTTTAAATTTCATACCTGGGGGGTGTGTATATTATGCCTGTAAAGTAGCGCTTGTTTCCCGTGCTTAGAACTGTCCCTGCACAAAATGTCATTTCTGAAGGAAAAAAAGTCATTTAAAAGTACTCACGGCTGTAATGAATTGTCCGCTCCCGGCAATACAGAGAAAAGTCATTGAAAGTCATTGATTAAAAAAAAATGCCTGGGGGTCCCCCCAAATTCAATTACCAGGCCCTTCAGTTCTGGTATGGATATTAAGGGGAACCCTGAGCCAAATAAAAAAAATGGCGTGGAGTTCCCCCCAAAAATCCATACCAGACCCTTATCCGAGCACGCAACCTGGCAGGCCACAGTAAAAGAGGGGGGGGACAAGAGAGTGCCCCCCTCCTGTACCAGGCCACATGCCCTCAACATGGGGAGGATGCTTTGGGGTCTGGACCCCAAAGCACCATGTCCCCATGTTGATGGGGACAAGGGCCTCGTCCCCACAACCCTTGCCCGGTGGTTGTGGGGGTCTGTGGGCGGGGGGCTTATCGGAATCTGGAAGACCGCTTTAACAAAGGGGACCCCCAGATCCCGCCCCCCCTATGTGAATTGGTAAAGGGTACAATCCTACCATTTCACAAAGAAAGTGTAAAAAATTAAAAAAAAAACACACAGACACAGTTGGGATAAGTCCTTTATTGAAAAAAAAAAAAAAGATTCCAGCGGTGGTAATCCACTCTCGATCTCCACTCCAGTGATGTCGGTATCCAGCGACGGATGATCTGCAGGCGGGACCCCGCCCCCCCTGATCTAACGCAGGTTTCCCATTGCACCAGAGGGGGGCGGGGTCACCCGCACGTCACTGGGAAAGCACGGGTTTCCCCTTGCGTCAGAGGGGGACGTGGTCACGTGATGGGTGGCCCCGTCCTCAGCTACATAAGACCTGTCAGGCTGCCGCAACATCATTCCCGGGGTGTCTCCGGTGGAGACAGGACCGTGTGCTGTTCCTCACTGGACATCATCGCTGGAGCCTGCAGATCATCCGTCGCTGGATACCGACATCACTGGAGTGGAGATCAAAAGTGGATTACCACTGCTGGAATCTTTTTTTAATTTTAATTTTTTTTATTTTTAATAAAGGAATTATCCCAACTGTGTCTGTGTGTTTTTTTAAATGTTTACACTTTCTTTGTGAAATGGTAGGGGTACAATGTACCCCTTACCAATTCACATAGGGGGGGCCGGGATCTGGGGTCCCCTTTGTTAAAGGGGTCTTCCAGATTCCGATAAGCCCCCCGCCCGCAGACCCCCACAACCACCGGGCAAGGGTTGTGGGGATGAGTCCAGACCCCAAAGTATCCTCCCCATGTTAAGGGCATGTGTCCTGGTACGGTTCAGGGGGGGGCGCTCTCTCGTCCCCCCCCTCTTTTCCTGCGGCCTGCCAGGTTGCGTGCTCAGATAAGGGTGTGGTATGGATTTTTTGGGGGAACTCCACACCATTTTTTTTTTATTTGGCGCAGAGTTCCCCTTAAAATCCATACCAGACCTGAAGGGTCTGGTATGGATATTTGGGGGGAACCCCACGTCATTTGTTTTTTAAATTTGGCACAGGGTTCCCCTTAATATCCATACCAGACCTGAAGGGCCTGGTAATTGAATTTGGGGGGACCCCACGCATTTATTTATTTTTTATCAATGACTTTCAATGACTTTTCTCTGTATTGCCGGAAGCCGACAATTCATTACAGCCGCGAGTACTTTTAAATGACTTTTTTCCTTCAGAAATTACATTTTGTGCAGGGACAATTCTAAGCACGGGAAACAAGCGCTACTTTACAGGCATACTATAGACACCCCCCAGGTACAAAATTTAAAGGAATATTTCACTTTTATTGTTTCACTTTAAGCATTATTAAAATCACTGCTTCCGAAAAAACTTCAGTTTTTAAAAATTGAAACATGTCCCCTGGGGCAGGACCTGGGTTCCTAAACACTTTTTATGACAATAACTTGCATATAAGCCTTTAAAATTAGCACTTTAGATTTTTCATGTTCGTGTCCCATAGACTTTAACAGTGTTCGGATGTTCGAACGAATTTATGTTCTGATGCGAACCGAATTGGGGGGTGTTCGGCTCATCCCTACTCAGAAGCAATGTGTAAAACATCCCTTCCAAGTCCTGGTATCACTGATTCCAGCCAGTATGGCTGGGGAAGAATCTAATGGACTGCAATCTGTACTCCTTTAGGCTACATTCACACATGATCACAGGCGGAATTGCCACAATTCCACCCCATGATTTTAAATGGCTGCAGGACGCGTTTGTGATGCCATTACTTCTAATGACACCCCAATCATGCTGTGATTGTCGCGCAGTGAATCGCATTGCAATCTCAGCAAATCGCAACACGTGACACTGTCTCCCAAAAGAAGCTCATGTTCCTTTTCGATTGCGATTGCAGCACGGCAAAATTGTGGCATGATTGGGGTGCCATTAGAAGTAATGGCATCGCAAACGCATCCCGCGTTTTTCAGCCACTTGAAATTGCGGGACGGAATCGTGGCGATTCTGCCTGCGATCATGAGTGAATGCAGCCTTAGATTCATTGGAGGACAGGTTTTTTAGACCCCTGATGTATCATTCTAGAGAAACTGTCCACCAAAAAATGCATCACATAGGGGACTTTTGGTCCCAATGTGATGAAAAAAAAGATTAGTAAAAAGGAAAAAAAATTTAAGCGTAAAAAAAGTAAAACGTTACAGTCGAGCATTTAAAATCCCTCTCTGACCCTGGAAAAATGTCAGTTGCACTATACGTTAGGCCTCAGGTACACTGCTGCTGATAAACGGACGTTTTGGAGCAGTTGGGCATTTTCTTCAGCAGCCCCTGAACTCTCCTCTATGTTTTTTTATGTGTACATGTACACTCAATCATTTACAGCGCCTTGCAAATGTATTCACCCTCCTTGGCTTTTTACATTTTTTGTTACATTACAGCCTAAAGTTCAATGTTTTTTTAATCTGAGTTATATGTGATGGATCAGAACACAATAGTCTAAGTTGGTGAAGTAAAATTAGAAAAATATATACATAAAACAATTTTTCAGAAATAAAAAACGGATAATTGGCATGTGCGTATGTATTCACCCCTTTGTTATGAAGCCCATAAAAAGCTCTGGTGCAACCAATTACCTTCAGAAGTCACATAATTAGTGAAATTATGTCCACCTATGTGCAATCTTAGTGTCGCATGATTTGTCATTACATATACACACCTTTTTGAAAGGCCCCAGAGGCTGCAACACCTAAGCAAGAGGCACCACTAACCAAACACAGCCATGAAGACCAACAAACTCTCCAAGTCAGGGTTAGGTTATAAAAAAGTATCCAAATCTTTGATGATCCCTAGGAGCACCATCAAATCTATCATAACCAAATGGAAAGAACATGGCACAATAGCAAACCTGCCAAGAGACGGCCGCACACCAAAACTCACGGACCAGGCAAGGAGGGCATTAATCAGAGAGGCAGCACAGAGACCTAAGGTAACCCTGGAGGAGCTGCAGAGTTCCACAGCAGAGACTGGAGTATCTGTACATAGGAGGACAATAAGCCGTACGCGCCATAGAGTTGGGCTTTATGGCAGAGTGGCCAGAAGAAAGCCATTACTTTCAGCATAAAACAAAATGGCACGTTTTGAGTTTGCGAAAAGGCATGTGGGAGACTCCCAAAATATATGGAGGAAGGTGCTCTGGTCTGATGAGACTAAAATTTTACTTTTTGGTCATCAAAGAAAACGCTATGTCTGGCGCAAACCCAACACATCACATCACCCAAAGAGCACCATCCCCACAGTAAAACATGGTGGTGGCAGCATCATGCTGTGGGGATGTTTTTCAGCAGTCGGAACTGGGAAACTGGTCAGAGTTGAGGGAAAGATGGATGGTGCTAAATACAGGCATATTCTTGAGCAAAACCTGTACCACTCTGTGTGTGATTTGAGGCTAGGATGGAGATTCACCTTCCAGCAGGATAATGACCCCAAACACACTGCTAAAGCAACATATGAGTGGTTTAAGTGGAAACATGTAAATGTGTTGGAATGGCCTAGTCAAAACCCAGACCTCAATCCAATAGAAAATCTGTGGTCAGACTTAAAGATTGCTGTTCACAAGCGCAAACAATCCAACTTGAAGGAGCTGGAGCAGTTTTGCAAGGAGGAATGGGCAAAAATCCCAGTGGTAAGATGTGGCAAGCTCATAGAGACTTATCCAAAGCAACATGGAGCTGTGATAGCCGCAAAAGGTGCCTCTACAAAGTATTGACTTTAGGGGGGTGAATAGTTATGCACATTGACTTTTTCTGTTATTTTGTCCTATATGTTGTTTGCTTCACAATAAGATGCAAATCCTCAAACAATCCATGTTAATTCCAGGTAGTGAGGCAACAAAACACGATGGGCGCTTAAGCATCTTTGTGAGATAGGGACTTTACCCTTATTCCTATAAGAAGTGATAGATATATTTACAATGGTGTCAACATCCTTCAAAATGTCTAGAAAATGTGGGACTTTTTAGACACCACTTCCACCAAACAAATTAGAACTAAAAAGATTATTTTTTTATTAATACTTTCATGATTAAAACAATATTAACATAAAAATATGGCTGACACAATGTAACATTTGATCACCAAGTCTTTATACATTTTCCATGTTCCCAGATCAATCCACTTAGTGATACAATAATTGCCCATGTGAGAGAAGCTGAAGACGTTTCATCTTCATCAGGGGCTGGAATCAAGATCTGTAGATAAATAGTGCACCAAAGATTATATTGGTGAGTGTGTCTCTGTAGGGTGCCACATCTAAAACTAGACAAAAGAGAAAGTATCCCCTAACTGGACTTTTTAGGCACTACGATTAGATTATATATGGAAAAAAATTATTTTTATGGAAATATATATACAGTGGAACCTTGGATTACGAGCATAATCCGTTCCAGGAGAATGCTCGTAATCCAAAGTACTCGCATAACAAAGTGAGTTTCCCCATTGAAGTCAATGGAAACAAAAATAATTTGTTCCGCACTGACTTCAATGGTATGCAATACCACATGCGGCCGGGGGGGTGCCGGAGAGCCTCGGAAACGGCCGGAAAGGCCCGAGGACACTTCGGCTGACCTCGGCAAACCTCGGAAAGACCGAGGTCAGCCGAACTGACCTCTGGCTTTTCCGGCCGTTTCCGAACCCCGCTGATCGGCGCCATTCGGCTCCGGCGCCCCCCACCTCAGGCCAAACGCGGTACTGCACCCGCTTTGGCCTGAATCCTGCTCGTTTTTGCGAGACAACACTCGCAAACCGAGTCAGGATTTTAGCAAATACAGTGCTCGTATTGGGAAACGCTCATTAACCGCATTACTCGCAATCCGAGGTTCCACTGTACAAGGTCAGATAACATATATTGGAATGATTAGGGTGTGCATACAAAATACAATAATCACTAAAACGATTGACATTGAATTTCTCGTAGTTCACCCGACGAGTTTCAGAGTTTCTATGTCTCCTTCTTCAGGGCGGTCTATGAGAGGGTCAATCGTGTGTCTACAATGTAGTAGTAAAACGTATTAGACACACAATATATGTAACATATGTAACATGACATTTTAACAACATATATTTCATTATCAAAAGGTACAAATGCCATATACACTTACGGTACATATTTTTGTGGAGATATCATATGCAAAACATTCCAAGCAATTAAGATACAAACAAGAAAATTAAGCAGGATCGTGTCTCCAGAGAAATGCTCATTTTGCAATCGTTCATCTTCAATGTGTATGAGGATATACCATCAAGGTGAACCATGGCCATACGTTTTTTCCATATATAATCTAATCGCAGTGCCTTAAAAGTCCAGTTAGGGGATATTTTCTCTTTGTATAAATAGTGCACCAATCACTTATCAGACAACGTTAAAATTAGTCCCAGTCATAGAACCCAGCGTGGCCCAGGTTGCAATAGGAGGAGCAGAGTTCACCGCAAGGACCAGAGGAGAGCCAGACAGAAAAGTACACTAGTTGTAGGCAGGCTTTACATTTCTCCCGACCAGCCTCATGTGCCTCCCCTAAGACAGGAGCTATGAAGGTGTAAATGAGCCTATTAATTATGTACATTAATTACAACATTTCATCTGCTGAACGATGGTATTTGTTGTTTTTAAATGCTAATATACAAGGAAATGAGTGGTTGAAAATGCCCCAGTGCATTTAAGAGATGTTTTTTTTTTTCATGGGCTGCGTGACCAAGGGTCCAATATTCACTAAATATTTTGTACTAAACCAAAGATTGCAATATATTAACTCTGGCATTTTTTTCTTCTAAAAGGATAAGTGCATTTTAAGGCTAAGTTCACGTATCCTTGTTTGTACCTTTGTCCTGACCTAAGCTATCCCACCCTCGTCATTTACACGTGTGATCTGATCGGTTGCAGCCTCTGATGTTTGTTTACATCCCACTGTGCATGTGTTTCTGTCCTGGCCATGCTTGTGTCATACAGTCTTATAGACTTGTGGTTCAGGATGTAAACAGTCATCACAGATGTAGGTTAGTATGCATCTGTGGAGCTAGTCATAAAGATATACTGTCGATTGGAGCCAGCTAGGGTTGCCACCTTTTCTTCAAGTCAAACCCAAACACTTTAGCAGCGCACAGCAATTTTTTTTAATACATATATTTTGCTAATAAATAACATTTCTAATCATATGAAGGTAATAACAAGAGTCCCACTTTACATCAGAGTCCACAGTGTTCCCCCTTAAATCAGGGTTCCCAGAGCATCCCTTATGTTAGCGTCCACAGAGTTCCCCTTTTACATCTGAACTTGCAGAGTTCCCTTTCACTGTAAGGGGGGACTCTGCAGACTCTGATGTAAGGGAGAACTCTGGGGACTCTAACATAAGGGATGCTCTGGGAAACCTGATTTAATGGTGAACACTGAGAACTCTGATGTACGGAGAGGACTCTGATGTAAAGGGGAACTCTAATGTAAGGGGTGCTCTGAGATCCCTGCTTTACCACAGCGTACTCATTCAGAGGCAGGAGAGAGAAGGGGGGAGACTTCAGTCACAGACAGGGATGGATGGTGAGCTCACTCACCCCTTGGCAGTCAGCACCTCTCATCCAGATGTAGCTGAGGCTGCTGGACTTCAAATTTCCAGCCCCCACCCTTTCCTTTTCTGAGGCACAGTGTCGGGGATTGGAGAGTGGGCAGGCACAGAGGGGTAGGGGTGGGAGGAAGAGGAGCAGATCGAGCCCTCTCTCCTCTCCCGTCTGTGTGTGTGTTGGGGAGGGATTGTTAGTGTTGGCTTTGGGTAGCATGAAATAGAGTGTAACAGACACTCTCAGCTTAGACAACTGCAGCTAGCAACCCTGCTGGGAAGCCATAGTCCAGTCTGAATAATGTGTCCGGGTTTCAGGCCGTCTGAAACCCGGACACATGATTCCAAACCCGAAATGTCCGGGTGAATCCTGGACAGGTGGCAACCCTAGAGCCAGCATGTATTTGGATTATATTTATACTGTGCTGCAATGGTTGGAAAGAGGGTCAAGGGTTACCTGTAATATGTAAAATCCTTTTTACTATGTATTGTATCCTTTAAATCCTTTTTACTATGTATTGTAAGTTTGATTTGGCTCTTCAGAAGTCTCATGTGTACATTACATTTGAACACACATTCCTACATATGCAACAATGGTTTGTGCCAGCTCCTGTGTGCACCTCTATCAGGGATGACTGAAGAAACTGGCCATCTCAAAATCCATGTGCTGGACATTCATACTTGGGTGCATATTGCTCTAATCATTAGTACCACTCCATGCATCTTCCAACCCCACTCAACCATAATAGCTTTCCGCCTTTCATGGAGTTTTACAGCGGGGAAGGGGCTCGATGGTGCGGCTGTGCCTTCCACCTGTACCAGAATGCCAGGGCTGAAACGCCCAGTGTGCATGAGGTCTTAGGCACATGTAGTTCTAAAGGAAACTACCGGCAGAAAAGTGTCATTAAGGCTTTATTAAATCCTCCTGATTCTCTCCAAGCCAGATGCAGTGCCCTCCCACATTATTTCTAGGAGGTACTCTAGCTTTTATATCACGATTCTGTGCTTCAAATCCCCCTCTATTTCTCCATTATGCACACCACTGTCTTAAACCTCTTGTTGCCCATGTAACACATATGTGTGGCTGCAAAGATGGTGGTCTTTAATGCCCAAGTGCTATGTGTCTATGGGCAGCTGAGAGTGCACTAACTGGGTCCTGCCAGCACAGTAACCAAGCTGTCATAGATAGCTCCTGTTCTCCAGTAATGATTGGAACTCGCAGGACTGGCTCCCTATAATGTGACCATTTCGGCAACCAATTACAGTGGTCATGTGGTCCTGTAGTCCTTCCTGCCCCCCCCCCAGGTGTAAAGAGCCTGTTAAAGGGACACTGGGCAAGAAGAAAGTAAACATGAAAGTGGAATAGGAAGTTTCCCCAAGGGGCTTTTGACAGCAAAATTCCGAAAGTAACTTACAATAATGCATATTAAAAATGTATTGTGTATACTGTGAGGGGGTTAGCTCGGCAGCGGGTGTGTGTGACCCCCGGGATGGGCTCCCCACACAAAAACAGGCCCAGCAGACGGAGGTTGTGGTTTTCAAAATCAAAAAGGTGCGGTTTATTTTCTATTTACAGTGACAAAAACACAGCAAAGCAAAAGAAACATAAACAAAATAAATCCTGGTCAATTTGACCTCTGACTAAACATACAGGTTTCCTAACTAACAACTGGGATCAGCCTAGTGCTGTCCTAGTCCCTAAGTCCCTGGTTTTAAATGTCCAAGCAAATAGCCACACAGGCTTTGTCTCACCGCACAAGGGTTCACTCTCTCCAGGAAGTCCACACAGGTCTGCTTCCAGGCATGAGCTAACCCCTAATGAAGCTGGGAGTTCTTATAGAGGCCTAAATGAGCTGACAAGCTTCAGCTGGTCTCATCAACTCCCTGTCTGCACGACGCCCCACACTCTCCCTAGAGGTATGAGTCATCCATGAGCCCACTATCCTCAGCTGGGCTTATACAACTCTCCACCTAGTTGTATAAGTCGGCGTAAAGCCTGAATCTGGGCAAAATATATCTACCCCCCTGGATGCAACCAGGTGACTTTACCTTCCTGCTGTCACATACCCCCCCCTCTTGTTTTAACCTCGGGGTTGGAACACCAGCAATCAGGCATTCATGTACTCGAGACAAAGCATCCACATTCCCCATTTGAACGCCAGGGCGATGCTTTACTGTGAAGTTGAATTCCTGGAGGGCCAGGAACCACCTATTCACTCTTCTATTTGTTTCCTTGTTTTGAGCCATCCACTTTAACGGAGCGTGATCCGTAACCATGTCAAAGTGCCTACCTAGCAGGTAGTACCAAAGGGAATCTAGAGCCCACTTCACCGCTAAACACTCCTTTTCAACGGTGGCGTAATTTACCTCATGGGACTTCAACTTCCTGCTGAGGTAAATGACTGGGTGCTCTTCCCCGTTCCAGACCTGGGACAATACTGCTCCTAACCCCACATCTGACGCATCACTTTAGAGAAGTCGGGTGAGTACAACACTGGCTGGCTACATAAGGCTTGTTTCAAGAATTGGAATGCTGCCTCAGCCTCGGGGGTCCATTTAATCATGACCGACCCTTTCCCCTTCGTCAGGTTGGTTAGGGGCACAGCCTTAGAAGCAAAGTGGGGAATGAATCGCCGATAATACCCAGCGATTCCCAGAAAGGCTCGTACCTGCTTCTTGCTGTTGGGACGTGGCCAACTCTGGATGGCCTCGACTTTGTTGAGTTGGGGTTTTATTACTCCCCTCCCAATGGTGTACCCAAGATATTTGGCCTCCTCCTGCCCAATGGTACACTTCTTGGGGTTAGCCGTAAACCCCGCTTCCCGAACAGAGTCCAGGACTGCTTGCACTTTTGGCAGATGTGAGGCCCAATCTGTGCTATGGACAATTACGTCATCCAGGTAAGCCGCAGCATACTTCCGATGGGGCCTCAGCATCTGGTCCATTTTCCGCTGGAATGTGGCCGGCGCATTCTGTAACCCGAACGGCATTCTTTTATATTGGAACGCCCCGTCTGGGGTTACAAATGCGGTTTTCTCTTTGGCCGACTTGGCCAGGGGGATTTGCCAATACCCTTTTGTGAGGTCAAGAGTCGTCATGTATCGGGCTGTTCCCAGCCGGTCGATCAACTCATCTATACGTGGCATGGGGTAGGTGTCAAATTTTGTAACTTTGTTCAACTGACGAAAATCGTTACAAAATCGCCAGCTCCCATCCGGTTTAGGCACCAACACAATGGGACTAGACCAATCACTTTGGGACTCCTCTATCACCCCTAAGTTCAGCATTTTCTGTACTTCCTCCCGTATTGCCTCCCGTCGGGCCTCTGGGATCCGATAGGGTTTTAACTTCACCCTTTCACCGGGCGGGGTAATAATGTCATGCTCTACCCCAGATGTTTGTCCCGGCAGCTCAGAGAATACCTCCTTGTTGCGAAGCACAAACTCCTTAACCTCCTGTTGTTGGGGTTGTGACAAGGTGGCTGCGATTCCAACCTCAGGAATCACGCAACCAGTTTGAGCTGGTGACCAAGTGTCTGCGACTAGGGACTCCCTATCCCTCCAGGCTTTCAACAGATTAACGTGATAGATCTGTTCGGGCTTTCGCCTTCCTGGTTGTCTGACCTTGTAATTCACTTCGCTCACTTTTTCCATTATCTCGTAGGGGCCTTGCCATTTGGCAAGGAATTTACTTTCAACCGTAGGGACCAGTACCAGTATCCTATCCCCCGGGGAAAAGGTACGGGTCTTGGCTCCACGGTTGTACACTCTCTGCTGTGCTAACTGCGCTTGGGCCAAATGTTCCTTCACGATGGGCATTACCTGTGCAATTCGGTCTTGCATCAGGGCGACATGCTCAATCACACTCCTGTGGGGAGAACTCTCACTTTCCCAAGTTTCCTTGGCAATATCCAACAGCCCTCTTGGGTGTCTCCCATACAGTAACTCAAAGGGGGAGAATCCCGTAGAGGATTGGGGCACCTCCCTAATAGCAAACATCAGATAAGGAAGTAGACAGTCCCAATCCTTTCCATCTCTATCCACCACTTTCTTCAACATTTGTTTTAGGGTTTTGTTGAATCTTTCAACCAGCCCATCTGTTTGGGGGTGATACACAGATGTACGTAATTGCGTCACTTTGAACAATTTACATAGCTCCTTCATAACCCGGGACATAAAGGGTGTACCTTGGTCCGTAAGCAGTTCTTTACAAATACCCACCCGGCTAAACACAAGAGATAGCTCTTTGGCTATGGTTTTGGCCGAGGTATTTTGGAGAGGGATCGCTTCTGGATAACGGGTGGCATAGTCCATTATAACTAATATGTACTGGTGCCCCCTAGCGGACTTGATTATAGGACCTACCAAATCCATGGCGATCCTCTCAAACGGGACCTCAATGATGGGTAGAGGGACCAGCGGGCTACGGAAATGTGGCATCGGGGCCGACCTCTGACACACAGGGCAGGAGGAACAATAATTTTCTATGTCCTTCATCACCCCCGGCCAATAGAATCTCTGTAATACCCTCTCTCGGGTTTTCTCTGTCCCCAGATGACCTCCAAGAATGTGCCCATGGGCCAACTCCAACACCAACTTCCTGTACGGTTTGGGCACCACAAGCTGCTCAACGGTTTCTTCTGCCCTTTTTGCCACCCGATACAGTAGGTCCTTCTCTACGCTGAAGTATGGGTAAGTGCAGGTATTATCTGGGTTCACTAACTCGCCATCTATTTTCACTACGTTTTCCCGTGCCTTTATTAGGGCGGGGTCTTTCAACTGTTCTGTGGCAAAGTTTTCCCTGTGAACCTCAAGATCAGAAAACTCCACAGACGGTAGGTTTTCGTCTGAGGAGGTGGGCTCCTCTCCAGTTTCTTGAGTCTCCCCTGCCAATACTGACAAGGGAAATTCCGGAGAGTCCTCACCACTCTCAGGGGAGTTCTGGCTATCACATTCCTGGTACATAGGGGCACCAGTGGGGGGCTCAGGATCATCCCACAGTTCCCAGAACTTCGGAAAATCCCTTCCCACAATGGCGTCATGCGGTAACTGAGATACTAAGCCCACTGGATGAGAGAGGGTACCTTTGGGGGTCTCGAAACACACTGTAGTCACTGGATACTCTCGGGTGTCCCCATGCACACAAATAACAGCTACCTTGCTATTCCCAGAGACCTCTGTTTTAACTAACTCAGCCTTTATCAGGGTCACAAGGCTACCTGAATCCAGCAATACCACAACATTTCTACCATTAACACACATTTTGCATAAATGTTTCTCAGTTCCTCGAATGGCAGTGCATGCGACTGTCGCACACAGCGACTGACGTCTGCCCGTCAGAAAGTCACACTGCATGGGTTCCTCCACAACCGGGCAATTTGCTGCAATATGTCCCGCTTGCCGGCAGCGGTAGCAAACGATCCTTCTTGCCGCCTCTTGAGCCGCTGATTTCCCAGGCTGTTCTCGCCAAACTTGGGGTAGAGCTCCCACCCTCTCCACCCTTACCCCTTGGAATCATCTTATCCGCCCCTGGGGATGGTCTGGTCTTAGGGTGGAAAGTCCGAGTGTCTCTGGAAGAGACCGTCAGGTTCTCTGTAGCCAAGTATTTCTCCACACGATCCACAAGACCATCGGCCGTCTCTGGGTCTCCATGGCTTACCCACTTTTGGATGGCAGTAGGAAGAGCTCTCAAAAACCGATCCATTACAACACGTTCCACAATCTTTGGTGCGGACAAAGTCTCTGGCTGTAGCCACTTTCTGCTCAGGTGAATGAGATCATACATTTGAGACCTGGGGGGTTTTCCAAGCTGGAAAGTCCAGTTATGCACACGCTGAGCCCGGACAGCCAGGGTGACACCCAGCCTTGCCAATATTTCAGCTTTTAGCATCACATAGTCTTTTGCTTGGTTAGGCTCTAGGTCATAGTAAGCTTTCTGCGATTCACCAGTTAACAGAGGAGCCACTAGTCCAGCCCACTGCTCCTCAGGCCACTTTTCTCTTTCAGCGGTCCTTTCAAATGTGGTCAAAAATACCTCTGGATCATCCTCTCCAGTCATTTTTGTCAATAAACGACTCACCCCAAAGGACGCGGTATTAGTGGGACGGCTTTCCTCACTGGTCTGCGGACGTTGCTGCATTACTGCTTCCATCTGTTGTTGTAGTCTCTGCTCTTGCTTCTGCAACAGGTCTATGAAGCGGGCCTCAGATTGCTGCTGGGCTTGTTGCTGAGCCTCCAGACTCTGTTGCAAAGTTGCGTTTGTCTGCTGCTGGGCTGCAAGGCTCTGTTGATGAGCTTGCTGCTGGGCTGCGAAGTTCTGTTGTTGAGCTGCAAGGCTCTGTTGATGAGCTGCAAGGCTCTTTTGCAAACCTGCATTTGTCTGCTGTTGATTGGCATTTGCTAGAGCCAGCTGTTTCAGTATCTCCTCCATGCTGGCTTAAAAAAAACTGCCACTGGTTCTCCACCAACTGTGAGGGGGTTAGCTCGGCAGCGGGTGTGTGTGACCCCCGGGATGGGCTCCCCACACAAAAACAGGCCCAGCAGACGGAGGTTGTGGTTTTCAAAATCAAAAAGGTGCGGTTTATTTTCTATTTACAGTGACAAAAACACAGCAAAGCAAAAGAAACATAAACAAAATAAATCCTGGTCAATTTGACCTCTGACTAAACATACAGGTTTCCTAACTAACAACTGGGATCAGCCTAGTGCTGTCCTAGTCCCTAAGTCCCTGGTTTTAAATGTCCAAGCAAATAGCCACACAGGCTTTGTCTCACCGCACAAGGGTTCACTCTCTCCAGGAAGTCCACACAGGTCTGCTTCCAGGCATGAGCTAACCCCTAATGAAGCTGGGAGTTCTTATAGAGGCCTAAATGAGCTGACAAGCTTCAGCTGGTCTCATCAACTCCCTGTCTGCACGACGCCCCACACTCTCCCTAGAGGTATGAGTCATCCATGAGCCCACTATCCTCAGCTGGGCTTATACAACTCTCCACCTAGTTGTATAAGTCGGCGTAAAGCCTGAATCTGGGCGAAATATATCTACCCCCCTGGATGCAACCAGGTGACTTTACCTTCCTGCTGTCACAATACACATTAAGTACAGTCCCAACACGTATATACTCCGGTAAAAACATGTATAAATAACCACACAGAATTAAGACACAACATTGCCATACAGTTTTACATTTCAGATGCATCTGTATAAATTACTGACGCGTTTCGATCCCAATGGATCTCTTCAGAGGATGGGTGGTTTGCTGTGGGAAATATATGTATTAAATTTCAATTCTCTACATGGGTGTATGCCCAATAGTAAAAAATATAGAGTATATGATTACCAGTCAACTGTGTGTTAGAACCATGGTAAACATGAAAGTGAATTGTCCAGCACCCACATTCATTTAGGATTGAACTTGCATTGCTTTGCTTAGTCTGTGTCAGCATGAAATTGATCCATATAGAAGAAAGCTGATTCCCTTTATTATTTTGGATGGAGGGCACCTTTAAATTTATCCTTATACACAAATACAAATATAATGTCAATTTTTGCTCAAAAGTTTTATCTGAAATAAAAATAAACTTTAATTTCTTTTTAAAAAAAAGTGAAATTTTAGCATACTTCTTAACAAGGTTAAAAATTCCTATACATGAAAAAGTAACCTTTTTAATACATATTCATTCTTCTAACGATTCATTTCTTGATCTGTCAATTCATGCGACACTTAGTTGTGGATGGTGCAGTAATGTATTTCAGAGGGAGGCATCCACATGTGGTTTCTAAATTAGCCATATCATAAGGTTCTTAGAAGTTCAGAACTCAGCAAGGCTCTCCCCTCCTCCAACAGACACATATAGTCTCAAACTCCGGGTGACAAGAACTAACACAGATCGATCTTCGCAACACTTTCAAGTGAGTGAGCTTTATAATTGAGCTAAGAGCTGGCAGACTGTAAACACACAGACACAGAACCCTTTTCTCTTGAATATAGAAGTAATAAAGAAACTTTTTGAACTTCAGATATGTCCCTGCCTAGATTATTACAAATAACATCTCCAATGCATTTTTGTAGATTAACTCAGTTTTTTTTTTTGGGCAGAGTGACGTAATGCTGTGGCCTAGTTTGGGTGTGAAGTTTAAAGTAAACATTGAAAGGAAACTTTGTAATGAGTGGAATGCACATTCTTTCCTTATAACATAAGCTGACAAAACAGCCATGAGTATGCTGCTGAGTTTCGATACAGGATAAAAGTTGCATGCATTTGAACAAGTTCAGTACTGAAGTAGAGAAATTGTGCATTGGGCTACATTCACACCTTGGCATTCCAGAATCTGGGTCTGAATCGGGCGATTCTGCCCAAGATTCTAGAGTTGGGGCAAAACACGGGACACATTTGCGATGCCATTACTTCTTAATGGCATCCCAATCGCGGCGTTGCGACTTTGTCGCGGTTGTAGCGCAATAAATTGCACTGCAATCATGGCAAATCACAATACGTGGAGCTTGTCGCTCAAAAAGGAGCAGGAGCTTCTTTTGGGCTACAGCATCGGGCGTTGCGATTTCCTGAAATTGCATCACGCTGCAACCACGGCAAAATCGCACCACGATATGGGTTCCATTAAGAAGCAATGGCATCACAAACATGTCCCATGTTTTTCCACGATTCTTGAATTGCAAGCAGAATCTCCTGATTCTGGAACTCCCATGTGTGAATGGAGCCTTAGCATATCCCAAGACTTAGGCCCCTTTCACACTGGGGCGGGCAGGTGCGGTGGCGGTATAGCAGCGCGATTTTCAGCTAGACCCTTCAGGTCTGGTATAGATATTAAGGGGAACCCCGCCGCAAATTTAAAAAAAAAAAGCGTGCGGTTCCCCCAAATATCCATACCAGGCCCTTGAGATCTGGCATGGATTTTAAGGGGAACTCCACTCCAAATTTTAAAAAAAATGGCGTGGAGTCCCCCCAAAAATCCATACCAGACCCTTATCCGAGCACGCAACCTGGCAGGCCGCAGTTAAAGAGGGGGGACGAGAGAGCGCCCCCCCTCCTGAACCGTACCAGGCCACATGCCCTCAACATGGGGAGGATGTCCCCATGTTGATGGGGACAAGGGCCTCATCCCCACAACCCTTGCCCAGTGGTTGTGGGGGTCTGCGGGTGGGGGGCTTATCGGAATCTGGAAGACCCCTTTAACAAAGGGGACCCCCAGATCCCAGCCCCCCCTATGTGAATTGGTAAGGGGTACATTGTACCCCTACCATTTCACGAAGAAAGTGTAAAAAAATGTAAAAAAACACACCAACACCTTGGAAAAGTCCTTTATTAAAAAAAAAAAACATTCCAGCGGTGAAATCCAGTGTCCCGCGGCGATCCGATGTCCAGCGCTGTTCGTCATTGGCTGAGCCTGAGCGGACCTGATGGGGAACTTCCTCCGCAGTCTATTACATGTATAGACCCGCCCCTTCTAAAGTTTCCCATCAGGTCCGCTCAGCCAATGACTAGGTGTAAGGCTGAGGACCTGATGCGGAACATGAGAAGGGGCAGGTCTATTCATGAATTGTACAGTGAAGGAAGTTCCCCATCAGGTCCGCCCCCTCGGTATGTCAGACCGCGAACCGAACAGGGGGGTGTTCGGCTCATCCCTGCTCGCCACTGTCAGAAAACAATTGATCAGTTGGGAGGATTCGACCATGCATATCAAGTGTGTGGATTGGGGGAATCAAGTCTTTTTTTTTTTTCTCGTTCAACACATTGCTTTTTTCCGTGCACAACAGAAACATTTGTTTTGTTTGAGTTTCATTTGTTAAAGTGGAGTTCCAGTCCCCCAAACACTTTTTTTTTTAAAACTCCTCTGTATTTGTCTAAAAATATGGATGACCATTTAGAATATGTCATATGTGTTGTAGGTTTAGTTTCTGAAAAAAAGTTTATTACTAACCAGATCTCGGAAGTAGGCATGTTCCAGGTTAGCTGTGGGCATCTGAAATCCTCCTGTCTTCATTTCTGGGATTTTTGTGCAGCTGACTACCCAGCAGGCAGGTTCCAATCTCGCACCTGTGTGGTGAAGCCACTGAGTTTTTTCTGTTCCCGACAGGTTGCCATAGCAATGGCGGTGGTGTCGAAGTTCCTGCCGCATTGCTCCTAGCCCCAACCACCACCTTGCAAGCCACGCCCTTTCTGATCAGCCCTCCTATCTACCAACAAAGCTGGTATAGTTTTGAAGGCCGTCCCAGCCTCACACACTGCCCTGTAAACCACTCCCCTCCCGCTCAGCCATCTTGGCCACAAACACAACTGGTATAGTTTTGAAGGCCGTCCTAGCCCCACCTACACAAAAAAAAATGACATCCCGGTCTTCCCATTTGTGTAATTTCCTGTCTATAAATAACGTGAGATTTCGTCACTAGGTGATTCGCAAGAAGCCCTTGCGAATCGCCTAGTGCGGTAATCGCCTAGGCGGGGGCTATCGGAAGTGCTGCTGAAAAAGGCATTTACACACAAAAAAAACAACTTCCATTGGGAAAAGCATGCTCAAGGGGGATACCATAGACAGTGGGTTTATAAAAAATGGGTGGAACTCCGCTTTAACCTCCCTGGCGGTAATCCCGAGCGTGACTCGGGGTTGTTTTTTTTGCTAGGATCGGTAACCCCGAGTCACGCTCGGGGTAACATTGCAGAGCCCGCAGCAGAGTTTCCTTACCTTCTCCTGGCGATCCAGCGATGATGTCCTCTGCTGTGATCGCCAGCGAGATCACCGGCGAGTGTCGGCACTTTAGTATGACTTCCTGGTTCCGTTCCCTGAGAGCCGCAGCGTCGCATGGGAGCGGAACTGGGCGGCAAATTTAAAAGTTCACACAACACAACACAAAAATAAAAGAGGTTATATTGTATCTGATTACACTGTATTACACTGTATCATCTCTGATCACCATACAGTGCCCTGTACAGTGCCCCCTTGCCTGTCATCTGTGCCCATAAAAATATGGCATAAAAAAGCGACACTTTACCAAAAGGGCGCTTTTGGAACAGATGAGTGACAGCGACACGAAGTTGCTCGCAGAAGTGAGCGATAGTGAGTCGTGGGGAGATTTGTCGTCTGACACTGACACCGACACGGATCTGGCAAGTGACAACGGCGATGATCCTGCACCTGACCTCAGCGACCTCAGCGATGAGCGCACTTGGTGCCCTATAGACTGCGATACGGACCAGGTAGCGCCCCCAAGATTTCCGTTCACTGGATCACCTGGGATGAAGGTAGATGTGGAGTGTGACAACCCTCTGGCATACCTGCAATTATTCCTCACTGAAGAGGTAATTGTCACAGAGACAAATCGTTACCATGATCAGAAATCCGCTACGCTGCATGCCAGATTTTCCCGAAGCAGAAAGTGGGAACCGGTGACGAAAGAGGACATCTGGCAGTTTCTTGGACTCATCATTGTTCAGGGGGTGGTGGGGAAACCGCTCCAGAAATGGTACTGAACCACCAATAAGCTACTGGCCACTCCGTTTTTTAGTACCGTGATGTCTGAATACAGTTTTTCCCTCATCATGAAGTATTTCCACTTCGCAAACAATGAGGAGTTTGATGAGGCCACGCATCCTACGCCCAAGCTAAAAAAAATCTGGGAGGTAGGCCAAATGATCGTGGCCAATTTCCAGCGGACCTACGTGCCAGAAAGGGATGTCAGCGTGGATGAAAGTCTGATGGCCTACAAGGGACGCCTAAGCTGGATACAGTACATTGCATCCAAAAGAGCGCGGTTTGGCATCAAATTCTTTATGCTCTGCGAGTCATCCACCGGATACATCTGGAATTCGGTCATTTACACCGGTAAAGGCACGAAGTTCAACCCCAGGTACAGCGGCTATGGGATGGCCACATCATCTGTCCTTACACTGCTGGAGCCATTGCTGAACCAGGGTTTTGTGTGACCACGGACAACTTCTACACATCTCCGGAACTGTATGAGGTTTTGCTACAAAATAAAACTGATGGGTATGGTACCGTTAGGCCTAACCGACGTGGCATGCCATCTATGTTTGGCAAGAAAAAAATAAAAACAGGAGAAATGGTTGCCTGGCAGAAGGGTAAGATGATGGCAATGCGATGGCGAGACAAGAAGGACGTGTGTCTCATGAGTACTGTGCACAATACCGCTACTGCCATGGTCCACAGGTGGGAAAGATCTGCTGAAGCCGCAAGTTGTGATGGACTATAATAACACAATGGGAGGTGTTGACAGAGCCGATCAGGCAATGACATTTTACCCGGCTATGCGCAAACAGCAGAAAAAATATTATAAAAAGATTTTTAGGCATCTTCTGAAACAATGCCTTTGGAATGCGTACATCCTATACAAAGCAAAGAGTGGCATGCCTCTTGTTCATTCCGACTTTATCTGGAAGGTGGCTGAGCAGATTTTTGTCAACCACCAGACGCCATCAGTAGTTGTGAACAGACCCGGACGACGTGCTGTTGGCGTTGTCAACCCAGAGTGCCTGACTGGACGTTATTTTTTGGACTATATACCGCCAACCGCAAAAAAGAAAGCACCTACCAGGATGTGCGTGGTCTGCTGTTCCAAGAGAGATGGCAATGGAAAGAAAGTCCGAAAAGAAACAAGATACCATTGTCCAGATTGTGACATTGGACTTTGTCTAGTTCCATGCTTTAAAATGTATCACACTCAGGATGTGTATTGAATTTTCTTTGTTTGACAAATGTTAAAGGATAAGAATATCCCACCTCCCTCTCACCTCCCTCTCACTTCCCTTTTACTTTCTACGCTGTAGAAAAAAAATCTAAATGCCCCTTTTTTACTTACCCTTTACTTTAACGCTCCAGCTCCGAGCCTTCTCCTCTCTACTTCCATGATGGGTCCTTCTTTAGGTGTCCATGTTACTTCCTGCATGACACGGATATCTCCTATTTGATATCCAGCAACATGGTACTTTCAGGATCCAGACAAAGACTGAAATTAGCTGAGGGGAATCAATGCCAATCTTGCCAATCTTGCTGTCATCCCAGTGCCCAAAATATATATTTTTTTATATACCTCTCTGCTCGGTGCAATAGTGTTTCACAGAGCGGTTTCTTACCTCTTCTTCTGGGGTCCCCCGCTGGTGCTTTCCACTCCTTCTTTTCTACAA
Source organism: Rana muscosa (assembly GCA_029206835.1). Classification (NCBI taxonomy): domain Eukaryota; kingdom Metazoa; phylum Chordata; class Amphibia; order Anura; family Ranidae; genus Rana; species Rana muscosa. Next base: position 804,048,697 of record CM055117.1, on the reverse strand, counting down.
GTGCCCCCATAGCAAGCAGGCTGCTAAGGGGGCTGCTGTGTGCATGTGTTCCCAGCTGAGCTGTGTGTGTCCATAGACACACACAGAGCTGGCAAGCCACGCCCCCACTCCTTCCCCTCAGAAGTTCGACTGACAGCATCCAATGGCTCTTACTGTTCTCAGAGTCTCCTGTGAATCCAGGAAGAGAGAGGAGCAGTGCTGCAGCTGGGACAGTGCTGGATCGGTGAGAGGAGTCATGTAAGTGTTTAGAAATGGAAAAGAGGGGAACAGTTAGTAGGGTGTTTTTTAACTGCTTAATGCAGATGTGGCCGCAACATGTAATAAGCAGAGCTGACAATATCATGCCAATGCCGGCTCCCCGCTGGCTTGTAATCCCTGTAGATATCGGCACCTTCTGGCTGACAATCTCTGCAAATATGGATGAGTATTACATCAAGCTTGATGAATGATTTTAACCTTTAAAAGTCATTTGTTGTCTGTAAGTGTGCTATTGTAAGTACTGTAGATGTGTTTTACAAATAAAATGGAGAGCATGATTTGGTGTGTTTGTTCTGTTTGTTACATGTACAGATGGAGTTGAGAAAGAAGGTTCCTTTTAACCCCTTATGATATTGGCCCACTACGATGCCTGAATATGGATATGGAGAAAATGTAACCCCATGTTTCCATTACGACCACCTGTAAGAGGTCTTCATCGAATGTGAGCTTTTGACTGCATGTGGTGGAGCAAGGAGAAATCAGTTTTTGGGAACACTGCACACATATTACTTGAACAGTGTCATTGTGGTTTTTATTGATGATATATTTACAGATTGGACTGTGGGCACTGCTCTTTATGCTTTCTGTTTATCATTGATTTACATTGATATGTGAACTCTATTGCCAGTTGTTTTGGATTATATTTGATTTTAAAAGAATTTTATTTGGATTCTTTTTTTTTTTTCCAAAATGTCTTTATTAATTTTTTATCACAAGACATCACATACATTCAAATACATAAATACATAAGACACAATAGATACATACATATAAATACAACAATTATTTGGTCTCAATTTAATCCCTTCATAAAATTATTAGTTTGTATCTTAGGGGAGCCTCTAATCCATCTAGGATATGTCCTGTCTTATACCCCCTATGCTCTTTCTCCGTTGGTTTGGAGAGTTAAAAAAAATAGGATAGGAGCGGTATGCAAAAAAAAAAAAAAAGAGAGAAGGGTACAGGGAAATAAGGGACGGGAGGGGAAAAATGAGAAAAGGAAAAAAAGAGAGAAGAAAGAAAAAAATTTAAAAAAGGGAAAAACAAAGGGTGAAAGGGGGGAAAAAGGGGAGAGGGGGGTGAGGGGAAAGGGAAGGGAGGGAGGGGAAGGTGCTAGCAAGATTAACTAACTTGTGTGATATAAATTTACTGTATAAAAAATCAGGAAGGCCGTAACTCCCGGCCTAATAGTGGAGCCTCAAAAAAGGGCAAGGGGGGTAAGGAAAGGGAAGGGGGGGGAGGAAAAAAGTGCTAGCAAGCTTACTAACTCATGTGATATAGATTTAGTGTATAAAAAATCAGGAAGGCCGAGACACCCGGCCTAATAGTGGGGCCTCTAAAAAAAAAGAAAAAGAAAAGGGGAGTACTGATACTAACTAAGTGTGACAATTTCTATATTTTAGTGAATACATTAACACATTAAAATTAAAAATTCCTTTCTAAAAAAATATATATATATTTGGATTCTAATGCCGCGTACACACGATCATTATTCACGGCGGTTAAAAAACCGCCGTGAATAATGACAGGAAAAACGAGGGAACCGCTTGGTTCCCTACACACGGTCGTTTTTCCCGTAATTTTTTCTCTTGACGAGAAAAACGACCGTCTGTGGGCTCCGCGGCAGTGTTTCCCTATGGGAAAACTGCCGCGGAAAAAAATGCTGGAAAAAACGACAAGAAAATTTAGAACATGTTCTAATTTTTCTCGTCGTTTTTTATGCCGTTTTTCTCGACGAGAAAAACGACATAAAGCCCACAGACGATAGTTTTTCTCGGCGAAATGAAAAAATTCCGTTTTTCTCGTCGAGAAAAACGGTTGTGTGTACGCGGCATAAGAGTGTTTTTATGTGAATATGTGGGGCACATTTGCTTTTTTTTATGCACAGTGATTATTTTAGTAGGTGGGGATAGCATGGAACCTTTTCAATTGTTATTTCAAATAACATGAGTGTTAATGACTTATTTAGTGCTGGCAAGCTGCTCATTTGTTTAGTTTTGGTAGTTTGAAGTATTGGTTGCACAGACAGTTTTTCTCTCACCTGTATATAGGTAAGTATAACGTGTGTTATTTAAATTAATAGGTTTACAATTCCTTTAATATTTAAAGATTGTTGTTTCACAAAAAAATACTCTTTGCAGTTCACTCAGAAATCAAATTGTGTCTTTTGCCAACTGCGTGGTGATGACATTGAAACTGGCCCAGTTCGAACATTTGATTGCTTTCAAAAACACTGCGGTCGTTTTTTCTTCTTTCATTTACTGTAGATCTTTCAATAAATAATATTGAAGCTCTCAATTTATTGCCCAGTTTGAATGCACAATTGACTGAATTCTGATATCTAATCCAGCTTGTAGGTGGTAGAGTGTTTGATTTTTGGCAAATATTTGTATTTGTGATTCTGGTGAATGTAAAGTGGTTGAAATTGATTGAATAATGCCACGTTTATGGATAACTTTACTGACATTGGGTGGACAGATGTCAGCAATAGAAGGTAGAAAGACATAGCAGGGAGTTTTCGCTGATTAAATTGGGCCTTTGAAACTGCCCATTTCCAGACAAACTGTGAACGGTAAGAGGTTTGAAAAATGTGGGTGAAGGTCTTAGCTTTTTTTACATACAACAATTAGACCACATCAACAGCAAGTCTTATGTTAGAATGGATTTACATGTGTAGCACCCTCTAGTGCAGGATCCTCAAACTTTTTAAACAGGCGGCCAGTTCACTGTCCCTCAGACTGTTGGGGGGCCAGACTATAATTTGAAAAAGATATGAACAAATTTTTATGCACACTGCACATATCCTATTTTGCAGAATGCAGGGATCAGAAGTGCGTTGCGCTCAGAATGCAGGGTTCAGGAGTGCATTGTGCTCAGAATGCAGGGTTCAGGAGTGCGTTGTGCTGAGAATGTAGGGATCAGGAGTGCGTTAGGCTCAAAACACAGGGATCAGGAGTGTTAGGCTCAGAATGCAGGGATCAGGGGTTGGGGTGATGTGAGGGGTGGCAGAGGACACTGCTATGGGGGTGGCCCTGCCCATGACAGTGTCCTCTGCCCCCTTCACATCACCTCCCCCCCACACACACAGTGGTGTCCTCTGCCCCCCTTTACCCTATAAAAGTGACTTCTGCCCTCCCTTACCCTCCCATAGCAGTGTCCCACCAGCCGAGAGCAGAGGGCGGTGCAGGTCTGGACAGAGCCAGAGTGACTTTCCATGTTTGCAAGCCAGTGATTGGTTGCCCTGTGTCCTAGCAACCACTCTAACTTCAGAGGTTACTTTGGGTGGATCCTCCTCCTGCCCCTTGTCCTGGGCTGCCTACTGCTCCCTGCTGTTCACTAATGACAGCGCAGGAAGAGGCTTGCGGAAGCGGAGGTGGAGGCGAGCGGGACCCATGGTAAGGCCGGCCCTAATGAGTGGGGTGGGTAAATGAGCTTGGCGGGCTGTATGCGGCCCACGGGCCGTAGTTTAAAGACCCCTGCGCTAGTAAGTGCTACTAGGATGAGAGTAGGGAAAACGATATTTTGTCCAAGACTGACCTGAGTTATTGAATTGGGTCAGGGTTACTAGAGGCCAGGGCTGGATGAAACAAGGGGAGAGACTGTCAGCTGTAAAAGTGCTATCTGAGGACGGCAGTGGGCTTAGTCTTCATCCTTTGCCTGGAGAATCTCCACAGAAGTGTGCCAGTCAGGCAGGACTGGGGCAGGAAGTCAGTCAGGTGGACTGGGAGGAAGATCAACCAGGAGTGACTGGTGGCAGCCAGGTAGGCTAGCAATTTCTACAAGCAAGTGGAGCTGGGATCAGTGGCCACAAAAGAAGCAGAAGGAGGACTGTCATTCTGTTTGCTCACTGTACAACTTCAAGGGACTGATGCCTAGTACACACAACTGGGATTCCCGACGGGAAAAGGTCTGTCGGAAATCCCGAGGGGAAAACTGAGAACCTGCTCTCTACTTTTCCCCTGTACAGACGATCGGTTTTCCCGTCGGGAAAACTCAGATGAGAGCTTTTCCTTGGGAATCCCGACCGTGTTTATGCTCCATCTGAGTTTTTCCCCACAGGAAAACTGACAAAAATGTCAGTTTTTTGCTACACACAGCCGGGTTTTCAGACGGGAAAAAGTCAGTCGGGAATCCTGGTGGGAAAAAAGAGAGCTGGTTCTCTTTTTTTTGGCCGGCGGGTTTGGCAGTTGTCCCGTCTGAAAAACTGCGAGGGAGCATACACACGGCCAAAAGCTCTCCTCGTAGTTTTCCCGTCGGAAAAACGGGTTGTGTGTACGGGGCATAAGAGTTCTTGCCTGTAATGGGCCTTTGCTGAGCTAACACAAAACTGTTAGTTCCTTTAAGAGTGATCAGCAGGTGCTTTGCTGAAAAAACAAGTTTGTGCAGGAGGAAGGAAAAGTGGACTTTTTGTAAATAGGGAGGAATTGTCCATTTTGTTTATAGTTCTAGACATTTTTCAAGTTGGGCATACCATAACTTCCTACCCCATCCAAGTTATCAACCCCTAATAAAACATCAAGAACGGGGATGAGCCGAACACCCCCCGGTTTGGTTCGCACCAGAACCTGCGAACTTTAGAACCCTATTAAATACAATGGACTCGAACGTTCGAAATCAAAAGTGCTAATTATCAAGGCTAATATGCAAGTTATTGTCCTAAAAGGGGTTTGGGGACCCGGGCCTGCCCCAGGGGACATGTATCAATGCAAAAAAAAGTTTTAAAAACGTCTGTTTTTTCGGGAGCAGTGATTTCAATGATGTTTAAAGTGAAAAAAAAAAGTGAAATATTCCTCTAAATATCGTACCTGGGGGTGTCTAAAGTATGCCTGTGAAGTGGCACGTGTTTCCCATGTTTAGAACTGTCCCTGCACAAAATTAAATTTCTAAAGGAAAAAAAGTCATTTAAAACTGCTTGCGGCTTTAATGTAATGCCGCGTACACACGATCATTTTTCCCGTCTGGAAAAATGACATTTTTTCCTTTGGACGAGAAAAACGATCGTCTGTGGGCTTTTTGCCGTTTTTCCCGACGGGAAAAACGGCATTAATCACGATGAGAAAAATTAGAACATGTTCTAAATTTTCTCATCGTTTTTTCCATCATTTTTTTCCGCGGCAGTTTTCCCATAGGGAGACACTGCCGCGGAGCCCACAGACGGTCGTTTTTCTCGACAAAGAAAAAAATGAAGGGACAAACGGTCGTGTGTCGGGGAAAATGCCGTTCCCTCGTTTTTCATTTTATTTCATGTCGTGATTCACGGCGGTGTTTTCACCGCCGTGAATCACGATCGTGTGTACGCGGCATGATAGAAGTAAAACAATGCAGCGCTAAACCCAGAGAGCTAAACCAAGTGAATCTCTGTGAAAAAATAAAAATCAAAAATGAATACTTGAGTGTAACTCCACCCAGATAATCAAACTAGTGGTGATAAAAAAACATATATAATACATGTAAACCTGTGTCAGGATGGTGCACCTAACTACATAGGCCACCCCAAAAAATTGTCCTGTACGTGAACAAACCAAACACAACAAAGTCTGTATTAATCCGTGATGGACATGCTGAATCCACTGTGAAGTTTGACGTTGTAGATATGTTGCATTGAAAACAACAAGGGAAGATATAAGGGTATGCTCCTTATGCCGCGTACACACGATCATTTTTCCCGTTGGGAAAAATGAAATTTTTTCCTTTGGACGAGAAAAACGATCGTCTGTGGGCTTTTTGTCATTTTTCCCGACTGGAAAAACGGCATTAATCACGACGGGAAAAATTAGAACATGCTCTAATTTTTCTCGTCGTGATTCCCGTCGTTTTTTTCCACAGCAGTTTTCCCATAGGGAACCACTGCCGGGGAGCCCACAAACGGTCGTTTTTTTCGACCAAAAAAAAAATGTCATTTAAAACGGCCGTGTGTGGGGGGAACAAGCTGTTCCTCGTTTTTCACGTCGATTTTCTCGACGGTGTTTTCACCGTCAAAAAAATCGATCGTGTGTACGCAGCATTACCGTGAATCAGATGTAAGTAAGCATGGACGGGAACTCCGAGGTAGTTGCTCCGATATGGGTACCCTCACTCCCACTTCCAGACAACATCAAAACTGCGATAATAGGATAATCACCCGAAAGATGTAATTCTCTGCAAACTTCCCGTTGGGGGTATCACTTTAAAGCAGGATGTCATAAAAGGAAGAAATGGATGGCTCCATATGGTGTAAGTAAAACCAGGATATGTTGTAAAAAGGTATAGCCTTTATTGGCATATCATCATAATATAAAATAGTAATACATGCAGTATTAATAGATGCACATATAAAAATGGTATCCTCGAGGTAAAAAATGGTAATGTTGCGTGATAGCAAGGGTGGCAGCTGACTAAAAACCCGACATGTTTCGAGCAATGGCCCTTCAACTGGAGTACTGTGCATCTATTAATACTGCATGTATTACTATTTTATATTATGATGATATGCCAATTAAGGCTATACCTTTTTACAACATATCCTGGTTTTACTTACACCATATGGAGCCATCCATTTCTTCCTTTTATGACATCCTGCTTTAAAGTGATACCCCCAACGGAAAGTTTGCAGAGAATTACATCTTTCGGGTTATTATCCTATTATCGCAGTTTTGATGTTGTCTGGAAGTGGGAGTGAGGATACCCATATTGGAGCAACTACCTCTGAGTTCCCGTCCATGCTTACTTACATCTGATTCACGGTAAGAGTATTCATTACCTACCTGTGTATTGTGGATGCTGGAACGTACCCTTATATCTACCCTTGTTGTTTTCAATGCAACATATCTACAACGTCAAACTTCACAGTGGATTCAGCATGTCCATCACGGATTAATACAGACTTTGTTGTGTTTGGTTTGTTCACGTACAGGACAATTTTTTTTGGTGGCCTATGTAGTTAGGTGCACCATCCTGACACAGGTTTACATGTATTATATATGTTTTTTTATCACCACTAGTTTGATTATCTGGGTGGAGTTACACTCAAGTATTCATTTTTGATTTTTATTTTTTCACAGAGATTCACTTGGTTTAGCTCTCTGGGTTTAGCGCTGCATTGTTTTACTTCTATACTTTCTCACAATATTGTTCTATTGTTTATGCCAGCAGCTTTTCCTACACAGGCAGCGCAATTTTTCCCTATATTTTTGAGGCTTTAATGTAATGTCTGGTCCCGGCAATATGGATGAAAATCATTGAGAAAAATGGCATGGGTACCCCCCTCCCCCCAAGCCCACTACCAGCCCCTTTGGGTCTTGTATGGATATTAAGGGGAACCCCGCACCCAAATAAAAAAAAGGCCCTATATACTCTGAACAGCAATATACAGGCGGTGCAAACAAGACAGGGACTGTAGGTTTGTTCTTAAGTAGAATCTGTTTGTAATTTGGAACAGGTACATTTTTTAAGTGTAGCTCCAGCCCAAAAATCTATTTTTAAGCTTTTTGGAAAACATAGGGAAGGGTTATCACCCCTGTAACATTTGTTTTGCTGTCTATGCACCTGTTCAGAACATTTCACCTCGATTTCCGTCCCAATGACAAATGTTTTTTGAAAATTTTGGTTTTTTATTGAAACAAGGATTGGTGATAAAGCATCAGTGGAGAGGAGACACCTTTTTCCCATATTAACTCTTACAGGAGAGAATTTGCCTTCCTAGGGGTAGATTTCCTCTCACTTCCTGTTGTCTCCTTCCGTTTGCAAGTAGGAGTCGTTTGTAAGTTGGATGTTTGAAAGTAGGGGCCTGCCGTATATACTCTGCAGAAATTTGGCCCTTAGGTGTTTTGTGTTGCCACAACACTGTAAGCCCTCACAGTGAGGCCTCGTACACACGACCAAGTTTTTCGTCGTAAAAAACCTGTTGTTTTTCTCGACGAGATTCTTGTCAAGCTTGACGAGATTCTTGTGAAGCTTTCCTTGCATACACACTGTCAATTCCAAATCTCGTCGTTGTTCTGCACGGTCACGTCCAGCACGTACGACGGCAGTATAAAGGGGAAGCTCGATTTCAATGGCGCAACCCCTTGGGCTGCTTTTGCTGATCTCGTGTTACCGCGTGTAAAGTAAAAGTTTGGGAAAAGACGATTCGCGCTTTTCAGTCTTCGTGCTTTCAGTTAGTTTTCTGCAGTTCAGTTTGTGCTTGTGGATTCGTATCTTGTCTTTCAGGGCGTGTAGGCAGGTCGTATCTGTTTTACAGTGCGTTCTTGCCCGTTCGTTTCAAAATTTCAGTTCGTTCTTCATAGGCCTTGCTGTTCTTAAGTGCGTTCTGTTTAGTACGTTCTGATCAGACGACCGTCTCCTAGCCATGTCGCGGGTATGTTCTCGTCGTCGAGTTCGTGCTGTGCGGGCGCTTGGTGTTGGTCTGCTTGTCTTGGACCAAGAGGAGTCCATGAACGGGGTGAGGAGGTGTTCATGGACCAAGAATTGGTTGCTCCAGCGGGACCAATTCTGTCATATGCCTCTGCTGCGGGAGATCATGGAGAATAATCCTGAGGACTACAGGAATTTTCTGCGTATGTCTGACCCCGTTTTTCAGCATCTGTTGGCTTTGGTGTCCCCCTATATTACCAGGCAGGACACCGTTATGCGGGAAGCCATCAGTGCTGAGCAGAGGCTCATCGCCACGTTACGCTACCTGGCGACAGGGAGAAGTCTGCAGGACTTGAAGTTCACGACAGGCATCTCCCCCCAGGCTCTGGGCGTCATAATCCCAGACACCTGTTCTGCCATCATCCAAGTCCTGCAGGAGGACTATATTAGGGTAAGTTTTCTCCTTTAACATCACATTCTATGTATTTCATGTATGCTAATGTATTGTATTTCTTTCATCCTTCCCTAATTACCATGATTGTAATATGCTGAGAATGTCCCCTTTGTCCTCATGCATGCTGTAAGCTTTTAAATGCCCCTTTTTTCTCCTCCATGCATATTTCCCTTCACTAACCTCTCCAGCAGTGGCGGCTGGTGCTCAAAATGTTTGGGGGGCCACCCAAAAAATTTAAAATGAAAAAACATCCATTTCCGCCACTGTGCCCATTAAACGCCACCAGTTTGTCCCCTCAAATGCAGCCAGTTTGTCCCCTCAAATGCAGCCAGTTTGTCCACAAATACAGACAGTCCCCCCCCCCCAGCCCTGCACTTACCTTCCTCTGGTCAGCGCCGTCCTTCTTCTCCCCTCGATGTCTTATCCCGCCCTCGATGTTGCATGAGCCAATCAGGTTACCGGTAAACAGACCCGGTGAACATGATTGGCAGAGGAGCCTGTCAGTGTTTAACCAAGGAACGCACCCCCCCTGCGTCCCCTGGTTAACTTTTTGGAAGCCAATTACAGCCCTCAGGCTGTAATCGGCAAGCCTATCATAGCCGCTGGCTCTGATAGGCACTTCCAAAAACAAACCAGTCGCTGTTATTCAGATGGCCGCCGCTCAACGGGGGCTATCCACCTGAATAGTGGGCGGCATCGATAATACATAGGTTCATGCAAGGCATGAACCTATGTATTGTTCTGAGTGACGGGTGCAGGAGAGAGAGGGGGCAGCGCTCCTGTGCCCACTATGGGCGCACCGCCACTGCAATGCTATCCTGGTCCCAAACACACCTAGCCGAGTCACTTCCCAATGTATTTTTTCAGCTCCATTGTAGTGCTTTACCCTCCCCCCCTAATCACCCCCTAAAATTTCTCAAAATGTTAGTTCTCCTTATTTTTGAGCATTCCCAGACTCATCTAGCCCCCCCCCAAATATTTTTACAATGGACCATCAGAGGGGGTGATGAATATGATACTTGAGCCTTCTATTTGAGTTTTTTAAAACACATTAAACGGAAACTTAGAATGATGTTGGGCTAGAATGTATTTTAGTATAATCTGCTTGCAATGTTATGTGCAAAAGTACTAATATTTTTTTATCTTGGAATAAAGATGTAGCGCTAAGTGAAGAAATGAAGCCCAATAATTTGGGCCTCCAATCAAACCAAAGTGATAAATAATATCAATATAATGAGTCCATACAGTGTCCATAGAAAATTTTCGTGTTGTGAAGAAAGAACATGTAGCACTGAAGGGTCATCACATAACTCTTGTAGAAAAAGAGAGGTAGAATACTCTTACCGGAACATTAGACCTGTGGTTTAGGCAGGTCAAATAGGCATATGAAATCCCAGTGGCACTCCTCATCAGTTAGTCTGGAAACTGGATCAGATGGGTCCCCAATGTAGACTGTCCGGTAGGCTCCCCAACTTGACAGCAGACTCTGGGTTTCACACCGATCCAGGTGGTCCTCCGATGGAACTGGAACCGCCACTCAGCAAGGAGACTCTTTACCACGGTGAATATTAGTAACCAGTGGCCAAACGAAGCTATTACTTGACCAACCACCCATGTGAGGAGAAAAGAAGGGAAGGAATGCTCCAATGGTGCAGGTCAATGAGGGTTTATTCAACCAACATAAAAGTGATCACAAACAATAAAAACGTTTAAAAAGGTGCCCTTGTTGAAGAACATTTGTTCGAAACGCGTAGGGCATGGTAAACTACCTCATTCACTGCCCCTTTTTTTATTGTTTGTGATCACTTTTATGTTGGTTGAATAAACCCTCATTGACCTGCACCATTGGAGCATTCCTTCCCTTCTTTTCTCCTCACATGGGTGGATGAGGAGTGCCACTGGGATTTCGTATGCCTATTTGACCTGCCTAAACCACAGGTCTAATGTTCCGGTAAGAGTATTCTACCTCTCTTTTTCTACAAGAGTTATGTGATGACCCTTCAGTGCTACATGTTCTTTCTTCACAACACTAAAATTTTCTATGGACACTGTATGGACTCATTATATTGATATTATTTATCACTTTGGTTTGATTGGAGGCCCAAATTATTGGGCTTCATTTCTTCACTTAGCGCTACATCTTCATTCCATGTTTATTAATTTTAGTCACATTTTATGTAGCAGCTTTATTTTTATTCACTATTTTAGATTAGCGCAGTATTTTTTCTCTTTATATGCACATTTTTTTATCTTGTTTGACTCCACAGCTTCCTTCCACGCCACAGGAATGGCAGACTGTGGCATCGGAGTTTGCCACGCGGTGGGACTTCCCCAACTGCGGTGGAGCCATTGACGGGAAGCACGTCTGCATCGTGCCGCCACCCCGTTCTGGGTCCTACTTCTACAACTACAAGGGGTTTCATAGCATTGTGCTGATGGCGGTGGTGTCAGCAAGGTATGAATTCCTCTATGTGGATGTGGGGAAGAATGGCCGGATGTCCGATTGGGGGATCCTTCAGCCAGACGGAGTTTGCCCTCTGTCTCCAGAGTGACGACCTTGCATTGCCACCGGATGCAGGGAATGTTGAAGGACTCCCCTTTGTGTTTTTGGCTGATGAAGCCTTCGGACTGGGACCGCATCTCATGAGGCCATTTCCCCAGAGGACCCTGACCCTGGAGAAGAGGGTGTTCAACTACCGGCTGGCCAGGGCCCGACGAGTCGTGGAGAATGCCTTCGGGATAATGGCCAGCCGGTTCCGCCTTTTCATGACACAAATTCACTTGGCGGAGTACAAAATTAACTACGTTGTTTTCTGTTGCTATGTGCTACATAATTTTCTGATAAGGAAATCCACAAATTATATTGCCTCAATTGTGCCTGAGGCAGGACTTCCAACTGGCAATACCCTGCCGGGCCTAGAATCTGGCCGTCCTGGCTTGCCCCCCCAAAATGCCAGTGAGGTTCGCCAGAAATATCTAGAATATTTCACGGGTAGGGGGGCAATTCCTATGCCAGGCCATGTCTGAATCTTTTTTGAGAAAGAACAAAATAAATATCTGGTTTAATCTGTATTTTGTTGTTTTGTTTGCTGTCTCCTAGTTTGTCTTAGTGCATTTGTAGTGCCAAGTGTATTTTCCTTTAGTAAATACCAACCATTTCACTAGTAACACAAATAAGGTTAGAGCGTATTTGATAAAGAAGCTACACTTTGTGGTTGTTCAAACATTTTACTCTGTGCACATTCACACACATGGTAAATATAACACTATGTTTTTTGTTTTGTTTTTATGCCCAGAAACAGGCCTTTTTTTTTTGTAAGAAAATACAAAACCATCATTAGCATCCAACAAACTACAACATTGTATACCTCTTGGCAATATCAGACATTCAATTTCACAAAAAATGTCTCTATCTGCCCGTCATAATATGGGGTATTGACACCCTTGACCAAGCCAAAATTTGAAGATGCACACAATTTAGAGTGTTTTTAAAAAGGGATTTTTGACTCCTGATCCCTATTGTCAACATGTGCTATCTGCCATCAGGGGTGATCAATGGACGTGTTTTGGGGGTGCAACCCCTTCTTCATTTCACCTACTTGAGATGCGAGGAAGGGGTTGCACCCCCAAAACCCGTACATGGATATCCCCTGATGGCAGATGGCACATGTTGACACACTGTGTGCATCTTCAAATTTTGGCTTGATTGATTGTCTAAAAGCAAAAAATTGGGGGAAGAACAATCAGGAAAAAAAATGGGGTGTTTTGTGCCTTATTCAATTCGCCCCAAAACATCTAGGATGTCCTTAAAGGTTTGATCCATCACATTAATTCTTTGCTTAATTCTGTCCAGTTCTGTACTACATTCCAAAACTTGCTGGATGATTCGTAGGGCACTGTCAGCAGATAAACACGTACTTTCTTTCACCCCAACATTTTCATCCCCTATAAAAAAATACAAAAGGTATTATAACTCTGCAGGCCTACATCTCTTACCTGAAGCTGTGGTGACAGATACTGACCTGTTGTGGTGACCAGTTCCACCACGTCATCCACTTCTCCTTCCTCCACTTCTCCTTCCTCCACCTCTTCAACTTCCTCAACATCCTCAGGTTGGGGTTCTTGGTGAGGTTGGGGTTGTTTATAAGGTGTGGGGTTCCTGTGCTCCCTGGAGTGGTGTCCTCCCAGTCTTCTCTCCCCTATGAGAGTCAAACAAAAGGATAAACTTAGCACACAGATATTTTAGGTAAAAAAAATGAACATGATACATTGCTTGGAAGTGGGGTACAAGTGTCTGTTTGGGACGAATTTCAAGCTGAAGACATTATTTAAAAAAAAAAAAAAACAATCTTGACTATTCACCTTTGGCTGACATTTTTTACACATGGAGGCAATCCAAAAATGCACTGATGCACCTGTGTGAGGCACCCTAAAAAGGTGGTTCTGGTGGCCCACACTATAGTGCTCAAGAGTCCAGATGTGGAAACAGCTGCTGAGTGTCCTCTCTTTTACACTGATTAAAGTTTGCATTTCATTCTCTTTCCAAACACATCATCTAGCCAACAATGTACTAACATTTATGGAATAAAAACAGGCATCTCTCTAAATTATTGGAACCCTGTATCTTCACAAAACATCGTATATAGTGGGCGAACGATGTGTCTGTAACGAACGTTTACTGGGCCAAACCAAGTTTTAACGATGACATTTTGTAAGGTACAATAGTAAAATGCAACAACATGGAGCAACATGCAAGTTCTGAAATACAATAATAGGAACACAGGAAAAGTACTTACTTTTTTCTAGCATTCTCTTAATGCTCCTTAACTGCTCCGGCTCCCTCAGTTTGAGGTCAGATCATCTCTTTCTGAGCTGCTCCTTTGATCGTTTCACCCCGAAATTCTTCTTCAGACTTTTCACTACTTTCTTCATTATTTTGGACTTCCTTAGTTTAGGGTGGGTATACGGCCCATGCTTTGCGTCATAATCCGACTTTAGCAATATGTCCACCATCTCCGCCATCTCCGCGTAAGACATATTAGATGCCTTGAATCTCCTCCTTGATCGTGACGTTTCACGGTCTGGGCTGGTCTCCTCCTCGTAATTTGAAGAATTAGCAGACACCTGCTGTGACTCTGCCATATCTGTCTGCGCGCCGAAAGAGAAGGGGCGGGGAAAAGTTGATACTGTGAACGTCATGGGCGGGCGACGTGTGCGGAGTTTCACACATGTGTGGTGTATATAAAGCAAACACACATGTGACGATACTACGTTCGGTGTGCGGAGAGAGGAGGAAAAGTGACGAACGTGAGAACGAAGGTATGTGATTTTTATACTTTGTGAAATCGGTGGCCTATGCTGCCTAGAGATTGTTGGAGGATATATATGGGGAATTACAGGAGGTTAGACTGTGTGACTGACATTACTTTTTTTGTCTTGTTTTTTGGCTTGCAGAACCAAAATTAATGCTTTCATCAGCGATAGGGAATTCCTGGGTGAATTTATAGACCAGGTAAGGGAGCTGCCCGCTCTGTGGGAGACCAAAAACCCCATTCACAGGAAGAAAGGTGTAAGGAAAGCAGCGCTGGAGACCCTGCTCCTATTTGTGCATACTAAGGTACCCACAACAACCACACAACAGGTGGATAGTAAAATTGGGAGCTTGAGAGGCACATACAGGACTGAGCGCTTTAGGGTCCTGGCTTCTCAGAGGTCAGGAGCAGCAGCAGCTGATGTCCCGACTTTGTGGTACTACAGCAGGATGTCCTTTCTGAACGACCACCTTGAGGCAAGGCCATCACTGTCCAGTCTTCCCCCCAGACTTCCCTGCAGCCAACCTGAGCCTTCTCCGGAGCAAGAGGAGGCAGCCATCCCGGAAGAACCTGATTTGGACATCTGGAGCCAGGTATAGTATTTTCTCAAAATGTATTGTGAGAAAATTAATGCATGAAAAATAAGATAATATGTAAATCCCCCCCAAAATTGGGAGCAAAAAGTGATCTCAATATCAATAGACAGTAGTGGGCCCAAAATTGGCAGAGAAAAATGAAATCTGATGGGGTCATGATAATAGTCTTTTCTATTGATTTACATTCAATTTGCAACAGTCATGAGCTATAATTTGTGTGTAAATGATGAACCAAAAACTAAAACTATGTCCCTTTTTCATACACAGGATGACATCAGCCAGGAGGAGGGTCTGGAAAGTGTCAGGCAGGAGGAGGCAGGGCCCACTGTGAGCCAGGAGGAGGCAGGGCCCACTGTGAGCCAGGAGGAGGCAGGGCCCAGTGGCACACAGGAGGTGGCAGGGCCCAGTGGCAGACAGGAGGTGGCAGGGCCCAGTGGCACACAGGAGGTGGCTGGACCAAGTAGCAGGACCAGATCTCAGGTGCCTCCCATCCGCCTTCCTAAAAGATCCAGGAGGGACAGGAGCACAAGCGAGGCAGCAATGGCCCTGATTAGAGAGGCACATGCCACCCTCCAGGAGCCCACATCCCCTGAAGAGGCCATTGCTGGCCTATTTGGGGCCAAATTCCAGGTGATGAGCATGGAACAACGCCTCCTATGCGAGTCCCTGCTGATCACCTTGCTGAACAAGGGGGTGATGGAGAGAATTACCCCCAATACGGCCATATGTGAGGTCGCCCAGCTTTCCCAACCTCAACCTCCTCCTCCTTCTCCTCCTCCACCTTCTTCTTCTCCTCCACCTCCTTCTCCTCCTGACACGAGTACACCTCCAGTGGCACAGCCTCCAGCCACACGCAGAAGGAAGGCTGCAGGGAAGGCTTCAGGGAAGGCTGCAGGGAAGGCTGCCAAGAAGACCAGGAAGTGATGACCTTGCTTCATTGTGGTCTGACAGAAGGCAGCCTGTTGTAGTACCACAGACTTGGGACATGTATATCACCTGCTGCTGTTCCTGACCTCTGGGAGTCCAGGATCAGATTGTGCTCACAACTGTTGTGCTTCTCAAGCTCCCAATTTTATTGGCCACACAGGGTTGATGTGTGCTCTAGGGTCCCATGGATGCACAAATGGAAGCAGGTTCTCCAGCGCTGCCTTTTATTTATTTTGTTAGATACATGAATAAATGGTTTTTATTTTTACAGTTAATACTTGACTATGTGTTTTTATAATAATTATAAATTTAGCTTTGGAGTAGGCAGATACAATTTAACAAATAAAATAAAAGGGACAGATAACACAAAAAAATCTCCTTTTAGGTCTAAAAAAAATAAAAAAATAAGGGGTAAATTTGACACAACAAAAATAATAAATAAAATCATGGAGATCACTATAAAATAAAGAAGCATTTAAAATGAAGTTCTGTATTCAAAATTAAAATAATATAATTATTAAGGAGATCTTGCTCAATATAATACAGCTAAATATTCATGAGATCAGCATGAAAAAGGTTTAAAATAGTTAGCCAGAACTCTGTGTGAATATCAGCAGCAAAACAAGTTCTTTAGTTTTCATTATTGTAACATTCTAAAGAAGATTTAAATGCGCAACATTTAAACGATGCAATAATTTACAGCGGGACAAATGTGCTATCTCCATTACGAAGGCTTGTTTTACCAGAAGAAGCGCTCCCGTCTCATACTTGATTATGAGCATGCGCGCTTTTTGAAGACTCGGAAAAGCATACACACGAACAGTTTTCTCGTCGCAAAACAGGCCGACGAGAAACACGACGAGAAAATCGAGAATCCTGACGAGAAAAAAGAGAGCAGGTTCTCTATTTTTCTCGTCGAGATTCACGGCAGTTTTCTCGACAAAAAAACATACACACGAACGGTTTTCTCAACATGAAAGCTCTCTCGGCAGTTTTCTTGTCGTTTTTGGACGAGAAACTCGGTCGTGTGTACGAGGCTTCACTCTTGGTGGGCGCTGGAACGCCCTGCTGTGAACTATTATATCAAGAATTGTAATTACATGCCATTGTTGAACAGTGGTAGGAAAAATTGGTGCTTTTGGTGGTGGTACTGGTGCCACAACACTGTAAGTCCTCACAGTTACTCTTGGTGGGCGCAGGAATGGGCCCAGCTGTGAAATATTAGATCAAGAATTGTAATTACATGTACCTGTTGAACAGGGGCAGAAAAATTGGGCCTTTGGTGGTGGTGGTGGTGTTGCCACAACACTGTAAGCCCTCACAGTTACTCTTGGTGGGCGCAGGAATGGGCCCTGCTGTGAATTATTAGATCAAGAATTTTAATTACATGCCCCTGTTGAACAGGGGCAGAAAAATTGGGCCTTAGGCACTGGTGCCACAACACTGCAACCCCTCACAGATACTGTAGTTGGAGCACAGCAATGATCCCTGCTGCAAAGTATTGCATCAAAAATTTTAATTACATGCCCCTGTTAAACAGGGGCATAAAACTTGGGTCTTAGGCACTGGTGCCACAACACTGCAACCCCTCACAGATACTGTACTTGGAGCGCAGCAATGAGCCCTGCTGCAAAGTATTGCATATTTTTTTTTTAATTACACGCCCCTGTTAAAGAGGGGCAGAAAAAATGGGCCTTAGGCACTGGTGCTGGTGCCACAACACTGCAACCCTCACAGATACTCTATTAGGAGTGCAGGAATGAGCCCTGCTGCAAAGTATTGCATCAAAAATTGTATTTACACCCCCCTGTTTAACAGGGGCTGAAAAATCGGGTCTTAGGCACTGGTGCTGGTACCACAACACTGCAACCCCTCACAGATACTGTAGTTGGAGCGCAGCAATGAGCCCTGCTGCAAAGCATTGCATCAAAAATTGTAAATACACGCCCCTGTTAAACAGGGGCTGAAAAATTGGGCCTTAGCCACTGGTGGCGGTGCCCAGAACCAAAAATGTTATTACAAGCTATCAGCATGATCATTGAGGAGGAAGAGGATAGTCACTCAGCATAACAGGATAGTCACTCAGCATCAGCATAGGCAGTCTTGAAGGGATCTGACATTTCAAAAAAATAATTGGTTACATCAGCATCAGGTGCTTGGTAGCTGGTGGTGATCCAAGACTGATTAATTTTTATGAAGGTCAGTCGATCGCCCGAGTGGGTGGACAGGCGCACCCTGTGATCGGTTACAAAGCCTCCAGCAGCACTGAATGTGCGTTCCGAAAGAACGCTGGATACAGGACAGGCCAGTAGCTCAATTGCATACTGTGCAAGCTCTGGCCAGTGATCCATCCTCAAGACCCAGTAACCCAGAGGATTCTCGGTGGGAAAGGTGTCCAAGTCTGATCTTGCCCCTAGGTATTCCTGCACCATGTAAACCAGACGCTGGCGATGGTTGCTGGAACCGATCATACCTTAGGGCTGCGTACTAAAAAATTGTCTGAACGCATCGGTCAGACGGCCACCTTCTCCACCGCTCCTTCTTTGACTGCCCGAAGCCTCAGCAACACGTTGTCCAGGACCAGGAATTTGTAACCTCCCAGTCTCTGGGAACGCGTTGCACAGACCTTTCTGCAAGGCCTCCCGAAGATGCTTCATCCTCTGCTCCCTCTGCGACGGCAAGATAAGGTCCGCAACCTTACCCTTGTAACGTGGATCAAGGAGGGTTGCCAGCCAGTAATGATCCCTTTCCTTGATCGCACGAATACGAGGATCCTTCCGCAGGCTTTGCAGGATCAGGGAGGCCATGCAGCGAAGGTTTGCTGAGGCATTCTGTGTGGAGTCCTCTGGGTCACTGAGGACGACATGATCCGCAGCCACCTCCTCCCAGCCACGTACAAGTCCACGGTTGTCTTTGGACTGTAATTGATCCCTTGAAGACTGCTGCTGATGCTGAGTGCTAGTCTCCACCTCCATGCTGACACAATCCTCCTCCTCCTCCTCCTCCACCTCCTCGTCCTCTTCCTGTGTGATAGCCGGGCCAGCAGGAACACTGTCTGGATAAAGGGGGCCTTGAGAGGTAAGGAAGTCCTCCTCTTCCTGCCTCTGTTCTGCCTCAAGTGCCCTGTCCATTATTCCATGCAGCGTGCGCTCCAACAGGTGGACAAGAGGGACAGTGTCACTGATGCATGCACTGTCACTGCTCACCATCTTTGTGGCCTCCTCAAATGGTGCCAGGACAGTGCATGCATCCCTGATCATGGCCCACTCACGTGGGGAAAAAAATCCAAGCTCCCCTGACCCTGTCCTGGTGCCATATTGCAACAGACACTCATTGATGGCCCTCTGCTGCGTGTGCAGCTGCTGCAGCATGGCCTACGTAGAGTTCCACCTGGTGGGCATGTCACAGATTAGGCGGTTCTTGGGCAGGTTGTAATTCTTTTGCAGGTCAGCCAGCCGAGCACTGGCATTATATGACCGGCGGAAATGCCCACAGAGTTTCCTGGCCTGCTTCAGGACCTACTGTAAACCCCGGTACCTGCCCAAGAACCGCTGCACCACCAAGTTAAGGACGTGAGCCGAACAGGGCACATGGGTCAGTTGTCTCTGTCGGAGGGCGGAGAGGAGGTTGGTGCCACTGTCGCAAACCACCTTTCCTGGCTTAAGCTGGTGTGGCGTCAACCACCTCTAAACCTGCCCCTGCAGAGCTGATAGAATCTCTGCCCCAGTGTGGCTCCTGTCCCCCAAGCACACCAGCTCAAGCACTGCATGGTATCCTTTTGCCTGCGTACTTGCGTAGCCCCTTGAACGCCTACGGTGCACCGCTGGTTCCAAGGACAAAGCACAGGTAGAGGCCATGGAGGAAGAATAAGAGGAGGGGGTGTAGGCAGTGGCGGCTGGTGCTCAAAATTTTTGGGGGGGCGCAAACAAACTGAAAAATAAAAAAAAACATCAATTGCCGCCACTGTGCCCATTAAACGCCCAAATACAGGCAGTTTGTCCCCAAATGCAGCCAGTTTCCCCCCAAATACAGCCAGTTTGTCCCCAAATGCAGCCAGTTTTCCCCTAATACAGCCAGTTTTTCCCCTAATACAGCCAGTTTGTCCCCAAATGCAGCCAGTTTGTCCCCAAATACAGTCAGTTTGTCCACGAATACAGGCAGTTTGTCCCCAAATGCAGCCAGTTTGTCCCCAAATGCAGCAAGTTTGTCCCCAAATGCAGCAAGTTTGTCCCCAAATACAGGCAGTTTGTCCACAAATCCAGCCAGTTTGTCCCCAAATGCAGCAAGTTTCCCCCAAATACAGGCAGTTTCCCCCCAAATACAGGCAGTTTGTCCACAAATACAGGCAGTTTGTCCCCAAATGCAGCCAGTTTGTCCCCAAATGCAGCAAGTTTGTCCCCAAATGCAGCCAGTTTGTCCCCAAATACAGGCAGTTTGTCCACAAATCCTGCCAGTTTGTCCCCAAATGCAGCAAGTTTCCCCCCAAATACAGGCAGTTTGTCCACAAACACAGGCAGTTTGTCCACAAATGCAGGCAGTTTGTCCCCAAATGCAGCCAGTTTGTCCCCAAATGCAGCCAGTTTCCCCCCAAATGCAGCCAGTTTCCCCCCAAATACAGCCAGTTTGTCCCCAAATACCGGCAGTTTGTCCCCAAATGCAGCAAGTTTGTCACCAAATGCAGCAAGTTTGTCCCCAAATGCAGCCAGTTTGTCCCCAAATGCAGCCAGTTTGTCCCCAGCCCGCACTTACCTTCCTCGGGTCAGCGCCGTCCTGCTCCACGCTCCCTCATGTCTTCTTCCGTCCTCGATGTCTTCTCCTGCCCTCGATGTCGCTTCAGCCAATCAGGTTACCGGTAATCAGATCCGGTGAACCTGATTGGCTGAGATGCGTGTCAGTCCAAACAAAGGTACGCACCCCCCGTGCGCCACTTAATTACCTATTCGGAAGCCGATTAGAGCCCTCAGGCTGTAATCGGAAAGCCTATCAGAGCCGCTGGCTCTGATAGACACTTCCACAGCCAACCAGCTGCCGTTATTCAGATGGCCGGCTCTCGCCAGGGGGCCGGCCATCTGAATAGTGGGCGGCGCGGCAGCGGCGACAATGCATAGGTTCATGCAATGCATGAATCTATGTATTGTTTTTCAGTGGCGGTGCAGGAGCGAGAGGGGGCGGCGCTCCGGCGCCCTCCATGGACGCACCGCCACTGGGTGGAGGAGAGAGGTGTGTCAGAATCACCAGTAGTAACATTTTGGAGGCGTGGTGGCGGAACAACCTCCAACACTACTGCACCTTGTCCTGCATCCTTCCCAGCTGGCAGCAGAGTCACCCAATGCGCCGTGAAAGATAGGTAATGTCCCTGTCCATGCCTGCTGGACCATGAGTTAGCGGTAATATGCACCTTACCACTGACATTGCCTTCCACATGCCGGTAGAGAGCTGGAATCGCCTTCCATGAGGAAAAAGTGGCGTTTGGGAACCTGCCACTGAGGAACCGCACATTCCACAAACTCACGGAAGGGGGCAGAGTCTACCAACTGAAAAGGCAGCAGTTGAATTGCTAGCAATTTAGCCAAGCTAGCATTCAACCGCTGGGCATGTGGATGGCTGGGAACAAACTTATTTCGGCGGTGCAGCAGCTGGGGTAGGGAAATTTGCCTGGTACAATCGGACATTGGTGTACCGATAGCAGATTGCCCGCAAGTACTTGGCTGTGACACACCTAATTCTACACCTTCATTCCTCTCAGTGCAGGTTTCAGAGAGGACTGAAGGTATAGTGGGGTTGGAGATCCCAGCTGATGAGGAGCAAGGAGAGGTCCGCTTTGTTCTTTGGTGTGGGTCTTTTAGGTAGGCTTGCCAATGAACTGCATGGCAGGTCGACATATGTCTGGTCAAGCACGTGGTGCCCAAGCAGCTGATGTTTTGGCCACGCGAGATACGCTTTAGACATATGTTGCAAATGGCAACGGTGCGATCTGCTGCACACATCTGAAAAAAGGCCCACACCAAAGAACTTTTGGAATAACGCGCAGAGACAGCAGCGCCCTGCACATGCGGAGCTCTGCGGTGTGATGCAGTCAGTGTGCTGCCCTTAAGCTGGCCCCTGGAGGGCATCCTGCCTCATTGGAGATGTGCCTCCTCCTCCTCCTCCTCCTCTCTCCTATCAGGCACCCACGTGGAGTCAGTGACCTCATCATCCCCTCCCTTCTCATCACTGGAGACAATCTGGCAGTATGCTGTAGCTGGGGGAACATGACTGCCAGATAGCTGTCCTTGTTGGGCACCCCTCTCTCTGGGCTCACGTTACTACCCCCTCTCTCTGGGCTCACGTTACTGCCTTCCTCCAGCTGGGTTCCATCATCGGAGCCTTCAAAACGCTGGGCATCCTCCTGGAGCATGTACCCAACACTGTGCTCAAACAGTTCGGCGGACTCCTCAGGGGGACATGGTGGGGCTAGGGAAGGAGTGACTGATGCCATTGAGCCGAAGGAAGAGGCTGCTTTGGCAGCTGCTTTTTCAGACAAAGTACCCTGAGCCTGGGTGAGAGAGGATGAGGAAGATGAGGATGGCTTGGTCATCCACTCTACCAAGTCTTGGGCATGTTGCGGCTCAACATGGCCAGCTGACGAAAAGAAGGACAAGCGTGTCCCACGGCCACGTGCTGATGAGGATGCACCATGTCCACGACCAGCACTGTTGCCTCTAGACACAGAGCCTGCTTGCCCTCTTTTATTGCCTCGTGACTGTCTGCCTCTCCTTGTTTGCCTTCCAGACATACTAATGGCCTGCAGTGAGATGTAGCTGCACAAAGGTGGGATGTATATATACATATATATATGTAGCACACAGACCCTTTTTCCTGCTTACCTTCACTTGCAGCTTAAGGCACACCGTGCCACATGCCCGTATCCTCCTGGTATAAGAGGTTGAGCGGTGTTCATGCTATTGTTGGGTCCTGCAGCGAGTTACCTCCCTCCTTTGGTTCTTGTCCCTAGAGTATAGGGAAAAAGTCTATTCTTTCCCCCAAAAGAAGGCCAATGTCCAGACGGTGTTTAAACTCCAACAGATGAGTTTATTTTCCTTGCTTGAAACAGATTGGGAAAAGGTTGAAACAGAGATAGAGTTGGGTAGGGAGACAGGTTCAGGCATGCGGCACCCAGTTACCCTATTCTCCACTCAAGCCTGAGTGGGTATTGCTCACCCGGATAGATCCCTCTCACAGTTCTAGCAGCCGGAGTAGAGCATGAACAGTTACTTCAGATTTAGTCCCCTTCAAAGACAAGTTCAGGACATCCTCTGCCACAGAATCCTTTAGTTCCTGAATCTAGAACTCTTTAACGCCTGCAACATTTAGAGACCATAGGGGCCAATGGGGCACATCACAGGCGCTACTGTGCAACTCACGAAATCCTTCCCTCTGATAGGTAACCAGGCCTCTCCCGAGACAGTGACTTCCTTCACCAATCCTCCGGACAGGTCCCCCCCTGGTTTCCTCTATTTTTAGAGCGGGCCACCCTCCCTCGGGTTCCCTGGGACTCCAGTGGTTGAGCTGTAGACCCAGTTGAAGGTACTGGGCCTACCTGGAACACTATAGCCTCGGGCTGAAGGTGCCCGAGACTTCTCTACCAGTTCACGCACCCCTGGCCAGCAGGCCAAGGGGCACGACTCTTGCCCCCAGGGGTTCCCCCTTGGAATCCCCCGGCCAATCCACCTAGATCATGGCGTCTGCCCCTTATATGCCCACTCCCAGCATGCACAGCAGGTAAACCACGCCCACCGAATGGCTGCCGAGAGAGGACACCCAATCACGTTATAATGCCACCTGTGGTTCAACCCGAGACCTGAGCGACAGCGCCACCCGCAGGTCAAGGGGAACTATACACCCAGGCAACACCACAGCAGAGCAGAGTCCAATCTATAGAATCCGAATAACCTGAGCCAAACTATTGCTCAGGCTGCCCTTAAATTTAAGGCATAGCGACCCCAATTTTGGGGGTTCGCTACATATATATATATATATATATATATATATATTGTGAGGGGGTTAGCTCGGCAGCGGGTGTGTGTGACCCCCGGGATGGGCTCCCCACACAAAAACAGGCCCAGCAAACGGAGGTTGTGGTTTTCAAAATCAAAAAAAAGGTGCGGTTTATTTTCTATTTACAGTGACAAAACACAGCAAAGCCAAAAGAAACATATAAACAAAATAAATCCTGGTCAACTTGACCTCTGACTAAACATACAGGTTTCCTAACTAACAACTGGGATCAGCCTAGTGCTGTCCTAGTCCCTAAGTCCCTGGTTTTAAATGTCCAAGCAAATAGCCACACAGGCTTTTTCTCACCGCACAGGGGTTCACTCTCCCTAGACAGTCCACACAGGTCTGGTTCCAGGCATGAGCTAACACCTAATGAATCTGGGAGTTCTTATAGAGGCCTAAATGAGCTGACAAGCTTCAGCTGGCCTCATCAACTCCCTGTCTGTACGACGCCCCACACTCTCCCTAGAGGTATGAGTCATCCATGAGCCTACTAGCCTCAGCTGGGCTTATACAACTCTCCACCCTAGTTGTATAAGTCAGCATAAAGCCTGAATCTGGGAGAAATATATCTACCCCCCTGGATGCAACCAGGTGACTTTACCTTCCTGCTGTCACATACCCCCCCCTCTTGTTTTAACCTTGGGGTTGGAACACCAGCAATCAGGCATTCATGTACTCGAGACAAAGCATCCACATTCCCCATTTGAACGCCAGGGCGATGCTTTACTGTGAAGTTGAATTCCTGGAGGGCCAGGAACCACCTATTCACTCTTCTATTTGTTTCCTTGTTTTGAGCCATCCACTTTAACGGAGCGTGATCCGTAACCATGTCAAAGTGCCTACCTAGCAGGTAGTACCAAAGGGAATCTAGAGCCCACTTCACCGCTAAACACTCCTTTTCAACGGTGGCATAATTTACCTCATGGGACTTCAACTTCCTGCTGAGGTAAATGACTGGGTGCTCTTCCCCGTTCCAGACCTGGGACAATACTGCTCCTAACCCCACATCTGACGCATCACTTTGTACGACAAAGTCTTTAGAGAAGTCGGGTGAGTACAACACTGGCTGGCTACATAAGGCTTGTTTCAAGAATTGGAATGCTGCCTCAGCCTCGGGGGTCCATTTAATCATGACCGACCCTTTCCCCTTCGTTAGGTTGGTTAGGGGCACAGCCTTAGAAGCAAAGTGGGGAATGAATCGCCGATAATACCCAGCGATTCCCAGAAAGGCTCGTACCTGCTTCTTGCTGTTGGGACGTGGCCAACTCTGGATGGCCTCGACTTTGTTGAGTTGGGGTTTTATTACTCCCCTCCCAATGGTGTACCCAAGATATTTGGCCTCCTCCTGCCCAATGGTACACTTCTTGGGGTTAGCCGTAAACCCCGCTTCCCGGATAGAGTCTAGGACTGCTTGCACTTTTGGCAGATGTGAGGCCCAATCTGTGCTATGGACAATTACGTCATCCAGGTAAGCCGCAGCATACTTCCGATGGGGCCTCAGTATCTGGTCCATTTTCCGCTGGAATGTGGCCGGCGCATTCTGTAACCCGAACGGCATTCTCTTATATTGGAACGCCCCGTCTGGGGTTACAAATGCGGTTTTCTCTTTGGCCGACTTGGCCAGGGGAATTTGCCAATACCCTTTTGTGAGGTCAAGAGTCGTCATGTATCGGGCTGTTCCCAGCCGGTCGATCAACTCATCTATACGTGGCATGGGGTAGGTGTCAAATTTTGTAACTTTGTTCAACTGACGAAAATCGTTACAAAATCGCCAGCTCCCATCCGGTTTAGGCACCAACACAATGGGACTAGACCAATCACTTTGGGACTCCTCTATCACCCCTAAGTTCAGCATTTTCTGTACTTCCTCCCGTATTGCCTCCCGTCGGGCCTCTGGGATCCGATAGGGTTTTAACTTCACCCTTTCACCGGGCGGGGTAATGATGTCATGCTCTACCCCAAATGTTTGTCCCGGCAGCTCAGAGAATACCTCCTTGTTGCGAAGCACAAACTCCTTAACCTCCTGTTGTTGGGGTTGTGACAAGGTGGCTGCTATTCCAACCTCAGGAATCACGCAACCAGTTTGAGCTGGTGACCAAGTGTCTGCGACTAGGGACTCTCTATCCCTCCAGGCTTTCAACAGATTAACGTGATAGATCTGTTCGGGCTTTCGCCTTCCTGGTTGTCTGACCTTGTAATTCACTTCACTCACTTTTTCCATTATCTCGTAGGGGCCTTGCCATTTGGCAAGGAATTTACTTTCAACCGTAGGGACAAGTACCAGTATCCTATCCCCCGGGGAAAAGGTACGGGTCTTGGCTCCACGGTTGTACACTCTCTGCTGTGCTAACTGCGCTTGGGCCAAATGTTCCTTCACGATGGGCATTACCTGTGCAATTCGGTCTTGCATCAGGGCGACATGCTCAATCACACTCCTGTGGGGAGAACTCTCACTTTCCCAAGTTTCCTTGGCAATATCCAACAGCCCTCTTGGGTGTCTCCCATACAGTAACTCAAAGGGGGAGAATCCCGTAGAGGATTGGGGCACCTCCCTAATAGCAAACATCAGATAAGGAAGTAGACAGTCCCAATCCTTTCCATCTCTATCCACCACTTTCTTCAACATTTGTTTTAGGGTTTTGTTGAATCTTTCAACCAGCCCATCGGTTTGGGGGTGATACACAGATGTACGTAATTGCGTCACTTTGAACAATTTACACAGCTCCTTCATAACCCGGGACATAAAGGGTGTACCTTGGTCCGTAAGCAGTTCTTTACAAATACCCACCCGGCTAAACACAAGAGATAGCTCTTTGGCTATGGTTTTGGCCGAGGTATTTCGGAGAGGGATCGCTTCTGGATAACGGGTGGCATAGTCCATTATAACTAATATGTACTGGTGCCCCCT
Source organism: Rana muscosa (assembly GCA_029206835.1). Taxonomy (NCBI): domain Eukaryota; kingdom Metazoa; phylum Chordata; class Amphibia; order Anura; family Ranidae; genus Rana; species Rana muscosa. The sequence continues at coordinate 804,021,871 of CM055117.1, read as the reverse complement.
AGCGGACTTGATTATAGGACCTACCAAATCCATGGCGATCCTCTCAAACGGGACCTCAATGATGGGTAGAGGGACCAGCGGGCTACGGAAATGTGGCATCGGGGCCGACCTCTGACACACAGGGCAGGAGGAACAATAATTTTCTATGTCCTTCATCACCCCCGGCCAATAGAATCTCTGTAATACCCTCTCTCGGGTTTTCTCTGTCCCCAGATGACCTCCAAGAATGTGCCCATGGGCCAACTCCAACACCAACTTCCTGTAAGGTTTGGGCACCACAAGCTGCTCAACGGTTTCTTCTGCCCTTTTTGCCACCCGATACAGTAGGTCCTTCTCTACGCTGAAGTATGGGTAAGTGCAGGTATTATCTGGGTTCACTAACTCGCCATCTATTTTCACTACGTTTTCGCGTGCCTTTATTAGGGCGGGGTCTTTCAACTGTTCTGTGGCAAAGTTTTCCCTGTGAACCTCAAGATCAGAAAACTCCACAGACGGTAGGTTTTCGTCTGAGGAGGTGGGCTCCTCTCCAGTTTCTTGAGTCTCCCCTGCCAATACTGATAAGGGAAATTCCGGAGAGTCCTCACCACTCTCAGGGGAGTTCTGGCTATCACATTCCTGGTACATAGGGGCACCAGTGGGGGGCTCAGGATCATCCCACAGTTCCCAGAACGTCGGAAAATCCCTTCCCACAATGGCGTCATACGGTAACTGAGATACTAAGCCCACTGGATGAGAGAGGGTACCTTTGGGGGTCTCGAAACACACTGTAGTCACTGGATACTCTCGGGTGTCCCCATGCACACAAATAACAGCTACCTTGCTATTCCCAGAGACCTCTGTTTTAACTAACTCAGCCTTTATCAGGGTCACAAGGCTACCTGAATCCAGCAATACCACAACATTTCTACCATTAACACACATTTTGCATAAATGTTTCTCAATTCCTCGAATGGCAGTGCATGCGACTGTCGCACACAGCGACTGACGTCTGCCCGTCAGAAAGTCACACTGCATGGGTTCCTCCACAACCGGGCAATTGGCTGCAATATGTCCCGCTTGCCGGCAGCGGTAGCAAACGATCCTTCTTGCCGCCTCTTGAGCCGCTGATTTCCCAGGCTGTTCTCGCCAAACTTGGGGTAGAGCTCCCACCCTCTCACTCTCTCCACCCTTACCCCTTGGAATCCTCTTATCCGCCCCTGGGGATGGTCTGGTCTTAGGGTGGAAAGTCCGAGTGTCTCTGGAAGAGGCCGTCAGGTTCTCTGTAGCCAAGTATTTCTCCACACGATCCACAAGACCATCGGCCGTCTCTGGGTCTCCATGGCTTACCCAGTTTTGGATGGCAGTAGGAAGAGCTCTCAAAAACCGATCCATTACAACACGTTCCACAATCTTTGGTGCGGACAAAGTCTCTGGCTGTAGCCACTTTCTGCTCAGGTGAATGAGATCATACATTTGAGACCTGGGGGGTTTTCCAAGCTGGAAAGTCCAGTTATGCACACGCTGAGCCCGGACAGCCTGGGTGACACCCAGCCTTGCCAATATCTCAGCTTTTAGCATCACATAGTCTTTTGCTTGGTCAGGCTCTAGGTCATACTAAGCCTTCTGCGATTCACCAGTTAACAGAGGAGCCACCAGTCCAGCCCACTGCTCCTCAGGCCACTTTTCTCTTTCAGCAGTCCTTTCAAATGTGGTCAAAAATACCTCTGGATCATCCTCTCCAGTCATTTTTGTCAATAAACGACTCACCCCAAAGGACGCGGTATTAGTGGGACGGCTTTCCTCACTGGTCTGCGGACGTTGCTGCATTACTGCTTCCATTTGTTGTAGTCTCTGCTCTTGCTTCTGTAACAGGTCTATGAAGCGGGCCTCAGATTGCTGCTGGGCTTGTTGCTGAGCTTCCAGACTCTGTTGGTGAGCTTGCTGCTGGGCTGCAAGGCTCTGTTGATGAGCTTGCTGCTGGGCTGCGAAGTTCTGTTGTTGAGCTGCAAGGCTCTTTTGCAAACCTGCATTTGTCTGCTGTTGATTGGCATTTGCTAGAGCCAGCTGCTTCAGTATCTCCTCCATGCTGGCTTAAAAAAAACTGCCACTGGTTCTCCACCAACTGTGAGGGGGTTAGCTCGGCAGCGGGTGTGTGTGACCCCCGGGATGGGCTCCCCACACAAAAACAGGCCCAGCAAACGGAGGTTGTGGTTTTCAAAATCAAAAAAAAGGTGCGGTTTATTTTCTATTTACAGTGACAAAACACAGCAAAGCCAAAAGAAACATATAAACAAAATAAATCCTGGTCAACTTGACCTCTGACTAAACATACAGGTTTCCTAACTAACAACTGGGATCAGCCTAGTGCTGTCCTAGTCCCTAAGTCCCTGGTTTTAAATGTCCAAGCAAATAGCCACACAGGCTTTTTCTCACCGCACAGGGGTTCACTCTCCCTAGACAGTCCACACAGGTCTGGTTCCAGGCATGAGCTAACACCTAATGAATCTGGGAGTTCTTATAGAGGCCTAAATGAGCTGACAAGCTTCAGCTGGCCTCATCAACTCCCTGTCTGTACGACGCCCCACACTCTCCCTAGAGGTATGAGTCATCCATGAGCCTACTAGCCTCAGCTGGGCTTATACAACTCTCCACCCTAGTTGTATAAGTCAGCATAAAGCCTGAATCTGGGAGAAATATATCTACCCCCCTGGATGCAACCAGGTGACTTTACCTTCCTGCTGTCACAATATATATATATATATATTGTGATGGTATGCGAGGTGAGATACATGACAGTCGCTATGTTTCACCTCGCATTCGGTCCATTGTAAGGGACTGAACCAGAATCCGGCCCAGGTTTTTCCAGCCTCTGTAGTTGGCTGGGTTCCGGTCCGGATATTCAGGTTCACTGGAATCCATAGGCAGCTGGGCTTTAAAGATCCAGGAAGAGAGCACAGCAATACTCTGGCCTGAGACTCAGAAGGGAATCTGAGTAAGAGGAGCGCTGCTTATTTTGGGCTGAAAGAAAAGGTTTGCTTTACTTCACCTTGTGTTTTGTGGGTGACGGGGACCAGCCCCTCACCGTATAGAGAGCGGTTACTGTATAGTTTAGCGCCGGACGGCAAGGATTTGTTTTACTGTTTTGTTTATTTTTGTATGACTATTGCAAACCACTTGTAAATAAAGCTGGCAATACGCCAGGTTTTAAATAAACTGCCTGTACGCTGACCTTCATTCTGTGAAAAGGTGATCCCCACGAGCTAATCTCCCACACTTGGTGGATTCAGCGGGCATTTTCTGAAGATGGAGGAAATGTTAAAGCCCCTGCTACAGGCCAATGCAGCTCAGCGGGAAACCAACCGCCAAGTCGCAGCACAACAGGCAGCACAACAGGAGGCCGCTGCAGCACAACAAGCAGCCCAGCAGGAGATGAACCGCCAAGTCCCAGAGGCCGCTGCAGCACAACAGGCGGCCCAGCAGGAGATGAACCGTCAGTTTGCAGAGGCTCTGATGGAACTGAAAAAGGGGTCCGCACCTCATGTGCCAGTGGAAGCCAAGATGATACGTGCATCCTACCACTTACAGAAAATTACATCTGCTGATGATATCGAGGCATACCTGGCGATTTTTGAGAGAGTTGCTGTCCGCGAAGGATGGCCAAAAGAACAGTGGGCGGGTCTGTTGTCCCCATTTTTAACAGGAGAACCCCAAAAGGCCTATTTTGACCTAGAACCCGATAAGGCCCAGGACTATGAGACTCTAAAGACAGAGATACTCGCATGCTTGGGTGTCACCATGGCAATCCAGGCCCAGCGGGTGCATCAGTGGTCATTCTCCAGCAACAAGCCACCCCGTTCGCAAATGTTTGACCTGGTCCACCTCACCAAGAAGTGGTTGCAGCCAGAGACCTTGACAGGCCCGCTGATCGTAGAGCGTTTGGTAATGGACCGGTATCTGCGTGCGCTTCCGGCTGCTCTGAGGAAGTGGGTCGGACAGGGCGACCCCAAAACTACAGCCCAACTGGTCGACCTAGTGGAGAGGTACAGTGCTACTGAGGACTTGGTGAATCCAACTACGCCCCACTTCGGTGTGTCTAGGGGTGCAAGATCTCCCGGCGGTTCGGGTAAGACTGTTCCGGGGTCCAAGAGCTTGGGGAGATTTGATAAGACTGTTGTTCCAACTCATGAGACTGTGCTTCCTAGACCTGGAGACTGGCCAAAGAAGCCAGGAAGGTCTTTGGAACCGTTGAGAGGACTGGGGGTTGAGCATATCAGATGTTTTCGTTGCCATGCATTAGGGCATATTGCTGTGAACTGTCCTTTAAATGATGAACCTATGCAATGCGATTATGCTTATATGAAAAGACGCTTTTCTTTGTTTGCACAGGTCGCATGTACTGCATCATGTCAGAGTCGCATTGAAAAACAAATGTGTGTTATTTCTGTGGATGGAAAGCCACTGACAGCCCTGCTAGACTTTGGTAGTGTGGTGACCCTAGTCAGGAGTGATTGGGTGAACCCCACAAAACTACACCCCAGTACTATTGGGGTAATTTGCATCCATGGGGACACTCGAGACTACCAGACAGCGGTGGTTGAGGTTGAGACCCCCAGGGTATAACACATTCGGTGGGGGTGGTACCTTCACTGCTTCATGAAGCTTTAGTGGGAAGAGATTTTCCCCATTTCTGGAATTTATGGGAGAGCAAAGGGAGGCTGGTAGATAGAGCTCCTCCTGCTGGGGAAGCACGGGAACTCTCACCCGACCCTTTTTGCCAAAGGGAAGGGGATGCTGTTGGTGGGATCAAGGAAGCCGGAGACCCTCTTCCTTTCCCTGTCATGGTTGGGGAGCCGGAGGACCTGGAAGCTAGCTCCCAGCCTGAGGGTAACGAACAGGAAAACCCCTCTGACCCTGACATTGAGAGTAGCCAAGATGTGGTACCCGATTTAGAGATCAGGAGAGAGGATTTCTGTAACAAGCAATTACGAGAGGCCACCCTCATGAGAGCCAGGGAAAACGTTAAGATGTTGGATGGGGAACCGGTGGATCCTAATTGGGTGGTGTCTTTCCCTTACATGGCAATTAAAAACAATTTATTGTATCGAGTGATAAAACATGGAGAGGACGAGGTACAACAGCTACTAGTCCCCAAACCCTTCCGCAGGGTGGTGCTAGACCTGGCCCATGGTCATGTAATGGGGGGGGCATCTCGGTGTTGCAAAAACTAGGGAGAGAATCGCCCAGAGATTTTTCTGGCCCGGATTGCATGCAAATGTCAAGGAGTACTGCGAATCGTGCCCTGAGTGCCAAATGTCGGCACCGTCACCCCATTTTCGCAGCCCCCTCGTTCCTCTGCCTATAATCGAGGTCCCCTTTGAGAGGATTGGCATGGACCTGGTGGGGCCGGTTGTGAAATCTGCCCGCGGTCACCAGCATATTCTGGTGATCCTGGACTATGCGACTCGCTATCCTGAGGCCATACCCTTGCGCAATACCTCTGCGAAGGCTATCGCCAAGGAATTGGTCCATGTCTTTAGGCGACTGGGGATCCCAAAAGAGATCTTAACTGACCAGGGCACCCCCTTTATGTCCAAGGTTACCAAGGAGCTTTGCAAGTTATACAAAATCTCCCATCTCCGTACCTCTGTCTACCACCCCCAAACGGATGGTCTGGTCGAAAGATTTAATAAAACTTTGAAAAGTATGCTGAAAAAGGTGGTCGACAAAGATGGGAGAAACTGGGATTTTTTGCTGCCATATCTCATGTTTGCAATACGTGAGGTTCCGCAGGCGTCCACAGGCTATTCCCCCTTTGAACTCTTGTATGGTAGGCATCCCAGGGGACTGCTAGATGTTGCCAAGGAAACATGGGAAGGTGAGGCAACCCCATATAAAATCATCATAGAGCATGTCTCATTGATGCAGGATCAAATCGCAGCTGTCCTGCCCCTGGTGCGAGAACATATGGAGCGGGCCCAGGAGGCCCAAAGGAGGGTCTATGACCGAAGTGCCAGGGTCCGTACTTTCAGCCCTGGGGACAGAGTGTTGGTATTGGTCCCCACGGTGGAAAGTACGTTTTTAGCCAAGTGGCAGGGTCCCTTCGAGGTTGTCGAAAGGGTGGGGGAGGTAAACTACAAAGTCTACCAGCTAGGGAAAAGGAAACCACACCAAATTTACCATGTGAATCTCTTAAAACCCTGGAAGGACCGAGAAACTTTACTGGCCACATCCCCGCCTCCAACCGACCGGGTACCCGTGACACCTGACGTTCCCATCACGGATACCATGTCCGTGGCACAACAAAGTGACGTTAGGGTGTTTGTGCATAAAAATAGAGACTTTTTCTCCCCTTTACCCGGACTGACCAACGTGATCCAACATGACATAGTGACGGAACCAGGGGTTCAGGTAAATGTGAAGCCGTATAGAATCCCAGAGGCCAGACGTGAGGCAGTCGCGAAAGAAATTAAAAACATGTTGGAGTTGGATGTGATAGAAGAGTCCCACAGTGAGTGGTCGAGCCCCATAGTGCTGGTCCCAAAACCTGATGGCACTATCAGGTTTTGTAATGACTTTCAAAAACTTAACAGTATATCCAAGTTCGATGCATACCCGATGCCCCGGGTCGACGAACTTGTGGACAGGTTGGGACAGGCTCGCTATATAACGACCCTAGACCTGACAAAAGGCTATTGGCAAATACCACTGTCTGAATCGGCCAAGGAGAAGACTGCCTTTTCCACTCCTGAGGGCTCGTTTCAGTACAATCGGATGCCTTTTGGTCTGCATGGGGCCCCTGCATCATTCCAACGAATGATGGACAAAACTTTGAGACCACATCGCCCGTATGCGGCTGCTTATTTGGACGATGTGGTCATCCACAGCCCAGATTGGGAATCGCACCTGCCCCGGGTACAGGCGGTGGTAGATTCCCTTAGAGAAGCAGGCCTCACGGCTAACCCAAAGAAGTGTGCCATAGGCCTGGAGGAGGCCAAGTACCTGGGCTATGTTATTGGCCGGGGACTTGTCAAGCCTCAGACCAATAAAATTGAGGCAATTCAAAAGTGGCCCCAACCCGTAAACAAGAAACAAGTTCGGGCCTTCCTAGGCATTACGGGGTATTACCGACGGTTTATACCTGACTTTGCCACTATTGCCGTCCCTCTGACTGACCTGACGAAGGGCAGAGGGTTGGTCATGGTCAGAAGAGAAAAGAGATCACCGCTCCAGGTGAGTGCAAGTAGATGGTCAGTGTCTTCCCAGGAACCAGGGTGCTGGCGATGCAATTGATGCGGAAAAAGGGCGTGTGGAATGAATGGACAGCCGCACTCCGAAAACCATGAAGGTTGCCTTTATTGGGTAAAAAATTGGGTCGGTCATGGTCAAATGGAACACTGAGGCCGAGAAGGCGTTTCAAAAATTAAAACAGGCCCTTTGTGCACTACCGGTGCTGGTGACCCTGGACTTCACAAAGGAGTTTGTCGTACAGACAGACGCCTCTGAGGTGGGCCTAGGGGCTGTACTGTCACAGGTCAGGAATGGTGAGGAGCACCCGGTTGTATACCTAAGCCGGAAGCTGAACAAGCACGAAAGGAACTATGCCATTGTTGAAAAGGAGTGTCTCGCCATTAAATGGGCCTTAGACTCCCTGAGGTATTATCTACTCGGGAGGTCGTTCAGGCTGGTCACTGACCATGCTCCCCTGAAGTGGATGTGTGACAACAGGGAGAAAAATGCCCGTGTGACAAGGTGGTTCCTGGCTTTACAGCCCTTTAAATTCACGGTTGAGCACAGGCCGGGCAAACTCCAGGATAATGCTGATGCCCTCTCCCGCGTGCACTGTATGGCTGGGTCAAGTGCTCAGCCGCAGGGGCTTGAACAGAGGGGGAGGATATGTGACGGTATGCGAGGTGAGATATATGACAGTCGCTATGTTTCACCTTGCATTCGGTCCATTGTAAGGGACTGAACCAGAATCCGGCCCAGGTTTTTCCAGCCTCTGTAGTTGGCTGGGTTCCGGTCCGGATATTCAGGTTCACTGGAATCCATAGGCAGCTGGGCTTTAAAGATCCAGGAAGAGAGCACAGCAATGCTCTGGCCTGAGACTCAGAAGGGAATCTGAGTAAGAGGAGCGCTGCTTATTTTGGGCTGAAAGAAAAGGTTTGCTTTACTTCACCTTGTGTTTTGTGGGTGACAGGGACCAGCTCCTAACCGTATAGAGAGCGGTTACTGTATAGTTTAGCGCCGGACGGCAAGGATTTGTTTTACTGTTTTGTTTATTTTTGTATGACTATTGCAAACCACTTGTAAATAAAGCTGGCAATACGCCAGGTTTTAAAGAAACTGCCTGTATGCTGACCTTCATTCTGTGAAAAGGTGATCCCCACGAGCTAATCTCCCACAATATATATATATATATATATATATATATATATATATCTGTACTGATTATAATGCAGCTATCAGAATCAACTGCCTGCTGTGGTATTAGTATGAAAAAAGCAGCAATTGTCTTCAGTTAGTTTTAGGTGAAAACTGTGCAGAGGACACAGTACACTAACTGAAAATACTTGCAGCTCTCTGCCTGTGGTTTTATTATGAGAACACCACTATTAGTCACTAACTTTGATCAGGTAAGCTTTAGGTGAACGCTATGCAAAGCACACAGTACACTAGGTGAAACACTGACTGCAGCTAGCACAATCACCTGCCTGCCTGTCACAATATAGAGAATGACAGGAACGGATCTAGCTAAACTGAATACAGTGTATAAATATATATACAACACCTAGGATGCATATATATATATCCTCTACACACTGTAACTGCAGCTAACTGACTCACCTGCCTGCTCTATCTAACTCAATATAAATGACACTGTCGCTCTCTGTAATCTCTCTCTTTAAACAACTCCAACACACTACACAAGGCCGCCAAGCCGGCGGCCTTATATAGTGTGGGGCGTGTACTAAACCCCCTGAGCCATAATTGGCCAAAGCCACGCTGGCTTTGGCCAATTACGGCTCTCTGTTCAGATGGCGCTGTGATTGGCCAAGCATGCGGGTCATAGTGCATGCTTGGCCAATCATCAGCCAGCAATGCACTGCGATGCCGCAGTAAATTATGGGCCATGACGCGCCACTCGAATTTGGTGTGAATGGCCCATAATGTTCGCAATTCGGCGAACAGCCGATGTTCGAGTTGAACATGGGTTCGACTCCAACACTAAGCTCATCTCTAATCAAGAACAAGCCAAGGACTGTTTTCTGAGTTGAAGGCATGAAGGAAATGTTATGTGACTGGCTGTGCATCAGTGGGGCCCAGGACACTAGCAACTCCTACGGGTAGTGCTACGCAAAACAGACATTAATTATTGTGTAATTTCTCCATCCTCCCCAGTGTCATTAATAGGTTTCCTGACCAGACATCAACTAAGATAAACTGAGTATAAGCACAGGATACAAGTGACAATAGCAGGGTTTACTTTTAAATTGATTTTATTTAATCCTTCCATGATGCATTATTCTCCAATTTGGCTAACATCTGGGTTTAGTGAGTACGGTTTGTATACTACACACACCCAATCCTGTGTTTTTAATTTCCTTTGCTAATGATTGGGAGCTCATGGTGAACATAGTTTAACATTTTTTTTATTCAACTTTACTAAGGCAACATTTTTTTAATCAACTAAAGCAAACACTCACTTGCTGTGCCACAAGCAAAGGTCTAACAAGATTCAGGATTGCGTAATGCGAAGAGCTTCCTTCCCTTTGAACTGGCGCTGCCTATCTATGAGTTCTGAAAAGTGGCAGGAGCAGCATCTGCAGTGCACAGCAACTGTCAGCAATAGCTTGATTTCACTATCAACACAGAATCAGTATTGATGGGCGAATCCCTCCCGCTGAGCCATTGAGTTCATCTGGCTGGGGGGGGGGGGGGGGGGGCACAGTGATTACTGCTATAGCCACTAGCAATAATCGCATGTAAAATCCGACAGGCAGGTTGTACCCAAGTTGATCGATCAACTTGGGTACAATCAGCCTGCCCATACATGGTTCAGATTTTGACTAGTCCCTGCTGAACCAGCTGAGATTTGAACCGTCTATGGCCAGCTTAAAAGGAACAACAAAAATGTAACCCTGACAATTCATTTTCTGTGGCATGGCAATAGTCCATGATTTTTTTTGTGCACCATACATTATATTATAGTTGAATTATAATGCAATAACAATTTGTATTATGTAATTGTATCTGTCAATAAGTATCCCAACTGTGAGAACGATATATGGCCTTCCTTTTATATTTAGCACTCTTTTTGTTTCCTTTTTCTGTTTTAAATGTGATATTTTATCAGAGGTTTGCTGATAACTGTCTGTCAAGCATTTCCTTCCCCGTAGGCTGTCAGAACGTACAATAGGAATGATGCCTTTCCTGGTTTAGTCACCAAAACATACTAGAGGTTGTCATCTGCACTTTGTCCATATTGTCAGTTTTGACTTCCATTCTGTGACTTTTAACATAACTGGCAGCATTATTTTAGGCCTGAAAGAAATAAGCAACAGGCAACAGTTCATACGTATAACAATGTGAATTGTTCAAAGCAAATCTAAACATAATTGACAGTTACATTTTCTGATAGCAGGGACATCAAGGACAAGTTCAGATTGCTTTAATCACTTTAATACTGGGCACTTTCACCCCCTTCCTTCCCAGACCAATTTCCAAGTTTGAGTGCTCCCGCACTTTGAATGACAATTGCGTGGTCATGCTACACTGTACCCTAATGAAATTTGTATCATTTTTTTCACACAAATAGAGCTTTCTTTTGGTGGAATTTATTAACCACTTGTTTTTAATTTTTTTGCAATATAAGCGAAAAAAGAGCGAAAATAAATAAATATATTTTCTACTTTCTGTTTTAAAAGAAAATCCAATAAAATCTAATTTCGTAATAAATTTAGGCCTAATGGATTCTGCTAAATGTCTTTGGTAAAAAAAATCCTGATAAGTGTATAATAATTGGTTTGTGTGATCACGGACAGATGTGCGCAGATGATCATGTACAGATGTGCACAGATGATCATTGGGAAAAATGATTTTGCTGGGACATATGTGGGACAGGTGTTTTTACTGTGTGGGGACACTTTGTGGTGACACTGTTTTGGGGACACTGTGGGGACACCAGCCTGGTGATCAGTGTGTAAAAAGCTGTAAAAAACAGCTCATACTCACTGATCACCGGCCAGCTGCAGAGATCCGCTCTCCTTCTCCTCACTGACAAGCTCCGTGTGAGGAGAAGGAGAGCCGATTGCCTAGCAACTGGCTCTCTATTTACATCACATGATGGCTGTGATTGGACACAGCCATCATGTTATCAGAAGGGTCAATTACAGAGCCCTTCTGCCAATCCGAGATGTGGCGTGTCTGGGTGACACGAGCGTATCGGGATCGCGAGGCTGCGTGGGCACGCGGCCACGCGATCCCGCTCCTTCTGAGGGACGTTCAGGAAAGTCCACTCAGAAGGAGGAAACACCTACCCAGCCATTTATGTGCAGTGGCTGGGTGGGAAGTAGTTAAAAAAAATTAGCTAATTTGAAGAGTTCACACAAGAAGGTAAAGCTGTCCATCATAGCCGTTTAGGCCTAATGCACACTTACAGTTGCTTAGGGGCATCTAGAGTTTTTTTTTTTCTGCCTCTTAACTCCCCTGCATGTTAGCCCATGTGTCCATGCACACGTAGGCTTTTACCAGCTTTTAGCGGCAGGACCTGCATGGCATCAGCGATCTGCTGATCACTGGTGCAATGCTTTCCAGGCTCCTAAAAATAATAGAAAATGCTAATTTTTTTACCTGCAAAAAAATGTGCATTTATTTTTTATTTTTTAAAGTTGAACTTATCCTTTTAAAAAAAAAAAATGCCCTGCGTGTATAGTATGAGGGCTTAATATTGTATATGACTTGTAAATCAATACGAAAATATACTACACATACAGTATTCAGCTTTCTGAGTTTGCTATGCTTTTATATTTATATTTCACACATTTAATTGAAAGTTTACTCATTACATTGAGATTACTGTCTATCCAAGTATTCTATAGCTCTAGAACATTCTGCATATGCAAAGTAAAGCAAAGCAACTTTAGTCAAAACATTTTTTTTATACAATGTCGAATTGTAAAGGGTTTGCTGTCTCACAACAGAGTGTTGCATAAATAGAAAGTGGTGGAAAATCTTTCTGATGGGGACAAGCACAGCTAATTTCTACAGGACAGAAAGTATTGGAGATCCACCCAATGAAGACATACTCAGCAAGAAAAACCTGAAAGAACTTGGTTGAAGTTGGGTTTAAAGCAATACTAAATAACAAGCAGCTTGCTGGGGGGGGGGGGGGGGCAACCAAGCAGGGTCACTCCCAAACCACTGCTCTGTGTGTCCATTCACACATGAAGCATGGTTTGGCCCCACCCCACTCTCTCCTCATTGGCTCACTGGCTGTGACTGACTCCCGCTGCTGCCTTAGCCAATGAGGAGGAAGGGACCCAGAAGAACCTCTGCTCTCGTGCACATTGCTGGATCGAGGTGGGGCTCAGGAAAGTATTGGGGGGGGGCTTGGGTGACTGCTGCACACAGAAAGTCTTTTACCTTCATGCATATGTAGCGGGGTCTTTAAATTTAGGTGGGGTACACCTGGGTGGAAGTTCAGGTGTGTAGGTATAGGAGTAATGACTATTTGTATTCGTGGAGGATTGGGCGGTGTAATAATCTCCTTGGCCAGTGGGTGGTGAGTGCCCGCAGGCTCAAGGTAGATTCGCTGCGATAGTGCTGTCCTTTTTGTCCCTTCTCGGAGATGGTACGGCGAGGGCGGGGAACCTGCCGTGTCGTCATTGGAGGGGATAAAAGGGGGAGACGCCCTGGTCACGAGGTCTTGCTCTTCTGGAGGTTGATCATCACGCGCCCAGGCACCTTAGGCCTGGGTGCGGGCGGTTCCGGATTCCGGCTCAGCTGCCCTAGGCCTGACCGGAATGGAGTTGGAGTCCATCCCAGGCACCTTCAGCCTGGGGTGAGGTACTAAACCAGGAGGCCTGGGGCCCAGTGACTTCGACTGGGTCCCGCGAGGGTGGAGAAGTCCGAGGGTCCCTGAAGTGGATGGGGCCCATGTCTGAGGTGAGGAGGCCGGGGAGGTTACCCATTCGGAGAGTCTGGAGCAGCATCAACCCAGTGACGGATGGGCCTCTGGTAACTTCCTTGGAGGGACGTCTTCCCCTGATAGGGGCCGCAACGCATCGAAGGTACTCCTATCTATGTTCTCTTGAGTCGCTGGTAGAGACTCTCAAGCTCTAAGTCCTGTCAAGATATGGCTATAGTAACCGCTGGCGAAGATCACAGTGGTTTAGTTGAGAATTAGGATAGTGCCTCGACCTGCTCATCCCCTGTATCAATATGTTAACAAGTCGCAACCAGTTGGCTACTGAAGCACTGTTTATTGTGGAAAATCCAATAAAACAAGAGTTGGACTGTGATCGGTGTGTGGAACTCTGGTTAATGGGAGCAAAGGGAAGTGTTGGCACAACAGGACTTAATCCTTTACAGAAGCACATAGGCCCGAGGAAATATCTGGTACTGGCCTTCACCTCACCCACAGTTATGGGGAGGACATGGGCCATAGCGCATCTCACCCTGTCGTGTGTGATACCCCTAGACGAAAGAGATGGGGTGAGGTCGCTACACATAGAATGCATGAAGGTAAAAATCCTTGAGCCTTTACAACCACTTTAATATTTTCTGCTACATAACGGGTAATTAAAACCTTAGTGTTGGGCAAAGGGAGGAGGAGCATTCTACAATGTTGTAACTCACTTTCCCACTCTACTTCGGTCTTCTGCTCCCATTACTACTTGCATAGAAGTTAGGGTGCTGTAATAATTTCTAGTTATATATGAGCAAGAAAGAAAAATATACTATATAAACTGAGAGGCTACCTTTTTTACAACTATATATTGCATAGTGTCCTACTGTTCACTGTCCCTCTTTCCTTGTCTGTGTCCCCGCTGCAGCCTGAAATTGTGTAGACCAGTTACTGAGCATGCTCCAGTTTTAGTTCCCTTCTAATCTGTTCATTTTATTATCTGTGCAGCCCATGTGAATATAGAGTCACACATGTGGGGATATACACAGTGGTAAATAATAGGATTTTTATAACAGCTTACCTGTAAAATCCTTTTCTTGGAGTACATCACGGGACACAGAGCGACATAGTCATTACTAATGGGTTATATAGATACCGTCAGGTGCTGGCACTGGCAACTTCCAAAACCGGAAGTACCCTCCCCTATATAAGCCCCTCCCATCCGGGAGCACCTCAGTTTTGTAGCAAAGCAATAAGTGTCCCTAAAGAGGGGCGGGAGCTCTGTGTCCCGTGATGTACTCCAAGAAAAGGATTTTACAGGTAAGCTGTTATAAAAATCCTATTTTCTTTCTCGTACATCACGGGACACAGAGCGACATAGTCATTACTAATGGGATGTCCTAAAGCAATGCCAAATGAGGGGGGGGATACACCATATATAAGCTGAGCGCTATCAGACATGAGGATCTTTTGCGGCCTGCAACACACTGCGCCCAAAGGCGACATCCTCCTGACTTCTAACGTCCACCTGGTAGAACCTAGTAAACGTGTGTACCGAAGACCATGTTGCGGCCTTACAGATTTGAGCCAGGGAGGCCTGGTGATGCACTGCCCATGAAGTTCCAACTGCTCTCGTGGAGTGCGCTCTAACTTTGAACGGAGGCGGTCTCCTTCTCAAGCCATAAGCTTGCATAATGACCTGTCGAATCCACTTGGCTAAAGTAGACTTTGACGCTGCCTGACCCTTTCTGGGGCCTTCCGGCAGAATAAACAAAGTATCCGTTCTGCGAATCTGAGCAGTGGCTTTTAGATAAGCTTTAACTGCTCTTACTACATCCAAAGAATGCAATAACTTTTCCTCTACCGAAGTAGGTTTGGGGAAAAAAGAAGGAAGAACCACATCTTGGTTCAAATGAAACCTCGATACCACCTTAGGAAGAAAGGCTGGATGAGGACGTAACACTACTCTGTCCTTATGGATAACCAGATATGGCTCCTTACAGGACATAGCTGCTAATTCCGATACTCTTTTAGCCGAACAAATGGCTACTAGAAAAATCAATTTCCTGGTGAGAAGCACCAAAGAAATATGCTGTAATGGTTCAAATGGTTGTTTCTGTAGAACCGACAGAACCAAGTTTAGATCCCATGGACATATGGGAATATTAACCGGAGGCCTAATACGCATCACTCCTTGTATAAAGGCTTTGACTAGTGAATGCGAAGCCAAGGGCCTTTGAAAAAATATTGACAAGGCCGAAATCTGACCCTTGATAGTACTCAAGGCAAGCTTCCTATCTACAGCCCACTGTAGGAAGTCCAGAATCCTACCTATTACGTACTTATGTGGATGCCATTTCTTGGCCTCACACCACGCGATGTACGCCTTCCAGATTCTATAGTAGATCTGCCTGGATACCGGCTTCCTGGCATTGATCATGGTAGATACCACAGCATTAGAGAGCCCTCTCTTTTTTAGAATGTGGGCTTCAATAGCCAGGCCGTCAAACCTAGGGCTGGTAAGGAAGGGTGGTATATCGGTCCTTGCGAAAGCCGGACGACGTGGGAGAGTCCAAGGACTCCCCACTGAAATTTTACAATCTCCGCGTACCACGCTCTTCGGGGCCACGCTGGAGCCACCGGAATCACTGGTTTCTTTTCTACCCTGATTCTGCGGAGTAATCGAGGTAACCATTGTGGCGGTGTGAATGCATATATCAGCTTGAACTGATCCCCAGGGAACACTAGGGCATCCGAGCCGCAAGCTAGGGGATCCCTTGTCCGAGAGACAAACCTATCCCCCTTTGCGTTGAATCTGGATGCCAGAAGATCTACATCCGATGCTCCCCACCGCTGACATATTGTCCAGAAAACCTCGGGGTGAAGGGACCCTTCCCCTGGGCCCAATCGCCGGCGACCCAGAAAGTCCGCCCCCCAATTCTCCACCCCCGGAATGAACACCGCAGACACGGCCGGGACATATCCCTCCTGCCCATCTCAGGATGCAATTTACTTCCCTCCGGGCTGCACGACTCCCGGTGCCCCCCCGATGACCGACACATGCCACCGCCGCGGCACCGTCCGACTGAATTCCGACAGGGGACCCTTGGAGTTTGGATGTCCATGCTACTAGGGCATACCGGGCTGCTCGTATCTCTAAGAGATTGATGGGCAGGGCCTTTTCTGCATCCGACCATCTGCCCTGGAGAGACTATTGCTCCAGTACTGCTCCCCAGCCTACAAGGCTGGCATCTGCAGTGACCACCCTCCAAGAAATCGGACTGAAGGATTTCCTTTTTTCCAGATTCTGGGGAACCCACCACCAACGGAGGCTCTTGCGAACGGAAGGGGACAAGGACATTGTAAGTCTAGGGCCTGAACTTTTTTGTTCCAGGCTGACAGTATGGCCCCTTGCAAATTCCTTGAATGGAATTGACCGTAGGGTACTGCTTCGAATGATGCCACCATTTTTCCCAGCAGCCTCATATACAGGCGTATGGACGGCTGTCTTTTTTGTACCCACTAAGTGGATCAAATCTTTCAAAGACAACACCTTTCCTCGAGGCAAGAATATTTTTCTCTGGCCTGAATCCAACCTTAGCCCCAAGTATTCCAGACTTTTGACTGGTTTTTAGGGCTGACTTGTCTCGGTTGATAATCCAACCGTGAGATTCCAGATACTTGATCGTCTTGTGAACGACCACGTCTAGTTTTTTCACTGAGTGGTCTATCAGCAACAAGTCATCCAGATATGCCATTATCATTACACCTTGTGTTCTTAGATTGGCCAATAAAGGGCCAGAATTTTTGTAAACACTCGTGGTGCTGTGGCCAAACCGAAGGGTAAGGCTCTGAACTGAAAATGGCGCCCTTCTACTGCAAAGCGTAGAAATTTTTGGTGGACTGGAAAGATGGGAATGTGCAAATAAGCATCTTTGATGTCGATCGTGGCTAACCAATCCTCCCCTTGTAGGGCAGTGGCCACCGATCGGATCGACTCCATCGGAAAGTCCTGATATACAGGAATTTGTATAGCCCTTTTAGAATTAATATGGGCCTCCCGACCGCGTTTGCTTCGGGACTGTAAAGAGGTTTGAGTAAAACTCGAACCCTCATTCTTCCAGGGGAACCTCCATAATTACTCCTTGGAGCAATAGTTGTTCTAGTGCCAACAGGAGGGACTCTCTCTTCCGGGGATCCCTTGGCACGTTTGACCTCAAAAATGGGAAGGAGGAGAGTCTTTTAACTCCAAACTGTATCCCAAACCTACTGCGGAGAGCACCTATCTGTCTTGATCGTGTCCCGCCAGGTCTCTTGCGAACAACTGGAGTCCTCCCCCCCACCCGACTGAGTGGGGGCTTCAATGAATTTAACTTTGGGGGAGGTTTTGTACCTCCCCTGACCCAGGGTTTCTCATTACCCTGCTACTGTCCCTGTTTTTTACCCCCGGGATTTGACCGAGGAGGCCGTCGGAACTGTTACACAGCCGATGCCCCAGGGACTGGAGAAGCAGGCCTCTTAAAGAGGGACCTCTAACTCTGCTTTTAACCGGTAAGAGCGTATTTTTACCGCTGGAAATTTTCTGGATATATTTGTCCAGGTTTTCCCTGAATAAGCGTTCACCATGAAATGGGACGCTAACCAGCCATTCTTTACAGGGAGCTTCAGCAGACCAGTTTTTGAGCCATAGGAGCCTACGCATATGTACTATAGACAGCGTAAGGCGGGAGGCCTGATGGACTGAATCCTCTATGGCGTCAACCGCAAAGCCTAAGGCTCTAGGTAGATCAGCTAGGGCAAAGCCTGCTGATCTGTCAAGTCCCTCAAGACCTGTTTCAACTGATCCTTCACTGCTTAGCAGACCCCAATAGCTGCTACTGCTGGTTGTATCACCAAGCAGATTTTCATAAGGACTCCAATCTTTTATCTATTGGGTTCTTGAACATTTGGACATTATCCACTGGACATGTCAGTGATTTATACATACAAGAGATGGCTGCGTCCACTGTAGGGACCTTCCATTTTTTTTTTTTTTTTAATGAACTTATCCTCCATGGGATAGACCACCGGAAATCTCTTGGGGGAATAAATATTTTCTCAGGACGTTCCCAATCCTGGTAAATGAGCCCTTTCAGTAAAGGGTGAAGTGGAAAAGAACAAACAGTCTGGGGGCTTCTAGCGACCCCAACGAGGATACAGTAGTGGTTGATGGTTCCGCAAGGTGCATTTTTAAATGCTGATCGGACCATGTTAGTCAGAGACTGAACCCATAATCTTTCAGCTTAAGATGCTGAGAAAAGGTTCCCCCACTGTTGATTCCTCTATAACAGAATCAACCTCATCCTGATCCCCTTCAGGCAGGTCGATCCCTGTATGGGACTGTTGCTCTGCTAACAGGCACTCTGAAGGAGGAGACGGAGATCGGGCGTGCTTTCCCTGACAGGGAGGCAGCGATAAATGTTGACAATCTCTCTCTAATCCTCCCAGAGCTGAGGAAAAAACCTCCTCTGTTACATACACAGGAGCAGGTGAACTGAGGACAGCCACAGTACCAAGTACCCTGCGGGGTCTCTACGGTCACTTACCTCTGAACTTCAGGGGAGACTGGTGCAGCAGGAGTATGCCCAAGATCCTCCAAGCCCGATGAGACCCCCTTCGCTTCCTGGAAGATTCAGTTCCGGAGCTTCTGGACGGCATATTCCTAAGCCTAAAGCTGAGGTATTCCAGCCGTAATACACCACTTTTACTGAGAATAGTCTAGCACAATTGCTGCTATATCACAGTTGGTGTCTACTAATGTGCCTTTCTAGGGGATGCCTGTATCAACTGCTTGCTGTATGCCTTTAAATGTTGCCAGCTCTGTCTCTGTACTTCATAGCCAGCTCACTACAATATTGTGGTTTTTTTTTTTTTTAAACTGCTGGGACGCCCGCACATGCGCAGAAGCGCTGCGGCGCGCACAGAGCGTCATCCCCAGGCTCCGCCCCCTTTCCCGGCTCACCTCTATATATAGAGGCGCGTGCACGCGCACGCGCGGGCACGTGCGCCTTCGGCGCTAATTTCAAATATGGTAACAAGGGACAGGAGCCAGGGCCCCTCTTTGCCGCAGGCCGGGGGATGGACGAGCACTGCAACATGGCAGAGGAAGCAGTTTCCTATAAGAGAACTCACCATCTGCCTGGACTTTGCTCTGCTGAGAAGAAGCTAGTCCACATGACAAGAAAACATTCCACAGCGGCCTCTAGTGGACAAACACAGGTACCGCAGTCTAATATATTAAATATATATAAAAAAATATTTTTTTTTTTTTTTTTCTTGACCACCATTAAAAATTATTACATTTTTTTAGTAGTTACAGGCATGCACAGAATTTTGCGGGAATACCATTAGGTAACAGACAGAAAGACAAATTAGGCTTGGGGGTCCCCCAATAGAACCAAGTTCCTGGGGGCCCCCACTTACCTGTTCCCCGCCGCAGGACTTTGTTTGGTCCACAAAAGCCCAAACTTCACCTATCACGGCAGGCATTGTAATCAAACCTTCAGGGACCGGGTTCCCAAGGATTCCACTCCCCTGGACCTGTATAGCACCCTGCACAGAAAACATCTTGGTCGTGGGTATGACCAGAGCTCTGGATCCCAGGGTCCAGCTCTCCTAAGAGAAGCATTACAGGCAAAACCTTGCTCTTCTCTGCAAGGCCCGGGTACCGACCGTTTAGCTATGAAGCTTTTTTGGTCGGATCCGGAATAGCTTACAGAGGCCCAAAAGAACCTGTACGCAAGCTCAGTGAAAAACACATGTTTCTTCTTGGCCAACACCTTAGACACTGGCAAAAAACTGAGGTGCTCCCGGGTGGGAGGGGCTTATATAGGGGAGGGTACTTCCGGTTTTGGAAGTTGCCAGTGCCAGCACCTGACGGTATCTATATAACCCATTAGTAATGACTATGTCGCTCTGTGTCCCGTGATGTACGAGAAAGAAAACACTTCCCCTCCCTCCCTCCTCCTCAATGTTCTACAGTGGCATGATGTTTATACATAAACAGAAGGGATAATGGTAATTAAACATGATCTGTTTGGTATCACTTTAATATGTTTACATTGATCATGTTTTATAAGCTTCTTTAAATATATAACAGTGTATTTCATTGAAAACTGTAAATTTTGTGTTGAATTTATTGTAACAGACTCAAAAGGTAATTGTGAGTAAAAACACTAATTGAATTTTCCCTTTCTTTTCTTTTTTTGTAGTTCTTACATTTTTTTTAAAGGAAATCTATCAGTGTTTTTATGATTAAGATGTACAGGTAAAACTGATCAGCTTAATGTATTCTTGTATTAAAATTGTTTCCAGCATAGTTTGTAATGATGCCATGCATGTAATGTGACAGCCACATTCAATCAATACATATGCAGGCAATGCACATCTAATACAGTATATGTAGGCAGTCCCCGGGTTATGAAGAAGATTTTGTAGGTTTGTTCTTAAGTTGGATTTGTATGTTAGTTGGAGCAGGTACATTTTTCAAGTGTATCTCCAGCCAAAAAAGAATTTTTAGGTTTTGGATAGCATAGGGAAGGGTTAACTGGCCATGCAGTGATGTGGGATTGCTGGCAGGTCCACCGGACAGTAGGTGGCAGTAGGCGGTGAGCAGCAAAATGGCCTCCCGGCAGTTTCAGAGAGCAGTGTGACATCATGCTGCCTCCATTCTTAAAGTGTCACTAAACCCACCTCATAAAAACTATCAAAAAAATGGTGTGTTATATGCTGTTCATACTCACCCGGTCACTATGAGATTCATTTTCTGTATTGTGC
Organism: Rana muscosa; assembly: GCA_029206835.1. Classification (NCBI taxonomy): domain Eukaryota; kingdom Metazoa; phylum Chordata; class Amphibia; order Anura; family Ranidae; genus Rana; species Rana muscosa. The sequence goes on along the minus strand of CM055117.1, from coordinate 804,000,951 downwards.
AAAAAAAACGTGTTGATCCTGCTGTTCTATATCTCTACCTTCTGTTCATGTCCCCACTTCAGCTAGGGATTTTGCAGCTGTGGTGGCAACTCTGCACCTGCTCAGTTTTTAGTGAGTTTCTATGTTGAGCATTTCCTACCTATCACATATGAGCAGCACATGTGACTATTAAGTCACACATGTGGATGTATACACAGTGCTAAATGACAGCCCACTTCCTCCCTCCCTCCTCCATGCCCACTAACCAGCTAAACACAATGGGGGTGGGATATTACATGTAGATTAATGGAAGCTTCACCTCCCGCTTATTCTAAGACACAGGCTCGAGTGGCAGGACACGGCTGGTGACTGTCAGGAATCAATCCACACCACGTTATTGCCAAAAAATAATAAAGATTTGATTTCAAATATATATTTCTATGCCAATTTAAACCAGTTTATTGATGTTGTTTATAAATTTTTACTCCATATTCCAAAGGCTGTTTCTTTCTATTGTAGCGGGTATTTAAATTTAGGGGGAGCATCTGGGTGGTAGTATGACCCAGATGCACTGATTTTTAGGGAATTCGGGACCGTTTTCTGTTCGTGGAGGACTCCAGTGGTGTGCAGTTCCCTGCGGCCTGTGGGTGGCGCTGTCGCCCTGGGCCGGGGTTGAACCATCACTACAGTGCTGTTCCCTTTTTGTCCTGTTTTGGCAGCTGTACGGCGGGACGGGGAACCTGCTGTGCCTGTCGGGAGAGGAGATAAAGGGGAGGGATGCTCTCAACATGAGGTTCAGAGTCGGAGGTCACAGCCGCGCCCAGGCACCTTCAGCCTGGGTGCCGGTGTTCCGGAGTTCCGGGCCCAGGTGCCCTTGACCTGGCCGGAGCGGGAGATGGAGTCCATTCCAGGCACCTTCAGCCTGGGGTGAGGTACTACGGAGAAGGCCCGGGGCCCAGTACCTTCGACTGGGTTCCACAAGTGTGGAAGAGTCCGAGGGGCCCTAAGGTGTTGGGCGCCCGAATCTGAGACGAGGAGGCCAGGGAGCGTAACCCCTCTGAACAGTCCGGTGCAGCATTGCTGGTGATGGCGGGGCCTCTGGTAACTCTCTTGGAAGGATGTCTTCCCTCTGACAGGGGCTGCACTTAGCGAAGGTAGTTCTGTTCCTGTTCTACACGGCCGGTGGCAGCGGCTGTGTGTAATAACTATTGGTGACACTACAATGGTTAGTTCTATTTGAGGATTGTGCCTTGACCTACTCCCCACTTGTACTGAACTGTTCTTTGGGTCACAACCTGTCTGCTGTTAAAGGATGATTTATTGCTGTCAGAGAATAAATAAGAGTTGGACCTTTTCAGTGGTGTGGAACTCCAGTTACTGGGAACAAAGGGGGGTCAACTGTAGAACAGACTTGGCTCTGGGTTATGCACACAGCCCGAAGGTAAACAGGTGTTGGCTTTCACCTCTACACATTAGAGGACATAGGCCGTAGTGTACTGCATTCCTCCTCCCTGATCCCCCTAGACCAGACAACAAGCCGAGAAGAAGAAGGGGTGAGAGGGGTGAGGCCGCTACATGTGGGGGCGTCGTCCGGGATGTGTGTTATACAGATGGAGCGGAGAATGTCTACATTTGAACTTTGTTGCCCGGAGGAGTTCCGAGTAGGTCGGCCATGTTGCCCAGCGCGCCACGAGGCACACCATAGCTGCGCAGTTCGTGGGTGGGGAGAAGAGAAAGCCCGCTAACAAGTGCAGAGTATGGGAGGAGTCTGGCCATGTGGAAGGACACACGTGGAGATTCTGGCACGAGAATGACTTCCTTTGCTGCTTCAATCACAGACACAGGCACAGGAATAAGACTAAGGCCCCGAGGACGTTTGGCTCTGTATACATGCAGAGACATAGAGGCCCTCGGTGTGATCTGTCCCGGCTGTTCCGGACTGGTGGTCCACTTGAAGCCGTTCGGGTGATGTGAGGCCTGCAAGGAGTTCCTCTTTGAGGTGGAGCCATTCACAGAAAGGCCTTGCGCCTTCCACCTCAACTGCCTCACAGGCACCGCCATTACGGAGGGAGAGATCAGAGCCTAGAGAAGGCCCCAGCGGAGACTGAGAAAGAGAAATCCGAGGATGCTGCCTCGGTCATCACAAGCTCCCTGCTCCCACGGCCGAAGAGGAAAGTCGGCCTGGTAAAGGCATCCTGTGGCCGTGGAAGAGCTTCGCCCCGTCGCTTGCCTGGCCTGGATGGATCCGGAGGGAAGAGCCCTGGACATCTCTGTTCTACTAAAGGCCCAGGTGAGCCAGGGGTTGGGACTGTGTGTGTGGTTGGAGGTGTCCGGAGTCCACAGTCGGTGGAGCCCGTTCAGGGGGGTGATTCCATGTCCACTGGGAATTACCTGCCCGCGGAGTTCTATGACACCTCCGACCTAGAATCATTATCTGATACCGGTGATGATGGGGAAATTGATGAGATTTTCCACAAGAAAGGTTGGGACAAGATGCCGCTACCCTCCTCCCGTGCAACAAGGGACCCACCCATGTCCACTGGGGATAGTGCACCCCGGGTGGAGGCCCTGGAGCCTGAGGAGGAATCTGGTCCCATGTCTGCCCTTTCACCCCCCGGAATCACCTGTAAGGTACCTGTGATAGGTGGTGTCCGAAGTGGAACTTGTGTGCTGAGGATTCAGGCGAAAACGTAGTCAGGCAGATTAGGTTGGCAACAGATCAGGCAAAACGGTACACGATCGAAATCCAGAGAGTGGTCAGGCAGGCAAAGGTCATACACAAGCTGGCAGTGAAGTACAAAATCAGCAGGCTAGAGAGTAGTCAGGAATTCAGGCAGAAGTTCAACACGAAAATCAAGATCAAAAAGCAGTCACAACACCCAGGGAGCTATTCCACACAAACGGGTGCTGAGAGATAGCATCACTTCCTTTTTATGGGCTGCTTTGATAGAAAATTGTCCACAGCTGGCAGCAGGTGGGGCTAGTGAGTCCAAGGTAATGCTTAATACTGAGAGGACATTTCCAAAAGTCTAGATCTGCTCCGTAGCATAACAGGTAAGGCTGCAGCTGTGGGACCAGGAAGATCCCGGTTCAAATACACCCAGGTACATGACAGGGCCCCCTCCCCAGTGGACCCCTCCGGGGGCCTAGCGGGGCTTAGTGGGAAAGGAGGCATGGAAGTCTTGAATAAGAGAAGGGGCATGCAGATCTTTGGCTGGAACCCAGGAACGGTCTGTGACAGGATATCCCTTCCAATGAACCAGATACCGAAGGCCACGACCCTGTCTTCTAGAATCAAGAATTTTGGAGATTTCAAACTCATTTTGTCCATCAACAAGAACAGGAGGAAGTAGCTGTTGCGTTCTGGAGTAGCGATTGAAAATAGCTTTTTTGAGGAGGGAAATGTGGAACACAGGATGAATCCGGAGAGAGGAGGGTAATTTTAACCGATAGGAGACTGGCCCGACTCGAGCAATAATTCTGTAAGGACCAATGAATCGAGGGCCCAATTTGGTAGAAGGTTGTTTCAGTCTCACATATTTGGTTAATAGCCAAACTCTGTCCCCCACCACATATGGAGGTATATGGCGTCTTTGTTTGTTGGAAAAAAGTGCATACTTGCCTGCTGACTTCCGTAGTAATAAGCGAAACTTTTTCCAATGTAGCAGAATATTTTTCACCCGCTGATCTGCTGCTGGTACACCAGAAGAAAGCTGAAGTAGGGGAAAAGTCTGAGGGTGATAGCCTAGGGCTGCGTAGAATGGTGTGGTATGAAGAGCACTGTGCCAATGGGAATTAATAGCAAACTCAGCTAAAGGCAAATACTCAGACCAGTTGGAGTGTAAGGCATTGACATAATGTCGAAGATAGGTTTCTAGGGTCTGGTTCATGTGTTCGGTTTGACCATCTGTTTGAGGGTGATGTGAGGTAGAGAGTGAAAGCGTTACTCCCAGTTTCTTGCAGAACGCTCTCCAGAATCGGGAAACAAACTGGGATCCGCGGTCTGAGACGACATTGGTAGGTATGCCATGATATCTCACAATATGGGAAAGGAAGAGAGTAGACAATGCTTCCGCTGTAGGTAATCCCGGGAAGCGGCACAAAATGAGACATTTTGGAAAACCGATCCACTATGACCCATATAGCAGTCATGCCCTCGGACTTGGGTAAGTCTGTAATGAAGTCCATAGTCAAATGGGTCCAAGGCTGAGGAGGTGCCGAAAGTGGTTGTAACAGTCCAGTAGGCAATGTACGGGGTACTTTATTAGCAGCACAAGTTGGACAGGCAGCCACATAGTCAGTAACATCCCTTTTCATATGAGGCCACCAGACATGACGCTGCAAGGTCTTAAGAGTGATGGTTACACCAGGATGACCAGATAACACACCCTCATGTGCCCAGAGGAGTACAGGTTTTCTGAGGGTAGGGGCTACGAACAGGCGACCTGGTGGTATCTTCAAGCCTTGGGGAACACGATTCTGGGTTTCTTGTAACTGTTGGGAAAGAGCCGTAGAGATCTGTGCGACAATTTTGTGAGGTGGGATTATATACTGCTCGGTAGGTTGGTCTTCTTCAGAGGTAGTGAACTGTCTGGAAAGAGCATCGGCTTTCTTTTTTTTATGCCCAGGAACATAAGAAAGAACAAAATTAAAACGGGAGAAAAACAGAGCCCATCGAGCCTGACGTGAGTTCAAATGTCTTGCAGTCTGAAGATACAGTAGGTTTTTATGGTCAGTGAGGATAGAAAAAAGGTTTGGGAGCCCCTTCCAGAAGATGTCGCCATTCAGACAATGCCAATTTGATGGCCAGTAGTTCTCGATTCCCAACATCGTAATTCATCTCCACTGGAGAAAACTTTCTAGAAAAAAATGCTACTGGATGGATTCTACCGGACTTAGGCTGTCTCTGGGAGAGCACGGCACCTGCTCCTACCTCAGAGGCATCAACCTCAACTATGTACTGGAGATCGAGATTTGGATGCTGAAGAATTGGAGCTTTGCTGAACATGTCTTTTAATTGCTGGAAAGCCGATTCTGCTTCTGAAGACCATACCTTGCAATTTGTACCTTTCTTAGTCATAGCAGTAAGGGGGGCCGCAATGGAGGCAAAACCTTTGATAAAGCGTCTGTAGTAATTTGCGAACCCTAGAAAGCTTTGGAGCCCACTTAAAGTGGTCGGCTGGGGCCATTGCAAGACAGCGGAAAGTTTTTGAGGGTCCATTTGGAAACCGACAGCACTTATAATGTATCCAAGGAAAGGAATACGGCTTTGATGGACACGGGCAGGGGGTAGCTTCATTTTGTCCCATCCCTTCTGTTGGAAGATTTCGTCTATCTCCCCATCATCGCCATTGTCAGACAATGAATCCAGGTCAGAGGTGTCGTAGCACTCAGCGGGCAGATAATTCCCAGTCACGGAACTATCCCCCTTGACGGCCTCTACCGACTGTGGGCTACCGCCACTTTTTACCACACAGACAGTCCCAACCCCTGGCTCACCTGGGCCTTTAGAAGAACAAGGATGTCCAGGACGTTGTCTACCGAATCCATCTAGGCCAGGCAAGCAGTGGGGCGAAGCTCTTCATTTCTCAATCTTCGCGTAAAGATGTTTTTCTCTCAGTCGTTGCAATACCTGCTTTACATGCGAGATGTGCTCTAGATGAGTCTTGGAAAAGATTAAAATGTCGTCCAAGTAGATCACAAAACTGTTGCTGAAATCATGAAAAATTTCATTCATGAAACGTTGGAAGACAGCAGGGGCGTTACACAACCCAAATGGCATAACCAGATATCCAAAATGCCCATTACGAGTGTTGAATGCTGTCTTCCACTCATCCCCGTCTTTAATTCGAATCAGATTATAAGCCCCTCGTAGGTCTAGCTTGGAGAAGATAACAGTCCCCTTAAGTACATCAAACAGTTCAAGAATGAGAGGCAAAGGGTAGGAGTCTTTTACGGTGATTTGATTTAACCCTCGATAGTCTATGCATGGTCGAAGACCCCCATCTTTTTTTTCAACAAAGAAAAAACCTGCCCCTACTGGAGAAGAAGAGGGTCGGATAAAACCTCTTTCCAAGTTGTCCTTTACGTATTCCTCCATGGATTTTTGTTCAGGCAAAGACAGGGGATAGGTCCTTCCTTTGGGAAGAGGTGCTCCAGGAATCAATTTAATTGCACAGTCAAAAGAACGATGTGGAGGTAAAACCTCTGCCTTTTGCTTGCAAAATACGTCTGCAAATGCATGGTATTCATTAGGCAAGGTAGGTGGGATGGCCACGGAAGCCAACATACAAGCAGAAAGTCTTTTGGGTTGAGACAAACAGTTTGAATGACAGAACGACCCCCAAGAGGTTAGTTCTCCATTTTCCCAATCAAAAGAAGGGTTATGTTGTTGTAACCATGGGTAACCAAGGATAACAGGCAGAAGTGGAGAATAAATAAGAGAAAAGACAACTTCCTCTTTGTGGAGTATGCCTACCTGAAGGGTGATTGTCATAGTCTCAAATTTTACAATGCCATCTCCCAAGGGTTGTCCATTCACGGTGGTAATGTTCAGGGGTCTAGATTTTGGAACAAATGGGATATTATTTTTTTTAGCAAAAGTGTAGTCCAAGAATATGCCAGCAGCTCCAGAATCCACAAAAGCCTCACAGGAGACAAGTTTAGAGGGTAAATGGATAATTGCAGGAATGGTAATCTTGGTCTTGGAGAATATACCTGTAAGGTCTAAGCCAGCTCCTCCAACACTGGTTAGACCCTGCCTTTTACTGGACGGGAAGGGCAGACAGATAATAAATGTCCTTTAAGTCCACAGTATAGGCATAGGCCCTCCTTTGTTTCTCAGACTCAGTTAGGTGGAGACGGCTTACATCCAAGGGGTTTCAACAGGTGCCTGGGGTTCAACTGAGATTTCAGGTTCTGGCTGAGGTGGTGCTTGGAAATTAGGGGCCATACGGTAAACTGGCCTAGGAAACTTGCTAATTCTAAGTCTCTCTTGGCACCTTTCATGATACCGGACATCCAGACGAACACAGAGCTCTATGAATTTCTCTAGGTCTTCTGGGAAATCCTTATAGACTAATTTGTCTTTGATGCGATCCGCAAGACCTTTTCGGAAGGCTGCACATAATGCCCTTGAGTCCCAAGTAGTCTCAGCGGCAAGGGTACGAAACTCAATAGCATATTGTGCTACAGACCTGGTGCCTTGTTGCATGTCCAAGAGTAAGTACTCAGCTGCAGAAGCTCTATCTGGTTTGTCAAATACAGTCTGGAGAGAAGCCAGAAATTTGTCAGCGTCTTGCAGTACAGGATCATTGCGTTCCAGATAAGGAGAGACCCAGGCCAGGGCCTTCCCCCTTTAACAAGGAAATTACAAAAGTCACTTTGGCAGACAAAGTGCTAAAGGTCCCAGGGTTGTTGCGGAAATGCAAACGGCAAACATTTAAAAAGCCTCTGCAGTCCTCAGTATCACCACCAAATTTGTCAGGCAAGGGAAGTTTGGGTGGTACAGAAGAGGCGGGTTGGATTGTAGCAGGAGTAGGATCCGGAGTCTGGACCGTTGCAGAGGAAGCAGGCAAACAAGATTTAAGCATAGTACAAAGTTCATCTAACTTGGCGTCCAGGGAAGAAAGATGCTGTTCATGAGCTCCAATCAATTGTCCCTGACGTGAAATCGCCTTAACAATCTCAGCAGGGTCCACTGTCATTGTGGCCCGTTTGTAATGTAAGGTACCTGTGATAGGTGGTGTCCGAAGTGGAACTTGTGTGCTGAGGATTCAGGCGAAAACGTAGTCAGGCAGATTAGGTTGGCAACAGATCAGGCAAAACGGTACACGATCGAAATCCAGAGAGTGGTCAGGCAGGCAAAGGTCATACACAAGCTGGCAGTGAAGTACAAAATCAGCAGGCTAGAGAGTAGTCAGGAATTCAGGCAGAAGTTCAACACGAAAATCAAGATCAAAAAGCAGTCACAACACCCAAGGAGCTATTCCCCACAAACGGGCGCTGAGAGATAGCATCACTTCCTTTTTATGGGCTGCTTTGATAGAAAATTGTCCACAGCTGGCAGCAGGTGGGGCTAGTGAGTCCAAGGTAATGCTTAATACTGAGAGGACATTTCCAAAAGTCTAGATCTGCTCCGTAGCATAACAGGTAAGGCTGCAGCTGTGGGACCAGGAAGATCCCGGTTCAAATACACCCAGGTACATGACATCACCTGCTGTCTCATCTGCTCCTAAGCCCAAATCTACAGAGGTAGTTAAAGTACCTCGTCACCCTGAATCCATTGTTCTGCCTGGAGAAGGAGATTGTGCCACAATGCCACCTTTGGCCATGCTGCAGCGACTGTTTTGCCAGAAGGTTGCCCGTGAATATGGGTGGGAATACCCATATTTACCCCGAGACTTGCTCTATGAGGTGGAGGTCTTGCGGTAGCGGTGGTACGATGAATTCGTTTGGACACAACTTAAGGTGCCCCACGCTCGTAGATACCTCTCGTGCTCACCTACAGCTTTGAAGAAGTTCAGAGACTGTAAGGCGGAGTGGATGCTGGGTCGGCATATCCATGCGGACAGGGTGCTTATCTGTCGGAAGGATGGAGAGAATGTGGAGTATAATGTGGAGACCTTTGATAAGCACTTAAAGCCCCTGTTCCTGCCGCACCCAAAGTTTTACCTCTAGGAGGAAGAGACTCCTTTGTTTTTTTCTAATTTCTGGACTTTCCGGAGTGCCTTTGCCGGAACCCAGGGACTGTGCCCTAGTTATATGGGTGTTTTTCTCTTTGGAGAAGTGGGAGCTGTTGCCATTGTTTGTTCTCCCTCTTCTCCTCTCACCAGCATAGGGCCACAGCACAGAAAAGTAAAGTTTCATCTGGATTTGACCAAGTGTCTTTACCGCGGCACTACCACCAGGTGGTGGTGTTGCGCAACGATAGTTTTTTTTTACATTTGCACCATACTTATTGGAGCGAATGGGTTTCTCTTCAGATAGACCCATTCATTCCTAGAAACACACATTGTGATATGATGTATGTTTCTTTCCTCTCTGCAGGAGATTCATCTATCAAGGCTGCTGAAAATGGGGTGGTCCTTAGATAGCAGAGAGGGAGGGGATGTAAATGTGTAAAATATCTAAAGTATATTTGATAAGAGTTCATTGTTTTATATTCTTGTTTTCCCTTTCCCATTTTAGGTCCTGGCACAATTCATGGTTAGTTTGTAAGGTTTGGTCCTATGTGTAGTTTGGTCTCTGGGTTGAACTTATGTTACCACTCTTTGGGAGACATGGGTTTGCACCAGACACTGGGGACGAGTGTCAAATCACCAGGGGGAGAGTGTAGCGGGTATTTAAATTTAGGGGGAGCATCTGGGTGGTAGTATGACCCAGATGCACTGATTGTTAGGGAATTTGGGACCGTTTTCTATTCGTGGAGAACTCCAGTGGTGTGCAGTTTCCTGTGGCCTGTGGATGGCGCTGTCATCCTGGGCCGGGGTTGAACCATCACTGCAGTGCTGTTCCCTTTTTTTCCTGTTTCTGCAGCTGTACGGCGGGGCGGGGAACCTGCTGTGCCTGTCGGGGGAGGAGATAAAGGGGAAGGACACCCTCAACACGACGTTCAGAGTCGGAGGTCACAGCTGCGCCCAGGGAACCTTCAGCCTGGGTGCCGGTGTTCTGGAGTTCTGGGCCCAGGTGCCCTTGACCTGGCCGGAGCGGGAGATGGAGTCCATTCCAGGCACCTTCAGCCTGGGGTGAGGTACTACGGAGAAGGCCCGGGGCCCAGTACCTTCGACTGGGTTCCGCAAGGGTGGAAGAGTCCGAGGGGCCCTAAGGTGTTGGGCGCCCGAATCTGAGACGAGGAGGCCAGGGAGCGTAACCCCTCCGAAAAGTCCGGTGCAGCATTGCTGGTGATGGCGGGGCCTCTGGTAACTCTCTTGGAAGGATGTCTTCCCTCTGACAGGGGCTGCACTTAGCGAAGGTAATTCTGTTCCTGTTCCACGCGGCCGGTGGCAGCTGCTGTGTGTAATAACCCGTGGTGACACTACAATGGTTAGTTCTATTACCGCATTCCTCCTCCCTGATCCCCCTAAACCAGACAACAAGCCGAGAAGAAGAAGAAGGGGTGAGAGGGGTGAGGCCGCTACACTATTTTATTTTTATTTTGAACATGCAATCAGTAGCAGAGGACTAGAGGCTCCTCCTGCTTATATTTCCCTACAGACAGGCTGGGAAAGATCTGAGTCATGTGATAGTTGTATATCGATTAGGAAAAAGGTACTTAGATTTTTTTGAATTAAAATAATTACAGTGCCATCATCCATACACAGAAATAGAAAGGACAATGTAAAATAAACAGTGTATGTTTAGTATCACTTTAAGTACGAGTCATATGTAAGTTGGATGTTTGTAACGCAGGGACTGCCTGTACTGTATATATACTGTATATTATTATTATTGTTATTATTATATGGGATTTATGTAGCGCCAACAATTTGAGACACACTTTACAATATAAAGGGGAAATTGTACAGTTAAAATACAGTTCAATACAGAAGAATTATGAGGGCTCTGCTCATGGAGCTTACAATCTAAAGTGAGAGAGGAAGGTGGTATGAAAGGTAATAGCTGTGGGGGATGATCTGATGGAGGTGGCTGAATTACAGTTTTTAGGTGGAGGAGGGGTAGGTCTTCCTGAATAAATTTGTTTTCATGAATCACCTAAATGTGAACAGGGTAGGAAATAACCGGATATACTGGTGTAGTGAGTTCTAGAAGATAGGCTACATTCTGGAGAAGTTCAAGGAGCCATATAAGGTCATATACCATATATACTCGAGTATAAGCCGAGATTTTCAGCCCTTTTTTTGGGGCTGAAAGTCCCCCCCTCGGCTTATACTCGAGTCATCAAAATTTTTACATTGTAAATATTACCTGTAAAGAAGTTGCGGCTGCAGCGTCCATCGTTCAAATTCCGCGGCGTCCATCGTTCAAATTCCGCGGTCTCTTCCTGTTCCTTCCTTGATAGGCGAGTCTCAGCAGACACTCTCCGCCTATCACAAACGTTCTCTCATCCTCAGTTTTCCAGCAGACGTCTGTGATTGGCGGAACACCCAACACAGTGTCTGCTGGGAAAACTGTGGATGAGAGAATGATCGTGATAGGCGGAGAGTGTCTGCTGAGACTCGCCTATCAAGGAAGGAACAGGAAGAGACCGCGGAATTTGAACGATGGACGCCGCGGAATTTGAACGATGGACGCCGCAGCCGCAACTTCTTTACAGGTAATATTTACAATGTAAAATAGGGAACAGCGAGCTAGGGAACAGTGGGGCATCGGCTTATACTCGAGTCAGTAAGGTTTCCCAGTTTTTTTGGCAACATTAGGTACCTCGGCTTATACTTGAGTCGGCTTATACTCGAGTATATATGGTATATAGTTGTGCCATCCTGATGTAAAGCTTGAGGAATGCAGGATGACAGAGCCCACTCTCCCCCTTAAAAGGTGATATCACTGTCCAAACAACTTTGATTGGCATTTACTCACATATTAGCCTGTATCTACCACAGCCCAAAGTTGAATAGGTTAGTCCCGTCTTCAGAGAAGCATCATGTAAGATGCAAGCGTCTGATCTGATTACCTGTCCACGCCTTTATGGGGGACTCCGTGAAAAACAGCACCTTTAGTTAAAAAAAAGTAACATTTTTACTTTTAAGTATTTGTGTGATCTCTCTTTGCGCATATTGAACACAACCCCAAAAAACGTGACAAAACAACTAGAATGCAAGAGGCCTTGGGAGGTGCGTTGTGGACGATTTGGGTGAAATGTCAAGAGGAGGTTTGTGATGTTACTGGGAGCAGTGTTGTGAATGGTTTGTATGTTGTAGCACATTGGACTAGTGGAAGCCAGTGAAAGGATTGGCAGAGATGGTCACCAGCCACGGATTGATTAGTAAGGTATATGAATTTAGCAGCAGTCATTCATGGAAGACTGAAGGTGGGATAGCCTGTGTAAAGGTAGGCCAGTAAGCAGGGAGTTGCAGTAGTCAAGTAGGGAGATAACCAGGGAGTGAATACGTTGTTTTGTGGTGTTGTTGAGTAAGAAGGGGCATTTTCTGAAAATTTTACTGTCTTTAGGGAAGCAAGATTTTGCCATTGATTGGATGTGTTGTCCAAAGGAGAGCTCAGTTTTGGACTGATTGCGTTTGAGGAAGTGGTGTTACATCTATACTGATATGTCACTTAGTAAATAAGTCAGATAAGTATTCACCTATATTCACATACACATTGTATGTTATCATATTATATAGGTGGTATATGAAATGTTGGTAGGACAAAAACAGTATATAAAAGTACATTATTACTGGGCTGTAATACCAGTTTATCAATACCCAAACACAGCCAGACAGCAAAAAAGTCAGCAGGAAAGAGATACATTATTTATAGAACACATCAATGAAAACAACTAAAATGTATTGCCTTGGTTATACTAGGCTTTTCATGAACTGAAAGTTGATGAATCCAACAACATTCTTTTTTGTAAAAAGAGCTTGCTACAATCATTCCCACACCTCCACCTCCTTGGCTTGTATTCATATGTACTTGATCTAGCATTGTAAATCTCATATCCTCAGAGCTGGTTCACACAGGGGCGACTCGTCAGGTGACTCAACCGCCTGACAAGTCGCGCTCCGCTCTCTGCAATGGAACCGTTCTAATAGGAGCGACGCAAGTTGCTCCGACTTAGTAAAAGGTTCTTGTACGACTTTGGGGGCGACTTGCATTGACTTCAATACAGAAGTCATTTTGCAAGTCGCCTCTGAAGTCGTCTTCAGATCGCCTTGCCGAGTCGCCCCCAAAGTCGTGCCGCCCGTGTGTGAACGGCTCTCAATATCACTGTTGTGTTACAAAAGAAATAGAAGACATAAGTTTGAAGGATCTAATATACAGTAAATAAGATCCAAAATCAGATTTTTAAACATCCTCTTGGCTTTGCCAATATACTGTAGATAATGTCATATTGGTAAGTTAACATGTATAGTATTTCCTGTTTATAAATATTAAAATAAAATGCTTTTTTATCAGGGATATGTACCCCAGAATTTGCAACAGGTTCTGTTCTTCTTACTGTTGAATTCCCTTCTCATTAATAAATCCTTCAAGGATTTAGTTCTCCTTTCTGCTACTCTTAGATATTCTATTACAAGTTTACAGTAGATACCCATTCATTCCCCCCTGAGGATATGCCAATGGTTTTGTAATATATTAGTCAATTTTGTATGTTGTCATGAATAAGTGGTGATCAGTCTAATCTTGTCATCATCACTTTCCTTATCCTGTTGTTTGGATCTCCTTTTATATTTTTATTTGCATTTTTTGCATTTCCTTTGCTGTTTAGTGGGCTAAAATAAAAATAGTTTATCTTTGCCGCCTCATTTCCACTCTCTGTCCTAATTGGGCAGCCCCTTCCTAAAAAGTCACTGTCATGAGTACAATGAGCTATTGGCTATACAGCATTTTCTGTATAAGATGTTTGGCTTAGATGCTTTCAATATTGTGTGTGTAGCACCCTGGTGTTTAGGCAGGGTTGCTAGTAAATTTAGTTTGCCAGGCGGTAGTTGCCCTGGTTAATTGTTAGTAGATCCACTGATTCCTCTCTAGTTCTGGACTTGCTGCACCTTCTCTCTTCTGTCGCTAGGTGGCATTATGCTGATGACAGTAGATAGACAGGAGCTTAGCAAAGTCAGGTTATGAATAGATGGGGTGTCTCAGCCAATTGGCGGGGGTTTATTTAGCCCCTTGGCCTGCTGGGAGAGCCTATTTATTTAGGTGGAGTCAGGTGATCGAGGTTCTGTGCCACCTGGACGGCTGCCTGGGTGGACGTGTGTTATGCTTCCCGGGCTGCTAGACCGGAATCCTGAGGCCAATTCCAAGGACATCTGGCTGCTAGGCTGTCTGAGGGCCTATCCAGAAGCAGCAGAAGCAGCGCAGGGTTGGGACTGCAGGATTGGAGTCCAACTGAGAGTAACAGTTCAGACGGATGGAGAACCAGTTGTGGTCGGAGGTAGAGGGGAAGCTGTTGCCACTAAGAGACCATCCACCTTGTTACCAGAGACCACTGTGAGTGAGCTGGAGCTGGGGATGGTGAAGAAGTGGGAAAACTTTAGCAGGTGCCAAGCCAGGGACCCAGCGGGCGAGCAGAGGTGATGCTTGAGGAGCATCAGTGAGTGCCAAGCCAGGGACCTAGCGGGAGAGCAGAGGTGATGCTTGAGGAGCATCAGTGAGTGCCAAGCCAGGGACCTAGCGGGTCAGTAGGGGTGACGCTTGAGGAGTATCTGTGAATGCCAAGCCAGGGACCCAGCAGGGAAGCGGGGGTGATGCTTGAGAAAGATACAGAGTTATGGAAGTGGAAGAGCTCAGGGGATCCAGTGGCGATTGGGTCTGGGAGTCCAGTGAGAGACTGGGAGCTTGGTGAGTGAATATCTACAGTGAGAGACTGTAGAGTGTGAGGAGAACTATTTGCGTTACCAATAGTTAAATACAACTACCATTAGTGACTGGACAGTGAACTTACACCTCATGCATGAATAACACCAATGCAAAAGTGCTCCGTGGCAAAAAATAAATGTAAAATTAAAATGCTCAATGCTAATTACACAGTGTTCATATATAAAGTGCTAGTGCATACAAACAAAAATTGAGCTGCATACATGTGTTGCAATGTGGACTAGACGACAGTCCCAATCAAAACTTTCCTTAAAAGACTTTCTCCATTTTGATACTTGTCTCCAGGTGGGCGTTTGAACAATTCACAGGTTCTTAGGTACACAGTCCACCTGCATGCATCAACCAAAAGAAACCTTTCTCATTGCAGTGAATTTGTTCAAAAGGAATTCCCCCTTACTTTCCTTAGTGATCAGCGGAATCCAGCAATATCAATGTGGACATATGCAGGGAATAAACAGAAACAAATCATAGCGCAATACCGCCCCACCACAGTACAATGATCAACTGTGTGTGTGGTTAAACTCACATATCCAGGAATACAGACAGCGCTTAGTTTTAGCTCAGTAAGACGATATCCTCATCAAGCTGCTGGTAACATCAATAGGCTACTCCCCCTACGCGTTACATCATCGACACATGACTTATTCATGGGTATGTTTTATATTTCACATTGGAGGACACAGAAACCTTTTTGAATGATTGCAGCTGTCACTATTCAGTTATCTTTTGTTTGTTACACCCAAGTTTAATATTCATTAGCGCTTTAGTAAATTCCACTTTACCGTTAGTGACTGTTACTAGATTTATTGCCGTAGAAGACAGCGGTCCTACCTATACAGAAGTGGTGTCTGGCTGGAGGCCTTCCACTGTATAGCTGTCTACCTAAAGAAGTCTCGGAGTCTGCCAATTAACATTGCATTTACTTAAGGGTGTCTTGGCCCTAACTCTCTCTCCCACAGTTCTGTTGAGACAATAAATCTCTTTTGCATTCAAGTGTCTGGCGCCCATCACTCCATCCTGCATTACACCCACCATGCCTTGTAACCCATTCTACAAAGACGAATGTCAGCTCTCCCTAAGGCCCCTTCCACACGGGGGCGGATCTGTCAGTGGCGCCCGCCAGCTTAGCGGGAGATCTCTCCGTTGATCTCCACTGAGACGGCGGATGACAGGTCCCTCTCTGCTCACTGAGCGGGGAGGGGCTTGTCGAGCACCGCTGCTTGCTATGGAGAGATCGGACGAAAATGGACAGCATGTCCATTTTCATCAGATCTCATTGAGGCGATTGAGTTCGCATTTGCAGCGCTATACAAGTTCTCACTCACTCACTCACTCACTCACCCGATCCGATCCGATCCGACAAGCATGGAGCGCCCATTCAGGTCCGCCAAAAATACTGACAGGCGGACCTGAATGGTCCGCCCGCGTGAAAGGGGCCTAACTCTGGAGGTCACCATGAGGCCTTTGGAGGTCTGGGACCTTGATACATGCGTATTCCAATTTCCTGTACACTTTAGAATAAAGCTATATGCTTAAAGCAGAACTAAACTGTATCCGACCACCACAAAGTGAGAACGTTGTTTAATAAATTTTTAATATTTACAGCAAAGTCATCCATCCATGTCTCCATCTTTATTTTGTTGAGAAATCACTTTGAAAATCAGCCCCCTAGCAATGCTATCCATGTTCATCTTGAGTAAGGTCATATGATTGACATAGCATTTACTTCCTGGAACCCATCTGCTCTGGGATGAGGGAAAGAGAGTGTGCTTAGCTGATAAAGCCCCTCTTCCCCTTCTCCGGTTGAAAATAAAAAGGCCATGAAGAATTCTGGGAATTCTGGGATGTATAAAATTGCTTTGGCCTGGGCCAGAAATCAAGCAACTTAAGAAACAAAGAAAGCTCCAATTTAACTGGTATTGGCAGCTGTAAACCATGCACAAGATAAGGACACTTATGGAAAGTTTAAACAGGTTTTTCCTGCACTTTATTCAGCAAGGCAGTAAACAAATATAGGTTCAAAGCAGAAGAGCTTTGTACAGCAGGTCAATCGCATAAAACAAAACAGAGCATTTGCTCTTCTGAGCCACTAACTAAACTCAGGTCAGTGCCTGTACCTTAGTGTTCTGTCAGCACTCAGCCTTTTCAACCAGCAGCAGGCTGCCATGACAAAGACAGCGAGAGAGAGAAAGAGAAAGAGCCCTGAGCGTCATTCAAATCACAATTACTGTATAAAGACCTGCGGACAGCTGAGACTGAACTGGCTACCAGGTAAGGTATGAACCTTTGAATGAAGGCCTTATCCCACTCAAAGCTCTACAATGCCTCCAGGATCCAGGACAGGACTAATTAAAATTATGAAAAAACATGAAAAAGGGAGAAACCTAAGTGCTACATACTTTATACACCCACCACAATCCTGCCAGAATATATGCTGTATATATACAGTATATACAGTGTAGCACCCCTGTCAGGAATGGTGTCATTACTGGGCTCACCTGCTGGTGGCACTGTTGCATTCGGCAGCAGTGGGTGTAGTTCTGGTGACCACCAGCGGGTGTCTCCTCACCAAGACTTTCCACCAGCCATCAAGCACACCTGATCTGGGTCTGCTGGACTATATAAACCCGCCCTTAACAAAGCTCAGTGCTCCAGAATTCCTTCTGTAAGCCTGGTCCCTGCCTGAACCTGATCCGTTACCTGGTCCTGAACCTGATCCTGATCTGTTCCCTGCCTTGTCCTGGACTCTGATCCTTGTACCCTGTCCCCTGAGACCTGTCCCCTGATACCAGCTTCCCCTTGCTGTCTGCTCCCAGTACCTGGCCTTCTGCTCCCCTTGTCTCTCATCCCCTGCCTTGTTCATGTATGTGTGTTCTCTTTTGTACATATTAGTTAGCTAGTTAGATTAGGTTGTTTTTGGGGTTTGTTGTGTTCCTTTGTATTCGTTTCTTGCTTATGGTTTGCTGTGGTTTTGTTTACACGTGTGTCTTTATCCTTAATAAATATATATATTTTTCACTTACTCTGTTCCCGATTCCTTAATGTGCAGCCCAATGATCTGACCACCTGTATTGGATGTCTGTGTATAGCATCCTCGTGACAACCCCCCTGACCACCGGCATCAGGGAGGGCTGACATTTCACCACATGGTGGTTGTGGACAGTTGCAGAAAAGATGGGTGCCAGTCCCTTTTAGGATGAAAAAGTGAGTTTATTGCTCACAACAGAAAAATGTGGGAGAGAGGGTTAGGGCAAAGGACACCCTAGGACAGTATGCAGACAGATCAGCAGATTCCAAAAACAAAGCAGCCAGATAGGCTTGCACCCAATGTTCTGTACCTGCATAGCAACAGCTGTCTCCTATAGCAACCAAAAACTCACAACACAGTGCAGGGTTTCCTTGGATGAGTCTCTCTTTACACTTTTCCAGCCTTTCCACAGTCCCCAACACATGACGAGCAACCTCTGGTACTTCATCTCAGCACTCCATCCTCCATCCTCATGCCTCCAGGCAACAAAAGGCTCTCTTTCTGGCAGAGCCTGGAGCACATGGCCAGACCTTGGACTCCAGGCCTCATCCAACACAACTTTTTCTCGCACATCCACACCAGACCAAGGTCTGTGTGGGAGGACCTCAATCTGCTGACTTCCTCCAAATATATACTCTCTCTCAGCATGCTCAGTGGTCTTAAACTTCTACTGAGTCCGCTCTCTGCTGACGTCACAGAAATCAGTCCAGGCACTGTGTCATCATGACAATAAAGTCTGAACCCGCCAGGTGCCTGGACTGATGCTCGTCCCAGCCTCCCAGCGAGCCACTGAGAGACTGAGACGGCCATTTCCTGCCCCTTCACAGCTCAGAGCTCCAGTGAGCATGGGGGGGGGGGGACAGAGCAGAGAGCTGCTGACTGACAGTCAGCAGCTCTCTGCTATGGGAGCTGAGAACCGAGCCATTGGCAATGTTCGATCGCTCGGTTCTTAGTGTAGAGGCGTGGGGGGATAGATGCGATGCTGCATCCACCTAGGTAGGTATGAATATGAGCTAATAAAAATATTCAAATATCCCACATATAAATAGTAATCAGTGAAAATACATAATGAGGTGTAATAACACAAAAATAAGGTGATTGATAAACCAATTATCTAAGTGATAAAATGATGTGCAAATTTCAAATATAAAGTCCAATAAAAGGTCCAATATCAAACAAAGGAATCTTGAGTGAATCAGTGACATCAACAAAGGTTCCACCACCAGAAAACACCTTAAGGAATGCTCGCTTACCAAATGGCAAGCAAGATAGGCTTACGGCTTCACTGATTACTATTTATATGTGGGATATTTGAATATTGTTATTAGTATATATTTTATACAGGTTGGGTTAGCGCGGCTACATATTTTTGCTATTGTTCTTGAGTGTGTATTTTCACTTTTTAGCTGCTGCATAGTTTAGGTGTATTTCTGTTAGCACGGTATTTTTTCCCCACACTAAGTATGAATATGAAAAAAAAAATACATACGTCTCTTTTAAGATAAAAAACCTTCTGCCTTTACAACTCCTTTAATGGTGTGCTGTGACCACTGACAGGGCTTCCATCTTCCCCTGGTCTTCCTTTCGGTTTTGCAGGCTCTAGCTGTATGAGTGGCCGGGGCCATGATGACGTCACTCCCGTTCATGCGTGCAGGAGCCATTGGCTACTGCACAGCGCTCTAAAGGTCAGGCACGGTATGCCGGACCTTCAGAGAGCATAAACTGGTGACGTCGCCAGCTGCATTCAGTGTAAATATCTCCTAAACACTGCAAGTTTGGGAGATATTCACTATACCTACAGGTGAGCCTTATTATAGACTTACTTGTAGGTACAGGTTCAAAAAAGGAGTTTATTACCATGTTAAGAGGGTATCAGCCACAGCGACAGCTGAGAGCTGATGATGCTTTAAATGTGATTTTAATTTACATTATTTGTGTGCTTAACAAGCCTAGGATTTAACGATCTAAGATTCGTTTTTCTAGTTATAGGAATTAGCAGTTTTGTACTTAATTCCTTTTCAATTTCCTCTAGTAAAGGCTTTTTTTTTTTTACTGTTTCTGACAGTATTATAAGCTTTATTACTTTTTGATAGGAGTTATCTCCCCTGTATATTTTAGTGAAGAAGGCAGGCTGTGAAGGTGTTGGAGATAAGCTAGTCTGTGTGTTAGTAGTCTTCTGTAATGAACCAGTGGAAAAGACCTGATATTGTCTGAAGCAGCTGATCCAGCTGTGAAAACTGGCATTGACGGCAACAGCAGTTTTGTTCAATCACTCTCATCAGAAAATATTGAATCTGGCCCTAGGAGTTTGTGCACTAACATGGTAAAAAAGCAGCAGTCTACTGTATCGTACTAATCCTGAAAAAATCTATTCTCCATCCTGCTGAGTATTGTCATGGTGTTTCTTATGATGTATTACTTAAATGAGTGTATTTGTCAAATATTTAGTATTCTATTCCTGGCTGACAAAACTAGTGTAGGCACAACATGGTTCTATGCCAAAAGAAAATGTGCTCCTTTCTAGCATTTCATAAATCTCAAAATTAACCGAATGTTCTATGTTGGCATTACAGCTCTGCCCTGCTTTTATATTAGTCGATAATATTCTCCAAAATATGAAGACTAATCAAAATATTAAATATTTGCCGATGCAAGGACAAAATATTTTGTCTCTCCGTACTGAGAGGACGCTGATGGAGTATCGACCAGCACGGGCTGGATTGTGACTAAGACTAAACAGCTGTAATCTCAGGTAGTTTGCTATCTACCTAGGGTCCCTTGCTCTACACTTTGCATACTAACAGTAAAGATATACATTTAGTGATGTGTTCTTTACTGTGATTAATGTTTTGTCTGAAGTCTGAATAGGGCCTGTCTGCTAACTATCTGGGCTGGAGAATAGCTGACATAGTACTGTACATGGATAAGAAGACCTTTTGGCAAACACCGATCAGCCATAACTCTATGACCACTGACAGGTTACATAAACAACATTGATTATCTTGTTACAATAGCATCTGGAATTAGTAAACTAAATATATTAGTCAGCAAGTAAACATGTTGTCCCTGAAGGTGATGTGTTGAAAGCAGAAAAAAAGGGCATCAAGGTTTGTTGTGCATGGGGCTGCATAGCGACAGATCGGTCAGGGTGTCCATGCTGACCCGTGCCCACAGCCAAAATCATCTAAAATGGGCGCGTGAACATCTGAACTGGACCACCGAGCAATAGATAAAGTGGCCTGATCTGATGAATTTGTTTTCTTTTACATCATGTGGCTGGTCACTTACCTGGGGAAGAGATGACACCAGGATGCACTTTGAAAAAAGGAAAGCCAGCAAGGGTAAAGTTGAGAAATCTTGGTCCTGCCATTCATGTGGATTTTACTTTGGCACATACCACCTATCTAAACATTGTTATTGACCAAGTACACCCCTTCATGGAAACGGTATTCCCTGATGGCAGTGGCCTCTTTCAGCATGATAATGTAACCTGCCACACAGCAAAAATGGCTCAAGAATGGTTTAGACTTGGCCTTCTATTTCTCAAGATCTAAATCCAACAGAACATCTGTGGAATGTGCTGAAAAAACAAGTCTGATCCATAGAAGCTCCACCTCTCAATGCAAAGTGGTGGTAAAGGGCGTTAAAACAATTTTTCCCTCATGCAAGTTAGGTGTATACTGTGCTAGTATGCATCGCATGCTGTACGTCATCGCCTGTCCATGATTGAACACAGCAGGAGTCAATGGCCACGATGGCCAATGGGACCCACCAATCGTAGGAGAGGGAGAATGGCGGTCTGCCTAAGTTAACAAGGAAGACTGATCTTCTGTCAGAGAGGAAGAGAGAGATCTTGTGTTTCTGCTAATCAGGAACACAAATGTCTCTCTTCCTCCAGTCGGTCCATACCCCACACCGTTAGAAATCACTCCCTAGGAGCACACTTAACCTGTTGATCGCCCTTGGTGTTAACCCCTTCCCTGCCAGTATCATTTATACAGTGATAGTGCATTTTATTTAGCACTGATCACTGTATTAGTGTGACTGGTCACCAAAAGTGTCACTTAGTGTCAGATTGGTTCACAGTCCCGCTAAAAATTGCTGATTACATATTGGCCTAATAACTAGATGAAGAAAACGGAATTTTTTTATCATATACTTACCGTAATTTTCCTTTCCTGATGGACTCCATGGCAGCCTATGTGTGGGTTAATCCCGCCTCTCATACCTCATAGGACCCTACTCCCATAAATCTTTGCATCTAGCCAGAGACCGTGTTCCGTAATATAGCCTACTCCAGCAAATGGGAGGGAACTCCTGCTGCCATGGAGTGCATCAGGAAAGGAAAATTACGGTAAGTATATGATATACATTTTCAGTTTTCCTGACAGACTCCATGGCAGCCTATGTGTGGGAAATGACTAGCCATACACACCCGGGTGGGCAATTGCTGGTTAAAGAAAAAAAGGTTTAATTGACACGTCAAAAGACAAAACATGTAAACCAAAACTAACCGAAGCTAAAGAAGCCGGTTCTACACAAAAGTGTGTCATAAATGTGTTTATCGACGATGAAGAAGCCGATTTGCAGATTACTTCCGGGGAGACATGACGAGCGGCCGCCCATGATGTGGAGACGCTCCTTGTAGAATGAGCGGTCACTGCCTCTGGAGGAGCCAGACCCTTCACCTTATATGCCCCTTGGATGGCCTGAACGATCCAGGCTGCAATGGTTCTGGATGAAGCACGCAACCTCTGATTTTTCCCATGGAAGAAAATGAACAAATGATCAGATTGACGAAAAGAAGCTGTGGCTTCCAAGTATTGCTACAGAACTTCTCCAACATCTAGAGGATGAACATTAGAGTTCTCAGATGAACGGAAGGTAGGAAGAACAATTTTCTGATTCTCATGAAATACTGATGTTACCTTAGGATTTGAACCTAGCATAGGAATCATTACCACCCGATCCGGGAAGAAAGTAAGGAATGGTTCCTTGGATCCTAGAGAACCAATTTCGGAGACACTTTTAGCCGATGTTATGGCTACAAGGAAAACAAGTTTGATGGAGAGTTCTTTGATAGATAGTTGACCCGTGTGTTGCCTTTCTCTTTCTGATAGAAAATCCAAGACCTGGGGAAGGTCCCATTTGGAGAATCTTGGTTTTCTTTGAGGTCTGAGCCTTATAGCTCCTCTGAAGAATTGTCTAATAAGAGAGTGTCTAGCCCAGGATATACCTGAGAAGGCAGAGATAGCGGAAACTTGCACTCTTAAGGAGCTAACTGACAATGACAGATCCAGGCCTGTTTGAAGAAAACCCAGGACATCTTGTATCTTGAGATTATCAGGAGAACTCTCAATGGTAGAAATGTAGTCTGTGAATTTTTTCCAGATCCTTTGATAGACTTTGTTGGTACTTATACAGTATATATACAAAAGGTGTAGCGCTGGGTAAATAAACTATATATGACCATATAGTGAACTAGTTAGCAAGAAAAAAAGTATGTAGAAAAAACTTGTGTAAATGTTACAAATGAATAAAACACATCATAGTTCATATGTGCTGTGACAAAAAAAATATCTCTCCTCTGTTCAAAAGATTTGATGATAAAGAGTTCTACAGAGTGCAGGTATCCGATGTTGAACATGGGGATAACCATCCAATGCTTAGAGAAAAGATCCCGCCACCAAGGTGTAGAGTAAAGGCTTACCAGACAGCCTGCGACCGCCCTTCTCAGGGGGGTCAAAACAGGCTCAGTAGAGTGATGGTTCACGATGGAAAGCAGGGAGAATCAGCAGAGATGCCTCATCCGCGGTGGAAGGATCTCCAGAGACGTTGATTGGACATCTGTCCAAAACCGGAAGTGGTCACACTCTTTACAAATCCAAGTGAATGCTCCTCAGTGAGTGTAATAAAGCCCAGAGAAAAAAAAGGAAAACTTCCAATGGTGTAGCGTTCATCCAAAGAGTTTATTTTATTGAGGTATACAATACATATCCTCAATAACAAGTCCTCAAAATAAAATATTTAAAAATCCTGATAAAAAGCGCTCCTTGCAAGGAAAGAAAAGCTCCGTATTCTGTCAATCAAAACGACTGTTTGCGCGTGTACAATACGTGCATGTGTCGCCCTACGTCGTTTCGTCAAATCTGAAGTCATCAGGGTTTTGTTGGTACTTGCTCTCCTGGCGTTCATCAGTGTAGAAATTGCTCTGCTCAGGCAACCTAATGCCTCCAGCCTTCCCCTCTCAAAAACCAAGCCATCAGATGGAGATGGGATGGACACGCATGAAGAGTTGTTCCCTGCAACAGGAGATCTGGTCTGGCTGGAAGAGGAACTGGATCTCGGAAGCTCAGCTGTAACAGCAGAGGAAACCATGGTCTGTTGGGCCAGCATGGAACTATCGCCACTATTTTGGCCTCTTCCCACCTGAGTCTCGATAGGAACCGTAGAATGACGGATACCGGGGGAAAGGCATAGGCCCTGTTGAACCTCCACTGATCCGTCAGGGCATCCACTCTGAAGGTCTGGGGACAACGACATCTCGTGTAGTATTTCATTAGTTTGAATTTGCACGGGGAGGCAAACAGATCCACTTCTGGCACAATTCCCAGGGACAGAATCCAATTGAAAACCTTGGTGTGGAGAGACCACTCGTTGTTGTCGAGGGACGTTCTTGAGAGAAAGTCCGCCTGTAGGTTCTGAGAACCGGGAAGATAGACAGCTGTCAGATTTGTCAGATTTGTCTGGGCCCACGACATGATTGGTTCTACTTCCCTTAGTAGAGAGAGACTGCAAGTGCCTCCTTGTCTCTTGATATACGAGACTGCCAACGTGTTGTCCAGCTATAGGAGAACTGAGGCACCTTTTATTATATGAAGAAAGGCTCGTAGAGCACAGAAGGCTGCTCGAAGTTCTAGGACATTGGACACTAACCTTCTGGACGGGAAGTCCCACTTCCCCTGAGCTACTTCCTTCAGGCAGAGGGCTCCCCAGCCTCTGTTGCTGGAATCCGTTGTGATTGTGATCCAGGAGACGGGGGCTATGGAATGGCAGTTGAGGAGATTCTTCCATAGTAGCCACCAGGTAAGGCTCTCCCGCATGGATGGGGTTATCCGTATGAAATGATCCCGAGACCCCGGATCCCACTGCTGGAGAAAGCCCTTCTGAAAGGGTCGCATCTTCCATTGTGCCCACTTCACCATGGGGGCTGTGGATACCATGGTGCCTATTATCTTGAGACACTGTGAAGCTCTGAGGAGAGGATAAGCCATTGCAAGACAAATTCTGTCCCTTACCACTGGGATTTTCTCCAGGGGTAAGGAGATGGTACTCTCTACTGTATGGAATTGAGCGCCGAGGAAAATCAGAGACTGTGTAGGCTCTAGATGACTCTTCTCTATGTTCAACAGCCAACCGAATTTGGTCAGAGTGGAGATGACCTGAGATCGATGTATTAACAGCTGCTCCCTGTTTTGATAAAGTAATAACAGATCGTCCAGGTAGCGATGTAACCGGATACCTCTGGTCTTGATTAGAGCTACGACAGCCAGTAAGAGCTTCGAAAATACCCGAGGCGATGTTGTAAGCCCAAACGGGAGACATATAAACTGGAGGCGAATTTGGTTTACATGCCATGCCCGCCGTAATGTATATACATTTGAGATCTGTATCTATTTTCCTCTCCAGACCGTCCCTGAAAGAAACGGTGTCTTCCAGAGGGAGTGTAACGTGCCTTACCAACCTCATTAAGGCTGCATCGATCAGAGGGGCTGATTCTAGATGTTTCACATCCCCACTTTTGAATGGGTACATTTTTGCTATTTTAGAAAGTAATGAATTTTTCCTTTCTACGCCAGTCCATTCATCTGTAATAATATCCCCAAGTTTACCCAAAAAGGGGAAATTTGGGTGCTCCTTTTTGAGTTGTTTTAAGTACTTCCTCTGTTTAGAAGGAGCTTCTACTGGTTCTTCCCATTTTAAAGCGTCTTTAACTGCTTTGACCAAGTTTGGTACTAAAGAGAAATCAAACCCCATGGCATTGCTAACCTCTTCCCCTTCACAATGTGAAGATTCACTTGAGGAGCGGTTATGTCGAGAGGGACCTGGAGCTTCAGGATCATCCTGTATAAGGACTGGTGCTGGGTCAACAGGAGGAATAATGGTACGGCTGGAGTCAGATTTCTTCAGGGATTCCTGGACCACTCTTCTGACTAGTGCCTCCACTTGATGGTCTCCAGCTCCTCTTTCCCTTATGGCTCGGGCATAGCATGGCTCACAGAGGGATTTACCTTCCGGGACCTGAGCCCTACAACCCCAGCAGACTCTCCTTTCAGAGTGACTGGAATGGCGGTGAGAGTGGTGCCTAGACCCAGACCTGGGCTCTTTACTATGATGTCTAGAGGATGATCTAGGACGCCTAGAACTGGACGAGGAATGATTATGTTGTGATTTAGAATTATCATTATCTTCGCGTGCCGAGTGCCTATTTTCAGACCTAGAGGGGCTGAGGGAAAGAAAAGGGAAATTAATTGGCTCAAGTAAAGCACCCAAACTGCTAAGCAGAAGGAAAATAATTCCTACCTGCAGCGCAAGGGTTGGCCACTGGGGGGCGGTGACACATCCATAGCACAAGCTTGGTAACTAAAAAGATCAATCATACAATCAATTCAGGGAAACACAAGTCTAAGCAAGACATGCCTGCAAGTAGCAAGTTTCCTACCTTGACCACTTCAAGCAGAAGCACCGGGAAGCTGCTGTCTGAGCCTGCAGGACATCCCAAGTGATAGCTGTATCTGACAGCTATATAAACTTGGCGCCGATGATGATGTCACCGCGCCCCCAGCGTTCGTACGACGGAGCCAACGTCGCCCAGCGGAGCTTGCACGCATGCACGAACGCCGCCACAATCCCGGGAATGCGCGCGCTCGAACCAAGCCTCGATCTCGGACAAGGCTCGCAGATGCGCAGTCAATCTGGAAGAGGCGGCGGAATGGAACGCAGATGCGCTCCAGCCGCCATAGAGCCAGGAACGGAGACATACAACAAAAACAAACACTGCTGCCATGTGTATATAACACAATTGGTGTATACGATACCACTACAGCACGATCTTGATCCAGCCTGGAACTAGGAGCCATTACTCACTGCACGACCTGGGCGTCTTCCAGAAGGGCCTCCTGCTAGTAGCTAGGACGTTTGGCCAAGTTGCCGCTTGCCTGCCAATGACCAGGCCAGTAAGCTCTTCGTGGCATCGCAAAATGTCGCCCGTATCCACCCTGCTGATAGCTGGGATTGCTGGACTCCAGAACAGAACCGCCTTCAAATTCATGCAACCAGGACTGAATCACAGAAAAAAACTTCTTAAGGTAAGAAAAACACCTTGGTCCTAGAAGGAGGACAAAAAAAGGAACACGGTCTCTGGCTAGATGCAAAGATTTATGGGAGTAGGGTCCTATGAGGTATGAGAGGCGGGATAAACCCACACGTAGGCTGCCATGGAGTCTGTCAGGAAATTAGATTTTTCTATTTTTTTTATTGGGTATGTTTTATAGCAGAAAGTAAAAAATATAGTTGTTTTTTTTCAAAATTGACACTCTTTTTTGGTTTATAGCGCAAAAAATAAAAACCGGAGGGGTGATCAAATACCACCAAAAAAAAAAGCTGTATTTGTGGGAAAAACATACATGAATTTTATTTGGGTACAGCATCGCACGGCCGCGCAATTGTCAGTTAAAGTAACGCAGTGCCGATTCGTCAACGGTGTTGGAGGCATCTCAGTTAGGGTCATATGAAAGCCTGAGCTCATTACAGGGGCCCGAGGTCTAATCTCCCTCTAACTTTGACAATGAAAGCTTCCATTAAAGCCTGGGAGGTGACTACAAAGCTGGCGTTACGCCTTCTGCTCCCCTGTGGATGAATCCTAATCTTCCCTATTCTTAATCCCTACCAGATCCTATGATTTGGGCTGGTAAGGATGTTAGGATATTGGGGGACATAACGAGGGAAGGAAAACTTATAACATTTCCAAAAAAAATGGAAGGTTTCCCCTGGGTTTTTCTTTAAGCAGCAAAAAATATTGTATATAAGTAAAACCTTTTAATTTTATAGATAAATACATGATACATTCAAATATACAATGGATTTAAGATACAAACTCTGGTTGGCGATACACACAGCAGAATAAAACATCACTTGTGGCAGAAAAATACCCCGAATAAAACATGGTTTGTCAATTGCATTTGCAGCATAGTGGTCCACATGAATATCCCGAATACCCCAATGCATTTCGACCCTTTTGTGTCTGGTCTTCTTCAGGGGGAATTATATTCTAAGGGAAAATATTAAAGAATTCTAGTTTAGGTATTTGACAATATACGAAGCATTATTAAACATTTTAATTTGTCCAAAAATAATATCTCTATGTATTTATAAGTGTATTTACCATTCAGTAGATGAAAAATTGGGGATGCATCGCACAAAGCAGATGACTAAAAACATTTGCGTTCAGTGATCCCATTGTCTCCGCCCGTCCCTACCGCTCACTCCAGGTGAGTCCACATTCCACTGGGCTTGCAGAGGGCCATGCTTTTGGACCTGGAGAGGAGGACAGGAGGCAAAGCACCTGCAATTGAATATGCGGAAATCTCAATAAATAGTCAGCGGATATTCTGTGAGTGTTCAGTACTGCCCTGTGACTTCAGACTGGCTGATACTAGGTCAAATATTTAATTCATTAGAATTACCTATTTGTATTATTTCATAGTTTATTAATTTATTTTGTTTAGTTTAAGGATTGATTAATATTATTATTAATAAGATAGGTTAGAGAAAATTAAAAAAATGGATATAATTGCTTAATTGATCGAAATGTATAATAGGTGACCGTGAAGTGAGGTAGTGTATGTGATAATATGGTGATTGAGGATGTAAAAAAATAAAATAATACTGTATTAAATTAAACAAGCTCTCAGATGATCTTAAGGTGATCTCTGGAACGCTGCTAACCTACACAAGAAGGATTGGAGTACCTAGTAAGTGCAGCTTTGGGGCATATCAGACTGGCTACTATCTGATTCCTACTGAATATCTCATTTATTTACATTTCCCATCTCTGGGGTCTTTTATAATTCATATTAATACAGTGACATTTTAATTTAATATAGACATGGCTTTACTACTTAACACTTCCAATATCTGTTATTTAGTGTCATACACTTCTGCTGTCTGACACTTCATATCCCACCTTAGTCCACCAAAACATTTTTTTCTTTCACCAGCATAAGCACTAATATGTTCACTGCTAAGTCCATTATATAATACATAATTTTCATTTTTTATTTTTTATATTTATATATTTTTTTCAACACCAGCTTTTTGTGTTTTGGATCATGTTTAATTTAATGCAATTTTTTTTTTTTTACATCCTCAATCACTGTATTATCACATACACTACCTCACTTCACGGTCACCTATTATACATTTAGATCAATTAAGCAATTATATCCAATTTTTTATTTTCTCTAACCTATCTTATTAATAATAATATTAATCAATCCTTAAACTAAACTAAATAAATTAATAAACTATGAAATAATACAAATAGGTAATTCTAATGAATTAAATATTTGACCTAGTATCAGCCAATCTGAAGTCGCAGGGCAGTATTGAACACTCACAGAATATCCGCTGACTATTTATTGAGATTTGCGCATATTCAATTGCAGGTGCTTTGCCTCCCATCCTCCTCTCTAAGGCTCGATTCACACTAATGCGTTTTTTGGTGCATTTAGCATTTTGCAGAAATGCATGGAATTTTTTTAACATGGGTTCCTATGGAACATGTTCACATCAATGCATTTTTGTACCTCTGCGTTTTTGGAAAGGGTCGGGGACTTTTTTTCATGCAAAAAGCAGCGTTTTGCATGTAATAGAAGTCAATGGACCTGCATCAAAAACGCAAGTACCAATTTTTTGATGCGTTTTTACCGCGTTTTTACCGCGATTTTGCCGCGATTTGCGTTTTTTTTTATGGAAATGTAAAAAAATAAAAATTCATTTATAAAAATTAATAAAAAATAAAAAAAAAAGCAACATTCATTAGTGTGAATCGAGCCTAAGCGTGGCCCTCTGCAAGCCCGGTGGAATTTGGACTCACCTGGAGTGCGCGGTAGGGACGGGCGGAGACAATGGGATCACTGAACGCAAATGTTTTTAGTCATCTGGTTTGTGCGATGCATCCCCACTTTTTCATCTACTGAATGGTAAATACACTTATAAATACCTAGAGATAATATTTTTGGACAAATTGAAATATTTAATAATGCTTCGTATATTGTCAAATACCTAAACTAGAATTCTTTAATATATTCCCCCTGAAGAAGACCAGACACAAAAGGGTCCAAATGCATTGGGGTATTCGGGATTTTGATGTGGACCACTATTGTCAGGGAAATGGCCGTGGTGTGGGCAATTCCGCCACTAGCCATCATGGTGGCGCCAGACGTGTCTCCGTGCGCATGCGCGCACGCGGGTGCGTGTCATGCCAATCCAGGCGCGGGGTGCGCGGACGCACGCGCACGCCGTGACAATTGTAGGCGCACCCCCCGGCCTATTTAAACCTGCCACTGACATCTCAAGCTTTCTGGATTATCGTCAGCTTCCTGTATTCCTGTGCCTGCATACCTTGAAACCCCTGGCTTGACCTCTGCTTCTGGCTTGACCTGTGATCCTGATTATCTCCTCGCTATGACCTTGGCTTTGCTGACTATTCTTCAATCCACTGCCCACTGTTTATGACCCAGCTTGTTCCTGTTTGCTCTTGGACTGTCTACCAGTATATGACCTCTGGCCTGGCTGCGAACCCTGCTCCTAGTTTATCCTGCAACCGCCTACTCAGGACTTCTTCTTGCACGGCTACTGACATTACTACCCAGCACACCCCAGATACGTTCTGCTTACCAGCTTGTTTGCAGCATTACTGGAAACCCATGCACCTTTGGGCACCGTATCCCCTGTATCACTCCCAGGGGAGCGCTGCACTCAGCCGCAAGGGGCGCCCTCTCTGCCACCCGGCCTCACATCAGAGACTTGACAGAATAATCCAGCCATGTCTGAGGCCGGCAGAGGTGCGTCCCTGTTAGAGGCATTGTGTCAACAGGCCACTACTCTGACCGAAGCAATCCAGACACTCCAAGAAGGATACCTCCAGCTGGAGGATAGGCTGCAACACATGTCAGAATCATCTGCTTCTGTGGACCCGGTTACAGCTTCTACCAGCTCCACCCACGCACGTTCCTCTGTGGCTCCTACGATGGTGTTCCCTTCTCCAGAACCCCGAGTTCCCGTCCCAGAACTGTTTTCTGGGGATCGAAAGAAGTTTAGATCCTTCAAGAATGCCTGCCTATTGTACCTAGCCTTGCAGCCCCCGACCTTTGCTTTAGAGACTGTTAAGGTCGGGTTCCTCATCTCCCTGCTGTCCAATGAACCCCAGACCTGGGCCCACAGTTTATAGGAAAACAGAGTCCAGTCATTAACACAGTGAACACATTTCTGGCAGCTATGGCACAACTCTATGAGGACCCCCAGTGTACAGCCACCGCCGAAGCCGCTCTACATTCATTACAGCAGGGTAGTCGACCAGTGGAGGACTATACCGTGGACTTCCATCGGTGGTCTGCAGACACAGGCTGGAACGAGGCAGCCCTCAAGCACCAGTTCCGCTTAGGACTTTCCGAGTCTCTCAAAGACGAGCTGGCCAGGATTGGGGTCCCCACTACACTTGAGGATCTCATCCAGTTATCCATCCAGCTGGACCGACGTCTACGGGAGAGACAGTCCGAACGAACTCAGTTCTCCAGGCCTGCCTTGATGCTGCCTAAGTTTTCCACTTCACCAGTGCCTGTGCCCACCAGTACATCTACCCCAGTTCCTAGACAAGTCGGCCTGCTACGTTCTGCATTAACCCCTGATGAAAGGCGTCATCGTATGCAATCTAGGCTCTGCCTCTACTGTGGAGGAAACTGACATTTCTTGTGTAATTGCCCCAGAAGGCCCATGAAGCCACCTTCCTACCCTCCAGTGTATTTCCAGGTCTCCGGAGCTTTTCCTTCACACCCAGTTCTCCCCATCACGCTGCAATTTGGAAAAGAGGAGATCCGGCTGCAGGCCATAATCGATTCTGGAGCATGCAGCTGCTTTGTGGACTTGAACCTGGCAAGAAACCTTAAGTTGCCCCTTCTCCACAAGAAACGGGGGCTGGAAGTTCGCCTGGCAGATGGCACATTGCCTAGTTCTGGCCCTGTTACCCAAGAGACTATCTCTCTCCTTATCACCACTCCTGATGGCCATCAGGAATTCATATGTTTTTATGCTCTGAGCTCACCTATGTCTCCAGTTATCTTAGGAATTCCGTGGCTCCAAGCCCACAACCCTCAGATCAATTGGATAAAGAAGGAAGTCCTGTTCACCTCTCCCTATTGCCAGCAGCATTGCCTCATTCCTGAACCCAGAGACACTACCAGTTGCCTGACAGTCCACCCTGTATCTACCACTAACCAGAATGTACCCCAGGC
The DNA here is from genome assembly GCA_029206835.1 of Rana muscosa. NCBI lineage: Eukaryota > Metazoa > Chordata > Amphibia > Anura > Ranidae > Rana > Rana muscosa. Next base: position 803,968,872 of record CM055117.1, on the reverse strand, counting down.
ATACCAAGTATTCCTGGATGTCTTTGATAAAAGAAAAGCCGATGTTCTACCACCACATTGGCCATATGACTGTCCGATAGAATTACTTCCAGGGGCCGAGATTCCATTTGGATGAATATTTCCTCTCTCTGAAATGGAATTAGGAACTCTGCGACAATACATTGATGAAAACTTGGCTAAGGGCTTCATCCGAGCTTCCTCCTCTCCTGCCGGTGCCGGAATTTTCTTTGTCGAAAAAAAAAAAGACAAGACTTTAAGACCATGCGTGGACTATAGAAAGCTAAATAAAATCACCATAAAAAAAAAAAAAAAAATCGCTACACACTGCCAAGAGTTCCTGAACTTTTCCAGAGATTTCGTACGGCCCAAGTATTTACCAAGCTCGACCTCCGTAGTGCCTATAACCTTGTTCGCATCCGAGAGGGCGATGAATGGAAGACAGCATTCAGAACGAGATTCGGACACTTTGAGTATCTTGTGATGCCCTTTGGGCTCTGTAACGCCCCGGCAACGTTTCAGCACTTCGTCAATATTTTCCGGGAATATCTTGACTACTTCGGCATCATCTATCTGGATGACATCCTCATATTTTCGGCTACTCTGGAGCTCCACCGGACCCATGTAAAGACAGTGCTGCTCACACTAAGAAAACATGGACTTTACGTGAAAGCGGAAAAGTGTGACTTTGAAAAGAAATCAATACAATTCCTAGGACTGATCATCTCCACTGGTGATGTAGCTATGGATCCACAGAAAGTGCAGGCAATCCTGGATTGGCCAACTCCATCAGATAAGAAAGGGGTGCAAAGGTTTGTGGGCTTTGCGAACTTCTATAGAAGGTTTATCAGGAACTTTTCTTCCATCATCTCACCCATAACCCTGGTAACCGGCTTACATATCCGCTTCCAGTGGTCCTCCGAAGCCCAAACTGCTTTCGAGAGATTGAAGTCATTGTTTACCTCTGCACCAATTCTTCAACATCCTGATCCTGCTCTGCCATACATCTTGGAGGTCGATGCCTCAGAAGTAGCCACAGGGGCAGTCCTTTCACAGCGCCAGGGACCCAAGTCTTTACCCGTGGCCTTCTCCTCACGGAAAATGAGCCAGCCCGAGAGGAACTATGATGTAGGTGATTGCGAACTCTTGGCCATTAAAACAGCCTTAGAGGAGTGGAGATACCTTCTTGAGGGGTCTGCTCACCCCATAATGATATTTACAGATCACAGGAACCTCGACTACCTCCGTACTGCCAAACGCCTGAGACCCCGTCAAGCTCACTGGGCTCTGTTCTTTTTGAGGTTTAATTTCCACATTACCTACCGCCCTGGCTCCAAGAACGGAAAGGCCGATGCCTTATCCTGAATGTTCCCAGATACTCCGGAAGAGACAATATCTAGCACGATCCTGTCACCTCAGAACTTTCTGTTGATCCAACCCGATCTAAGATCTTCTCTTGAACAGGCTTCCCTCCAATGCCAGGAACCAGAAGCATCCTCTCTAAGAAACCCGGGGGGTATCTCTGGCATCAGGACAAGATCTTTGTTCTGCAACAAGCCCGAATTCAGGTCCTGAAGACATTGCATGACCACCAACTCGCTGGCCACTTCGGAGTGCGGAAAACTACGGATCTTATCCAACGATCCTTCTGGTGGCCTATCTTGAAGTCTGATTGCAGGGAGTTTGTTAGCTCCTGCACTACCTGCCAGCGAAATAAGGGGTCCAACGTCAGGTCTTGGGGTCTGTTACGTCCACTGCCAGTGCCAGAACAACCATGGAGAAATATATCTATGGACTTTATAGTAGAGCTGCCCCATCTGAAGAATTCACAACAATCCTAGTAGTTGTGGACCGTCTATCCAAAATGGTGCACTTCTTGCCCATGGCAGGAACTCCTTCCGCTGCAGAGACGGCAAAAATTTTCATAAGGGAGATAGTCAGACTTCATGGCCTTCCTGACAGCATTGTGTCCGATAGAGGGGTGCAATTCACCTCCCGATTCTGGAGAGAGCTCTGCAAAGCACTATCAATTTAAGTGTGCCTGTCTTCAGCCTATCACCCCCAAAGCAACGGAGTTCGCTTACAACAATTCAGTACACGCAACCACCAATCAATCTCCGTTTTGGGCCAACTATGGTTTCCATCCTTCATTTCTACCTAACGCCATTCCGGAAGCCTCAGTCCCAGCAGTCCAAGACAGGATAAGTTCCATTCAGGCTAATTATCAAACCCTCCGGCTAACCATGAAGAAAGCGCAAGAGGACTACAAAAAACAATTTGACAAGAAGAGGGGAGAGAGTTCTAGTTTTGAGGTTGGAGATAAGGTCTGGCTCTCTTCGGCAAATCTCAGGCTCCCTTGCCTCTCCCGGAAATTGGGTCCAAGATTTATTGGTCCATTTGAGAGCAAACGAAAAATCAACCCAGTAGCTTTTGAACTGTTACTACCAAGTTCGTGCAGGTGCATCCTGTGTTTCATGTTTCTCTTCTTAAATCCGTTGTCTCTAGTCCTTTTCCAGAAAGAGAAGAAGACCCTCCGCCTCCAGTCTCAGTGGGAGATGAAACCAAATTTGAGGTAGAATCCATCTTGGACTGTCGCAAGAGAGGTAGGACTATTCAATTTCTTATTAAATGGAAGGGTTACTCAGCAGAAGAGAATTCTTGGGAACCTGCAGGCAATATACATGGTCCTAGACTTCTCCAGAGATTTCGAGCCCGATACCCCGAAAGATGGGCCTGGTTAGGCATCCGGAGGTTGCCCCTTGGGGGGGGCACTGTCAGGGAAATGGCCGTGGTGTGGGCAATTCTGCCAGTAACCATCGCGGGTGCGCGACACGCCGATCCAGGCGCGCGGACGCACGCGGTGACAATTGTAGGCGCACCCCCGACCTATTTAAACCTGCCACTGACATCTCAAGCATGCTGGATTATCATCAGCTTCCTGTGTTCCTGTGCCTGCATACCTTGAAACCCCTGGCTTGACCTCTGCTTCTGGCTTGACCTGTGATCCTGATTATCTCCTCGCTCTGACCTTGGCTTTGCTGACTCTTCTTCAATCCACTGCCCACTGTTTATGACCCGGCTTGTTCCTGTTTGCTCTTGGACTGTCTCCCGGTATATGACCTCTGGCCTGACTGCGAACCCTGCTCCTGGTTTATCCTGCAACCGCCTACTCAGGACTTCTTCTTGCACGGCTACTGACATTGCTACCCAGCGCACCCCAGCCACGTTCTGCTTACCAGCCTGTTTGCAGCATTACTGGCAACCCGTGCACCTTTGGGCACCGTATCCCCTGTATCACTCCCAGGGGAGCGCTGCATTCAGCCGGAAGGGGCACCCTCTCTGCCACCCGGCCTCACATCAGAGACTTGACAACTATGCTGTAAATGCAATTGACAAACCATGTTTTATTTGGGGTATTTTTCTGCCACGAGTGATGTTTTATGCTGCTGTGTGTATCGCCAACAAGAGTTTGTATCTTAAATCCATTGTATATTTGAATGTATTATGTATTTCTTTATAAAATTAAAAGGTTTTACTTAATTACTTATCTACAATATTTTTTGCTACTTAAAAAAAACCCTGGGGAAACCTTCAATTTTTTTGCATACTTTTGGGTTGTGCAGCCCCGTTGGACTCTCACATATGTGTTTTTCTATAACTTATAACATTTGACCAATTGAAGGCGAGACCTATCCAATTCCTATTTGTTTCGATATCTTCAATTGCGGCATGCATTCCAGGCTCAATTTCATGGTGGTGGGGGGGTGGAGACTCTGCCCCCCGCTCTTGAAGATCTACTGTCAAATGAAGATCTTGCCAAGCTATTATCAGTCTCATATAAGGAATTATTTAAAAAAAAACTTGCCTGCAGTGGCTAGATGTAGGGAACGGTGGGTGACGAAGGTCACCGGATATCCGGGGGGGGGGGGGAGGATTGGAATGACATTTGGGATCACCCTTTTAAACATCTAGTGTCTGCTAAAGACAGGCTACTCCATTTTAAATTCATACATAAGATTTACTATATCCCAGCTAGGCTTTCCCGCATTTATCCCGCATCCTCAGCTGATTGCTGACGATGTTCTTTTTCTCCGGCCAATGCGAAACATATTTTTTGGAAATGTCCACAGATCCAGTGTTCCTTTTCCCATGTCAACCAGGTTCTGCCTCCTTGGTTTGGTAGAGGAAGTTGTTCCATTCCTAGTTCATCAAACTCTACTTAATATAGTCTTATTTTATTGAAGGAAAGCTATCCTTTGCATTAAAAAAAGCAAAATGCACCTCCTATAGCCTCTTGGAAAGGGTTGGTTAACTTTATGATGCCTCTGTACAGGGCGAACTATATATCCAGGTGCACAATTTTTTTTTATAAGGTGTGGCAAGCCTGGATCGTTTCTTCTACCACGATGGGATAAATGTTTATATTGTTTCTTGAGAGGTATTGTTGTTGCCGTCAATTGGGGTTTAAGTTTTTTTGATTTTATTTTTTATATATTTGAATATATGGTATATGTTAAGGCCTCATGCCCACGGACGTTTTTACATCCGCGTTTTTGACCGTTTTTTACAGCTTAAAAACGCCTGTCCATGTTAGTCTATAGCTTCATGCCCACCTAGGCGTTTTTGAGCTGCAAATAGCAAAGGCGTTTTTAAGCTGTAAAAAAAACTCAGGACCAGTGCGTTCCTCGGCGTCAGGCATAAAAAACGCAAAGCGTTAAAAAACGCGCAAAAAAAAAGGTCAACAAATTTATACAATAACATGGACAGGCATTTTTAAGCTGTAAAAAACTCGGCTGTAAAAACGTCCGTGGGCATGAGGCCTAATACATAACTGTACTCAAGTTCTATTTGCCATTCTTAAAGATACATATCATCACATCTGATGGTTTGTCTCTGGTGCATACAGTCAGGTCCATAAATATTGGGACATGGACACAATTCAATTTTTTTTGGCTCTATACACCACCACAATGGATTTGAAATGAAACAAACAAGATGTGCTTTAACTGCAGACTTTCAGCTTTAATTTGAGGGTATTTACATCCAAATCAGATGAACGGTGTAGGAATAACAACAGTTTGTATATGTGCCTCCCACTTTTTAAGGGACCAAAAGTAATATGACAGATTAACAATCATAAATCAAACTTTCAATTTTTAATACTTGGTTGCAAATCCTTTGCAGTCAATTACAGCCTGAAGTCTGGAACACATAGACATCACCAGACGCTGGATTTCATCCCTGGTGATGCTCTGCCAGGCCTCTACTGCAACTGTCTTCAGTTCCTGCTTGTTCTTGGGGCATTTTCCCTTCAGTTTTGTCTTCAGCAAGTGAAATGCATGCTCAATCGGATTCAGGTCAGGTGATTGACTTGGCCATTGCATAACATTCCACTTCTTTCCCTTAAAAAACTCTTTGGTTGCTTTCGCAGTATGCTTCGGGTTATTGTCCATCTGCATTGTGAAGCGCCGTCCAATGAGTTCTGAAGCATTTGGCTGAATATGAGCAGATAATATTGCCCGAAACACTTCAGAATTCATCCTGCTGCTTTTGTCAGCAGTCACATCATCAATAAATACAAGAGAACCAGTTCCATTGGCAGCCATACATGCCCATGCCATGGCACTGCCACCACCATGCTTCACTGATGAGGTGGTATGCTTTGGATCATGAGCAGTTCCTTTCCTTCTCCATACTCTTCTCTTCCCATCACTCTGGTACAAGTTGATCTTGGTCTCATCTGTCCATAGGATGTTGTTCCAGAGCTGTGAAGGCTTTTTTAGATGTTGTTTGGCAAACTCTTATCTGGCCTTCCTGTTTTTGAGGCTCACCAATGATTTACATCTTGTGGTGAACCCTCTGTATTCACTCTGGTGAAGTCTTCTCTTGATTGTTGACTTTGACACACATACACCTACCACCTGGAGAGTGTTCATGATCTGGCCAACTGTTGTGAAGGGTGTTTTCTTCACCAGGGAAAGAATTATTGGGTCATCCACCACAGTTGTTTTCCGTGGTCTTCTGGGTCTTTTGGTGTTGCTGAGCTCACCAGACAGTTGATTTGGCCACACCTAATGTTTTTGCTATCTCTTTGATGGGTTTGTTTTGTTTTTTCAGCCTAATGATGGCTTGCTTCACTGATAGTGACAGCTCTTTGGATCTCATATTGAGAGTTGACAGCAACAGATTCCAAATGCAAATAGCACACTTGAAATGAACACTGGACCTTTCATCTGCTCCTTGTAAATGGGATAATGAGGGAACAACACACACCTGGCCATGGAACAGCTGAGCAGCCAATTGTCCCATTACTTTTGGTCCCTTAAAAAGTGGGAGGCACATATACAAACTGTTGTAATTCCTACACTGTTCACCTGATTTGGATGTAAATACCCTCAAATTAAATCTGAAATTCTGCAGTTAAAGCACATCTTGTTTGTTTCATTTCAAATCCATTGTGGTAGTATATAGAGCCAAAAAGATTAGAAAAGTGTTGATGTCCCAATATTTATGGACCTGACTGTATCTCTTCCTACTGAATCAATTGGTTGCATGACTGGTTTGAGCTGATGTTTGGTTTCCGAGGGGGTGGGGGGGTATGGGATGTTTTCTTTCTAGTTAGTTGAACTATGTTAGTCCTGAGCTGTTTTTTTTTTGGCCCTGCGAGGCCTGTGGGGGCGGAGCTGGCATTGTGCCTGCTCCATCTCTTTGTGTATGTTAAATTTTATATATGGAAACTTTATTAAGAAGAATTTACAAAAAAAAAAGTAACGCAGTGCCGTATCGCATAAAATGGCCTGGCCATTAATGGGGTAAAACCTTCCGCGGCTTTAAGTGGTTAACAGAACTGAATTGCATTTGCCCAGCAACAGTATATAAAAACAGTCCTAACTTGTTACAACACTCACAGTTTTATACTGCTGCTCAGTAATGATGAAAAAAACATTGGCTGGCAAAGTTGGGGCCCTTAAAGAAAGCAGAGGAACTTGTGCAATATTAGTCCCTTATCAGACCCAGAGTGCGATCTTCCGGGTTTCCGTACACGTGATGTGGTTCAGTTCAAGGCCTCAGACAGGAAAAAAAAAATGCTGTGATTTCCCTTATACAATCCTGCTGAGACAGTCCCTCTTTTAATTCCCTACAAGTGGTGGGAGCTCTGTCTCTAGTACAGTCTGAATATTCATTGATTACATTGGCCCTGGGGTAGTAATCAATCCCCCTAGATAACAAAAGTGCCACATCCTGACTGAATGTATATAGCTGAATAAAAAGAAAATGGACTTTGAAGGCACTAATATGTAAAAAATAAAAAAAATTATTTGCACAGTAGTACAGAAATTAACCTAATTGTACTCTCAGAATACGGAAGAATATAATCTAAAAAAAAAACAAAAACATAGACAAGAACCATGGTAGGACACTCAATGATACAAAATACTCAATCCGTGGGTGTGCATGACGAATCTTCCCACTGAGAATGTGAAAGGCAGAGGAGTGTCCCCAAGGTGGAAGTCCAAAATGTTTCTTGGAAATTTTAAAAGTGGCTCAACATGTTTCGCAATTGTAGTAGAGAGTCAAGTTTGAATATGCATCATAAATATATAGCATACATTTGTGTTTTACTTCCTAAGTACATCAGACACTGTTACCAACATCTAATTCTTACCAGAAGTATCACTTAAAATTGCCCGATGCAATCGCTTCACCCCCTCCCAGGTGTCTCAACCCCAATCCCGTGCCCAAAGAAGGGCGTCCCACCAGGCTGAAATGGTGAAGGAAGAGGAGAACAGTGAGTGACGGGAACATGGGGGTGCACCAACTATCAATAGAAAGAACCAACATAGATTAGGATATGTATCGGTGCCATAAGGCCAACCTGGTAACATTAGCTAATAGCTTACTTGTGGTATGAGGGGATTATAATTGATAGAAAGGTTTGCGGCACGGTAAGGTGGTCCTCAAAGGGTATAGTCACATAGAGCAATTAATTTAGAAAAGGCATAGGTGTGCTGCAAAAAATTAGCATAATTCTCTCAGCAAGCCTTTTATAACAAAAAATACCTGAACTATGAAAAATGTAATAGCAAGATAATACATTAGATCTAAATATATACCTTATAACAATTTGAGCCTGGAACAAGGTTGCTCCCCAGCGGTGTAGCCAATTACTGGGAATTAAGGATAGATTGTATTCCACAGACAGATAATATATCCCTGTGACTATAAAAACATATGAAATGAGGATAGTCTTATTGTCAGGCAAGGGCATTCAAAACAAAGAATAAAAAAAAATAATAATAATAAAGAGAATTAACTTTCAAATCGTAATTACCTAGCCAGAGAACATAGCCGAGGAGCACTCACAAGCTCTTCAAGCTGCACTGCTCATTGTCAATGGGTCTTAAATCCGATCTCTTATCTGTATGGAACATACAGCCAAGAAAAGAAAGAAAAAGTAAGCATAGGGGAAAGGACCCCATAGCGGTTATGGCATATACTAATTTGACAAAGGCAAAGGTTAAGCCTTGCTGTAAATACCTGGCTCGCTCTGTGAGTGCCGCCGTTTCCTACCGCATTAGTTGCGAGCAACTGCTCTCCCCAGTGACATCTGAACCACTGGGGAGGGCGCCTCGCTTAAATGTGCCTCCTGATCACGTGACCGTCATGACGTATGACGTCACGTGAGCCGGCCGAAAGGGTGCACTCCACGTCCATGCCGTAGCAATGCTCACGTCAGGGTGAACTGTTGGCAACCTCCCTGCGCAAGTGTGGGCGGAAGTGCTACCCGTGACGCAGGATGGAAGCGTCAAATTGCCGTCAGGATACCGCCCTGCCAGAAGGCATGGATCGGCATCCGACGGCTTGGATGGCCACATGTTCCTCTCATCATCTCCTCACTACACACCAAGCCTAACAGAAAAGGGAGAAGGAGAGACACCTAGAGGTGGAGGACCACATCGGGCAAAATGGACTGCATGTTAATACATGCTTTTTAAATAAACTGTCAGTTTTGAAAGCAGTCAACTACCATAGTATCTGCTTATATTCCAAGAATGATTCTATTATTTGAAAATAGCTGCGATCAAGGGAAAAGAACATAAAACTAAAAAAACAAAACAAAAACTAATAAAAACCAAATAAAAATCTCAAAACTGCCGAAAAACAAAACATAACATAACATAACATAAACCACCGATATTTCAAAATTTCAAAATTTCCACAGCAATCATTGAAGCGCCAATTATCTAATAAGTTGGCATATCGGCCATCGAAATGCCTCGGCATTAAACCGAACTGGCTGATGTTACTTGCTTGGCCAATAGCCGCCCAAACAGTACCAAGGGGGAACCATCTGTATGGTTGGAGGGCAACTTGGGAGGTGATGGTAGTACATCCCTATATCCCAAGTCGCCGGGGTTACAGACACATAGTCCTCATAGAAAGGGTCGGTAGGATACTATCTCATTAATGCCTGGCGGCCTGGTTGCTTCAAGGCGTTCTATCCAGAGGGTTTCTTTTTGGAGTATACGTTTATCCCAGTTGCCCCCTCGGGTGTCCTGTGGGATTACTTCTAATATCATGAATTTGACCATTGAGGTGTCAAATTTATGATATAATCCCAGATGGCGGCTTACCGGTGTGATCATTTTATCAAACTGTGAGTAGTAAATGTGATCATATATGCGTTGCTTGAACTGTCGGATGGTCTTTCCTACGTAAAATGCCCCGCATCTGCAGATCATAAGATACACTACCCCTTCTGTGTTACATGTGGCATGAAATCGAGGGCAAAAACTTTCGCCATTTGGAAGTTTAAATCTTTTACCTGGAAGTACCCAGGGGCAATAGGTGCATTGTCCACAGGTGTAGAGGCCTCGGTCTACGTTCGCTTGATGACAGTTTGGTTTGTATTCACTGCTTGTTAATCTACTACCTATTGAAGTGGCCCTTCGAAAAACTATTTCTGGGGTATTTCTCACATATTTACCTACTGTAACATCTTCACTGAGTAGGTGCCAATGTTGTTCCAGACACCTTCGCAGTGATGTATGCTGTGCCGAATATTTAGTTATAAATTTAGTAGTTTGCTGATCCACGTTGGTCTTGGGTCTGGAATACAGTAAAGAAGTTCTCTCTTGTCCGTTGGCTTTGTTGTAAGCTCGTCGGAGGAGGCTTTTACTGTATCCCCGTTTAAGCAATCTGGTGCGTAACTCGCCTGCCTGCTGCCTGAAGTCTGCATCGTACGTGCAGTTTCTATGCAGGCGGATGTATTGTGCATATGGTATACTGTGCACTAGAGATATACGGTGGCCACTGTCAGCGTGCAACAATGTGTTACCGGCTGTGTGTTTGCGGTATAGTTTAGTGGCTATATTGTTGCTGGGATCCCTGTATAGAAGTAAATCCAAAAATGAGATGTGTTGCGAATGCCAATCAAAGGTGAATTTTAAATTGTAGTTGTTAACATTGAGTACTTGTAGGAACTCATTGAGAAGGGGCAGAGTACCAGTCCAGATTACGATAATATCGTCAATGTACCTGAACCAGCACATGGTCTGGTCCAGGTACTGGCGATACTCGTTGCTGGAGAAAATCTCTCGCTCCCACCCCCCCAGGTACAGGTTGGCGTAGGCCGGTGCACAACATGTGCCCATTGCCACGCCCTGTACCTGGAGGTAGTGGGAGCCGAGAAATGAAAAGTAGTTGTGTTTCAATATGAAAGACAACAACTGGACTATGAAGGATTGGAATTTCCGTTGTCTGTGATCCTGTTCTTTCAGAAAAACTTCAACAGTTTTCAAGCCTAGATCATGTGGTATACTGGAATACAGCGCTTCCACGTCTATGGTGACAAAGACTGCCTCTGGAGGAATGGCGAGGCCGTCCAGTCTCCTAAGGAGGTCGGACGTGTCCCGCACATATGAAGGCAGGCTTGTCACATGAGGCATGAGAAAAAAATCGATAAATCGGCTAGCATTCTCCGTCATAGAACCTATGCCGGAGATGATGGGTCTGCCTGGTGGCTTACTGGGATTTTTGTGAATTTTTGGAATTGCGTAGAAAATAGGCTCTCTAGGGAAGGCTATGTTAAAGAAATCATAAGTAGATTTATCAATGAGTGCTGCTAAGTAAGCTGTATAAATTAGAAGTTTAAATTCCAATTTATATTGTGCAATGATGTCTGGGGTAATTGGTTTATATCATTCTGGATTTTTCAGAATCTCAAAACACATTGTTTCGTACTGATCACAAGTTTGCAAAACAATGTTTCCCCCTTTGTCTGATGCTTTTATCACTGTGTCCCTCCTTGTTTGTAAACTTTTGAGGGCTCGTTGTTGTCGGAGAGGTAGATTCGCAGGTATATTGGTAGTTGGCATATTCTTGATTTCCCGAACCATGGCTACCAAGAATGCTGCCACCTGTGGGTTTGTATTGAGGTCGGGAAATTGATCTGACTTATTTTTGAAATTTGGCCTTTTTATTTCTGTAATGGCTGGTTGACTGGCATCAATTTGTTGGGTACTGTTAGATTGCCCGTTGTTGGGGTCTGAGTTTTCGTCCAATAAGAGCATTAATTCCTTAAGTGCTCTAAATTCTTTCATTGTGTACTTTTTAATTTGCTCAGAGAGATCTTTTTCGGCCCGCAGTCTTTTCCTGTCGGGATCAAAGATATGGTTGTGAGTACGTTTTCTTGCAAACAAGTATAGGTCTTTTATGACCTCATACTTGTCCATAGTTGCATTTGGACAAAAACTAAGGCCCATTTTGAGTACCATCAATTCATCGGGGGAGAGGGGGTATGGGGTTAGGTTAATTACACTTAATGCTTCATCACTGGTAAATTGGGTGGTTTCCCCCCTAAAGGGGTAGGGGTCAGAGAGGGTCTGGTTGAATTAGAAGGGGGCCCAATAGGGCCCATGTTGCCTCCCTCTGCCCCTCGTGGTATGGTAGAAGAAGTGTTAATGATTTGTGAATTTTGGGGTGTGATTTGTGTGTGCATTTGTTGTATTGCCTGTGCGGCTATTGGGCCCATATATGCATATTGGGACAAGTCAAAACTAGGTGTTTTCCCTTCACCTCTACTCTGACCACCCTGTGCATGGGTATGTGAAGGTGTAAAACCCGCTGTATTGGTCGGTTTTTTCTTGGTGTAAGGAGTGACAGGGTACCCACCACCATGATGACCCCGCTTACGTGATCCGTTGGAGGAATATGCATTATTCGTCGTAGGCATGTGTTGGACCTGTGAGGAAATTGAAGACAAAGAAGAATCAGATTCATAATCTTCTGAAACATAAGTACTAGAACGATTGTTATGTGTTTTATTTTTAAACCCTGGACCACGTCCCCTGGGGGGATTTTCCCATTTGTAGGCGTACCCCTCTGAGAAGGCCATGCGATCTTTGGCTATTTTGGCCTGTTTTTTAGAAATAATTATTTTGTTAAGTCTGTCAAGAATTTTTTTTAGTTCTTGACTTTTCTCAGCAAATTTAGCATGAGCTTTGATAGATTCATATTTTGTGTGTAGAAGGGCCAATTCCTGGTCCAACAAATTAATGTCCTGACTGTATTGGGCCAAAAGTAACTGCATGCAGTTCTGGCTGCATTTATTTAGGACCCCCTCCCAGGATCCCTTGAGATCCTGTGAGGTGTTCCTAATAGTAGGGAACATCTGAATTCTGAGATCCATGGGACTGATATTTTCCCCAATATAGAGTTTGAAGAATTCCATGTGCCAATGCAAATTGGATTTTCGTTTTAATAATTGTTTAAGTTTCTCAAAATAGAGTTTTAAGTCATCATCTTCCCTATTGGTTCCGTTGTAAGATGTATGGAACTCGTTCATAAGACCTGACCAGGCCGTACCTACATAGTCCATTTTCAAAACAGCAATACACACCAATGCCGGGAATTAGGAAAAAGAAAAAGAAAATAAATAATTAAATAAAAAAATATATATCAAAAACCTAACGACTCTGCCTGGGTAGGGCGAGCCTGGTTGATATATACCTTTAATATTGTTTGCCTTTTCCCAAAAAGCAGCTAAAAACCATTTTAAATTATATTAAAGAATAATTCATGTAAATAATTAGTAATATAAGGGCCGTACCACATGAGTGGACAATTTTGGTGCTTCCACACCTAATAGTAATTGAATATTCATTGATTACATTGGCCCAGGGGTAGTAATCAATTCCCCCTAGATAACAAAAGTGCCACATCCTGACTGAATGTATATAGCTGAATAAAAAGAAAATGGACTTTGAAGGCACTAATATGTAAAAAATAACACATTTTATTTGCACAGTAGTACAGAAATTAACCTAATTGTACTCTCAGAATACGGAAGAATATAATCTAAAATAAAAAAACATAGACAAGAACCATGGTAGGACACTCAATGATACAAAATACTCAATCCGTGGGTGTACATCATGAATCTTCCCACTGAGAATATGAAAGGCAGAGGAGTGTCCCCAAGGTGGAAGTCCAAAATGTTTCTTGGAAATTTTAAAAGTGGCTCAACATGTTTCGCGATTGTCTGCGAATCGCTTCTTCAGGAGCTTCTAAATTTCAAAGTAGAGAGTCAAGTTTGAATATGCATTATAAATATATAGCATACATTTGTGTTTTACTTCGTAAGTACATCAGACACTGTTAGTCTAGTACAGTCTGATCACACACACTCTCATGCCGCGTATACACGGTCGGAATTTTTCGACAAGAAAAGTTCGATGTGAGCTTTTGATCAGAAATTCCAACCGTGTGTAGGCTCCATCTGACTTTTTCTGTCGGAATTTCTGTCAACAAAAATTTGATAGCTGGTTCTCAAATTTTCCGACAGGAAAAGTTAACATCGGAAATTCGATCGTCTGTGTGCAATTCCGACGCGCAAAAAAACACGCATGCTCAGAATTAAGCAGAAGAGCCAAACTGCCTATTGAACTTCATTGATCTTGGCTCGTCGTACGTGTTGTACGTCACCGCGCTCTTGACGGTCGGAATTTCCGACAAGATTTGTTTGACCGTGTGTATGCAAGCCAAGTTTGAGCGAAATACCGTCGGAAAAAACATCCATACCCCCTTACCGATACAGACATCTCTTTACTGTCCAGAGGTTTGAATTTCTGCCCCTCTAATCATTTCAATTTATTCAACACCATTTTGGATGTGAATAAACTGGCATGGACTCTCACATTACAGAAGCACTAATTCACTGCTGAACAGGAAAATGAATCATCTTCTTCTTCTACAGACAACACGTCCATTGGTGAGTCCATTCCCTTTTCTTGTATTTTCCCTAATGTATGTGCGTTAATGGATTTAACAGACCTTGCCATCGAATCTGATGTCAACTGTGAAATTTTGCCAGGTGATAATATCGGATGCAATCCGATCTCTTTCAAAACTAAATCAGACTTTTACCCCATCAACTCCAGAGGTAAAGACATGGATCTTTACCAGAAATTTGTTGAAAGAGACCTGTCACTTTTAGCCAGGAATTCACTTAGCAAATGTATAGAAAATTTGTCTGCAGAAGAAAAAATATCACTTGACAAGTTACACAAAGAATCTTCTATAGTGATAAAGAATGCTGATAAAGGTGGAGTCATGGTGGTCCTGGATGCCACTACATATAAACAAGAATCCTTGAGACAGTTATCAGATTCCAAGACCTACCTTAAACTCAAAAGTGACCCCACTGATCCTTTCAGGAAAGAACATTCTTCCCTGTTAGACAGAGCTGTGGCTATAGACATTTTCACGGATAAGGATAAAGAGACTTTAATACCTCCCTTTCCCGTCATGCCTATCTTCCATCACCTCCCTAAATTACACAAGGGACTTTCGCCCCTGACAGGCAGACCCATTGTCGGAGGAATAGACTCTTTAACCACTTGACAACTGGGCACTTAAACCCCCTTCCTAACCAGACGAATTTTCAGCTTTCGGTGCTCTCACATTTTGAATGACAATTACTCAGTCATACAACACTGTACCCATATGAATTTTTTGTCCTTTTTTTCACACAAATAGAGCTTTCTTTTGGTGGTATTTAATCACTGTTAGGTTTTTTATTTTTTGCGCTATAAGAGAAAAAAGACTGAAAATTTTGTAAAAAAATGAATTTTTCTTTGTTTCCGTTATAAAATTTTGCAAATTAGTATTTTTTCTTCATAAATTTTGGCCAAAATTTATACTGCTACATATCTTTGGTAAAAATAAGTACAAATTGGTGCATATTTTTTGGTCTTTGTGAAAGTTATAGAGTCCACAAGCTATGGTGCCAATATCTAAAAATTGATCACACCTGAAGTACTGACGGCCTATCTCATTTCTTGAGACCCCAACATGCCAGAAAAGTACAAATACCCCCCAAATGACCCCTTTTTGGAAAGAAGACATTCCAAGGTATTTAGAAAGAGTCATTGTGAGTTTTTTGAAGTTGTCATTTTTTCCCACAATTCTTTGCAAAATCAAGATTTTTTTTTTTTCACAAAATTTTCATATTAGCAGGTTATTTCTCACACCCAGCATATGCATACCACAAATTACACCCCAAAACACATTCTGCTATTACTCCTGAGTATGGCGATACCACATGTGTGAGACTTTTACACAGCGTGGCCACATACAGAGGCCCAACATGCAGGGAGCATCTTCAGGCGTTCTGGAGCACCCAGGCCAATTCTGACATTTCTCTCCTACATGTAAAAATCATCATTTGTTTGCTAGAAAATTACATAGAACCCCAAAACATTATATATGTTTTTTTAGCAAAGACCTTAAAGAATACAATGGTGGTCGTTGCAACTTTTTATCTTGCACAGTATTTGCGCAGAAATTTTTCTAACGCGTTTTTTACGGAAAAAAACTGTTTTGTGCTTAAAAGAAAAAAAAAACAGTAAAGTTAGCCCAATGTTTTTGCATAATGTGAAAGATGAAGTTACGCCGAGTAAATAGATACCTAAAATGTCACCCTTCAAAATTGCACACGCTCGTGGAATGGCGCCAAACTTCGCTACTTAAAAATCCCCATAGGCAACGCTTTTAAATATTTTTACTGGTTACATGTTTTGAGTTACAGAGGAGGTCTAGGGCCAAAATTATTGCTCTCGCTCTAACGTTCGCAACGATACTTCACATGTGTTGTTTGAACACTGTTTTCATATGTGGGCGGGGCTTACGTATGCGTTCACTTCTGCATGCGAGCTCGCGGGGGCAGGGGCGCTTTAAAAAAAATATATATTTTATTGTTCATTTTACTTTATTTATTTTAGTTTGACATGTTTTTCCAAATTTTTTTTTGATCACTTTTATTCCTATTACAAGGAATGTAAACATCCCTTGTAATAGGAATATGGCATGACAGGTCCTCTTTACAGTGAGATATGGGGTCAATAAGACCCCACATCCCACCTCTAGGCTGGGAAGCCTGAAAAAAAAAAAAAAAAAAAAACAATCTTGGCTTTGATCGTAGCGGTGAGTCGGTAGAAGCACCGGAGGGCGGCGGGAGGGGGGGCATCCCCTCTCACCTCCCGTAAGAATGATCAAGCGGTGGAACAGCCGCTATGATCATTCTTATGGTGTAGGGAATCGCCAGCTGAAAAAGCGAATATCTGAATGATGCCTGTAGCTGCACCCATCATTCAGATATCCCCGCATAAAGTTAAGGACGTCATATGACGGCCGGCGGGCGGGAAGTGGTTATTGCGGAGTATTGCCGGGTATTGCGGAGTATTGCCGGGTATTGCGGAGTATTGCCGGGTATTGCGAAGTATTGCCGGGTATTGAGGAGTATTGCCGGGTATTGTGGAGTATTGCCGGGTATTGTGGAGTATTGCCGGGTATTGAGGAGTATTGCCGGGTATTGCGGAGTATTGCCGGGTATTGCGGAGTATTGCCGGGTATTGCGGAGTATTGCCGGGTATTGAGGAGTATTGCCAGGTATTGTGGAGTATTGCTGGGTATTGTGGAGTATTGCTGGGTATTGTGGAGTATTGCCGGGTATTGTGGAGTATTGCCGGGTATTGCCGAGTATTGCCGGGTATTGCCGAGTATTGTGGGGTATTGCCGGGTATTGAGGGGTATTGCCGGGTATTGAGGGGTATTGCCGGGTATTGAGGAGTATTGCAGGGTATTGAGGAGTATTGAGGAGTATGGCAGGGTATTGCGGAATATGGCAGAGTATTGCACAGTATGGCAGGGTATTGCACAGTATGGGCAGAGTATGGGCAGGGTATTGCACAGGGTATTGCAGAGTATTGCACAGGGTATTGTACAGGGTATTGGCAGGGTGTATTGCATAGTATTGCACAGGGTATTGCAGAGTATTGCACAGGGTATTGCACAGGGTATTGTACAGGGTATTGCAGAGTATTGGCAGGGTATTGCACAGGGATGGCTGAGCAGGGATGGATGGATGGCTGGATCTGTGACTACAATTGTCACAGATCCAGCCCACAGCTGACATGGGGGAGGGAGCTGACATGATCCGCTCCCTCCCCTCTCCTCTCACACTGTACCGATCGGTACAGAGAGGGGAGGGAGGAACCGGCGTCATCACATGACGCCGGTCTGTTTACAAGTGATCGCTCCGTCATTTGACGGAGCGATCACGTGGTAAACGGCCGCGATTAGCGGCCATCTACCGTGATCCGTGATGCGCCGGGTCTTCCGGACCCGGCGGTCACGGACATATCCTGGAGCGTGCCCCAGGGGGTGCGCGGCAGCAAGATTCTGGGAGGACGTCCCTGGGACGTCCACCCTGGATAACTCGACCGCGCTGTGGACGTCTTTTGTACATGGCGCGGTCGGCAAGTGGTTAAACGAACGTTTGGGACAATGGGTGGATGAACAGCTACAACCACTAGTCTTGGATTTGCCGGGGTACATTTGTGACACCAATCATCTACTCACCAATTTGAAAGACATTACATGGCAGGACAGTTATCGGTGGATTTCCTGTGATGTTTCCAACTTATATTCCTCTATACCACACGCGTTGGGACTACAAGCGGTATCTTTCTTTTTACAGAAATCAGGACGTTTTTCTCTTATGTTGCAAGAATTTATCATCATGTGTCTGGAATACCTTTTAACCCATAATTTTTTTATGTTCGACGGGGAGTACTACCTCCAGATGTGCGGAGCCTCCATGGGCGCCAAATTCTCACCGTCTCTGGCCAATCTTTACATGGGATGGTGGGAGAGGCTATGCATGTTTGGACCTGGTAGTCCCCGCTGAATAGACACCGTATTCTTTTGTAGGTATATAGATGACCTCCTGTTCATCGTAAACGATTCTTGTGAAGACCTCCAATCATAGCTAGTGTACATGAATGATAATCCACTCAATTTACACTTTACAGGCACACTAAATGCTAAAACCATTGATTTTTTAGACGTGAGGCTCACGGGTGAGAATCATGCGATCATTTCAAATCTGTACAGAAAGCCCAGTGCAGGGAATACCCTCTTAAGGGCAGACTCAAGCCACCCAGGACACACGGTACAAAACATCCCAGTCGGGCAATTCCTTAGACTCAGAAGGCTCTGTAGCAGAGATTCAGATTTTGAAATTGAAGCAAAAGCCATGTCAGCCAGATTTGAAAGTAGGGGCTATTCCAAATCGGCAATTAACAGAGGATTACAGATAGCCAAAAGGACATCTCGGGACATTTTGCTTTCAAAAAAATCCATTAATGCACACAAACGAGGCAGGGCTAAAAGTAAGAGTGAAAATAGAAATAACAACAAAAACAACAAAACAGACAATTTCATTCCCACTTTTTCCACCTCATATAGCATGGAATATCATAAAATAAGGCAAATTGTCACAAAGTATCTCCCCATTTTATCACATGATCCAATATATGCTGATATCCTTAAAGGAGGAATTCGCACAGTATCAAGGAGGGCACCATCTCTGGGTAGTCTTTTGTCGCCCAGCCTTTTTTCTTTCACAAAAAACACTTCTGACAGCTGGCTCTCTTTTAAGGGTACCTTCAGATGTGGCGGACGTAACTGTGCTTACTGTCCATTTATCCAGAGAGGTGATACCATCACCTCAAAGTCTACAGGAAAATCACATAAATTGCATTCTTTTATCAACTGTAACACACGTTACGTCATATATGTCATCACATGCAACATATGTTCAATACAATATGTAGGCAGGACCACTAGGAGACTAAAAGACCACCTGTATGACCACCTTTATGATATCGAAACGGACCATTTAACAAATGTAGCGCGACACTGGAATGAAGTCCATTGCAAAGACACCTCCAGTTTGGCTATACAAGGTGGGGAGAAAGTGGTGAAACCTTTGAGAGGTGGTGACAAGTTCAATCTACTGTGCAAACAAGAAGTACGGTGGATTTTTATTTTAAATACCAGACGCCCTTTTGGATTAAACTTTTAATGGGACATATCCCACTTTTACTGATTGTTTTTCTGTTAACCCCTCTCTCTTTTCACCATCTCCTCCACATATGGCGGTCTTTTCTTGACAATGTTTTCAACAACCACTCTACGGGATACATAT
Source organism: Rana muscosa (assembly GCA_029206835.1). NCBI lineage: Eukaryota > Metazoa > Chordata > Amphibia > Anura > Ranidae > Rana > Rana muscosa. Next base: position 803,949,323 of record CM055117.1, on the reverse strand, counting down.
GTCATACAAAAGGAGTCTGCACATTACATGCTCTTGTATATATAAAAATTGATAAGGACACTCGATACTAGAGCCGACTTCTCGCATATGTTAATATTACATCCAGTATTCCTAGCTAGCCCTCCATATCTTTCCGTTTGGTTAAACAGTCGATAGATACATTATGATTTTTCTTAGACATTTGGCATTCAGATTCCATACATCCTTATTTGCGCCATAATTTTGCAGTTTGCCACATGGGTTGCAGGATCGCTACCACGCACCAATATATGCCATTCATTTTCCAGTCAGCCATGCAAGGTTTTATTGTTCTGTTAAGGTCTGATAATTGCCTCTCTTGCCTCTTTTGCCCCTGTCTACAATCTCCTTATGATGTCCATATTGTATCAAGCACCTCTAGTGAACCTCCCATATCATTTTGTTCCTTAAATAAGATATATACTAATATTCTCGCTAGACATCGGACATTTTGATTCCACACACATTCATTTGTGTCACAATGTCTGCGGTATGTCATATAGGTTGCACGATTGCTATGGGGACCTATTGTTCTGCTTGGGACTGACAGCGGCATTTCTTTTCTGTCTACAATCTCCCAAAAATGTCCATATTGTACCCAGCACTTCTAGTAAACCTTCCATATCATTTTGCTCCTTAAATAAGATACATATTGATATTCTTGCCAGACATCGGACATTTTGATTCCAGAGACATTCATTTGTGTCACAATGTCTGCGGTCTGCCACATAAGTTGCACGATTGCTATGAGGACTTATTGTTCTGCTTGGGTCTGACAGCGGCACTTTTTGTCCCCTCCCTTTATAGCCATTTGATAACCAAATATGTAGTCTTTGAATTTTATATATCCTTCCTTCATAATTGAGCATTCATGCCATAATATATATAGGATACAGTCACACTTTTGGTTGTTTTCCTGCTCTCGTTTTTCTTCTTCCCCAAAAACCTTCATTCATATTGGGTTCTTTTCTTTTCTTAAAGCAGAAGTAAACCCATCCATAAAACACGGCACGTGCCGGAAATGTAACACTCCCATTGGTTGTGCTCTCAACCAAACTGTCAAACCATCCAATGGCTGGTGTCTAAACTGATCACATGTGCAGCATCATTGCAGTTATAGACTAAACAGAGCCAAAGATGGCAGCTTCCTTGGCTGAAAACGATAGGGGGGTTTACTTACACTTTAAATACAATCCTTGTTGTCATTGCATCTGAACCATCAATTGTATATAATATTATAGTTTTTACACTCCACCACCATATAGTTATAGTTATTATACCAAAAATATATGGATACTTTGGTTCAGATGACAATGGCGACAATACGACCTGTATTCATATTCTGATATAGGGGTTCGCTTCTTTATTCATCCATTATTGTGCACGCCTTTTGGAGGCCATATAATTCATTTATCATTAATTCAAAAATACTTTACAAAACAAATACTTTTTAAGTGTTTAACAACGGAAAAAAACAAAATAACATAAGATAAAAAGACATAATATACAGTACAAAACACATAAATACATACATGAATAATGTTAACAAGTAAAGTCTGTTGTGGTTAGAGTAGTTACTGTTTATTATGTTTATTATATTTATTTTGCCCCTCTATTAATGGACACACAGGATGAATAAGTTTTATCTATAGTTATAGAACAACAAAATATTTTTAATATGTATTACAATTATAAAACTATATTGTGTTTTCATGTTTAGTTTTTAGTCTAATCTATTAATTTTTGCGCTTGGGACATGCAGGTGTCTGTATATACACACACACTATTTTTCATGATTCTTTTCTGTTTTCATGAATTTAGTATCATGTACACATACACACCTGGTTTTTGCTTCCAGTTTGCATTCACTCCACTTATTTATGACTATACTAATATCACGCACAATGGGTTTTCCCTTTCCCTTTCAAAAATCATCCCCGCCAGGATGCACTACACATTTTCTTCCTCGTACATCACGGGACACAGAGCGGCATAGTCATTACTATGTGGGTTATATAGAATTACCTTCAGGTGCTGGCACTGGCAACTTCCAAAACAGGAAGTACCCTCCCCTATATAAGCCCCTCCCATCCGGGAGCACCTCAGTTTTTTGCCAGTGTCTAAGGTGTTGGCCAAGGTTAACATGTATTCATCTGGGCTTGTGTACAGGTTCTCTGGGCCTTAGCAAGCTATTCCGGATCCGACCAAAAAAGCTTCATAGCTAAACGGTCGGTACCCGGGCCTTGCAGAGAAGAGCAAGGTTTTGCCTGTAATGCCTCTCTTAGGAGGGCTGGACCCTGGGATCCAGAGCTCTGGTCATACCCAAAACCAAGAGGCTATCTGTGCAGGGTGCTATACAGGTCCAGGGGAGTGGAATCCTTGGCAACCCGGTCCCTGAAGGTCTAGTACAATGCCTGCCGCGAGAGGTGAAGTTTGGGCTTCTGTGGGCCAAACAAAGTCCTGCGGCGGGGAAGAGGTAAGTGGGGGCCCCTCAGGAACTTGGTTCTATTGAGGGGACCCCCAAGCCTAATATGTCTTTCTGCCTGTTACCTAAAGGTATTCCCGCTAATAGCTGTATATGCCTAAAAAATCCTAGAAATGTCTTTTCATAAAGGAAGTTTTAAAAAAAAAAAACTGTAAACCTGGAAATGTTTTTCATAAAGGAGGTTTTGAAAAAAAAAAAAAGACAAAAGTGCGGTACCTGTGTTTGTCCACTGGAGGCCGCTGTGGAACGTCTTTTTTTCTTAGGACTATTCCTTCCATGGTGAAAGTCCAGGCAGATGAGTGAGCTCTCTATCAGGGAAGCTGCATTCCTCTGTCATGCTGCCAAGTAGTTTCTTTCCATCCCCAGGTCCTGGTGAAACAAGGACCCTGGCTCCTCTCCCTACATAGCGCCAAGAGCGCACACGTGCACGCGCGCGCGCGCACACGCTTTCTCTTAAAGATTTCGCTTCAAAAAGGGGGCGGAGCCTGGCGGATGACGCGCTCTGTGCGCCAAGCGCTTCTGCGCATGTGCGGGCGTCCCAGCAAGATAAAAGGACTCAGTCCACACTGCTTGCTATGGACACAGAGCATAAAAAGGAGCTGGTAGCATGGTATAGGGGCTTACAGCGGGCGGTTGATACAGGCATCCCCAGAAAGATGCATTGGTAGACACCCACTGATGTACATAGCAGCAAATTGCATTAGACTATTTCAGTAAAGGGGTGTATTGCGGCTGGAATACCTCAGCTTTGAACTAAGGAATATGCCGCCTAAAAAACTCTGGGATATACCTCTCAGGAAGGATAGGGGGTCTCCATCGGGCTCTGAGGATCTTGAGCAGTCATCTGCACCTTCCTCCCCTGAAAAATCAGAGGTTAATGCCCATAAGGAACCCCCGGGAGTGCCAGGTACTGCGGCTGTCCTCAGTCCACCTGCTCCTGCATATATAACAGAGGAGGTTTTTGCCTCAACTCTGGAGGGATTAGAGCAGAGATTGGCAGCATTGATCGCTTCTTCTCTACAGGAAAGAAAGCGCGCCAGATCTCCATCACCTCCATCAGAGTGCCTGTTGGCAGAGCAACAGTCCCAGGAAGGGATTGACCTACCTGAAGGGGATCAGGAGGAGGTTAACTCTGTTTTTGAGGAATCGACAGTAGATGAACCATTTTCAGCATCACAGACTGAAAGATTGTGGGTCCAGACCCTAACTGACATGGTTCGATCTGCATTTAAAATGCCTCTTGTTGAACCATCAACTACTGCTGTCTCCTCATTGGGGTCGCTAAAAGCTCCCCAGATTAATTGCTCCTTTCCAATTCATCCATTATTGGAAGGACTTATATACCAGGACTGGGAACATCCTGATAAACTATTTGTTCCACCTAAGAAATTTCAGGTGATCTATCCCATGGAGGAAAAGTTCACCCAGAGATGGAATGTTCCTACGGTGGACGCAGCCATCTCTTCTGTGAACAAATCACTGACATGTCCAGTAGATAATGTTCAAATGTTCAAGGATCCAGTAGATAAAAAATTGGAATCTTTATTAAAATCTGCTTTTTCCAAAGCAGGGGCTGTTACACAGCCAGCAGTGGCAGCTATTGGGGTCTGCCAAGCTTTAAAGGATCAGATGAAAATGGTCCTGAGGGATTTGCCAGACCAGCAGGCCCAGGCTCTGGCTGATCTGCCTAGAGCATTATGCTTTGCGGTTGACGCCATCAAGGATTCCATCCATCAGGCCTCCCGCCTCACGCTGTCTTTGGTACGTATGCGTAGGCTTCTGTGGCTCAAGAACTGGTCTGCTGAGGCTCCCTGTAAGAAGCTCTTAGTTAGCTTCCCATTTCATGGGGAACGCCTTTTTGGCGAAGACCTGGATAAGTATATCCAGAAGATTTCCAGTGGTAAAAGTACTCTCTTACCAATTAAAAAGAGGTCTAGGGGTCCATCTTTTAAGAGGACTACCTCTCCTATCCCTGGGACGTCTGCTACTAAGCAGTTCCGACGGCCTCCTCGGTCAAACTCAGGGGGTAAAAATCAGGGACAGTCACAGGGTAATAAGAAACCCTGGATCCGAAGAGGTACTAAACCAGCCTCCAACTCAAGCCTATGAAGGGCTGCCCCCACTCAAACGGGTGGGGGGGAAGACTTCAGTTGTTCGCAGAGACCTGGCGGGAGACGACCAAAGACAGATGGGTGCTCTCCGCAGTAACTCTGGGATACAAGTTGGAGTTAAAAGAGTCTCCTCCTTTCCATTTTATGTGGTCAGGCATGCCAAAAGACCCTCTGAAAAGAGGGTCTCTCCTAGTGGCGTTAGAACAACTATTGCTCCAAGGAGTAATTATGGAGGTTCCTATGGAAGAGTGGGGATTGGGTTTCTACTCAAACCTTTTCACAGTCCCGAAACCAAACGGGGACATAAGACCCATATTGGACCTAAAGAGTCTAAACAAATTTCTAAACATCCGGTCCTTCCGGATGGAGTCGATCCGATCGGTCACCGCTGCCCTACAGGGGGAGGAATGGTTAGCCTCGATCGACATCAAAGATGCTTACTTGCGGTGGCCAAGATGGCGCAGGGAGCGGACGCTTGATTACTGGGCTCCCGCTCTGAATCCTAATCCTTCTCCATCCTGTCGTGGATTTACCCCGGAGATCCTGTAAAACCTCCTAAAACACTCCCGGGGCTCTTGGGGAATGTGTAAAGGCAACAAGGGGACACAGAGGAGAAGGGGACTGGACGCTGCCTGCACGCCGCCGAAGCCTGGGCCTACATCACCGCCAACGTCCCACATGGAGACACAGACGGCATCCTCCTCAGACGGAGCCATCCGGGCGGGCTCGCCGGCTTTCGATGCCCTGATGCAGGCAATTCTGGGATGCCAATCAGCGCTCACGGTCAAGATAGACCATGTTCAGGCTGAAACCGCCCTCATCCGCCGCAACATGGACAGGTTCCGGGACCGGATGGCGGAGGCGGAGAGGAGGATCTCGGGCGCAGAAGATACGCAGAGGGAGCAACATGCGGACTTGCAGATCCTTAAATCCAAGGTGCGGGCCCTGGAGGTAAGAGCAGAGGACGCCGAGAACCGGAACCGCAGGAATAACCTGCGGGTCCTGGGCCTACCGGAGGGTGTGGAGGGCTCAGATCCGGTCGCATTTATGGAACATCTCCTTCCCACACTGCTCCCAGAGGCCCGCTTCTCCTCGCATTTCTCCATTGAACGGGCGCATCGAGTCCCGGCCCTCCGAGGTCCGTCCGGAGCGCCGCCGCGCACTTTTATTTTTAAGCTCCTCCACTACAGGGATAGAGACACTGTCCTCCGTTCGGCCCGTGTGCAAGGGGATTTGAAATATCAGAACACAAAGCTGCTGATCTTCCCTGATTATTCTGTAGAAACTCAGAGGCAGAGGAAATCGTTTGACCCAGCCCGAGCCATCCTGAGAGCTAAAGGCATCAAGTACAGCATGCTTTTCCCCGCCAAGCTGAGGGTCCAAGATGGAGATCGCTTTGAATTCTTCACATCACCCAGGGAGGCGGTGGAGTGGGCTGAATCCCTTCGTGCCTGAAGACCCTCCATCTGCACCCACTGACTGTGAGTATGCCCCGGGGGGGCTTGGTAAGTTGAACTCCTCCAATCCCCCCTGCTGCCTTTCCATGGGGACCTGATCCCTCTTCTCCTGATGCTCATCATACTCCCCACTTATGGACTCTGATCTGTCCCCCTCTAGCAATTCTGTACTCTCCATGAGAGACTGGGGACAAAAACTGCCTGTGTGAGCTGGAGAGGGGTGTTATGCTCTGGAGGGACACCCCACCCCCCCCCGGTCATTAGATGCTGCTCAGACCTTTGTGGGACTCAACACATGACCCTTTTACCCAAGAAGAATGCCCCCGGAACATCCGGGAGATCCATGACACATATCCTGCATTGGATTCACAAGCTTGCCTTACCCAGTTTGTTGGTGAGGGGCCTGTTGCCTCTTGCTCACTGCCCTCATGTTCAGCAAATGGGCTGACAATTGTTTGGGGACTCAGGCCTTCCTCCGGGGACGGGGGGGGGGGCGGGGTGGGGGGGAGTTTGGGAAAGTTGAGCTGTATTTTTGGCTCCCAGTTGATGATTACTTGTTATGTGACAGATGTGTTCTTGGTGGTGACTGTTATACTGCTGTGGAGGCCCGGTTCTCCCCCTGACCCGGGAGGAAGGGGTGGAGGAGCCCCGGGCCTCGTTATATGTATTTATCCTCTTTATTGTGTCTCAGGATATGATGATGGCTGAGCTTGATGTCCTCTCCTGGAACACACGGGGTATGAACTCTCCGATTAAACGTTCACTGGTCTTCCAGTTTATTAAAAAATATACCCCGCACATCTGTGTGTTGCAGGAGACGCACCTGGTGGGCAGCAAAACAATGAGTCTGAAGAAGCCATGGGTGGGACATCATTACCACTCAACCTATTCTAATTATGCCAGGGGTGTCAGTGTGTTGGTGGCAAAAACCCTCCCATTTAAACTGTTAGATTTAATCCTGGACCCTGATGGCAGATATATACTGCTCCATGCCTTAATACATGGTGTTCCCTGGGTGGTGGTGGCTCTTTACTTGCCCCCCCGGCCTCCATTGCACTCCTGAATCTACTCATGGCCAAGCTGGCCCAGTTCCCCCCAGACAATGTCATCCTTCTGGGGGATTTCAATTTAGTGCCGGACTCTGATAGGGACAGATGTGCTGCAGCGGGTGCGACCCGCCAGGGCCTAGCCACTTGGGCTGATACCTATGGCTTTACTGATGTATGGAGGTGGAAATATCCCCATTCCAGAATGTTTACCTGCCACTCAGCCACACACAAATCATTTTCTAGAATTGACCTTGCATACGTGGCGGCGCCTGTCCTTCCCAGAGTCCGGAAAATAGCTATCCTCCCTCGCGGAATCTCCGATCATGCCCCACTGTTGCTGTCCCTGGAGCTGACCGCGGATCCCTCAGACAGACTTTGGAGACTCTCCAGGTTCTGGATCTCGGATAAGGATGTCGATTCTAGATTTCACCCCATCCTTCAGGTGTTCTGGGAGGAGAATCTGGGGTCGGCCGGGGACAGCTCCACATGGGATGCCTTTAAGGCCTCCTCACGGGGACACTATCAAACTATCATAGCTGCGGTGAGAAGGGAACGTAGAGTAGATCTTGAGAGGGTGGAGGGGGAGGCGTCGGCGACGGAAGCCCTCTATGTTCGAACACGCGACCCGACACACTATACCCAACTCCAATCTCTAACGCAACAGGCCTTACTCCTTCGCACTTCTCTCACGCAAAAAAAAAGCTTCTTCATCAATCTCAGCGGATATTTGAGCAAGGGGACAAAACGGGAAGACTCCTTGCATGGCTGTCTAGAGAACAGTCCGGGGTGGCGACCATAGCACAAATACGGGACCAGGATGGGCACCTACTCTCTACTCCCCAGGACATTAACCGCAGCTTTGCCGAGTACTATCAGCACCTGTACACTTCCAGGGTGACATATGATCAGACAGACCTTGACCGTTACCTAGCCGAGATTGATATACCGGTCCTTACGACAGTAACTGCCAATAAACTGGACGCCCCAATAAAGTTAGAGGAAATTCAGTCGGCCTTGAAGGGGATGCAGACAAATAAAACCCCGGGCCCGGAGGGGTTCCCGGTGGAATTTTACAAGACATATATGGAGGACCTGGCCCCTAGACTGCTCCGGACTCTAACGCACGCATTCGACTCGGGGGCCCTCCCAGACTCGATGAGCGAGGCAGTCATAGTTGTTATTCCCAAGCCGGGCAAAGACCCCCTGCAGTGCTCCTCGTATCGCCCCATTTCCCTCCTAAATGTAGACGCCAAGGTCTTGGCGAAAATTCTAGCGAACCGCCTTACTACGGTAATCACAGCTCTGGTCCACCCAGACCAGACAGGATTTATGCCGGGGAGGGGTACTGACATTAACATCCGTAGGTTGCACACGCATATAGCGAGTGCTGACCCAGATGCCCCAGGAGTGGTGGCCTCACTCGACGCGGAGAAGGCTTTCGACTCGGTCGAGTGGGGCTACCTATGGTCGGTTCTTTCCAGGTACGGGTTTGGCCCGAACTACCTGAAGTGGATACAAATGCTGCTTTATGCACATCCCAAGGCCCGCATCCGTACTAACGGCACACTGTCGGGTCCTTTCCTCCTAGAGAGGGGGACCCGGCAGGGATGCCCACTATCCCGATCCCTTTTTGCCCTGGCCATGGAGCCACTTGCCGCACATATTAGAGGAGACCCCTCGATCAGGGGCATTCGTGTAGGTTCCTTGGAGGAAAAACTTTCGTTATATGCCGATGATTCCCTCCTTTATTTAGCGGATAGCTCCGCCTCCCTGGACTCTGCCCTGGCACAATTTGACACTTTCGCCCAATACTCAGGGATCCGTATCAACTGGGACAAATCAGTGTTATTCCCCCTCCAGGCGTCGGTACCATCGACCCCCTCCCACACGCCAGTGACCTGGGTGGAGACGTTCACATACTTGGGGGTAAAAATAGGCCCCAGGCTGAAAGAATATTTGACTAGGAACCTATTCCCCCTGTTGGAACAGCTAATACGGAGTTGCGCCGGCTGGCGTAGTCTCCCGCTCTCCCCAGTAGGGAGGGGAAATTTAATTAAAATGATCTATCTCCCCAAGTTCCTGTACTTCTTTAGACAGACCCCCACTCCTATTCCCCGTTCTTTCTTTAAAAAAATTGACAGTGTAGTGTCCTCCTTTATTTGGGCAGGGCGCCCCCCTAGGGTGGCTCGACGGTCCCTTTATCTCCCCTTGTCTGCGGGAGGTTTGGCCCTCCCAAATTTCCTTCTATACTACTGGGCGGCGGTCCTGGTCACGGTGTGGTGGTGGTTCTCCCAGCCGGAGCAGAACCCTGCTGTCACCCTCGAGGCGGCTCTCCTTGGGTCATATGCAGCTCTTTCCAACCTAGTTTTCAGGGGACCCAGGGCACATCCTCGAGTGACCGAACCAATGAAGACTACCATTAGGGTGTGGCAGACCTCCAGGGCCTCGGGGATCAAACCCCTTACGCACTCCCCACACACCCCGTTGTGGGGCAATCCCTTGCTCCCCCACCTTAATTCAGTACCTGACCCGGCAGCCTGGGCTAACCACGGGGTTGTAAAACTCAAACATGTTATGGTGGACGGGAAAGTTGCGGCGTTCTCGAGTCTGAAACGGACCCATCGACTCCCCTCATCTTTTTTCTTTCGATATTGGCAACTCAAGCATGCCATTAACGCGCAATTCCCGGAGCCCATTATCCTTGAGTCGGATCGAGTTGAGAGAAGACTTATGTCTGGAACGATGGAGAGGCCCCTCTCCACCCTTTATCTATACCTTACGATAGCCTATGACGCCAACACAATTCCTCTCTTCCATAAATGGAGGGAAGACATTCCCGACCTAGATGAGGAAACCTGGGAGGAACTGGTTTCCTCCTATATTCCGTCCATGATTGCGTCCAGGGACCGTTTCATACAGCTCAAATTCCTACATAGAGCATACTACACTCCACAAAGCCTGGCCAGCATCTATCCCTCCTTGAGCCCGCTATGTGGAAGATGTGGAAGGGATGAGGGCTCCTTCTTCCATATGGTCTGGACCTGCCCAAGGATCCAGCCTTACTGGCAGGAGGTAGCAGAGACCGTGGGGAGAATTGGTGGCATAGACCTGACGCCGGATCCTAAGCTCTTTCTGCTTAGTTTCCTGGGAGACATGGAGGGGAGTAGATACACCAAACTCTGTGTAACCTTCTTACTGTTCTACGCCAGGAGAGAAATCCTTTTAAAATGGAGGAGTACAGAGGTCCCCTCTGGGGCCTCCTGGGAGGCTACGGTTAATAGGGTGCTGCCACTTTACAAGATTACATATGAGAGTAGGAACTGCCCGGTAAAGTTTGACAAGATCTGGTCCTCCTGGTTGGACGGGTGGGGAGATGGCCTCATGGGCACATGACACCTGGCCACAGACGATGAAGAACCTGGTAGTGGAGCTGATGAACTCTGTGATGTCTCCTGACTTATTTCCCTTCTCCTCCTCTGCCCTTCCCCCCTCTTCCCTCTTCCTTCGCGTCCGGCCTCCCCTCTCATCCTGCTTTCCCCCCCCTTTTTTTTTTTCTTTCTCTCCCTCCCCCTCCCCTTCCCCGACCCCCTTTTCCTACTGCCTTCCCCCTCTTTCCCCCTCCCTCACTCCTCCCCCCCTGGTAGCCTACTCCCCACTGGCTGCCCCTTTGTTCCCCCCCTCCCCCCGTGTTGGGGGGCTGGGGAACCCCTGGGTAGAGTACCCCTGCGGTAACTCCTACTGTACCCCTGGTTCATAGTATGATGTAAGGACCCTGTCAGTATATGTTCCTGAGTGTTCCCCCGAATATTTTTCTCTGATTGTACAGCTAAGCTCACTTTGCCTACTAACTCTGTATTATGCCTGAGACTTTATTCTGTCACTGTTGTATTATCCTATTTTTTCGAAATAAAAACCTTTTCTGTTAAAAAAAAAGATGCTTACTTGCATGTTCCCATCTTTCCAGGTCATCAAAAATTTCTACGCTTTGCAGTAGAAGGGCGCCATTTTCAGTTCAGAGCCTTACCATTCGGTCTGGCCACAGCACCACGAGTGTTCACAAAAATTCTGGCCCCACTGTTGGCCGATCTAAGAACACGAGGTGTAACGATAATGGCATACCTAGACGACCTGTTGTTGATGGACCACTCAGTTGCCAAGCTAGAAGTGGTAATTGTCGATACAATCAAGTATCTAGAATCTCACAGTTGGGTCATCAACCTGGACAAGTCAGCCCTACAGCCAGTAAAAAGCCTGGTATATCTAGGGCTACGGCTGGATTCAGACCAGAGGAAGATTTTCTTACCTCTAGACAAGGTATCCTCTTTGAGGGGCTTGGTCCGTCTGCTTTGTGCAAAAAGACAGCCGTCCATACGCCTATGCATGAGGCTGCTAGGAAAGATGGTAGCATCATTCGAAGCTGTGCCATACGCCCAATTCCACTCAAGGAATTTGCAGAGGGCCATATTGTCAGCCTGGAACGGAAAAATTCAGGCTCTAGACTTCCCGATGGCTTTGTCCCCTTCCGTTCGGAAGAGTCTCTGCTGGTGGTTGATCCCCCAGAATCTCCAGAAGGGAAAACCCTTCAGTCCGATATCCTGGAAGGTGGTCACTACAGATGCCAGCCTTATAGGCTGGGGGGCAGTGCTGGAGCAATGGTCTCTCCAGGGCAGATGGTCAAATGTAGTAAAAACCCTGCCCATCAATCTCTTAGAGATACGAGCAGCCCGGTATGCCCTAGTAGCCTGGACATCCAAACTCCAAGGGTCCCCTGTCAGAATTCAATCAGACAATGCCACAGCAGTGGCATATATCAATCATCAGGGAGGCACCAGGAGTCGTGCAGCCCAGAGGGAAGTAAGTCACATCCTGGAATGGGCAGAAAAGCATGTCCCATGTATATTAGCTGTCTTCATTCCAGGGGTGGAGAATTGGAAGGCGGACTTTCTGAGTCGCCAACAGTTATGCCCAGGGGAATGGTCCCTTCATCCCGAGGTCTTCCGAGCAATATGTCAGCGGTGGGGAACACCGGATGTAGATCTACTACCATCCAGATTCAACGCAAAGGTGGACAGATTTGTCTCCCGGACAAGGGATCCCCTCGCTTGCGGCTCGGATGCTCTGGTGTTCCCTTGGGATCAGTTCAGACTGATATATGCATTCCCTCCGCTACAATTGTTGCCTCGACTCCTTCGCAGAGTCAGGTTGGAAAAGAAGCCGGTGATCCTGGTGGCTCCAGCGTGGCCCCGAAGGGCCTGGTACGCGGAGATCATAAAAATGTCTGTGGGGAGTCCTTGGACCCTTCCACGTCGTCCGGACCTGCTTTTGCAAGGACCGATATACCACCCTTCCTTACTAACTCTAAGTTTAACGGCCTGGCTATTGAATCCCACATCCTGAAGAAGAGAGGTCTCTCTAACTCTGTGGTATCAACTATAATCAATGCCAGGAAGCCTGTATCCAGGCAGATCTACTATAGAGTTTGGAAGGCGTACATCACTTGGTGCGAGGCCAGAAAATGGCATCCACGTAAGTACGTTATAGGCAGAATTCTGGACTTCCTACAGTGGGCTGTAGACAGGAAGTTTGCCTTAAGTACTATCAGGGGTCAGGTTTCGGCCTTATCAATACTATTTCAAAGGCCCCTGGCTATGCATTCACTTGTCAAATCCTTTATTCAAGGGGTGACTCGTATTATTCCACCGATTAAAGCTCCCATATGCCCAATGGGATCTAAATTTGGTTCTGTCGGTTCTGCAGAAGCAGCCATTTGAACCTTTGCGGCACATTTCCTTGGTTCTACTCACCAGAAAATTGATATTTTTAGTAGCCATATGCTCGGCTAGAAGAGTGTCGGAATTAGCCGCCATGTCCTGTAAAGAGCCATATCTGGTTATTCATAAGGACAGAGTAGTATTACGTCCTCACCCAGCCTTTCTTCCTAAGGTGGTATCGAGGTTTCACTTGAACCAGGATGTGGTTCTTCCTTCTTTTTTCCCCAAACCGAGCTCGGTAGAGGAAAAGTTATTGCATTCTTTGGATGTAGTAAGAGCAGTTAAAACTTATCTAAAAGCCACTGCTCAGATTCGTAGAACGGATTCTTTGTTTGTTCTGCCGGAAGGCCCCAGAAAGGGTCAGGCAGCATCAAAATCTACTTTAGCCAAGTGGATTCGACAGGTCATAATACAAGCCTATGGCTTGAGAAGTAGACCGCCTCCGTTCAAAGTTAGGGCGCACTCCACGAGAGCAGTTGGAACTTCATGGGCAGTGCATCACCAGGCCTCCCTGGCTCAAATTTGTAAGGCCGCAACATGGTCTTCAGTACACACGTTTACTAGGTTCTACCAGGTGGACATTAGAAGTCAGGAGGATATCGCCTTTGGGCGCAGTGTGTTGCAGGCCGCAAAAGATCCTCATGCCTGATGGCGTCCAGCTTATGTATGGTGTATCCCCCCCAACATTTGGCATTGCTTTGGGACGTCCCACATAGTAATGACTATGCCGCTCTGTGTCCCGTGATGTACGAGGAAGAAAATAGGATTTTTATAACAGCTTACCTGTAAAATCCTTTTCTTGGAGTACATCACGGGACACAGAGCTCCCACCCCTCTTTTGGGGACACGTATTGCTTTGCTACAAAACTGAGGTGCTCCCGGATGGGAGGGGCTTATATAGGGGAGGGTACTTCCTGTTTTGGAAGTTGCCAGTGCCAGCACCTGAAGGTAATTCTATATAACCCACATAGTAATGACTATGCCGCTCTGTGTCCCGTGATGTACTCCAAGAAAAGGATTTTACAGGTAAGCTGTTATAAAAATCCTATTTTTACAATTGTTGTTCACCGATATAGATAATACACCATTCAAAGCACCACATTATTCCAATCAGTTGTACACATATCATACACTTTTTGGTTATATGAGTTTTTTATTCTCTACACATGTATTTATATAATTTTTACACACATGTTATACATACATATATACCGTATTTATCGGCGTATAACACGCACAGGCGTATAACACGCACCCTAACTTTAAGAGGGAAGTTTCAGGAAAAAAACTTTCCACAGCCCCCTGCGTATAACACGCAGACACAGTTTACCCTCTATTTTCAGGGTAAAAAAGTGAGTGTTATACGCCAATAAATACAGTATATATATATATTTTGTATTATGTGATTCAACTCCTATTGTTAGTTTTGCCACTTAACAGGTGCTTTCTGAACACGGAGTGTGATAGATCCAATTAGGTGCTTAATACCTTACCACTGTGTCTAACGGCTCTTATTGGTGGAGAGGTTTTTCATGTTACCCTCATATACACTTTTTGGGTCATTCACGCTCCAGCTATGAGTAAGCATCATGCCCTGATGTGAAACGCGTCAGCCTTGTTCCCTGCATGCCCTTTTATGTTTGATTGCTTTTGATGGATTTTGGACATTTTATTTTGGATATTTTGATATTTCTATTTTTTGACAATAAACGCTTGAACAGAGTGCGGCAGTCCAGACAACCTTCTTTCTCTATGGATTAGAGCAGAGCCAGCACCTGTGAGTGAAGCAGGGCGGGAGAAATTAGAGGAACCTGGAACCCTAGAGCAGTACACTTCTTCTCATGACTGCACAAGTGAACCAGACATATGTAGGTGAAGAAAAGTAATAATTTATTAAGAAATGAGAATAATATATGTAGCGGGGTGTTCAATTTAAGGGGAATGTCTGAGTGGTAATTAGGCTCAGACACACTGATTGTAAGGGTTAATGAACCATTTCTGTTCATGGGAGATAGTATTGGTGTACAGTTCCCTGTGGCCTACAGGTGGCGCTGTCGCCATGGGCCGGGGTTGAACCACCAATAGAGGGCTGTGCCTTTTGTGTACCCCTCTCGGCAGTAGTACGGCGGGGCGGGGAACCTGCTGTGCCTGTCGGGAGAGGGTATAAAAGGGGCGGACATCTTCCGTTTGAGGTCCACGCCCAGGCACCTTCGGCCTGGGGATAAGTGAGGGTCGTCTCCGGGTGCCATAGGCCCGCAGGTGGAGTTCCTGTTCCATCCCAGACACCTTCAGTCTGGGGTGAGGTACTATTTTGAAGGCCCGGGGCCCAGCAACCTTCGGCTGGGGTCCGCTAGGGATCGAGGACTCCCAGGGTGCCGCCATGCGAGGGGACCCATATCTGGGACGAGGAGGCCAGGGAGGTAACACTTTCCAAAGACCCAGCGCAGAGTCGTGGTGACGGTGGGGGCCTCTGGTAACTCTCCGGAGGGATGTTTTCTCCTTGACATGGGCCAGATACTTTAAGAAGGAAGTTCACGTTCAGGTCAGTGGCAGTGACCCTACTCTTCAGGTCAGTGGCAGTGGCCTCATAGTCAAGGCCCTATTCACCCGGTCAGTGGCAGTGACCCTACTCTCCAAGTCAGTGGCAGTGACTTTATTCACCCGGTCTGTGGCAGAGACCAACCTCACGGTCTGTGGCAGAGATCGTGCGCCAAAGCTGTTTGAGAAACCTAAACAGTCTAAAGAGTTAAGCTACGTTTGTGCCTGGACCTCCTCCACCTCTAAGTTGTCCTGTATCTTCGCTCCAACATGTCTGCTCTCAAAGAGGCTGTTTATTATCCTGTGTGAAATAAATGTTGAGTTGGACTTTCAGCTAGTGTGGACATTCACATTCCTGGGGAAAACAAGGACTTGCATCTATCTAAGGTAGAGGTGAGATCATTCTCAGGAGGACTTTGACTCTGGCCGCAGACAAGGCCCAAAACTAACACTGCTCAACCTCTTTACACAGGAGGGTACGGGCTTGTGGTGCGGTGTGCCTCTCTCTTCCTGCGAGAAGCCTAATTTAATGCAGGCTGGGGGAGAGGTGTGTGAGCTACATATATAAATGCAACCACCTCCAATATCACACAGTGCACAACAAACCAATGTTAAACAAGACCCAAAAATAACAATAATCAGACGAGTATAATAACAATAAACAGACGAATATATACAACCAAAAGGGAATACCGGAATCGAAGTCTCAGCCAGGCCTGGGTCATAACAGGAGATCAGCAGATGGGGGACAAGGAGCAAGATGGACAGGTAGAGGGTGGAAGGGATCAAAACAGCAGGGCAGGGATCCAGGGATACAGGACTGACAGGAACAAGTACAAATAGGTTCGGAATCGGAAACGGGTTCAGGATACAGGAGATTCGGGATCAGAGCTAACAGGTCAGGGCAGAAGACGAAGCCAAGACAAGGTGTATGTGAACTTGCCAGGTTTTTATACCATTACCTGCTATCAGGTTCAGATGACGCCTAACTGCAGGAGGAGATATCTGCTCCATACTGCCAGGATCCACCCGCTGGTGGACGCCAGTACTGCGGCCCAAAGATCACACAACACCAGCAGGGAAAGGCTCTCCTGACAGTTCCCAACTGCGAGGAGACACCTGCTGGTGGACATCAGTACTGCATGCCAAATATCAGATGGTGTTACCAGCGGGTGGAACCTTTCCTGACAGAGGGACTGTCAGCGGCAGTGTGGCCCTCTTTATTTCTTTTCGTCATAGGTGGATCTGCTCAAACTGCACACCAAAAAAAGCAGCCAGAGATACTGTCCTCGACAGGGTAAGTGGTTACCAGGGAATCTGCAAAAGTCAGCTCCTAAAAGATGAATGTAACAGAGGTTCAGGCTGAGAGACAGAGTGAGCGCCCAACCATATGAGCCACCAAGACAGGGCCGTCTTACCGAGCGGGCACCCCTGGGCGCGACCCAGGGGCCCCAAGTGCTCACAGGGCCCCATCAGGGCTGGCTCCGCCTTCGTTGTCTTTCCTCTGCGGTGACTGCCGCTCACGGATGGGAAGTGACGGGGAGTACAGCGATGTCAGATAGTTAGAGGGACAGCGGAGGAGGATGCTGCAATCACTACCTGGGCTGGCAGTAGGGGGCCCTACGAGTGGTGGCTGAAGCCCCCCCCCACAACCAGCGGTCTGCACTGTGCTGGAATCGGCGCCTATTGTACAGCCCGGAGTCACTGAGCTGCAGAGCTCCCCATGGACCCTGACCCATAGGTGGGGACAGGCTTTGTCCAGGGTGGGGGTGGCATCTAACAGTCAGTCCTGCACTGGAAAGCTACACGGGGAGTAGCGACAAAGGCAGCCACATCACTACTCCTGCCACTGGCAGGCTGTCAGCCTACCGCTGGTAGCAGGACCAGAAAAGAGGGGGGAGGGGCAATTGGGAGCAGGCAGGAGCAGCACTAGGTAGGTACTTCAACACCCCCCAGAATTTATCCTATCACCCTCATCTGCAGCCCATACATGACAAGTGATGCTGGAGTAGTGTGTGGAGCAGCCTTTTGATTTCACATACTGTCGCCTGTGTTCCTTGTCTTGTGGGCTGTCTCTGCTGTCCATGTCCTCGGCTCAGCCATGCCCACTCCCTGTGTGTAGCAGAGAATGTCCGGAGCATGCAGTGAAGTTTACAAGGTCTGTTTT
Source organism: Rana muscosa (assembly GCA_029206835.1). Classification (NCBI taxonomy): domain Eukaryota; kingdom Metazoa; phylum Chordata; class Amphibia; order Anura; family Ranidae; genus Rana; species Rana muscosa. The sequence goes on along the minus strand of CM055117.1, from coordinate 803,931,727 downwards.
CCTGTGTTGTAATGCAGATGCCTAAATATGAAGGGGGTGCAGAATGGCTGCATATAATTGGCTGGTGCAGCTGTAGTGATATGGCGTCTGCATGGGGCAAAACATTACTATTGTGTGACAATATCAACCCTTACATGGCCAGCTTTGTGTCAACCAAGAGCAGATAAATCTTATGGAGGATTTGAGGGCTTCAAGATCTGTTTGTCACTGAACTTTATTTCAAGCAAGGACTACTGTCCCAAATCACTTCAAACCTCAAGTGTTATGTGCACACAGCATGCAATCTTTTGTAAATGAGAATTCACCCTGCATATAGTTTCAGTAAGAAGAGGACACAGAGTTTTTATACCTGGCTGTTTTAGATTGCAGGATATTTGTCCAGCACTTAGGCATGGTTCACATTAGTGTGATGTGCGTTGTGGTGATTTGAGGTGTGATTATGCAGTGCAACTTGTGAGCGATTTTGATGCGATTTTACTCCTGTACCATTTTGGTGAAATCTTATTCCTAGTAGTCAAGGCACTGCTGCTGTTCCTTTGCCTTGAAGGCGAGTTGAGGGTAAGAGGTGTGAAAATGTGAAATAGCTCCCTCAGGAGCTGGTTCTAGTCAGCTCAGTAGATTGCTTTAAAGTAAGGTGACCAGATTTTTTAAATGAAATCCGGGGACATATTTTTTTTTTACTAGTAATGGCGGCAATCAGCGACTCTCTGCCCGTTGCCGCCTGCCTCACAGCCTGTCAAGTCTTACTCTCCGGGCCCCAGCTCTCCGGGTAGGGTGCAGAGGAAGATCACTCCACCAGGGAAGGCAAGGAGATAAGCAGGCAGGCGGCTGGCCGGGACTTGAGCCAAGGCAGAAGAACATGCGAGCAGAGCTGAATGGGCATGCACCCGAAACTGAAGAAATATTCCCTCCGCTCCGACCAGCACATGATCATCAGAAAGGGGCACAGATATCGGAAAAAAATACACCCCCCTAAGCTAGTAGGCGCAGCAGAGCGGGGGTGTGTAATTCATTTTTTCTTTGCACTGACTGTCTTTGAAATTGCCCCAGCCCCTGTTTAAATCCAATCCAGGGACAAAACCGGAACCAGACTTGGTCCGGGGACAGTGTCCTCAATCCGGGGACTGTCCCCTGAAACCGGGGATGTCTGGTCACCCTACTTTAAAGGAGAAGTCCAGCCTGAGCTTTTTAGGCTGGGCTTCTCCTCTGGGTCACAGGAATGCAATTAATTTTGCACTCCTGTGACCCGTTTTCAGCAGAGAGTGGTCTGAAGTCCTCTCTCTGCTGATGTCACCAGGATCAGTCCAGGCACTGCGTCATCCCGACAATGGGAGTCTGGATCTGCCGACTTCCTGGACTGATAGGCGTCTCAGTCTCTCAATGAGCCGCTGAGACGGCCGCTCCCCGCCCCTCCACAGCTCAGTGATCCAATGAATCCTCTGCTCGGGGAGGTGAGAGAACCGAGCCATCAGCGGTGTTCGGTGGCTAGGTTCTCAGTGAAGAGGCAGCGGGGGGACCGATGCAGCATCCACCTAAGTATGAATAGCCCAAAAAAAAACATACTTCTCTTTTAAGAAAGGCCTGGATTCTTTCCTAAATGTACATAATATGACTGGATACTAACATTTATAGGTAAAGCTGATGCAGGGAAAATCCGATTGCCTCTCGGGGGATCAGGAAGGATCCGGAAGGAAGTTCTTTCCCCTGCTGTAGCAAATTGGATCATGCTTTACTGGGGACTCTGGGTCAACTGTGGGTATAGGATTGTATATATCGAGATTTTCTATTTGTGTTTTTTTTTTCTATGTTGATTGAGCTGGATGGACTTGTTTCTTTTTTAACTGTGTAACTATGGGGGTAGGATTTTGTGGCAATATTGCAGTGGTACAGTTCCCCCTCCTGCATGCAGCCACCATAGTACTAAAGACTCTTAACCCTTATGACTGTAGTCAGCTTGGGAATTTGAAGACTCTGAAGCCCACTATAGGAAGGGGGAGGAAGGTGGATCTGATACCAACAATGGGGATTACTTTAGTGACAGTAATGATCGGATTTTAGTTGCTGATGGCAAAGATGGACATATTTTACTCAGACAGCAGCCACAAAGCCTACTGTAGATGCAAACATGATGCACAAGCCAACAAGCTTTATTGCAAGTATTTCAGACTCACAAGTTATTATTTAAGATGACCATTCACTACACAGTCTGATTGTACAATCTATTTCAGATCTACCAGGAAATATAGAGTGTAAGGGCCTGTTTATTTTATACAAATGCAATGCATTGTTTAGATGTGTCCTCATATTACATTGCTTTTATAAAATCTACAGGAGATTGTACAATAAGATTGTGTAGTGTATGGCTACCTTAAGTCTCTGTTGGGGAGGAAAACATTAAGGGAGTAGGCTCTGTGTGTGAATGGACACGCAGGTCAGGAGCGAACCTGCTTGGGTGTCCCCATTTCAAGCTGCTTGATGTGGGGGCACTCGGCAGGAGGGAGGGGCCAGGAGTGCCGACGAGGGACCCGTGAAGAGGAGGATCAGGCTGCTCTGTGCAAAACCACTACACAGAGTAGGTAAGTATGACAAGCGACTTTAATGTCACGTTGTGCTGCCCCGCCTCCTCGCATGGTGTTCAGTTATATTGGTGTGGTGGTCCATAGTATTGGAGTGGTTGCCTGTAGTATTGGTGTGTAGTATTGGTGGGCTGAAGTATTGGTGTGATGAGCAGAATCAGCTCAGCTACATCCCCCCCAAAGCATGTACACAGCAAATTTCCAACTCCTCTGCACAGGAAGAAGTGAAGACAGGTCCCATAGGCATGCACATGGGGTGTGCTTGGGTACACTGTAATCTGGGGGTCAGCAACTGTCGAAAACCTGCTAGTGAGGAGGGTGGCAGGGGGGCATTTAGTGGAACTGATTGGCAGTACAGCTCTCTTATAAGCCCGGAGGGGTCTTGGTCTTCCTCTCAAAGTAAATTTGTGAGAATCATCATCCCTGTCACAGTGATTAAACCAGGCTAAATATAACTGTAGCGGCCTCACCTCTCTCCCTTTCTTTATCGGTTATATGGCTGTTGTCTAGGGGTACCTGGGAGAGAGAGATAAAACACACCAAGTTACTGCGCACCAGTCCTCACGAACTCAGACACGGGCACCCAAGGATTTAGGGCCCCCTCGGATTCCTCCACCCTCGCGGAACTCAGTCGAAGGTACTGAGCCCCAGGCATCCGCCATAGTACCTCACCCCAGGCTAAAGGTGCCTGAGATGGACTCCATCCCTGCTCCAGCTAGACCAAGGGCGCCTAGGCCTGAAACACCGGAACGCCAGCACCCAAGCTGAAGGTGCCTGGGTGCGGCCGCGTCCTCTGACTCTCTCCCCAAATCAGGGCGTCCGCCCCTTTTATGACCTCTCCCTTTGCGGCACAGCGGGTTCCCCGCCCCACTGTACCAGCTCCAGGGGAGGACAAAAAGGCACGGTTCGCGGTGTGAGTTCAACTCTAGCCCCAGGCAACAGCGCCACCCAGGGACCCCAAGGAACCTCACACCACCAGAGTCCTTACATAATTCAAATACCCGCTACATAACAAAAATACATTGAGAAAGGGATAGTTGTCATTATTTGTAATTTGGTTTAAAAAAAAAAAAAATGGGCTGCTCAGTCTAAAAAGCCCGGGCCTATTTTTTGTCCCAGTCCGGGCCTGCTTATCTTAGTGGGCAGGAGGAGGGGGAGAGAGGGGGAGAGGATGGGCTCTGTGTACCAGGCTCTTGTCTCATGCTGTTACACAAGATCGTTTTTGTGTGTGGCTGTGAACTGCTCTGCTTCTAAAGGGAGCATGTTTTCTGAGATCTCCCCCCAATCTTTATTACACTTCCCTGTCCCTACCCATTACCTGCTCACCAGGCACAGCCTCCTCTCCTGTATGACCACCTTATGTGTCAGGCTGTGGCACTTCAATTCCCAGCATGCCAGAAGAGGGGAGACAGCAGAAATATCACAGATCAGGCTGGTTGCGTTGTATAGTGTGTGTTTTATAAAATGTATGATAATGATATAGCGATACCCCCAGTTAAGAAGGCTGCCTTGATTGTTTCGGGCCCTGTAGTGCACCGCTGTCAACCCCTGCCAATCGGCTCTAACCTCTCGTGGCACAGTTAGTAAAGGGGATGATAGAATTGCAATCACTCTAATATTCTCTATGATACAATCCCACAGTAAGGCACACAGTAATGGTATAGACCAGTAAATGACACTGACAACCAATATACTTAACTCTAATATTTTACTGTTGGCAAAGGTTGAAATGATAAACAGTATGCAATGTCACATGCAGAGCCCTGCAATATGGATATACTTATTATAACATCAAAACGTTCAGCAATATGATAGACAGTTTACCAGACCCCGCTGCAGCTATCCTCCCTCGTGGACAATATGGCGCCCAGCAATGTCCTATACTCTTTGGAAAAAAACACAAGGCCCAGGCTTCAGGCCTTGTGCTCACAGCAGATCAGCACAGGGATCCTCTTCCTGGGAGGGCGGTGTCCAAAGAGAGAGAAACTGGGGCCCGCCTCCCTCTTATAAAGTCCACCCCAGCAGTCTTTGCACAGGGCAATGCACCCTGGGTGCCTCAAGGTGTACTGGGTACTGTAGTATCTTGAGGTTTAAAGGGCAATACCCCGCTACACACTCCCCCCACTTAGAATCTTTGGTCCCCAAAGACAGTATTAACAATATGCACAGACAAGGTCATTGAGGGCTGCAAGGGAAGTTGGCATGGGAAGCTCCCACCAAAACTGGGAAGGGAGCTTGTCCTGCCCACAGGTCACATCAATGGGAGTAACCTGCCTAACTGTGCCAGAAAGTGAGCTGGGGTTGCCCTCCACCAAATGCACAGTGGAGGGACCAGGTGTTTGTATTGTCATTCTTGCAGTAGTTACTGTGTCCTCAGAGCTTTCTCCCATTTGGGCATAGGTTAACTTCCGTGGAGAACGAATGGTTCTCTTCTCTCTCTGTTCTCTTGGGGTAACTGTATCCGTCACCATAGGCTCTTCCTCTGGGGTAGGTGTATTGGGTTCCAATATTTCTGGAGCATCCAGATCAGGTGCAGGAAGACACAGAGAATTCCTTTGATCTTCAGCAGGAGGCGACTCTATGGCATCTTCCCACTCCTCAGAGTGAAAACTGGACGGGACAAACTCGGTGGCTTCTACATTCAATGTACTATCTAAAGTATCTTCAGAGGGCGGAAGGTCTATGGGTAGAGGCTCCGGGGCCTGGGACGGCCACAACCATTCAAGCTCTTCTTCTTCATCATCACTTTGATCAGTGACATCCATTCCTCCAGACTGAGGTGCCTGAGACCGAGCGTTGGGCCTAGGTGTATTCAGACCTGAGGATGGTCCAGGGGAATCCTCTACAGGAGGTATCCAAACTGCTTCTGAAAGTGGAAGTAAGTGGTTTCTGTGCCAGGTCTTCAGCGGCCCTATCTTCCCTTCTGGCTTCAGCTGATATACCGGCAAGTCTGGTAACTTTTTGCAGATGACATACGATTCAGGTCTCCATCTGTCTGCTAGTTTGTGCTTCCCAGGGACTCCTAAGTTCCGCAACAGCACTCTGTCTCCGGGTTGCAAATCCTGGATCCGAACTTTAAGATCAAAGTTCCTCTTGTTCCGGGCTCTTCTTTGCTCTGATGCCGCTTGGGCCTGTTCAAACGCCAGTTTCAGGCTCCTCCTCAGCCTGTCTACATATACCTTGTGCGAGGTGGCTGATGTGTGATCCATCGATATACCGAAGGCCAGATCCACAGGCAGTCTTGCTTCCCTGCCAAACATTAATCTGTAGGGAGAGTACCCTGTGGCATCACTGGTTGTGCTGTTATAGGCATGCACTATTGCTGCTATGTGCTTGCTCCAATGCTGCTTCTTCTCGCTGCTCAGAGTCCCCAACATATTTAACAGAGTCCTGTTGAATCTTTCCAGTTGGGCATCACCTTGGGGGTGATAAGGAGTAGTACGAGTTTTCTTTATACCTAAAGAGTCCAGCAATTTCCTAATCAGTCGACTCTCAAAGTCTCTCCCTTGGTCTGAGTGCAGGCGCTGTGGTAGTCCATAATGCATAAAGTATTTTTCCACCAAGATTTTGGCTACGGTGGAGGCCTTCTGGTCTTTAGTTGGAAAGGCCTGGGCATAATGGGTGAAATGGTCGGTTATCACCAGAACATTTCCATGTCCACTCAAGTCAGGTTCTAGACAGAGAAAGTCGATGCATACCAAATCCAGTAGGCCCATTGGGGTAGCTTGACGTTGTAATGTCTTCCTTTGAACGCAGCGAGCACATGAGTGACAATACTCCTCCACTTCAGCCCGCATACAAGGCCAATAGAACCTATTCCTTACAAGCTGGAAGGTTCATTGGGCCCCCAAGTGGCCATGGTTATCATGTAGGGCAGCCAAGACAGTTTTTCTGTGTTTTTCCGGCAAGAACAGTTGCCACTTCTCTTCCAGGTCATCAGAGGGACCCCTTCGGTAGACCACCCCCTGATGCACCTGTAACTTGTCCCATTCTTTGTGGACCAGTCGAGCCAGCTTTGAGGGGTCCTGCAGGAGCCTGCCTGGATCCTGGTCTTCCAGTGCCTTCAAAGCTAATCTACCCCAGGGATCTTCCAACTGGTCTCTTCTTATGTCCTTCTTGGACAGCTTTGGCAGGTCGTCCTCGACAATCTGGGTCACGTCACAATAACACTTGGGCACCCCTACCACCGAAACTCCGATCTCTTCCACCCTTGACCCATCACTAGCTTGAAGTTGCGCTCCTTGACACAAGGCCTGTACCCCATCCGGGGTTACCTGGGTCCAGTCTTATGTGTGGTGGGTGGGTGCATGAGCCCTTCTGGACAATGCATCTGCATCACGATTCCCAGCTCCAGACCTATACTTGAGACTGAAGTTGAATCCGGCCAGGGCTGCCAACCAACGGTGGCCAGTGGCATCCAGCTTGGCCGTGGTGAAAAGGTAGGTGAGTGGGTTATTGTCAGTCTTTACTGTAAAGTCAGCTCCATACAGGTAATCTCTGAGCTTATCCACGACTGCCCACATTAAGGCCAGGAATTCCAACTTGTGGGTGGGGTAGTTCTTTTCTGCTGGTGTTAGACTTCTACTGACATAAGCAACTGGCCTTAGCTGTCCTTCATACTCTTGGTACAGCACACCTCCCAGACCATCATGGTTTCTTAGGATCAGCATAGGCCAAGACCGGGGCAGTGGTCAGACTCTTCTTAAACATTCTGAAGGCTTCTTCACACTTCTCTGTCCACTGGCCTTCCACGGACTCTCCAGGCTTTCTGGGGCCAGTATCATCCTCCTCTCCTTCTGTCTTTAGTAGCTCATTCAGGGGTTTGGCAATTTTCGCAATTCCTTCCACAAATCTACGGTAGTAAGAGCAGAACCCCAGGAAGGATCTGAGCTCAGTCACTGTAGTTGGTCTGGGCCAGGAGGTAACTGCGTCCAGTTTGTCGGGATCTGTAGACACTCCTTCTTCAGACACTATGTGTCCCAGATAGTGGACCGAGGACTGATAAAACTGACACTTTTCCCTGGAGAGTTTAAGTCCCTCTTCACTGAGTCTCTTCAGGACTTTCTCTAGTCTTGCTTCATGCTCCTCCAGGGTCTTCCCGAAGACAATGATGTCATCTAAGTAAACCAAGACTTCGATAAGATTTATGTCCCCCACTGTCTTCTCCATCAATCTCTGAAAAGTGGCAGGGGCCCCTGACAGGCCTTGAGGCATCCTATTAAACTCATAGAATCCCACTGGGGTGATGAAGGCCGTCTTCTCTTTGTCTTCAGGGTGCATTAGGATTTGGTAATACCCACTCTTCAGGTCCATGACGCTGAACCACTTGGCTCCAGACAGACTCTGTAAGGTATCTTCTATCCTGGGGGTAGTATACTGGTCGGGTATGGTCCTCCTATTGAGAGTCCTGTAGTCTATACAGAGTCTCAACGACCCGTTCTTTTTCCTGACCACCACGATGGGGGAGGCATATGGACTTCTGGACTCTCGAATAACCCCAGTTCTCTTAAGCTCTGCCAACTGTTCACGCAAATCTTCCAAGTCAGCCAGGGGGACTCGCCGGACCCTCTCCCGGAAGGGTTTGTCTTCCTGCAGATGAATCTTATGAGTGGCACTCCTTGCACACCCTACGTCGAACTCGTCTTTCGAAAATATTTTTCTCCATCTAGTCAGCTGGGCCTTGGCTCTCTCCTTCCACTTTGGTGGCAAGGTGGTGTCTTCCAGACAGAGTCCCTCCAGGGTGAGTTCCCCTCCTTCAATTTTCTTCAATTCAGACAGGGTCACTGGGGTAGCAGGATTTACTTTGCCCAGTAGTAACCGGGCTGGAATCTTCATAGGAGAACTAGTGCCATTTCTGATGCTCAGTGGAATCTGGCCCTTCACCTTCTTCAATGCCCTCGACGGGACCACTTCAGGAATCACTTCCAACCCTGGGTGGGTGTTCAAGGGGTCTGGCTCCAAGACCACAAAGGGGCCAGGCTGCTCCCAGGAGAGTTTTATAGTAGCCTGGAGACAGGTCACCTCACCAGGCTGCAATATCTTCTCCTTTCTTGACAGTCTCCAGACTTTTCCCACCCCCTCTTCCGGGGCCTTCTGTTCCAGGACCAACTTCTGGTAGACCTGTTGCAGCATGGGGTGAATCTTGTCTGCTGAAGTACTCTGTTCCTGCACTAGAGGGGTCAGCAGTCTCCTGACCAGGTTAGTGTTGGTCCCTATTATCATGGAACTTGTGTTGGCCCCTCCTGGGCAAGGGCAAACTACCGCCAGGGTGTCAAAGACTTCCGCATTTCCTGTCACTGAGGGATCAAAGGCCAGCCTGATTGAGACATAACCGTTGTAGGGAAAGCTATGAGTACCAATTCCCCATATCTGTAGGTCTTCCTGTAAGGGCACGTGACTCAGATGTTTCCGGTAAAAGTCTCTGTACAAAAGAGTCACTTGGGCTCCTGTATCTAGGAGGGCCTTGGTGTAAACTCCCTCCACTTGAACCGAGGCTAGAGGGGAAGGTCCTATTAGCTTGTCTGGAAACCTCTTCTGGGGTGATCCTTTCCTTGGACTCCTTCTTCCATTTTCCTCTGGATCTCAACCCTTTTTGGACCTGGTATGCACTGATTTCCCTCAGATTGTTAAATTTCAACTCCCGACAGGTGGTATGGGGGGTTTTAGGAGGGACATTGTTTCCCTTCTCTTTTGCCTTTGCTTGCTTTTGAATCTTTTTGGAGCTTTCTGTAAGTAGTGGGCGCCCGGCTGACTCCTTCACCGGGGCCCTCTGAAGTTTTCCGCCGGCTTGCGGTATCTGGATGCAACTTCATCTGGGCTGGGACACATTTCTTTAAAATGCCCGACTCCCCCACATTTGAAGAATGTTATCAATCTCTTAGGCTTCTGTACTAGTTCCGTATTGAAGCTAGGAGGGTTTTTTAGTTCCTCTGACGTGTTCTTATTGTGTAGCACAGAGGCCTGGCTAGTCAGCATGGATACCATTTCTACTAGTTGTGACACCTGGGTCTTTAGGAGTTCAACTTCTGAATCACCTCCTTCTGCACTTAACATTCTGACTCGGGCAGTTAGTTCGGCGTGTTGACTCCTCCTTTTGTCTTCCAACATGGCCTCCTCCTCCCTGACTATCCGGATCAAGTCAGGGTATTCCAGGCTGCTCCCGTCCTGCCGAGTGCGTAGCATTAATGCGATGGGGTCCAAGGGTTGAGCTCCCCTCAACACCTGCTGGGCACGGGCCTCATCCACTTTTCTTGGATCGATCCCTTTCTTCAGTAGGATCTGATGCAGGATCTTATCCAGACGTCTTATGAATTCCGACAGCTTCTCTCCCGCCTTTTGGTAGCAATGCTCCAGCTGGTAAGTGAGTTCAGTGACCTTTTCCGTCCCGCCGAACACATTCTGCAGAATATCCAGATAATCCTGTGCATTGCAATCCTTCTTGCTTAACTTCAGGTTACGTATGGCCTCCAGAGCAGGCCCCTTTAAGCTTTCCGCAATCCTTTGTTTTTTGTTTGTTGTTCTGGCACCTCCCATTCTTCTAGGGCCTGAGTGGCGCCATCTAGCCACTCTTCAAATCCATCCTCCACTGAAGATACAGGTTTCTTCCCAGAAAAAGTCCAGAGTTTTCTGTATCCTGACATCAGGTAGTCTGGAGGGTCCTTTTTACACTTGGCCACAATCTCCCCCAGGACAGCGCATAATTCTGAGCTAAGGGTGGTCAATGGATACTTAAAATCTCACTGCCCCCAGCTTATTCTCCTCCAGGAGACTCACCTCATGGGCAGTAAGATTTTGACTCTTAAAAAACCTTGGATACAACGAGCGATACATGCCATGTATTCCACATACGCCCGGGGTGTGTCGGTCCTTATCCACAAGAATTTCCCCTGTGTCATTGAGGAGATCCGTACTGATCCCCAGGGGAAATTTGTGATAGTGGTGTTCACGTTATGGTCTATACGATATATTGTTATCAATCTGTACATCCCTCCCCCGTTTTCATCCGCATTACTATACAGGGTTCTAGAAAAGAATGCACCTTTCTGCCCGGGGAAGGTTCTGGTTATGGGAGACTTCAATGCCATTTTGTCACCTGACCTAGATAGCCCTACCCCGCCTAAGAAACAGTGTATGGACCTCTCTGCCTGGGCTCAGGCGGTGGGGCTGGTGGAGGTCTGGAGGTGGAAGCACCCTACCACAAAGGCTTATTCATGTTTTTCGGCATCCTATAAGACTGCGTCGCGGATAGATCTGGCCTTCTCCAACCCCGCACTGTTAGCGGACGTGTTGGGGACGTCCTATCTGCCTAGCGGGCTGTCTGATCACAGTCCCTTGGTGGTGGTGCTTCGCTCCCCGGCTTCACGGAGCGCTGCGCTCTGGAGGTTGGGTACACAATGGGTCTCTCATCCTGACATTACCGACAAACTGCCGCCCCTGCTGTCTGAGTTCTGGGAAAATAATAAGGAATCCTCTTCTCCCGACATTGTCTGGGATGCCTTTAAAGCTTTCACGAGGAGACAGTATACCTCTTCTATTGCTAGCATTAAAAAACAGCAATCGGCTGCAACTCTGGCACTGCAGAAGACTGTTGATAACCACACCGCTACGTATGGTGATGACCCCACCCCTGTTCACTTTGATCTGCTGATGGCGGCTCGGAGGGAACTACATATAGGGGTAGGCAGAGGGTCTTTGAACATGGTGATCGAAATGGCCGCCTGCTGGCCATGATGGCACAACATGACCAACCCCTTACCCTTGTGTCTACCCTGCAGACCCCGGGGGGCGGGACGGTGTCCTCCCCTTCTGATATCCTACAGACGTTCAACTCCTTTTATGGCACTTTGTATTCGTCCGGTCTGTCCTCGGATTTTCAGCCGGAGTCGCTGAATGGCCTGTTGGATCCGTTGGCGCTTGGCTGGCTCTCTGACTACGAAAGGGAGACTTTGGTCCAACCATTTACGGCCTTGGGGGTCATAAAGGCTATCCGGGCCTTCCCCCGGCAAGGCGCCGGGGCCGGATGGGCTCCCGATAGACTTTTATAAGGCTCATATTGAACTTTTAGCACCCCTGTTGGCACAATTATACACCGTCTGTCTGGCAGACGGTGGTCTGCCTGGTTCTATGTGCCATGCCTACTATATAAGGCTCCCAAAGACCCCACTTCATGTGCTTCATATCGCCCTATTGCACTACTTAATTACGACTTTAAAATTCTGACTAAGCTTCTGGCCCTTAAGTTGTATCCCATGCTACCCTCAGTGATAGACCCAGACCAGACGGGTTTCATGCCCCGTAGGTCCACAGATGTCAATCTCAGACGGCTGTTCACTAACATACACGCTCACCACCTCAATATGGGATCCCGGGCATTGGCCTCTCTAGATGTAGAAAATGCCTTCGACGCGGTCGAGTTGGCCTTTTTGTGGGAAACATTACGTAGGATGGGGTTTCCTCTGATATTTATCAAGTGGCTCCAGGTGATTTACAAATGCCCCACTTCCTCGGTGCGCATGGGGGGTGGACTCTCTGTCCCCTTCGGGCTCACCAGGGGAACGAGGCAGGGCTGCCCTCTCTCTCCAGCTTTGTTTGCCCTCGCTATTTAAAATGGCACTTCGCACCTCACCGCACATCAAGGGTCTCCGACTCGGGTTGCTGGAGGAGAGGGTTGCCCTGTACGCAGATGACATGTTGTTCTTCCTGAATGATGCCGGCCCGTCCTTGCAGGGAGCGCTAAGTATTCCGAACGCCTTTGCTGAGGTCACCGGTCTTAGGGTAAATTGGTCTAAGTCCCTCCTATTCCCGATTGATCCGGTGGCCAGGTCCACTTCCCCTCCTGATAGCCCCCTCCTGTGGGTGGACTCCTTTAAGTACTTAGGGGTGCATGTCTCTGGTTTAGCCTAGGACTATATATCTTTAAATCTCGCCCCAGTGATGTTAGAGTCCCAGACAAAGCTTAAATCATGGAGTAACCTGCCCCTGTCATTATGGGGGTGGGTTAACCTTATAAAAATGAAGATTATTCCCAAACTAACGTATCTTTTCCGCCACTCCCCACAATGGGTGCCCAAATCCTTTTTTAAGAAATTGAACCGCATTTTTTCTTCCTTCCTATGGGGCCCCTCTCCTCCCAGGTATCCACTGACGACTTTAATGAGGCCGCGAACGCAGGGTCGCATGGCATTCCCGGATTGTTATAACTATTACCTCTCCGCGCAGTTAGTGACAGCGGTGTGGTGGTTACAGCCGGACAGGACAACTCGTCGACTGTGCTGGAAGCGACAGTGGTCGATTCGTTGGAAGCTCTTCAATTGCTACTTTTTAGGGGCCCTCATGCCCCCTATCCTCTGACCCCCTCTATGCTTGCCACCCTGCGGGCGTGGCGGACAGGATTAGCCATTGAGAAATGTAAACAGTCTGAAATCTCCCCCAATGCCCCTATCTGGCTGAACCCTAACTTATCCCATATATACAAAATCCCCAACCCCTACGCGTGGACAAAATACGGTATAAAATTAGTTTCACACATAGTGTCTCAAAACTCCTTACTCTCTTTCTCACACCTTTCCTCCCAGTACAACCTACCTAACCATTTCCTATTCAGATATCTTCAACTGTCCCATGCATTTGCGGAGCAATTTCCACAATCTTCATGTATTGTGGCGCAGTCGGAACTGGAGAGGACACTTAGATTTAGCTGTGAAGAAAAGCCCACCTCACATCTCTATTCGTATTTGATCTTTGTGTCTCTTCCACCTCTTGACAAACTCTGGACTAAATGGCAGACTGATATACCCACGTTGGATAATGATGACTGGGATGATGTGTGGGACCTCCCCTTCAACACCCTCGTCTCCATGCGTGACAGGTTAGTGCAATACAAGATTGTTCATAGGGCTTATTTCACCCCACACAGACTTCACAAGATGGACCCCGCTCATTCCTCGGAGTGTTGGAGATGCGGCGCCTAACCGAGTGACTTCTCCCATATCTTCTGGCGATGTCCAGGGGTCCAGCAATACTGGGAAACGGTGCTTGATTTGGTTAACAGTGTTGCTTTAGACGCTGTGCCTTTGACAATGGAGGTGTGCCTTTTGGGGCTCATTGAGACCATTGTACCATCCTCTGCCAAACGCACGCTAATTAACTTGCTGCTCTTCTATACTCGCAAGAACATTGCTATGCAGGGGAAGAAGCCTGCCCCCCCTCTTTGATGCAATGGAAACCCTTAGTGAATATCAGCCTTCCTCTATACAAGGATACTTATGCTAATCGGGGATGCCCATTGAAGTATGACAAGGTCTGGCGCACTTGGTTAGCTGAGCCCAGGTCATCGTGTCGAGGTCTTGCCTTGCTCCTATACCTTCCTTTTCTTCCGTTGACTTCGGATATGTTTTTATAGTTTAGTTGATTTATCATACTATTTGCCCTCCTAGATTTTACCAGGGCTGTATTGGTGTACCCTTCCATTGCTATGCATTTTATCGCTGGGTTCACATTGAAAAATGTATTATTTTTCTGTACATGCTCTTCTTCTGTACTGTAGGTGCTTAAGCTGTGTGTGTTGTATGTGTTTGAAAACTTCAATAAAAAATAATTATAAAAAAAAAAAAAAGGGTGGTCAATGGTGGTGAACCGGGACCCTGTTGTTGGGCACTTCCTCCTGTGCTGGGGCCCTCTGAAGTAGTGGATGTGGGACCATCTTTGTTCTCTGCTGGGTGTATCAGGGGGAGTTCTACTTGGTTTGTAGTTTTTATGCTGGCACCCTTGAAGTAGTCAGAGATTCCGTTCCTCCACTCACACAATGCATAGGTGTGGGGATTAACAGTATCTGTCTTCATGTCAATCACCCATGGCTTCCTGTCCGTGGACAATGCTCTCAAGACTGGAGTTAGCTGCTCCTCTACCCAGGCCTCTCTCTGGATTTCAACCACCAGGCCATTTCCGGGTAGGATGCCTTCATCCCTGCACCACCGAGCTATGGCAGCAGGGTCCATTCTGGTGCTTCTGATCGGATTGATTGCAGCGTGCAGTGTACAGGAATCCCAGACCCGAGCCCCCACGTATAGCGATACCCCCAGTTAAGAGGGCTGCCTTGATTGTTTCGGGCCCTGTAGTGCACCGCTGTCAACCCCTGGCAATCGGCTCTAACCTCTCGTGGCACAGTTAGTAAAGGGGATGATAGAATTGCAATCACTCTAATATTCTCTATGACACAATCCCACAGTAAGGCACACAGTAATGGTATAGACCAGTAAATGACACTGACAACCAATATACTTAACTCTAATGTTTTACTGTTGGCAAAGGTTGAAATGATAAACAGTATGCAATGTCACATGCAGAGCCCTGCAATATGGATATACTTATTATAACATTAAAACGTTCAGCAATATGATAGACAGTTTACCAGACCCCGCTGCAGCTATCCTCCCTCGTGGACAATATGGCGCCCAGCAATGTCCTATACTACCCAGTCAGGCCTGACTATGATTTGGGTATAGTTCTGTGGAAGAAATCTTCGCTAGCAAAACACGGTGGTGCACTTTAAGAACAATTGTAATCCAACAAACTAACGATGATCGGTAACTTTATAATGCCAGGGAGACTAATAACTCAGTTCAGCAGACAGTCTCCCCAGAGTGTAACTGCAATCACTATGATGGCCCTGAATAAAGTTAATGAGCCTAGGAATACTGTGGTGTAGTTCTGAGCAGATGCTCTCTCACCCGACCGGACTAGTCCTTGTCCGTTACTTCCGTTACTGTGACTCGATTCACAGTGTCCATGACACCCGGGTCTTCGGTCCTCCTGATGACAGCACTCAGCAACAGGATCAGACGCTCCGCAGGCTCCTCGGTGGAGCGGAAGGCTCTTTGGAAAAAAACACAAGGCCCAGGCTTCAGGCCTTGTGCTCACAGCAGATCAGCACAGGGATCCTCTTCCTGGGAGGGGGGTGTCCAAAGAGAGATAAACTGGGGCCCGCCTCCCTCTTATAAAGTCCACCCCAGCAGTCTTTGCACGGGGCAATGCACCCTGGGTGCCTCAAGGTGTACTGGGTATTGTAGTCTCTTGAGGTTTAAAGGGCAATACCCCGCTACAATGATATATTTGATTATTGTGCTTGGATGGTCTTACTTAAGGTGTTTATCATTCATATATGTTTTTAGTAAATAGTGAGCAAATTTGGTGTGGAAGCGCACTGGAGTATTTTTATTTGTCTTTAATGGAAAGAGTAGTGGAGTGATGGGGGAGGTGGATGGACAGAGAGATGGAAAGAGTGAGGAGTGAGTTAGGGTCCTTTCACACATAAACGTTCAGGTCAGTCTGTCATTTTTTCAGGTGGACCTGATCGGACGCTCCATTCACCTCTATGGAGCGACGGATGTCAACTGTGACATGTCCGCTGGCATCCAATCCGCTAATCCAGACGGATGGAAACCCTATTTTCCATCCATCTGACAGATGGGATGAAAACAGACAGGTGGATCTGTTTTCATCCGATCCCCCATAGGAGAGCGGAGCTCTGACAGGTCCGTCTCTCTACAATGAGCAGAGACGGACATGTCACCTGTCGGCTCAGCGGAGATCAACGGAGTGATCCCTGCTGAGCAAGTGGAGTCTGTGAAAACAGACGTGTGTGTGAAAGAGCCCTAAAGAATGGAGGTATAGATTGGGTGACAGAGAGATGGATGATGGGATAGAGCAAGGCATGGAGGGATGTGAGAGAAATGGAATGATGAAGCAAAGGATGGAGGGATGGAGTTATGGAAAGAAAGAGGGAGAGACAGAATACTAGAGGGATGAAAGTGATGGAGGATAGAAAAGGTGGAGGGATATAAGGCACAAGGATTGTTGGATGGACAGTATGATGGAGGGAGGAATGGAGCAAAAGATAAAAGGATGGCGTTGTGGAAAGATAAAAGAAGGGAGGGATAGAGTAACAGAGGGATGGAAGTGAAGAGGTTGGAGGGACCTGCAACAGAGGGAGGAATGGAGACAGGAGGTCTTTAGAATTGGGGACATACATTCTTGTGATCCTGGTTGCTACCTGGGATTGGGTTGCGTTTGGTGAGCGGTAGTGCAGGCTTGTGGGGGCCCCAGTGCATTACTTTGCCCAGGGGCCCACAATGCTATTAAGATGGCCCTGCACCAAGCCACACCTCTCCCTCCTGTTTGTTATTTATGTTATGGCTGAATGTACTCAAGTTGCACATTAAATGAAGCAGCAGGAGATGCCAAACTCGACAAGGTACGTTAATTACTGCAGAATCTACAGGAGTCAGCACCAAATGGACGAATGTAATGGATGTGCAGCCCAGATTACAAAATCTACAGTTAAATTCATTGTACCCTATTGTAGATGCTTATTTCACCACATTACAGATGCTTAAAATTAATACTGTTGAGTAGCGGCCTAGCCGTATGCTGTACTCCGCATGTACAGCAATGTGGTATGTGATCACCTGAACTCTTTTCTGCCATGCATAGATTGGTCCCCTTGGACTCAATGAGGCACTATAAGCCTGGGGTCTTACCCTAAGCACCAATACAGAGGCACCCCTAGGAGGCCCCCAACCAGCACAACCTAGTAATCTGTTCCATACCTTTCTAAAGCTTTATTGTAATAGACTGCACTAGCAGCGTCACCCATCACCTGTTCATTTCCAGAAGATGTTCCCATCTTGAGATTAGAAGATGGAAGAGTCCACACAATGAAAGCCCTATGACTCCTTACTGACACGCACCTGATTAACATTTATGCATCCTTTCATTCATTCCCATGGTAAAGGTACATTTTTTTTTGTTGCAAATAGATAAAGAACAGTAGAGATGAGAAGCAGGTTTAGGGAGCAGCCTTTTGGGGTTTACCAGAGTCCTACATCCCATGGCAAAACGATGTGAGTAGTCTAATTAGTACTGCACCTCTCCTTCCTTGTTTCCCCCCTAAGGGGGAAGATGCCTTTGTTGTTGCACTTATTCCCATGACCAAACTCACCACAGGCAGACTCCAGTAAGACTAGAGGAAGACAAAGTCCTGTTACTCAAGATGCCCCACACAGGAAAGGGCAGGGCTGGCAATTTATTTAATGTTGATTGGACCCCGGCAAAAATTTTCTTGGGGCCCCCCCATGGAATTTTGCTCTCTACCTGCTCTGAGACATACAATAAATATCAGCTAGACTTAAAATCAGTTTACTGTATCAGATCAGGCAGTGATTGCGATTGGTTGCCAGAGGTTACAGCATATCATTACCACTTACTGACTGGTTGCTAGAGGTTACAGCACACATTATGGCTCACTGATTAGTTGCTAGAGGTTACAGCACATGATTTCTTCTTGTTGATTGGTTGCTAAAGATTACTGTACAGTAATACTGCTCACTGATTGGTTGCTAGAGGTTACAGCACAACATCTCTTCACTGCAGAGGGGCATGATATACTGTACATATAAATGCCGCCTTTATTTACATATGAATGCTGCTGACCTCAGCTATTTACATATGAATATCGCCGCTATTTACATATGAATGCTCCCGTTATTTACATATGAATGGCGGTTATTTACATGTAAACACAGGGTCTTCAGGTGAGTCATCTGTACGCAACAATAGGGCAGAGCTGGGCAGCATTAGTAGCAGCATTTCACACTGAGATATCAGGACACAGCAAAGGACTAAAACTTCAAGGGACAAGGGAATTTAAACTGGGACAGTTGGCAAGTTTAAGGCAGCTGCTTTGGGCCCCACAACAATGACAGGGCCCAGGGCAGCTGCC
Source organism: Rana muscosa (assembly GCA_029206835.1). NCBI lineage: Eukaryota > Metazoa > Chordata > Amphibia > Anura > Ranidae > Rana > Rana muscosa. Next base: position 803,913,373 of record CM055117.1, on the reverse strand, counting down.
CCTTTTGCCCTGCCTTAAAGATGGCCCTGATCTATGGTACACCCCACTCACTACTCTAGGAATCTCTAGTGGCAACCTCTGCTGCCTACTCTAGTGGCAACCTCTGCTGCCCATAGTTTCCAACCCTAACTATGGTGACATCTAATGGTCAATATAAGGAACTACACCAGGCACTCCTGTGTCCTTATGCCTATACTGTTCATCACCATACTGTTGTGTAAAACAAACAGTAAATTGAATATATATTTTTTAGCTTTAAAGAACTTACAGTATCTGCAGTGGAAATGCCAAATGTTATTTTAAAATGAGGACCCGCTAAAAGTACTAAATATCAGGTAAAATTTTTACCTTTTCTTTACATTTGGAAAATAGCTCATTTGAATTGTTTGACCCCCTGAAAATGTGTGCAACTGTGGGCACTTCCATTCCCTTAATATATTGACTGACAGCAACAGCAAAAACCCAAAAAGTCATTATTAAACCACAAGCCTTTATTTTCCTGGTTCAAACCTAGTATGATGAAATAGAGGAGTGGCCACACACATAAGCCGAGGCTTATTACTGTGTAGCGGGGTCTCCTTTAAGACACTCTGGACTACCTTACCCAGAACCCTGTTTGGCACCCAGGGTGCATTGTTGCCACCGCAGAGACTTATGGGTGGGGCTATAAAGGGAAGGGGTGAGGCTGAGCTTGTTCTCTTTGGGACACGAGACTTCGATCGAGAGGTCCTCCTGTGCGGATCTGCTGGAGTGCAAGGCCTGAAGCCTGGGGCCTTGCGCAGCTGCCAAAGAGCCTTCCACCCCACTGCGAGCCTGGGTGGCATCTGACTTTGTTTATTCTCAACTTATGTTGGATCGGAGACCCGACCGCTGCATACCGTGTGTGTGTGTGGAGACACAGCAGGTGGAAGTCCCGGACTGGGATCGCATCCGGAGGGGTGAGCGAGCACATGCTCAATCCAAGCACGTTGTACTGTCATTAGGCCTACAGACTGCCTTGGCCCATTATTTGATGTTGCACCGGAGACCTATAGTGGAACTGAGTTAAACGGTCTCCAGTGAAGTGTTCCCTGTTGCTGATTAACCTGTAGATTATAAATTGTTCCTGAATGTGCACCTCCAGTCAAGATTTTGCATGCAAAGAAATCATCTCCTGAGGGACTGAGTATAGATCCTGCGTCAGGCCTGACCAGTTAGATAGTTCTCTTTAGTTGCTGCGCCACAGGGCACCTGGTGAACTACTATCATACATAATTCATGCGTAGTATGTTATTCAGTGCAGGGCTCTGCAAGTAGTTCATGTGGTTTGTTATAACTGTTCTTTTACTTATAGAAAAGTAAACTTGTTATACTTTACTATTCTGCATTGGTGTCTGAATTTTACCATAGAGTATAAGAGATATTACCCTAGACTAACTGTGCCAGAGTGGGTCGAGTAAATTGCCGGGGGTTGGCGGTGCTGTGTGCAGGGCCTGAGACCAAATTCAGCGGCTCTCTTAGCTGGGGATGCGCTACAACTGTATGTCAGAAAAATCACAATAAAGTGGAACTTTAGTCAGAAAATTAAGTTCTGCTTCAGGCTGGCCCCTTTTGCTGGTATAGCTAAGAACAACATTAAAAATAAGTGCCTATGCTGTTTAAAAATCAGTAATACACTGTCTTACCCTGCTTTGAGCATGCTCAGTTTCTCTCAATTTTTAGGCACTGACAAATTTGTAGAGGCTGATCTGCTGACAGCCTTAAAGCGGAATTAAACCCTCCTATCCATTACAGCCAAGGAAGCTGCTTCTGTTTAACTCGTTTCGGACCGGCCACTGCACATATATTGTGGCAGGGCGACCCGGCTGCGTGAAACAACGTACCTGTACGTTGTCTGTGCTCCCTGGTCTGGGGTGCATGCCGCCTGCCAATCAGCGGGTCCTGCGGCCGCGATGGCCGATGGCCACCAGCGATCATTCTCGGGAATGACAGAACGACGGTCTGCCTATGTAAACAAGGCAGACCGTCGTTCTCTCAGACAGGTAGAGAGAGATCTGTGATTCCTACTAATCAGGAACACTGATCTCTCTCTTCGTCTAGTGTCAGCACACATAGGGAAGGGAACACATTTAACCCTGATGTTAACCCCTTTCCTGCCAGGGTCATTTATACTGTAACAGTGCGTTTTTTAGCACTGATCACTGTATTGGTGTCACTAGTCCCCAGAAAATATCACCTAATTTTCAATTTGTCTGCCGCAATGTCGCAGTCCCGCTAAAAATCCCTGATCGCCGCCACTACTAGTAACAAAAAAAAAGTCCCTAAATCTATCTCATAGTTTGCAGACGTGATAACTTTTGCACAAACAAATCAATATACGCTAATTGGGATTTATTTTTCCAAAAATTTGTAGCAGAATACAAATTGGCCTAAATTGATGGAAAAAAATAGATTTTTTACATATTTTTATTGAATATGTTTTATAGCAGAAAGTAAAAAATATATATTTTTTTTTTCAAAATTGTTGCTCTTTTTTTGTTTATAGCGCAAAAAATAAAAATTACTGAGGTGATCAAATACCACCAACAGAAAGCTCTATTTGTGAGAAAAAAAGGACATACATTTTGTTTGGGTACAGTGTCACACGACAGCGAAATTTTCAGTTAAAGTAACACAGTGCCGTATCGCAAAAAATGGCCTGGTCATTAAGGGGGCAAATCCTTCGGGGGCTGAAGTTGGTAATCTGAAACTACTATGGTGCTGCACATGTGATCAGTTATGACACCAGCCATTTGATGGTTTGACAGTTTGGTTGAGGACACAAGTGTAGCGGGGTATCACTTTATGGTGTACTTTAAAGACTACTTCTATATGCAAGTGAACCCAGATCTCTCTGGGACTCTATTGGACAACGCATGGACTACTGTTAAACTATTGAGAGGAAAAGTGCATGGTGGGATTTGTGGTACAGGGAGAATTGGACTCCAATGGCGTGGATACGATATAGACTACTGTACCCACAGTGCAACTGTACACCCACAGTGCATTGCCCAGCGCAAGGTCTGCTGGGGATGGATTATTTAAAGGGAGGAGGAGCTTCACGCGGTCTCTTTGGACATCGCCCGCCCAGCAAGTCGGAGCCTGTGTTGGGGCCTGTCGAGCTTGTCTAGGCCGGAGAGTCTGGGCCTACCGAACCTGGGAAAGCCTGCTTGCCAGAGAGGGAGAGACCTCATCCGGAGAGCCTGCTGAAATCTCGGAGCACCCAAGAGTCGATTCATCTCCATACTCCCTGCCGGTCGTCTGAAGGAGCAGAGACTACGGGTGATAGAGAGATCGTATGCGGAGCCCCAGCAGCCGAATCGGTTGAACGGATTGGTCTGGTTGGGTGAGAGAGCACATGCTCAGGATTCTAAACTGTTTGCTAGGTCCGAGATCCTCTGTCTAGGGTCCACCGCCATTATAGCAGTGTGCCACGCACCAAGGGACAGTGTGTTGCGCAGTTAAATTTGGGCGTCTTATCGCTTGTGACTTCAGGTTCCACATTATAGCAGGTTTAGAGCTAACTGTTGATATCCTTTGGATTACAAAACACAAAGTGCACCAATGTTTGCTAGCGAAGATTCCTTTTACTGAAGTAACTGTGTGTGAAGTAGTCAGGCCTGACTGTAACGGAGACATTGTTGGGCGCCATACTGCCCACGAGGGAGAGGGGGAAGCTCGCGAGCGTAGTTTCTCCAAGGACATTTAGAGTGTATAAGATTTGTTATAACTCGGTATTGTTTATACTGTGCATAACTTTGACTTTGCAGGGCCCTGCATATGTAAATGCATATTTGTTTAACCTAATATTTTCTATCTAGTAAAAATACTTTATGGTTAAGCAAACACGTTATGTGGAGTATTAACTGTTCCAAAGAGAGACGGTCAACACAGGTAATCTAATTCTGAACTGTGAATGTATACTTTATTGTGGTATTGTGGTTCCTATTGTTAGTGGGTTTCACAATCCCATTTGTTGACAGCTGTGCCAGTGGAGGGTCAGAGCCAGTTTCTTGGGGGTTGACAGCAGTACGGTACAGGCCCAAAACAATACCAGCAGCCCTCTTAACTGGGGGCAGTGCTACACAAGCAAGTGTGACAATTGATAATCCCATTCCGGGAATGTGACTATTTTTCTTTAAATTGTTAAATCAATGGGGTTAGTTCCACTTTACTGCTGTTCAGGGGCTCTGGGCTTCAGCAAAATTACTGCCTCCAGCAAGAGGATACAGGAGCAATGCTGGAGGCAATTTACAGCATAAATTTATTTTGGTAGCATAATTATTAATGTGGAATGTGTTTGTTCCTTGATAAAGAACATTATTTTTTTTTTAAGTTTTTCTGGGAAAAGTTCTGCTTTAACAAGCAAGTTTACACCATAAGTATGTTACTTGGCTGTTTTTTGGATTAGGATTACACATATGTTACAGCTGTTTTAAATATTGGTTTTTGGAAAAGTTTTATATGCAGAATGTTCAGATAATCCATATGAATAAAGAGTAATATAGTTTTCAGATGACAGAAAGCCTTCCTTAAAACTGGATAAATGGCATTTTCATAAGGTAATTGCTCCACTTTTGTATATTGCAACTGCTATAGAATTATTACAATTCAATTGACAGTAAAAATTTATGAATAAGCAGTTCACTTAGTAGTCAATCAGACAGAATAGTGATGTATAATCAAACTGAAATAACTCAGTTCTGGAACAAATTTTTATTTTTGCTCTATTGGTTATTCTGTCAGGGATTTCAGAGAATGGGACAAAGATAATAGGAAGAGAGCCTCACATGTATTAGCATCATTTAGGGATGCACCGATACCGATATCGGTATCCGTGCCGATACTTGGCATTTTCAGGGGTATCGGTACTCGTGAAAATGCCTCGATACCAGAAACCGATACCAGAAGTGACGTCAGCTTGGGCGGAGCTCGGGAAGCGGATAAGGTTGCGGCCTCTCCACACGGCGGTGAGTGCTGTTTCCCTCACGGCATGTGTTTTGCTGCTGCTGCCGCTGCGCCTGCTACATGGCTGCCCCACATGCCGAGCGTCCTCCTTACACCATGTCCCCTCATGGCGGCCGGTGAGTGCTCTTCTCTATTTCTAACTGTTGCTTGCTTTCTTCTTATGTGTCCTGCGGCCGGTGATTGCTGTACAGTATTACTAGCTTACATCACTTGCGTAACATGGCGGCCGGCCTGTGTAATACTTAGTTTAGTTTGTCCCACATTGTCTCTCTCTCACTTGCCTAACATGGCGCACGGCCTGTGTTATACTTAAGTTAGTTTTGTCCCACATTGTCTCTCTCTCTCTTGCCTAACATGGCGGCCGGCCTGTGTTACACTTAAGTTAGTTTTGTCCCACATTGTCTCTCTCTCTCTTGCCTAACATGGCGGCCGGCCTGTTTTACACTTAAGTTAGTTTTGTCCCACATTGTCTCTCTCTCTCTTGCCTAACATGGCGGCCGGCCTGTTTTACACTTAAGTTAGTTTTGTCCCACATTGTCTCTCTCTCTCTTGTCTAACATGGTGGCCGGCCTGTGTTATACTTAAGTTAGTTTGTCCCACATTGTCTCTCTCTTGCCTAACATGGCGGCCGGCCCGTGTTACACTTAGTTTGTCCCACATTGTCTCTCTCTCCTGCCTAACATAACATGTCCACTGTCCAGCATGGCGGCCGGCCTGCTGCTGTTACATAAATCATCATTGTCTCTTGCCTAACTTTTTCCTGCATGTGCCTTTCTGAGACCATCCCCTGCTTTTTGTATTGTAGAGATACCGACCGTTGTACCCGACAGATGGATTTCATCATCCCCCCTGGTTTACTTGGCCATACCAAGATGCTGGATGCAGCAGGAACATACAACAAGCACTGGTGAGAGCAGCTTCATTATTCTAAAAAATAGTAGGTGTCATCATGTGTGAAAAAACAACATTTGGGCTCAAAAAAATTTCCCCATTTTCCTTATTTTTCCCCCCCTTAAGGTGGAGGGACTTACTTATTTCTGGCTTTAAGCGCAATGCAAACGGATGCCACTGCCAGCAAAATGTCAGCTGTCTGGAAGTTTTTTTAAATTGATGAAACCAACAAACGCATTGCAGACTGCAAACTCTGTTCTGCCAATATATCCAGAGGAGGTTTGAAAGTTAGTTCTTATGTAGCGGGGTCCCCTTTAAGACTCCCAGGACTACCTTACCCAGAACCCCTTTCGGCAATGTTTCCACCCCAGAGACTCATGGGAAGGGTTATAAAAGGAGGAGGCGAGGCTGGGCTCGGTCTCTTTGGGACACGAGACATCAAGGGAGAGATCTTCCTGTGCGGATCCGCTGTAGTGCAAGGCCTGAAGCCTGGGGCCTTGCGCTGCTACCTAAAGAGCCTTCCACCCCATCGCGAGCCTGGGTGGCATCTGACTCGGTTTTCTTCAACCGCTGCTGAGCCGGAGACCAGACCGCTGCAGACGCTGTGTGTGGAGACACAGCAGGTGGAAGTTCCCGCACTTGCTCAATCCACAAATACTTTATACCATTGTTAGGCCTACAGACTGCCGTGGCCCACCAGTTCCTATTTTAGTTCTTTTCCCCCACTTGAGATCCAAAGCAGAACTGAGTCAAACTGATCTCTAGTGGAGTGTACTGTGTTGGCATTTTTACCCCCCCCCCCCCTTGGATTACAAATGTGTTCCTGAAATGTGCACTACCGTTTAAAGACTTGCATGCGAAGAATTTTACCCCCCTTTCTAGAGACTGAGTTATATGGTCAGGCCTGGCCATCTAGGTAGTTTATTAAGTTGCTGCGTCATAGGGCGCATAGTGAAGTACTGTTACACGTGGCACGTGTGTGCCATATCTTAATAGTTATAGTGTGACTATTGCTGCAGGGCTCTGCAGATAGATTCATATAATCTGTTATCACTGTTGATTTTTATTACCATAGAAAGTAAATTCGTTATTCTTCTATCACTGCCTTGGTGTTTGAATTTAATCATAGAGCATAAGATATACACATATTACCCTAGACTAACTGTGGCAGTAGGGGGTCGAGTTAATTGCCGGGGGTTGGCGGAGCTGTCTTCAGGGCCCAAACTAAATCTGCGGCCCTCTTATCTGAAGGTATCGCTACACGTGGGGGTTCTCGTCCGGGATCCTGATACAGCAGGTGAATGCCAGAAGTGCCGGCATGGACCCACAAGCAGTAGAAGAGTGGTGCAAAGCCTCTAGGGCAGAGCCAAACAACTCGATAGTCATCAGCCTCCCTGGGGAGGAATGGTCTACTGAGATGGTAGAGGAGTTAATGAAGTTAGTGTCCCCAGATCACACACCGTGGGTGATGGAGATAAAGTCAGACCCAGACACCTCATATCAGTATGCACTAGTGGAGTACTGGGACGGGATGCCAGAGGCTTGCAAGCGCAAGTGTGTGCGGACGCCAGATAACAGAACCTATAGGTTTGCGCACGCAGTAACTGTAAAGAAGGAGCCATCACCAACGGGATCACCGCAGGCTGCGGCCCGTACCTCACCAGAAAGAGGAGACGGGGTGACGCCCCCGGTGACACCCGCACCTGCCACTGCTATATCACCAGAATTGATAAAGGCAATAGGGGATCTGCTAACCAAATGTCAGAAGACAAGCACGGTGCATGTAGAGACTAGCTACCGGAGACTGAAAACATTCTCAGGGACGCTCCCTGTCCCTGCAGGGGAAGAAGATTTTGATACCTGGGTGGAGCAGGCATTACAAGCAGTAGAGGCATGGGAGGTGCCTGAAGCGCAGAAGAGGCAACGAGTGATAGAAAGCCTCAAAGGCGCAGAAGCAGGGAAAAGTTTTCGGTTTGGGAATGCAGATTGCACGGCTCAAGACTGTCTAGCCATGCTACAGGAAGAGTTCGGTCAATTGGAAAAGGTGACAGCGATGGTCTACCAATTTGAACATACTTTCCAACAGCCGAAGGAGAAACTTTCAGAGTATGTTAGGAGACTGAACAGGTTACTGTGCAAGATTGTGTTGAAGAAGGGAATGAAGCCCCAAGATAAAGATGCGGCAAGAATGAAGCAAGTCTTAAAGGGAGCGTTGCGCTCGGATCCAGTCTGGCTGCACCTGAAAACCTTGGGAGGAGGAACGTTACTGACTTATGCTGATTTGATAAAAATCATCAGAGATGAGGAGGCACTACAACAGGACCAGCAAATGATTAAGACAAATGTTGTCCCCGCACAGGTGTTAGTCAACCCAGTAATGGCCCCAGAAAGAGACTCAGAGGTGGACACTTTAAAGTCACAAATGTCCAAGGTGTTAGAGATGTTGACCTCTCTGATAGCAAAAAACCCAGAAGGCCCCAGGAGACAAGTACCAAGGAAGGAACTATTCCCAATTGCCTCAGCACCCGCATCTTTACAAGAATGGGGAGATATAGTCTGCTTTAACTGTGGAGGAATTGGCCATATTGCAGCTTCATGTTCCAGTCCCAAGAAGAAGAAAACAGATAACCGCAAGCCGGCGGGAAACTCCAGAGGGCCCCGGTGAAGGAGTCAACCGGGTGCCCATCATCTTCAGTGAGCTCCAAGCTGAATGCGAAGCAGAAGAAAAGAGGAGATAAAACACCTCAGAGGAAACACAACATTCCTCAACAGAGATACACCCCAGAGAAAGGGGGCAAGACCCCTCAGAAGAGACACAGCACTCCCCAGAGGGGGTGCACACCTAAGAAAAATAATATTATCCCTCAGCGGGTCTGTACACCCATTGAAAGGAGGGAAATCAATGCATACCAGGCTCAAGAAAGACTAAAGTCCAAAGGGAGTTGGACGAGAGAGAGTCCGAAGGGAAAGGACCTGCCAGGCCATATCCGGAGAAGCTGGTAGGCCCATCTCCTATAGTGCCCATTCAAGTGGAGGGAGTCTACACCAGGGCCATCTTGGATACTGGGGCACAAGTGACCCTATTATACCGGGATTTCTACGATAAGCACTTGAGTCACCTGCCCATCCAGAAGATAGAGGAACTGGAAATATGTGGGATTGGAACCCAGAGTTTTCCCTACGATGGCTATCTGCCCGTCAAGATGACTTTTGACCCATCTGTGGCTGGGAAGGCCGAAGTGTTTGACACCCTGGGAGTTGTGTGCCCTCGACCACCAGGAGCCAACAAGAGTTCCCTTATAATAGGGACAAACACGGACCTGGTCCGAAGACTCCTGACCCCTCTAGTGAAAGAGAAGGGGCAAGCGGCCACCAAGATCCCCCCCCAATGCTGAAGATGGCCTACCAACAGCTGGTCCTAGAGCAGAAGACCCCTGGAGAGGGGATAGGGAAGGTGTGGAGACTTGGAAGAGAAGGAGTAGTGTTGCAGCCCGGCGAAGTAACCTGTCTCAGAGCCATTGTGAAGCTTACTTGGGAGCAGCCTGGACCCTTTGTCATGCTGGAGTCCGACCCAAGAGAAGAGTCCCCCGGTCTGGAAGTGATACCAGAAGTGATTCCACTGAAGGCCCTGAAGAAGGCCCATTGTAGAGTTTCGGTGAGTGTTAGGAACACTACAGGTGGCCCCATGGAAATCCCAGCCAGGATGCTGCTGGGCCAGGTGAGCCCTGCTGCCCCGGTTACCCTGTCAGAAGTCAAGGGGATGGGTGAAGGAGGAGATGTTTGGGAGAAGCTGTCCATGGAAAACCCGAATCTGCCCAGGGCTTGGAAAGAGAGAGCCAAGGCCCAGTTGACCAGATGGGAGAAGATCTTCTCCAAAGATGAGTTCGATGTGGGGTGTGCAAGGAGTGCCACCCATTGGATCCGCCTCCAAGAAGACAAGCCCTTCAGAGAGAGGGTCAGGCGGGTCCCACTAGCAGATCTGGAGGATCTAAGGGAACAACTCGCAGAACTCAAGAGGACTGGTGTGATCCGGGAGTCTAGGAGCCCCTATGCCTCCCTGATAGTGGTGGTCAGGAAGAAGAATGGGTCATTGAGGCTCTGTATAGACTACAGGACTCTCAACAGGAGAACCATACCCGACCAGTACACCACTCCGAGGATAGAGGACGCTTTACAGAGTTTGTTTGGAGCCAAGTGGTTCAGCGTTATGGATCTCAAGAGTGGATACTATCAGATCCCTATGCATCCAGAAGACAAGGAGAAGACAGCCTTCATAACCCCAGTGGGGTTCTTTGAGTTTGATCGAATGCCCCAGGGACTGTCTGGAGCTCCTGCTACCTTCCAACGTCTCATGGAGAAGACTGTAGGAGACATGAACCTTATTGAAGTCCTTGTATACATGGACGATGTCATTGTCTTTGGGAGAACCTTGGAGGAACACGATGAGAGGCTGGAAAAAGTGTTGAGAAGACTTAGTGAGGAGGGACTCAAGCTTTCGCCTGAGAAGTGTCGGTTCTACCAGTCTTCTGTGAACTATCTGGGGCACATAGTGTCTGAAGAAGGGGTGGCCACAGACCCTGAGAAATTGGAGGCAGTTACCTCCTGGCCACGACCCACCACAGTAACAGAACTTAGATCCTTCTTAGGGTTCTGCTCCTATTACAGGAGGTTTGTGGAAGGATTCGCCCGAATTGCTAGACCATTGAATGAACTACTCAAGACCGAGGGGGAAGAGGACGACTCAGGGCCCAGGAAGCCGGGAGAGTCAGTCAGAGATCAGTGGAACCAGAAGTGTGAAGAGGCCTTCCAGGCATTGAAGAGGAGCCTAACCACTGCCCCAGTCTTGGCCTACGCAGACCCAACCAAACCCTATGAACTACACGTAGATGCTAGTCATGCCGGTCTGGGAGGAGTACTTTACCAAGAACACGAAGGACAACTGCAGCCTGTTGCCTACGTGAGCAGGAGCCTGACCCCCTCTGAGAAGAACTACCCCACTCACAAGCTGGAGTTCCTGGCCCTTAAGTGGGCGGTAGTAGACAAGCTCAAAGACTACCTGTATGGGGCGGAGTTCACTGTGAAGACCGACAACAACCCCTTTACCTACCTTTTCACTACAGCAAAGCTGGACGCCACTGGACACAGGTGGCTGGCCGCATTGTCTGGATTCAATTTCAGCCTAAAGTACAGGCCAGGGACTGGAAATCGAGATGCAGACGCTCTGTCCAGGAGATCTCATGGCCCCACCAGTGACATGGAAGACTGGACTCAAGTGGCACCTGACGGGGTGCGGGCCCTTTGTCAAGGGGCTGAATTACAAGCCAGAGGAGGTTCAAGGGCAGAAGAGATAGGAGTTACCATAGTAGGAGTCCCCAAACAATACTGTGGAGTAACTCAACTGGAGGAAGACCATCTGCCAAAGTTGTCCAAGAAGGAACTAAGATGCGACCAATTAGAAGACCCCATGGGGAAATTGGTTCTGAAGCCCTGGAGAATCAGAATCCAAACAGACTCCTGCGTCACTCCTCAAAGGAAGCTCGCCTGTTGAGGAAAGAGTGGGACAGGTTACAGGTGCATCAGGGAGTGGTCTACCGAAGGGGCCCCTCTGATGACCTGGAAGATAAATGGCAATTGTTTCTTCCGGAAAAACATCGAGAGACTGTTCTGATTGCCCTACATGACAATCACGGCCACCTAGGGGCGGAAAGGACCTTTCAACTCGTCAGAAGTCGGTTCTATTGGCCCTGCATGAGGGCAGAAGTAGATGAGTACTGCCATCCATGTGCACGCTGCATCCAGAGGAAGACTTTACCCCATCAAGCTGCCCCAATGGGCCATCTACAAAGTCAAGGCCCAATGGATCTGGTATGCATTGATTTCCTCTGCCTCGAACTCGACCTGATTGGACTAGGAAATGTTCTGGTGATAACCGATCATTTCACCCGGTATGCCCAAGCTTTCCCAACCAAAGACCAGAAGGCTTCCACAGTAGCCAAGGTACTTATGGAGAAGTATTTTGTCCATTATGGGCTGCCACAGCGACTCCATTCAGATCAAGGAAGGGACTTTGAGAGTCGGCTGATCCGGAAACTACTGGATTCGTTAGGAATCAAGAAAACCCGAACCACACCTTATCACCCACAGGGGGATGCTCAGCCGGAGAGGTTTAACCGAACCCTGCTCAACGTGTTGGGAACTCTGGATAGTGAGAAGAAACAACATTGGAGCAAACACATAGCGGCTATAGTACACGCTTACAACTGCACCACCAGTGATGCTACTGGCTACTCCCCATATCGACTCATGTTTGGGAGAGAAGCAAGGTTACCTGTGGACCTGGCCTTTGGCACCTCTTTAGACCGTTCCTCAGCCACATCCCACAAAGGATATGTGGACAGGCTCAGACACAGCCTGAAAGTAGCCTATGTACAAGCTCAAGCGGCCTCAGATCAAAGGGGAGCTCGAAACAAAAGAAACTTCGACTTGAAGGTCCGGGTGCAAGACCTGCAGCCCAGGGACCGAGTACTGCTACGCAAACTGGGGGTCCCTGGAAAACACAAACTTGCAGACAGATGGAGATCTGAACCCTATGTCATCTGTAGGAAGCTGCCGGGCCTACCTGTCTACAAGTTGAAGCCAGAAGGAAAGGTAGGACCACTGAAGACGTGGCATCGAAACCACCTGCTCCCACTTGCTGAAGCGGTCAGGATACCTCCAGTGAGGGACTCCCCTGAACCAGTCTCTATTCTGGATACCCCCAGGCCAAACTCTCGGTCTCAGACCTCTCGGGCTGAAGATGGAGAGGCCTCTGAACTCAGTGGAGATGAAGGAAGAGAACTTGACTGGCTGTGGCCTTCCCCAACTCCAGGAACTTCTGCTATAGATCTTCCAACTACTGAAGACACTATGGACAACTGAATGCAGAAGCAGCTGAGTTCATCCCATCTAGTCCTTCATCAGATTACTGGGAAGATGCTTGTGATACTTACTCTGAAAAGGACCCTAGAGACTGTATGTATCCCTCGGCCCCTGAAGCAGATGTTACAGAGACTGCCGTGTTGCCCGAGCCTGCTACAGAAGAAGAGCCTGTGGCGCCAGAGCCAGAAACCCCAAGAGAGCAAAGGGCTCGCAGAGTCATAAGGCCTCCAAAAAAGTTGACCTACCCACAAATGGGGAAGAGCTCAGAAGATTCTGTGGTCACTGCCAGGAGGAGTGTAGAGAATCCGGATCCCTCCACTGTTCATTTGGTGGAGGGCAACCCCCATTCACTCTCTGGCACAGTTAGGCAGGCCACTCATGATGGTGTGACCTGTGGGCAAGGGAATTCAACCCCTTTGTTTTGGTGGGAATTCCCTATGCCAACATCATACGAAATGTTGTCTAGGGTTGTACGCAGTGTATGCTAGAATTGTCTTTGGGGACCAAAGAGTTTAAGTGGGGGGAGTGTGTAGCGGGGTCCCCTTTAAGACTCCCAGGACTACCTTACCCAGAACCCCTTTCGGCAATGTTTCCACCCCAGAGACTCATGAGAGGGGTTATAAAAGGAGGAGGCGAGGCTGGACTCGGTCTCTTTGGGACACGAGACTTCAAGGGAGAGATCTTCCTGTGCGGATCCGCTGTAGTGCAAGGCCTGAAGCCTGGGGCCTTGCGCTGCTACCTAAAGAGCCTTCCACCCCATCGCAAGCCTGGGTGGCATCTGACTCGGTTTTCTTCAACCGCTGCTGAGCCGGAGACCAGACCGCTGCAGACGCTGTGTGTGGAGACACAGCAGGTGGAAGTTCCCGGACTGGGATCGCGTCCGGAGGGGTGAGCGAGCACTTGCTCAATCCACAAATACTTTATACCATTGTTAGGCCTACAGACTGCCGTGGCCCACCAGTTCCTATTTTAGTTATTTTCCCCCACTTGAGATCCAAAGCAGGACTGAGTCAAACGGATCTCTAGTGGAGTGTACTGTGTTGGCATTTTTACCCCCCCCTGGATTACAAATGTGTTCCTGATATGTGCACCACCATTTAAAGACTTGCATGCAAAGAATTTTACCCCCCTTCCTAGAGACTGAGTAATATGGTCAGGCCTGGCCATCTAGGTAGTTTATTAAGGTTGCTGCGTCATAGGGCGCATAGTGAAGTACTGTTACACGTGGCGCGTGTGCGCCATATCTTAATAGTTATAGTGTGACTATTGCTGCAGGGCTCTGCAGATAGATTCATATGATCTGTTATCACTGTTGATTTTTATTACCATAGAAAGTAAATTCGTTATTCTTCTATCACTGCCTTGGTGTTTGAATTTAATCATAGAGCATAAGATATACACATATTACCCTAGACTAACTGTGCCAGTAGGGGGTCGAGTTAATTACCGGGGGTTGGCGGAGCTGTCTTCAGGGCCCAAACTAAATTTCTGCGGCCCTCTTAACTGAAGGTATCGCTACACTTATAATACCAGTAATCTCAAAATGAAACACAAGACTGAGCATGGCGAATTTACAGCTGTCACTAGCTCTTGCACTCAGTAGCTGACACTGCAGCAAACCCTTGCCAGACGTGAAAATTTTTCCATGGATTACCCAAGGGCTAAAAGAAAATTCTGAAGTAGTTACCCAATTCATCGTTCTTGATGATCAGCCACTATCAATAGTTGACAATGTGGGTTTTCCACGACTTATGAATCTTTTGGAGCCAAAGTACGAAATTCCCAGACGCCGTCATGTCACAGATGTCATGTTGCCACAATTACACAACACAGTGAAAAAACACATTACCAACATGCTACAGGAGGACATAAAGGCTATCAGTTTTACCATGGACATTTGGAGCAGTAGTGTGAGTCCCGTGTCTGTAATTAGCTTAACTGCACAGTGGATTGATGCCAAGTTCACTCTGCACCAAGTCATGCTGCACACAAAGAAATTTCAAGGCTCTCACATAGGCCAAGCTATAAGAAGCATACTAGAAGAAATGCTTGACACTTCGGCGATTCCCAAAAGTTCTGTCCATGTGGTAGTCCGTGATAATGGCAGAAATATGATAAAAGGTGCACAAGATGCTGGTCTTCAGAGTCTTTCATGTGTGGCACATACACTGCAGCTAGCTGTCTCAGAGGGGCTTTTATCACAGCGCAGCATTACGGAGGCTGTGGGAGTTGGGCGCAAAATAGTTGGGCACTTTAAATATTCAAACCTGGCATTTTCTCGGCTGCAAGATATTCAGGTCCAGCTTGGTCAACCCATTAAAAGACTTCAACAAGATGTTCAGACTCGCTGGAACAGCACTTTTTACATGCTACAGTCTCTGATAGAGCAAAAACGGCCATTGGAGTATACATGATGTACATGATGTCAAGTATCGGTACTCGTACTCGGTGTCAAAAAAGTGGCATCGGTGCATCCCTAGCATCATTCTTTCTTGTTCATACATCACGGGACACAGAGCAGCATAGTCATTACTATGTGGGTTATATAGAATTACCTTCAGGTGCTGGCACTGGCAACTTCCAAAACAGGAAGTACCCTCCCCTATATAAGCCCCTCCCATCCGGGAGTACCTCAGTTTTTTGCCAGTGTCTAAGGTGTTGGCCAAGGTTAACATGTATTCATCTGGGCTTGTGTACAGGTTCTCTGGGCCTTAGCAAGCTATTCCGGATCCGACCAAAAAAGCTTCATAGCTAAACGGTCGGTACCCGAGCCTTGCAGAGAAGAGCAAGGTTTTGCCTGTAATGCCTCTCTTAGGAGGGCTGGACCCTGGGATCCAGAGCTCTGGTCATACCCAAAACCAAGAGGCTATCTGTGCAGGGTGCTATACAGGTCCAGGGGAGTGGAATCCTTGGGAACCCGGTCCCTGAAGGTCTAGTACAATGCCTGCCGTGAGAGGTGAAGTTTGGGCTTCTGTGGACCAAACAAAGTCCTGCGGCGGGGAAAAGGTAAGTGGGGGCCCCTCAGGAACTTGGTTCTATTGAGGGGACCCCAAAGCCTAATATGTCTTTCTGCCTGTTACCTAAAGGTATTCCCACTAATAGCTGTATATGCCTAAGAAATCCTAGAAATGTCTTTTCATAAAGGAAGTTTTAAAAACTGTAAACCTAGAAATGTTTTTCATAAAGGAGGTTTTAAAAAAAAAAAAAAGACAAAAGTGCGGTACCTGTGTTTGTCCACTAGAGGCCGCTGTGGAACGTCTTTTTTTCTTGGGGCTATTCCTTCCATGGTGAAAGTCCAGGCAGATGAGTGAGCTCTCTATCAGGGAAGCTGCATTCCTCTGTCATGCTGCCAAGTAGTTTCCTTCCATCCCCGAGTCCTGGTGAAACAGGGACCCTGGCTCCTCTCCCTACATGGCGCCAAGAGCGCACACGTGCACGCGCGCACGCACACACGCTTTCTTTTTATAAGATTTAGCTTCAAAAAAGGGGGCGGAGCCTGGCGGATGATGCGCTCTGTGCGCCCAGCGCTTCTGCGCATGTGCGGGCGTCCCAGCAAGATAAAAGGACTCAGTCCACGCTGCTTGCCATGGACACAGAGCATGAAAAGGAGCTGGTAGCATGGTATAGGGGCTTACAGCGGGCGGTTGATACAGGCATCCCCAGAAAGACGCATTAGTAGACACCCACTGATGTACATAGCAGCAAATTGCATTAGACTATTTCAGTAAAGGGGTGTATTGCGGCTGGAATACCTCAGCTTTGAACTAAGGAAAATGCCGCCTAAAAAACTCCGAGATATACCTCTCAGGAAGTGTAGGGGGTCTCCATCGGGCTCTGAGGATCTGGAGCAGTCATCTGCACCCTCCTCCCCTGAGAAATCAGAGGTTAATACCCATAAGGAACCCCCGGGAGTGCCAGGTACTGCGGCTGTCCTCAGTCCACCTGCTCCTGCATATATAACAGAGGAGGTTTTTTCCTCAACTCTGGAGGGATTGGAGCAGAGATTGGCTGCATTGATCGCTTCTTCTCTACAGGAAAGAAAGCGCGCCAGATCTCCATCACCTCCATTAGAGTGCCTGTTGGCAGAGCAACAGTCCCAGGAAGGGACTGACCTACCTGAAGGGGATCAGGAGGAGGTTAGCTCTGTTTTTGAGGAATCGACAGTAGATGAACCATTTTCAGCATCACAGACTGAAAGATTGTGGGTCCAGACCCTAACTGACATGGTTCGATCTGCATTTAAAATGCCTCTTGTTGAACCATCAACTACTGCTGTCTCCTCATTGGGGTCGCTAAAAGCTCCCCAGGTTAATTGCTCCTTTCCAATACATCCATTATTGGAAGGACTTATATACCAGGACTGGGAACATCCTGATAGACTATTTGTTCCGCCTAAAAGGTTTCGGGTGATCTATCCCATGGAGGAAAAGTTCACCCAGAGATGGAATGTTCCTACGGTGGATGCAGCCATCTCTTCTGTGAACAAATCACTGACATGTCCAGTAGATAATGTTCAAATGTTCAAAGATCCAGTGGATAAAAAATTGGAATCTTTATTAAAATCTGCTTTTTCCACAGCAGGGGCTGTTACACAGCCAGCAGTGGCAGCTATTGGAGTCTGCCAAGCTTTAAAGGATCAAATGAAAATGGTCCTGAGGGATTTGCCAGACCAACAGGCCCAGGCTCTGGCTGATCTGCCTAGAGCATTATGCTTTGCGGTTGACGCCATCAAGGATTCTATCCATCAGGCCTCCCGCCTCACGCTGTCTTTGGTACATATGTGTAGGCTTCTGTGGCTCAAAAACTGGTCTGCTGAAGCTCCCTGTAAGAAGCTCTTAGTTAGCTTCCCATTTCATGGGGAACGCCTTTTTGGCGAAGACCTGGATAAGTATATCCAGAAGATTTCCAGTGGTAAAAGTACTCTCTTACCGAGTAAGAAGAGGTCTAGGGGTCCATCTTTTAAGAGGACTACCTCTCCTATCCCTGCGACGTCTGCTACTAAGCAGTTCCGACGGCCTCCTCGGTCAAACTCAGGAGGTAAAAATCAGGGACAGCCACAGGGTAATAAAAAGCCCTGGATCCGAAGAGGTACTAAACCAGCCTCCAAGTCAAGCCTATGAAGGGCTGCCCCCACTCAAACGGGTGGGGGGAAGACTTCAGTTGTTCGCAGAGACCTGGCGGGAGACGATCAAAGACAGATGGGTGCTCTCCGCAGTAACTCTGGGATACAAGTTGGAGTTAAAAGAGTCTCCTCCGTCCCATTTTATGTGGTCAGGCATGCCAAGAGACCCTCTGAAAGGACGGTCTCTCCTATTGGCGTTAGAACAACTATTGCTCCAAGGAGTAATTATGGAGGTTCCTATGGAAGAGTGGGGGTTGGGTTTCTACTCAAACCTTTTCACAGTCCCGAAGCCAAACGGGGACATAAGACCCATATTGGACCTAAAGAGTCTAAACAAATTTCTAAACGTCCGGTCTTTCCGGATGGAGTCGATCCGATCGGTCACCACTGCCCTACAAGGGGAGGAATGGTTAGCCTCGATCGACATCAAAGATGCTTACTTGCATGTTCCCATCTTTCCAGGTCATCAAAAATTCCTACGCTTTGCAGTAGAAGGGCGCCATTTTCAGTTCAGAGCCTTACCATTCGGTCTGGCCACAGCACCACGAGTGTTCACAAAAATTCTGGCCCCACTGTTGGCCGATCTAAGAACACGGGGTGTAACGATAATGGCATACCTAGACGACCTGTTGTTGATGGACCACTCAGTTGCCAAGCTAGAAGTGGTAATTGTCGATACAATCAAGTATCTAGAATCTCACGGTTGGGTCATCAACCTGGACAAGTCAGCCCTACAGCCAGTGAAAAACCTGGTATATCTAGGGCTACGGCTAGATTCAGACCAGAGGAAGATTTTCTTACCTCTAGACAAGGTATCCTCTTTGAGGGACTTGGTCCGTCTGCTTTGTGCAAAAAGACAGCCGTCCATACGCCTGTGCATGAGGCTGCTAGGAAAGATGGTAGCATCATTCGAAGCTGTGCCATACGCCCAATTCCACTCAAGGAATTTACAAAGGGCCATATTGTCAGCCTGGAACGGAAAAGTTCAGGCTCTAGACTTCCCGATGGCTTTGTCCCCTTCCGTTCGGAAGAGTCTCTGCTGGTGGTTGATCCCCCAGAATCTCCAGAAGGGAAAACCCTTCAGCCCGATATCTTGGAAGGTGGTCACTACAGATGCCAGCCTTACAGGCTGGGGGGCAGTACTGGAGCAATGGTCTCTCCAGGGCAGATGGTCAAATGTAGTAAAAACCCTGCCCATCAATCTCTTAGAGATACGAGCAGCCCGGTACGCCCTAGTAGCCTGGACATCCCGACTCCAAGGGTCCCCTGTCAGAATTCAATCAGACAATGCCACAGCAGTGGCATATATCAATCATCAGGGAGGCACCAGGAGTCGTGCAGCCCAGAGGGAAGTAAGTCACATCCTGGAATGGGCAGAAAAGCATGTCCCATGTATATCAGCTGTCTTCATTCCAGGGGTGGAGAATTGGAAGGCGGACTTTCTGAGTCGCCAACAGTTATGCCCAGGGGAATGGTCCCTTCATCCCGAGGTCTTCCGAGCAATATGTCAGCGGTGGGGAACACCGGATGTAGATCTGCTAGCATCCAGATTCAACGCAAAGGTGGACAGATTTGTCTCCCGGACAAGGGATCCCCTCGCTTGCGGCTCGGATGCTCTGGTGTTCCCTTGGGATCAGTTCAGACTGATATATGCATTCCCTCCGCTACAATTGTTGCCTCGACTCCTTCGCAGAGTCAGGTTGGAGAAGAAGCCGGTGATCCTGGTGGCTCCAGCGTGGCCCCGAAGGGCCTGGTACGCGGAGATCATCAAAATGTCTGTGGGGAGTCCTTGGACCCTTCCACGTCGTCCGGACCTGCTTTCGCAAGGACCGATATACCACCCTTCCTTACTAACTCTAAGTTTAACGGCCTGGCTATTGAGTCCCACATCCTAAAGAAGAGAGGTCTCTCTAACTCTGTGGTATCAACTATAATCAATGCCAGGAAGCCTGTATCCAGGCAGATCTACTATAGAGTTTGGAAGGCGTACATCACTTGGTGCGAGGCCAGAAAATGGCATCCACGTAAGTACGTTATAGGCAGAATTCTGGACTTCCTGCAGTGGGCTGTAGACAGGAAGTTTGCCTTAAGTACTATCAAGGGCCAGGTTTCGGCCTTGTCAATACTATTTCAAAGGCCCCTGGCTATGCATTCTCTTGTCAAATCCTTTATGCAAGGTGTGACTCGTATTATTCCACCGATTAAGGCTCCCATATGCCCATGGGATCTAAATTTGGTTCTGTCGGTTCTGCAAAAGCAGCCATTTGAACATTTGCGGCACATTTCCTTGGTTCTACTCACCAGGAAATTGATATTTTTAGTAGCCATATGCTCGGCTAGAAGAGTGTCGGAATTAGCCGCCATGTCCTGTAAAGAGCCATATCTGGTTATCCATAAGGACAGAGTAGTATTACGTCCTCACCCAGCCTTTCTTCCTAGGGTGGTATCGAGGTTTCACTTGAACCAGGATGTGGTTCTTCCTTCTTTTTTCCCCAAACCAAGCTCGGTAGAGGAAAAGTTATTGCATTCTTTGGATGTAGTAAGAGCAGTTAAAGCTTATCTAAAAGCCACTGCTCAGATTCGTAGAACGGATTCTCTGTTTGTTCTGCCGGAAGGCCCCAGAAAGGGTCAGGCAGCATCAAAATCTACTTTAGCCAAGTGGATTCGACAGGTCATAATACAAGCCTATGGCTTGAAAAGTAGACCGCCTCCGTTCAAAGTTAGGGCGCACTCCACGAGAGCAGTTGGAACTTCATGGGCAGTGCATCACCAGGCCTCCCTGGCGCAAATTTGTAAGGCCGCAACATGGTCTTCAGTACACACGTTTACTAGGTTCTACCAGGTGGACGTGAGAAGTCAGGAGGATGTCGCCTTTGGGCGCAGTGTGTTGCAGGCCGCAAAAGATCCTCATGCCTGATGGCGCCCAGCTTATGTATGGTGTATCCCCCCCCCTCATGTGGCATTGCTTTGGGACGTCCCACATAGTAATGACTATGCTGCTCTGTGTCCCGTGATGTATGAACAAGAAAGTAGGATTTTTAAAACAGCTTACCTGTAAAATCCTTTTTTTGGAGTACATCACGGGACACAGAGCTCCCACCCCTCTTTTGGGGACACGTATTGCTTTGCTACAAAACTGAGGTACTCCCGGATGGGAGGGGCTTATATAGGGGAGGGTACTTCCTGTTTTGGAAGTTGCCAGTGCCAGCACCTGAAGGTAATTCTATATAACCCACATAGTAATGACTATGCTGCTCTGTGTCCCGTGATGTACTCCAAGAAAAGGATTTTACAGGTAAGCTGTTTTAAAAATCCTACTTTTTCAATTTTTGGCATTTTTTTATTCATTCCTTTTGTGTTGATGTATCAGTCTCTTTTGGGACTGTTATATAAAATTTGTTTGTTGGCCACCTAAGACCGGGATGGTTCTTTGGACGTTTATTTGTTGCATCATATATACCACCACAGAGTATTTTGTTTACCTATTAGTATTTTACACTATTATTTCAATATTCTGTGTTTTAACACCTTACTTTAGTTTATTAGTTAATAACAGAGAGCTCACAGCGCAGAATTAGGGATGAGCTTCGAGTCGAACATCGGTTGTTCGCCGAATTGCTAACATTATGGGCCGTTCGTGCCAGATTTGAGTGGCGCGTCACGGCCCATAATTCACTGCGGCATCGCAGTGCATTGCTGGCTGATGATTGGCCAAGCATGTACTATGACCCGCATGCTTTGGCCAATCACAGCGCAGAAAAAACGGAGAGCCATAATTGGCCAAAGCCAGGGTGGCTTTGGCCAATTATGCCTCAGGGGATTTAGTACACACCCCACACTATATAAGGCGGCCTGGAAGTCGGCCTTGTGTAGTGTGTTGAGGTGTTGGTTAAAATACAGACAGAGAGAGACAGTGTATTTTGAGTTAGATAGAGCGTGTGTGTGTGTGTCTGTTCTTCTCTATACTGGCAGGCAAGTGATTGTGCTAGATGCAGTGTTTCACTTAGTGTACTGTGTCCTTTGTATAGCATTCACCTAAAGATTACCTGAATATAATTAGTGGTGTTCTGATACAAATACAGGCAGGGAGCTGCAGTATTTTGCTTTAGTGTCCTTTGTACAGTGTGCACTTAAAGCTTACCTCAATACAATTGCTGGTGTTCTGATACTAATACAGGCAGGGAGCTGCAGTATTTTTCTTTAGTGTCCTTTGCACAGTGTGCACCTAAAGCTTACCTGAATACAATTGCTGGTGTTCTCATACTAATACCACAGGCAGTGAGTTCAAAATTACAGATTCTACGTAACAACAAACCTACAGTCCCTGTTTTGTTTGCACCGCCTGTATACTGCTGTTCGGAGTATATAGGGCCTGGGGGCCCCACGCCTTAACTTTTTTAAATTTGGGTGTGGGATTCCCCTTAATATCCATACAAGACCCAAAGGGGATGGTAATGGGCTGGGGGGGTACCCATGCCATTTTTCTCAATGATTTTCATCCATATTGCCGGGACCAGACATTACATTAAAGCTGCAAGCAGTTTTAAATGACTTGTTTTCCTTTAGAAATGTCATTTTGTGCAGGGACAGTTCTAAACACGGGAAACACATGCCACTTCACAGGCATACTATAGACACCCCCCAGGTACGATATTTAAATGAATATTTAATTTTTTTTCACTTTATGCGTCATTAAATTCACTGCCCCCGAAAAAACGTCAGTTTTTAAAACTTCTTTTTGCATTGATACATGTCCCCTGGGGCAGGACCCGGGTCCCCAAACCCTTTTTAGGACAATAACTTGGATATTAGCCTTTATGATTAGCACTTTTGATACCGAACCGGGGGGGGTGTTCAGCTCATCCCTACGCAGCATCACTATTACCCATGTAACTGTACATATACTGTGTATTCCTAATGCCCTGTACACACGATCGGATTTCCGATGGAATAAAATCCAATGGAACTTTCCGTCGGAATTCCGATGAAGCTGACTTCCATCAGTCTTGCATACACACTGTCAGAATAGATTCTGACCGTCCAAAACGCGGTGACGTAAAACACTACGACAAGCTGAGAAAAATTAAGTTCAATGCTTCTGAGCATGCGTCGACTTGATTCTGAGCATGCGTGGATTTTTCTCAGATGGAATTCCACACAGACGATCGGAATTTCCCATCAGATTTTTTTTTCCATCGGGAAAAATTTAAAACATGTTCTATTTTTTTACTCCAATGGGGGGAAAAAAGTCAGATGGGGCTCACACGATCGGAATTTCCGATGAAAAAAGTCCATCAGACTTTTTCATCGGAAAATCCGATCGTGTGCATTAGAGTCTTTGTAGCAGCAAGTGTCTATAAAGCGTCTAGTGCATATTCAAAAGTAAAAAAGAGGAAGTGAGATGTTCCTGGTCACAATTTGTAGGTTGTGGAAGGGGTTTCAAAGAGGATTGGAGTTGAGGTCTCCCACAGTCTGGGGGGAAAAAACTGTTGAGCAGGCTGACAGTCCTGGTTTTGATACTCGGGTACCTTCTATCTGATGGTAAGAGTTGGAAGAGACTGTGGGAAGGATGGGTAGAATCCTTCACGATACTAATAGCTTTGCTGGAGCATCGTCCAGGATGGAGGGGAGAGACACCAATAATCTTTTCAGCCGTCTTCACTAGCCGCTGGAGGGTCTTGTGGTCAGCAGAACTGAGGTTCCCATACCAGACAATGATGCAGCTGGTCAGCACGCTCTTAATGGTTCCCCTATAGAATGTAGTAAGACAGAGTGGAGGGAGACTGGCTTTTTTTTAAGGCGGCGGATAAAATATAGGCGCTGTTGTGCCTTCTTGGTTAGTGACGTGATGTTGGTTGTCCAGGTAAGATCCTCTGAGATGTTCACTCCCAGGAATTTAGTAATGCTGACACTCTCCACCGTCAAGCTGTCGATGGTCAGTGGGGGGTGATCAACAGAATTTCTCCTGAAATCTATCACAACCTCCTTTGTTTTGCTTACATTAAGGGACAGGTTGTTTGTACTACACCATTTAACCAGTTGTGCCACTTCCTCTCTGTAGAGTGTTTCATCATTGCTGCTGATGAGACCTACCACAGTTGTGACATCCACAAACTTGATGATATGGTTGGAGCTGAACTTGGCAGTATAGTCGAGGGTTAGCAGTGTAAAGAGCAGAAGGCTGAGCACAAATCCCTGTGGGGCACCCATGCTCAGTTTGGTAGTGCTCGAGGTTCTGCAGCCAACACGGACGGACTGAGGTCTTCCGGTTAAAAAGTCCAGGATCCAATTACAGAGGGGCAGGTTGAGGCTCAGCGAGTTCAATTTAGGGATATGTTGCTGAGGAAAAATAGTATTAAATGCTGAGCTAAAGTCCATGAACAGCATTCTAACATAAGAGCCTTTCTATTCTAAGTGGGTAAGGGCCAGGTGGAGGGTAGAGGATACTGCATCGTCCGTGGAAAGGTTTGGACTGATATGGATCCAGCGTGTGTGGAAGACTGGACTTAATGTGAGGCATGACTAACCTCTCAAAGCACTTCATTATTATTATTATTAATATTATTAAGACCTAATGCCTTTGCAATATTATTTTACAATGGCTAGCAATGTTTCTCTTGTAGTGCTGGGGTCCTGGGTTACGTTACCACCAGGAACACTGTCTGAAAGGATTCTGTCATTTATTTTTTTCCCTTCTTTATGTATGGGTGTCCTCTAAATCTGTGGGTTTTCTCTCAAAATTTAAAAACTTGCAGGTAGCCTAAAGAGCTGGTTCACTTTTTGAAAACCATGCAATCAAGGGGTTCTAGGAGACGTAAATGCACCAGAAATCTTGTGGCCCTTGAACCCTGTATAAAAAAAAAAACTCAACTTTAATTTAGGTTGCATACCTGTAGGCCACGTTGGTCCCCCCTGAATCCTGTCAAAGAAACTCTGAATGGTAGTTTCCCTGGTCCTGTCCTGTTTCCAGGATGCTGTATCTTTAGCTACAGCTCATATCTCAGCATTATAGGAGTAAAGGTTGTTCCTATTCAAAGGCCAAGAATGCTCAGTACGTGTTCTCTCTCCTTGTAGTAGCATCATTGAGCTCATCCACTGCTGCTACAAGGAGAGAGAGTGCGCACCGCTGGGGTATGTGCGGGTATGCAAGTTTGTGTGGCCATTGATTAGGAATGGAGGTCACTACTGTAATGCTGAGGCTGTAGGGTCCTGGAAACAGGACAGGATGGGGGGAAGAAGCATCAATTAGGAGTTTTTTTTTGTCAGGCTTCAGGGGGAACCAGTATGGCCCACAGGTATGAAACGTAAAGTGTTTGTCACCCCAACATTTCATAATCCTGATATGTGCCTTCTGTACCATGTACTTGCATGAGAAAGTACCCTGTTCTCTTTGTATTGCTTCCTTTGTGTGAAATCCCTGGTGTTCATGCCAGTCTCTTTGATTTACTATTAAATACTGACCACATCAAGCAGGAGAGCACATCATCATGGTCAGTCCTCTAGCTGTGCAGGGAACTCGGCATGCTCTCCTCCAATGATCAGACTTGTCCTGCACAGCCTTTCACTGGGAAGATCAGTGTTCTGTTGCTGCTCCTTCCCCCCAGCCCTTATGCAAGCAAGAACAAAGGGATAGTGATCACTTATAAAAAAGGAAAAAAAGTTATTTATAATGTTTAATACCTATACACAAATGCTTTGCCTTTCTTTTTTAAACAGAATGGATTGTTTTACAAGGTGATTGTTTACAATCACTTTAAATTAAAGCTGGATTTTAGTTAAATATGCAACACCAGGGATATGCACTTCCGGGTAGCATGGCACGTGCTATCCCCACCGCCGGCCGTGCTGTGATAAGTCACAACAGAAGCCAATTAGCAGGTTTTTGGCCAATGATTGACCGCTGGCACCTGCTGATCAGTGAAGAGGATGACAGAACAGGGCTCTGTCTATGTAAACAATACAGAGCTCTGTCCTGTCAGTGGGGATGTGCTAGTTTTTGTTTCCCTACAAAGCAGGGAATAAAAACCAGAACACCCCCTAGTAAAAACACCTCACAGTGAATGCACCAAGCACTGTTATGCACACATTTAACCCCTTGATCGCCCTAGATGTTAACCCTTCCCAGCCAGTGTCATTAGTACAGTGACAGTGCATATTTCTTTTTGATAGCTGTATTAGTGTCACTGGTTCCCCCAAAGTGTCAATTAGTCTCAGATTGCCCACCATACTATCACAATCCCAGTATAAGTGGCTGACCACCGCCATTACTAGCATAAAAAAAAAATCCTATATATATATATATATATATATTGTGACAGCAGGAAGGTAAAGTCACCTGGTTGCATCCAGGGGGGTAGATATATTTCGCCCAGATTCAGGCTTTACGCTGACTTATACAGCTAGGTGGAGAGTTGTATAAGCCCAGCTGAGACTAGTGGGCTCATGGATGACTCATACCTCTAGGGAGAGGGCTGGGCGTCGTGAAACAGGGAGTTGATGAGATCAGCTGAACCTTGTCAGCTCATGTAGGCCTCTATAAAAAACTCCCAGATTCATTAGATGTTAGCTCATGCCTGGAAGCAGACCTGTGTGGACTGTCTAGGGAGAGTGAACCCCTGTGCGGTGAGAGAAAGCCTGTGTGGCTATGTTTTGCTTGGACATTTAAAACCAGGGACTAGGACAGCACTAGGCTGATCCCAGTCGTTAGTTAGGAAACCTGTAAGTTTAGTCAGAGGTCAAGTTGACCAGGATTTATTTTGTTTATGTTTTTTTTGCCTTGCTGTGTTTTTGTCACTGTAAATAGAAAATAAACCGCACCTTTTTGATTTTGAAAACCACAACCTCCGTCTGCTGGGCCTGTTTTGGGTGGGGAGCCCATCCCGGGGGTCACACATACCCGCTGCCGAGCTAGCCCCCTCACAGTTGGTGGAGAACCAGTGGCAGTTTTTTTTTAAGCCAGCATGGAGGAGATACTGAAGCAGCTGGCTCTAGCAAATGCCAATCAACAGCAGACAAATGCAGGTTTGCAAAAGAGCCTTGCAGCTCATCAACAGAGCCTTGCAGCTCAACAACAGAACTTCGCAGCCCAGCAGCAAGCTCATCAACAGAGCCTTGCAGCCCAGCAGCAAGCTCACCAACAGAGTCTGGAAGCTCAGCAACAAGCCCAGCAGCAATCTGAGGCCCGCTTCATAGACCTGTTACAGAAGCAAGAGCAGAGACTACAACAAATGGAAGCAGTAATGCAGCAACGTCCGCAGACCAGTGAGGAAAGCCGTCCCACTAATACCGCGTCCTTTGGGGTGAGTCGTTTATTGACAAAAATGACTGGAGAGGATGATCCAGAGGTATTTTTGACCACATTTGAAAGGACTGCTGAAAGAGAAAAGTGGCCTGAGGAGCAGTGGGCTGGACTGGTGGCTCCTCTGTTAACTGGTGAATCGCAGAAGGCTTACTATGACCTGGAGCCTGACCAAGCAAAAGACTATGTGATGCTAAAAGCTGAGATATTGGCAAGGCTGGGTGTCACCCAGGCTGTCCGGGCTCAGCGTGTGCATAACTGGACTTTCCAGCTTGGAAAACCCCCCAGGTCTCAAATGTATGATCTCATTCACCTGAGCAGAAAGTGGCTACAGCCAGAGACTTTGTCCGCACCAAAGATTGTGGAACGTGTTGTAATGGATCGGTTTTTGAGAGCTCTTCCTACTGCCATCCAAAAGTGGGTAAGCCATGGAGACCCAGAGACGGCCGATGGTCTTGTGGATCGTGTGGAGAAATACTTGGCTACAGAGAACCTGACGGCCTCTTCCAGAGACACTCGGACTTTCCACCCTAAGACCAGACCATCCCCAGGGGCGGATAAGATGATTCCAAGGGGTAAGGGTGGAGAGAGTGAGAGGGTGGGAGCTCTACCCCAAGTTTGGCGAGAACAGCCTGGGAAATCAGCGGCTCAAGAGGCGGCAAGAAGGATCATTTGCTACCGCTGCCGGCAAGCGGGACATATTGCAGCAAATTGCCCGGTTTTGGAGGAACCCATGCAGTGTGACTTTCTGACGGGCAGACGTCAGTCGCTGTGTGCGACAGTCGCATGCACTGCCATTCGGGGAACTGAGAAACATTTATGCAAAATGTGTATTAATGGTAGAAATGTTGTGGTATTGCTGGATTCAGGTAGCCTTGTGACCCTGATAAAGGCTGAGTTAGTTAAAACAGAGGTCTCTGGGAATAGCAAGGTAGCCGTTATTTGTGTGCATGGGGACACCCGAGAGTATCCAGTGACTACGGTGTGTTTCGAGACCCCCAAAGGTACCCTCTCTCATCCAGTGGGCTTAGTATCTCAGTTACCGCATGACGCCATTGTGGGAAGGGATTTTCCGAAGTTCTGGGAACTGTGGGATGATCCTGAGCCCCCCACTGGTGCCCCTATGTACCAGGAATGTGATAGCCAGAACTCCCCTGAGAGTGGTGAGGACTCTCCGGAATTTCCCTTGTCAGTATTGGCAGGGGAGACTCAAGAAACTGGAGAGGAGCCCACCTCCTCAGACGAAAACCTACCGTCTGTGGAGTTTTCTGATCTTGAGGTTCACAGGGAAAACTTTGCCACAGAACAGTTGAAAGACCCCGCCCTAATAAAGGCACGGGAAAACGTAGTGAAAATAGATGGCGAGTTAGTGAACCCAGATAATACTGGCACTTACCCATACTTCAGCGTAGAGAAGGACCTACTGTATCGAGTGGCAAAAAGGGCAGAAGAAACCGTTGAGCAGCTTGTGGTGCCCAAACCTTACAGGAAGTTGGTGTTGGAGTTGGCCCATGGGCACATTCTTGGAGGTCATCTGGGGACAGAGAAAACCCGAGAGAGGGTATTACAGAGATTCTATTGGCCTGGGGTGATGAAGGACATAGAAAATTATTGTTCCTCCTGCCCTGTGTGTCAGAGGTCGGCCCCGATGCCACATTTCCGTAGCCCGCTGGTCCCTCTACCCATCATTGAGGTCCCGTTTGAGAGAATCGCAATGGATTTGGTAGGTCCTATAATCAAGTCCGCTAGGGGGCACCAGTACATATTGGTTATAATGGACTATGCCACCCGTTATCCAGAAGCGATCCCTCTCAGAAATACCTCGGCCAAAACCATAGCCAAAGAGCTATCTCTTGTTTTTAGCCGGGTGGGTATTTGTAAAGAACTGCTTACGGACCAAGGTACACCCTTTATGTCCCGGGTTATGAAAGAGCTGTGTAAATTGTTCAAAGTGACGCAATTGCGTACATCTGTGTATCACCCCCAAACCGATGGGCTGGTTGAAAGATTCAACAAAACCCTAAAACAAATGTTGAAGAAAGTGGTGGATAGAGATGGAAGGGATTGGGACTGTCTACTTCCTTATTTGATGTTTGCTATTAGGGAGGTGCCCCAATCCTCTACGGGATTCTCCCCCTTTGAGTTACTGTATGGGAGACACCCAAGAGGGCTGTTGGATATTGCCAAGGAAACTTGGGAAAGTGAGAGTTCTCCCCACAGGAGTGTGATTGAGCATGTCGCCCTGATGCAAGATCGAATTGCACAGGTAATGCCCATCGTGAAGGAACATTTGGCCCAAGCGCAGTTGGCACAGCAGAGAGTGTACAACCGTGGAGCCAAGACCCGTACCTTTTCCCCGGGGGATAGGATATTGGTACTTGTCCCTACGGTTGAAAGTAAATTCCTTGCCAAATGGCAAGGCCCCTACGAGATAATGGAAAAAGTGAGCGAAGTGAATTACAAGGTCAGACAACCAGGAAGGCGAAAGCCCGAACAGATCTATCACGTTAATCTGTTGAAAGCCTGGAGGGATAGAGAGTCCCTAGTCGCAGACACTTGGTCACCAGCTCAAACTGGTTGCGTGATTCCTGAGGTTGGAATCGCAGCCACCTTGTCACAACCCCAACAACAGGAGGTTAAGGAGTTTGTACTTCGCAACAAGGAGGTATTCTCTGAGCTGCCGGGACAAACATCTGGGGTAGAGCATGACATTATTACCCCGCCCGGTGAAAGGGTGAAGTTAAAACCCTATCGGATCCCAGAGGCCCGACGGGAGGCAATACGGGAGGAAGTACAGAGAATGCTGAACTTAGGGGTGATAGAGGAGTCCCAAAGTGATTGGTCTAGTCCCATTGTGTTGGTGCCTAAACCGGATGGGAGCTGGCGATTTTGTAACGATTTTCGTCAGTTGAACAAAGTTACAAAATTTGACACCTACCCCATGCCACGTATAGATGAGTTGATCGACCGGCTGGGAACAGCCCGATACATGACGACTCTTGACCTCACAAAAGGGTATTGGCAAATCCCCCTGGCCAAGTCGGCCAAAGAGAAAACCGCATTTGTAACCCCAGACGGGGCGTTCCAATATAAAAGAATGCCGTTCGGGTTACAGAATGCGCCGGCCACATTCCAGCGGAAAATGGACCAGATGCTGAGGCCCCATCGGAAGTATGCTGCGGCTTACCTGGATGACATAATTGTCCATAGCACAGATTGGGCCTCACATCTGCCAAAAGTGCAAGCAGTCCTGGACTCTGTTCGGGAAGCAGGGTTTACGGCTAACCCCAAGAAGTGTACCATTGGGCAGGAGGAGGCCAAATATCTTGGGTACACCATTGGGAGGGGAGTAATAAAACCCCAACTCAACAAAGTCGAGGCCATCCAGAGTTGGCCACGTCCCAACAGCAAGAAGCAGGTACGAGCCTTTCTGGGAATCGCTGGGTATTATCGGCGATTCATTCCCCACTTTGCTTCTAAGGCTGTGCCCCTAACCAACCTGACGAAGGGGAAAGGGTCGGTCATGATTAAATGGACCCCCGAGGCTGAGGCAGCATTCCAATTCTTGAAACAAGCCTTATGTAGCCAGCCAGTGTTGTACTCACCCGACTTCTCTAGAGACTTTGTCGTACAAAGTGATGCGTCAGATGTGGGGTTAGGAGCAGTATTGTCCCAGGTCTGGAACGGGGAAGAGCACCCAGTCATTTACCTCAGCAGGAAGTTGAAGTCCCATGAGGTAAATTACGCCACCGTTGAAAAGGAGTGTTTAGCGGTGAAGTGGGCTCTAGATTCCCTTCGGTACTACCTGCTAGGTAGGCACTTTGACATGGTTACGGATCACGCTCCGTTAAAGTGGATGGCTCAAAACAAGGAAACAAATAGAAGAGTGAATAGGTGGTTCCTGGCCCTCCAGGAATTCAACTTCACAGTAAAGCATCGCCCTGGCGTTCAAATGGGGAATGTGGATGCTTTGTCTCGAGTACATGAATGCCTGATTGCTGGTGTTCCAACCCCGAGGTTAAAACAAGAGGGGGGGGTATGTGACAGCAGGAAGGTAAAGTCACCTGGTTGCATCCAGGGGGGTAGATATATTTCGCCCAGATTCAGGCTTTACGCTGACTTATACAGCTAGGTGGAGAGTTGTATAAGCCCAGCTGAGACTAGTGGGCTCATGGATGACTCATACCTCTAGGGAGAGGGCTGGGCGTCGTGAAACAGGGAGTTGATGAGATCAGCTGAACCTTGTCAGCTCATGTAGGCCTCTATAAAAAACTCCCAGATTCATTAGATGTTAGCTCATGCCTGGAAGCAGACCTGTGTGGACTGTCTAGGGAGAGTGAACCCCTGTGCGGTGAGAGAAAGCCTGTGTGGCTATGTTTTGCTTGGACATTTAAAACCAGGGACTAGGACAGCACTAGGCTGATCCCAGTCGTTAGTTAGGAAACCTGTAAGTTTAGTCAGAGGTCAAGTTGACCAGGATTTATTTTGTTTATGTTTTTTTTGCCTTGCTGTGTTTTTGTCACTGTAAATAGAAAATAAACCGCACCTTTTTGATTTTGAAAACCACAACCTCCGTCTGCTGGGCCTGTTTTGGGTGGGGAGCCCATCCCGGGGGTCACACATACCCGCTGCCGAGCTAGCCCCCTCACAATATATATATATATATATATATATATATAAAATCTCTCCTATTTTTATAGACGCTATAACTTTTGCACAAACAATCATTATACGCTTATTGGGATTTTGTTTTACCAAAAATATGTAGCAGAACACATATTGGCCTAAATTTGTGAAGAAATTGTTTTTATTTTTGATTGAATATGTTTTATAGCAGAATGTAACACTTTTTTTTTTTTTCAGTCAAAATGTAGAAAAAGAAGTAAACGGGACTATAGTGGTGCTAGCATTAGTATTTAGACAACAGTGGAAGACTCAATTCATTAGGTTAAGAAAAGGGGATTTATCCATTTATTGAACAAGTAATACAAAATATTTAGTAAAATTACATATGTGTATATATAAGCGTTTTCACAAAGTTTCAAAAATAGGGCATAGCTGATATGGTGGTTAATTAGATGTTAAACCAAAGAGATCATACGTGGTCCCAACATGTTTCGCCCATCGGGGCTTCGTCAGGGGAAGTATGTCTCAAATGTAAGAGTAAATCGAACATAGCTGTTAAAATAGACAATAGAAAGATTCATATTAGCATATTGTAAACTGGTTTATGTAGAGTTTAGAAGATCGATCTGTAAACAGGTCCACAGTTGGCAAAAAGAATAACGACTTACCACCATTAAAGCCCTAGATGAGATAAATGGAGGTGGAGACAAGAGAAACCTCTGCACGCTAGTGGAGGAAGGAGAGAGGTCTCCTCCTCGGTGTAAGACGTAAACGGAGCTCCGAGCATACAAACCCTCACAGTGACCGCTTAAGAGACCTAGCCAAAATAGATCAAAAGAATATATATAAATAGATGAATTAAATTGAATTAGAGAGAGAACCCCATTAAAGTTAATTAATTTAAATGAATATAATTGATATGTGAAAGTAATATAGAGGTAATAAGGTAAAAGTTATATATATAGTGGTCAATAGATTTTGATCTGATTGGGGTTAATGGTCCAGTTAGCCCGATCATTTATGGGGCAGATTAAATCATTATCAAGTTAACTATTCAGGTTATACTCACATTAAAATCAAAATTGAGAGAAAAAAAAGGAGAAAAATAGAACGGATGAGATGATGCCTGATTGATGTTAAATCCACTGGATACAAAATATCCGATTAGGATGCATTCATAGGACATGAACCTTCAGAGAACTTTAGTCCAGTGAAGAGAAAGTTCCAAAAGATGAAATTATTCAAAAAATCAAATATATTGTATATTAATCAGTTATCCACAAGGGGACGTCTTGAGTTGAAACAGTAAGTATATAATAGAAATAATCTATCATTAGGTATTGTCATAAATATGGAATTAGCATTATGCGGTTCATATATATATATATATATATATATATATATATATATATATATATTTCATATTTTTTCATATTATTTAAATTATGTATAGATAAAGTAATAAGGGAATGATCACACAGCATGTCAGACTAAAACAAATTGAAGAGCCAATGGCCCAAACCAAGCTGTTAGTGTTGAATGAAGTAATACATTGTCTTGTGTATCATTAAACATACAGCATAACAATGCTTTTAGTCTGAGAGTATGACAAGAGGACATCTAATGAAGTAACAATCATAACAGTTTGCAAAGCCCAGAAAATAGAGGGACTGGTAATGTACAAGAGACAGTATGTCAGATTCTCAAATAAGCAGCAGATGGTTACCTTGAAACAAAGTTGTGGATAAATATCAGGCTGCCTCACCAAACCGCTCTGGTTGGTGTGCAGCCTGATAATGCCGGCTTTTAAGCGATCACCAACTCGCCCGGCGTCTGACGTCACCGGCGGAGTGCGGACGTGACAACGTTAGTGCGCATGCTCCCAGGGTCCCGAAGCTGTGCCAAAACTACAAGACCCAGAATACCTAGCGCCCAGGGGAGGGGACTTGGACTCACGCACCAACGTCATTAGAAACGTTAGTTTCCAATGAGACGGAGCGGGATCATGTTGTAATGTATCATAGTATGGTAAAGCTTGGTGAGATAGTAGAACCAAATTTGGGGATAATGGGAAAGCAGAGACTGCAAAAAAACGTGTGAGTTGGGCAGACCCAGCAATTGCCGGATATGCCCTGGGCGTCCATATGAGGGCTGTAAGGAGCCCAGAGATTCCGTCAGTCAGGCACCCTGTGCATGTTCTCATTGCAGACCCTCAGAGACCAAGGATGAAGTCGCTCTTTTGTCAATGATGGCGGGTACAGTTAACCAACCAAAAAAAGCCGTACCCGCCAACTTCCAGGGAGAAGTTACAGAACGATCTTAGAAAACAACATAGTTCACATAATGTACATTGCACATGTATAAGTTTAAACATGAATCTTCAACATTAACAGACAATTTAGAAAAAACATACTTATATAGAACATGACTAAATGAATGATAGTTAATAAAAAATAAATTTAATATTGAGCAATAACAGCAGTTTAATTTTATTAAACTAAATTAATTTACAGATAGACATTAAGAAGAAAGGGGGAAGGAGGTAAAAAAGGAAACAGAGGACTCCTAGAGCAGGGAAGAGGGGGTATGTGGACAAACTAGGTCATTACAAGTCAATGCAGATCAGCCAATCATAGGAAAGGTTTAAAGCTAAGATTTTCGTTAAAGCCAGGGAAAACAGTTGCCTCTAGATTGTAAATCCAGCGAGCCTCTAATTGTAGCAAAGTTTTATCAACGCTTCCTCCTCTGACATGAGGCGGAATGTGTTCCAAAGCCATGAAACGTATATTTTTTGCATTAAAGTTATGAAAAGTACCAACATGGTGATTAACTGCTGTTTCCACTTTTCTCTTAAAGATAGGTCTAATATGGTCACGAATTCGCTTATAAAAGGGGCGCTTGGTTTTTCCTATATAGAATCCACCGCATTGGCAAATAGCCATATATACAATGCCCAAAGTTTGGCATGTAATTCGATGTTTAGCACGGTGAATTTGACCATTGGGAAGTGTGCAGGTTGAACTGTTAAGTATGAATGGGCACATATCACAGTGCCCACAAGCAAACGTTCCTGGGTTCAGGCATTTTATATCAGAAAGAGTTTCAAAATGGCTATGAACCAGACTATCTTTCAGAGAAGGTGCCCGTTGGTAAGTTATTTGTGGTTTACTACCAATATATTTGTTAGCTATTGGATCAGCAGACAACAGAGGCCAGAAATTTTCCACAATCTTGCGGATTTTAAGGTGTTCAGTAGAGTATCTTGTAATAATTCTTATTTGGTCGGTTTGAGTGGTAAGTTTTTGGCCAAAAATAAGAGAGCTGCGATCTTGTTCACATACTCTCTTATAAGCTCTCTTCAAAACCGAATGACTGTAACCCCTATCTTTTAAACGAGCATATAGCTCGTCCGCAGCTTTTTTGAAATCTGCATCCCGGCTGCAGTTACGTTTGATGCGAAGGTATTGACTAGGGAATACTGGTTACAAGTGATGCAGGATGGAAGCTTGTCGCATGTAAGACAGTATTCCCGGCAGAGGGCTTTCTGTAAAGGGATGAGTGTAAAACGCCATCCCTGTCCAGATGCAACATTAGATCAAGGAAACTAAGTTCTGTCTGACTGCAGGACATAGTGAATTTTAAATTAAATCGGTTTGAGGAGATCCCCTTCATAAAGAGATCAAGCTCATCCCTGTCACCTGACCAGAAAAGGAGGACATCGTCGATGTACCTGTACCAGGATATTATCCTGTCCAGGCACACCGACGGATCCTCGCTGGAGAAAAGCTCCCTCTCCCACCCCCCCAGGTACAGGTTGGCATATGATGGGGCACACTTAGTCCCCATCGCAACTCCCTGCACCTGGAGGAAGTGGGAGAGTCCGAACATGAAAACATTATGCGTGAGTATAAATCTCAAAAGCTCGAGAACAAAGGAATTATAAATGGCTGAATTTGGTCCTCTTTCTAAAAGATGGTTCTGTACAACCGCAATCCCTTGATTGTGGGGGATGGCATTGTACAAACCCTCGATGTCCAAGGCTACAAGCCATGTTCCGACCGGAAGTATAATTCCCTCGATAATTTTTAACAAATCTATTGTATCCTTGACATAGGATGACAGGGCTACAACATGAGGTTGCAGGTAGTCGTCAATTAGTGCGCTAGCGTTTTCGGTAAGACTTAAACAGCCCGATATAATTGGACGACCAGGGGGTTGAGTAAGGCTTTTATGAACCTTGGGCAAAGAATAAAAGGTTGGTACCTTGGGATCCTTTACATTCAAAAATGTCCAAGTCTCAAGGTCAATAGTACCCTGTTGATAGGCTTTAAAGATAATACCTCGGTATTGCTTTACGTAATGCTCAATTACTGTTTGTGAGATCTTTCGATAACAAGTTTCATTAGACAAGATATCCTTGCACATTTTTTTCATATTGCAAGGTATCCATGATAACAAGGTTCCCACCCTTATCTGCTGGCTTTATGACTATACTGCTGTTGCCTTGAAGGGATTTAAATGCTTCTTGCTGTTTTTTCGTAAGATTCTTCCTTCCATAATGGTCAAAATTTATTTTTTCAATTTCCTTAGTTGTTTGTTGGACAAATGCCCAGATATTGGGGTTTGTATGAAGTAGTGGGAAGGCTCGTGATTTAGGCTTAAATGAGGAGGGTGGGGGAAAGGACACACCGACCGCAGACATCCCCGGCACAGATAGAAAGCCAGGGACATCATCGTCGGTGTGTGCCTCCTCCCACAGATCCATCAAGTCCTCAAGGGCCTGTTGCTCATTTAGTCTTGAAAGAGAAACGGGTTGACCAGATTCATAAGTCTGGTCACCTGATGGTTTATCAAAGATAACCTTGTAAAGCAGTCTCCGAGCAAAAAGGTGTATATCCTTAGTAACATGAAATTTATCTGTATGGGAGTTGGGACAGAAAGAGACCTAATTTAAGGATTGAGATTTCTTCCGCCTTAAGCTCATGAGAGGAAAGATTAATAATCTCCATCTCAGTATGTTTTGGCATTATGTATTGGGAGTTGAGATTGGATCCTTGTCTTTCCCTAAAAAAAATGGGAGCTAGTTTGGTATCTGGTAGCGGTGCAATAGCTAAAGGAGGGGTAGTGGTTTCCTGATTATTAGCCTTTAGAATATTTGGTGTGGACTGTGGCATAGTTTCCGAATGGCTTCCCTTGGGGATAGCGCCGGAATATGCATAAGATGCTAATGAGGGAGTGAGAGGTGCTGCCGTTGCGATGGATTGTGTAACCATGGCTTGAAGGCCACGTGCGGTTTTGGGGGAAGGATGAAAGGTAGAAAGTGAGAGGGAATGTGAGAGGGCAGGGCGCCCAGGTAGAGAGCGGTGCGAAGGTGCTGTGCCAGGTTGATGTTTTAGGGATTCCGTGGAAGCCGCATCTGATTTTTTCCTTTTCGTTTTTTAGGAAGTCTATCGTCCGAAAGATCGCGGTATATCATGGATTGACTCGAAGAGAGAGAGGATGCAGAGGATAAATTTGTTGTTGGATCATCTGTTTTTGTATTTTTATTGTTAGTGTGTCTATTAAAGGGTCTATTATAGGTGTTCTGTGTCATTTGTAAGCAAATCCATTGTTATGGGCATTAATATCTCTTAAGAAATTGCCTTCCTTGCCATTTATGATTTCTTTTGTATATCCTTCTATATGTTCTTTTAAATCTTTCTCTCTAGACTTGAATCTGACAGTTGCCAGAATTAAGGAGTACTCATCAAACCATTTTTGTTATATGGTCATCCAGAGTGGCCAGTTCGGTGTCATATTGGTCACATAGTGTGACCATCATTTGGAAAGAGCAATTTTGTGGTAACAGCAGTTAGTCACCATGTTGGTACTTTTCATAACTTTAATGCAAAAAATATACGTTTCATGGCTTTGGAACACATTCCGCCTCATGTCAGAGGAGGAAGCGTTGATAAAACTTTGCTACAATTAGAGGCTCGCTGGATTTACAATCTAGAGGCAACTGTTTTCCCTGGCTTTAACGAAAATCTTAGCTTTAGACCTTTCCTATGATTGGCTGATCTGCATTGACTTGTAATGACCTAGTTTGTCCACATACCCCCTCTTCCCTGCTCTAGGAGTCCTCTGTTTCCTTTTTTACCTCCTTCCCCCTTTCTTCTTAATGTCTATCTGTAAATTAATTTAGTTTAATAAAATTAAACTGCTGTTATTGCTCGATATTAAATTTATTTTTTATTAACTATCATTCATTTAGTCATGTTCTATATAAGTATGTTTTTTCTAAATTGTCTGTTAATGTTGAAGATTCATGTTTAAACTTATACATGTGCAATGTACATTATGTGAACTATGTTGTTTTCTAAGATCGTTCTGTAACTTCTCCCTGGAAGTTGGCGGGTACGGCTTTTTTTGGTTGGTTAACTGTACCCGCCATCATTGACAAAAGAGCGACTTCATCCTTGGTCTCTGAGGGTCTGCAATGAGAACATGCACAGGGTGCCTGACTGACGGAATCTCTGGGCTCCTTACAGCCCTCATATGGACGCCCAGGGCATATCCGGCAATTGCTGGGTCTGCCCAACTCACACGTTTTTTGCAGTCTCTGCTTTTCCATTATCCCCGAATTTGGTTCTACTATCTCACCAAGCTTTACCATACTATGATACATTACAACATGATCCCGCTCCGTCTCATTGGAAACTAACGTTTCTAATGACGTTGGTGCGTGAGTCCAAGTCCCCTCCCCTGGGCGCTAGGTATTCTGGGTCTTGTAGTTTTGGCACAGCTTCGGGACCCTGGGAGCATGTGCACTAACGTTGTCACGTCCGCACTCCGCCGGTGACGTCAGACGCTGGCCGAGTTGGTGATCGCTTAAAAGCCAGCATTATCAGGCTGCACACCAACCAGAGCGGTTTGGTGAGGCAGCCTGATATTTATCCACAACTTTGTTTCAAGGTAACCATCTGCTGCTTATTTGAGAATCTGACATACTGTCTCTTGTACATTACCAGTCCCTCTATTTTCTGGGCTTTGCAAACTGTTATGATTGTTACTTCATTAGATGTCCTCTTGTCATACACTCAGACTAAAAGCATTGTTATGCTGTATGTTTAATGATACACAAGACAATGTATTACTTCATTCAACACTAACAGCTTGGTTTGGGCCATTGGCTCTTCAATTTGTTTTTGTCTGACATGCTGTGTGATCATTTCCTTATTACTTTATCTATACATAATTTAAATAATATGAAAAAATATGAAAAAAAAAAATATATATAAGAACCGCATAATGCTAATTCCATATTTATGACAATACCTAATGATAGATTATTTCTATTATATACTTACCGTTTCAACTCAAGACGTCCCCTTGTGGATAACTGATTAATATACAATATATTTGATTTTTTGAATAATTTCATCTTTTGGAACTTTCTCTTCACTGGACTAAAGTTCTCTGAAGGTTCATGTCCTATGAATGCATCCTAATCGGATATTTTGTATCCAGTGGATTTAACATCAATCAGGCATCATCTCATCCGTTCTATTTTTCTCCTTTTTTTTCTCTCAATTTTGATTTTAATGTGAGTATAACCTGAATAGTTAACTTGATAATGATTTAATCTGCCCCATAAATGATCGGGCTAACTGGACCATTAACCCCAATCAGATCAAAATCTATTGACCACTATATATAACTTTTACCTTATTACCTCTATATTACTTTCACATATCAATTATATTCATTTAAATTATTTAACTTTAATGGGGTTCTTTCTCTAATTCAATTTAATTCATCTATTTATATATATATATTCTTTTGATCTATTTTGGCTAGGTCTCTTAAGCGGTCACTGTGAGGGTTTGTATGCTCGGAGCTCCGTTTACGTCTTACACCGAGGAGGAGACCTCTCTCCTTCCTCCACTAGCGTGCAGAGGTTTCTCTTGTCTCCACCTCCATTTATCTCATCTAGGGCTTTAATGGTGGTAAGTCGTTATTCTTTTTGCCAACTGTGGACCTGTTTACAGATCGATCTTCTAAACTCTACATAAACCAGTTTACAATATGCTAATATGAATCTTTCTATTGTCTATTTTAACAGCTATGTTCGATGTACTCTTACATTTGAGACATACTTCCCCTGACGAAGCCCCGATGGGCGAAACATGTTGGGACCACGTATGATCTCTTTGGTTTAACATCTAATTAACCACCATATCAGCTATGCCCTATTTTTGAAACTTTGTGAAAACGCTTATATATACATATGTAATTTTACTAAATATGTTGTATCACTTGTTCAATAAATGGATAAATCCCCTTTTCTTAACCTAATGAATTGAGTCTTCCACTGTTGTCTAAATACTAATGCTAGCACCGCTATAATCCCGTTTACTTCTTTTTCTACATTTTGTCACAAATTTGGGATGAGGTGCGTTATATTGGGTGTCTACCCTTAGTCAGACCACAACCATTTATCTTTTTTTTTCAGTGTTTTTTCATTTATGGCGAAGGAAATAAAGAACCCAGTGGTGAGCAAATATCACCAAAAGAAAGGTCTATTTGTGTGAAGAAATGTGTCATTTGGGTACAGTGTTGCCTGACCGAGCAATTGTCAGTTAAAGTAACGCAGTGCCAAAACACAAAAACCGGTCTGGTCATGCAGGGGTTAAATCTCTAGAATAGCTGCACATGGCTAGTGCTGTCTGCAGCAGTACCTACATCCTGTGTCCTGTATTTCCTTATTGTCTTCCTGATCCTGGCTTGTCCTCACCCACTCTTGCTATCCGCCTGCACAGACCCAGGCTTGCTCCACAACCATGCTCCTGTCTGTTCCTCTTGTTTTAGGTCTGGTCATTCGATAACCGCCTTGAGCAAGAACCTGACCTCACGCCAACTACTGATTTTGTACTTGATTTGCCCACCATCAGCTGACCCCACCTGCCCAATCTTGAACCAGATTTGATCTCCTGCATGTCTTCTTTCTACCTGCCTGCAGATCCATGTGTTCACACCTGCCTGCTCCCCAGTCTTCTGCTCCTGTATTTGTCCATTACATCTGCAACTCCAATGACCCGTTCCCTGCCTGTCATTCTCCTGGCTTCCATTCATCTGTGCCAGCATCCAGATACTTGGGTGCATACCTATTGCCGTGGCAATGATGCCTTGCATCACGGTGTGAAAAATTTCCCATGTAAGTGAAAGGGGCCGTGCCGCAACTGCAAGTCAAATGCTTCGCTTGCAGATGCAGTGTTCCTGAATCGCAAAATTTTATGTTCAGCAGTAAAAAGGAAAAAAAAAAAAAACAGGCATCAGGAGGCAGCAGTATCACCTCCTGAATACCTACAAAAGACCTTTCACTGCCCTCCAAAAAGGGATACACCACTACTCCGTTTTCAGGGGGGCAGTGGTGCGGTAATTACTACCACTATTGTGAGGGAAGCCTTAGGGAATGGAGGCTCCTACAGTTGAAGCTACACTAGTGGGCCACATTTATTACCCACCAGCACAGGAGCAGGCATTACTCAGAGCTGCTTTTTTGGCTTTAAGGTGAAGTATAACCAAAGCTATTTTGGCCATAATTCTCCTATGGATCACAGAAGAGCAGTTAGTTTTACACTCCTCTAATCCATTTTCAGCCGACAATGAGCTGAAGCCCGATGTCGGCTGAAGTCACTGAGTCAGACCATATTGTCGAGATCCACCCAGAAGCCTGGATTGGCACCTGGCTTGGCCTCTCAGCGAGCCACTGAGAGCCTTAGTCAACCCCACCCGCCCCATCCACAGCCCAGCGCTACAGTGAGCACTAGAGGGGAGTGCAGAGAGTAGCTGACTGACAGTCATGGCTCTCTGCTCAGAGCAGAGGGGGAGAACTGAAAGATCAGCATTCTTTGACCGCTCAGTTCTCACTGCAGAGCCGGCAAAGGACAGATGCAGCATTGAATCATTACTGCATCCACCCAGGAGAATATAATTTTTTTTATTCAAATCCTGTACTTATCCATACAATACCCATCCTCATTTGAAGTCCCAACTTCCTTCTTGTGCATATATATAGGGAGGGAGGCGGATGGATCAATGTGTCATTTAAAGTCCCAAACCCCCCTCTTTTTAGCCAAATCCCATACTTCTCCTTTAAATACATTTTTGGATTTAATGTCCATAATCTGCTTGCTTTAAATACCTAGCAAATCAATGCCTTGGAACAACCGTGCAGAAAACCAGATATGTTTCAGACTTCACACACTTAATGCTTGTTTTATATCAATGGCTCAAGGAGGATCAGGAAGTCGGCTCCAAAGTCTGCTCTATTAAATGCAAATCAGCAATATCAATTTCCAACTCTAGCCCAACAATTTTACTTTGAACGAAGGACATAAAAGAAGGATTTTATAGGACTAGAAAAAAAAAGTTGCTATAGGTTATTGCACTTAGCACAAGGAGCTTAATTATCATTACTCTCTAGTGGCATCTGACACAAGGAACTACCAAGGTGATAAATTAGATTTATATCACTGTCTACTTTTTAATAAACATGCACTTCTAAACATGCACTTTAAAGTGTATCTAAACATAATTATTAAAGTGAAATAGCCTTGTAAATGTATGTTTGCAATTTTTTATTTTTTTTACACTGGTGTGAGTAAATGTTTGATAGATACAGTACCTTTTTGATTGTGCCAGCTTGTACTCTCTCCGAGGGCTTCTGAAATAGTGTGACCCCCCAAGTCCTAACGTGCAGCATGGTTGTTACCTTCCTGTGACAGGCAGCTGTGTTTTTGTCTGATCCACTGCAGTCACAACCGCCTGCTGGTTGAATGATAGCACTCTGATGATTTAGCAGATGAGGCTGTGACTTCCTGAACCTGCAAAGCTGGGTACACACTGCAGATTTTTTTTCGCGCAACCCACAGGCGTGAAAAAAACTGACAGCTCGTCACATTCGATGCCGTCGCCGCCATCTTGCTACACCCTATGCCTAGGAAGCTACCGCGCATGTGTCAAAGTCATTTCGAGCATGCGCGGGTTTCCACGGCGACAGGTAAGTGTACACACGCTCGGGTTTCTCGTTGAAGAACAGGCCGACGAGTTTCTCGACGAGAAAAAAGACCGCAGGTCGTCTTTTTTTCTCGTCGGGGAATCTGGGCAGTTTTATTGACGAGAAAACTGAAACCTGCGTACACACAGCCGGTTTTCTCTGCAAGAAAGCTCTCCCGGCAGTTTTCTTGTCATTTTTTGCAGACAAAACCGGTCGTGTGTACGCGGCCTCAGACTGCCCCAGTCAGCTCTTTAGAGCGGGTTGCGGAAGTACTAACACTGGGTGACACTATGACAATACATATTAAATACATCTTCATAAAATTCTCCACAACAGTCCTCCCTTTTTTGGCATATGCACCCCATGTCCATCGATGAAACTTGATCTCCTTCTTACACCTGGAAATGAATCAGTCCTTACAGTCCATAAAAAGGAAAACACGGCTTGACATATAGACTCTATTCTTCAGGAGCATGACTTATAAAGGAGGACACGACATGGTGAGCTGTAGTAATCGCCGATCCGTCTGTGATCCTCTGTCTTGTACGTGAGTCCGGCTTCGGAGCGTCTCATCAAGGAAACTCTGGTCACGTGTCCAATCAGGCAACAGGAGCACCTCGTCACGACATAGAAAGAATAGAAATAAAAACGACATGAGTATATATTCCCACTTCCTTTAACCACGATCCGCTGTAAAATAAAAATTAGATCCCCAAAGATTCCCAGACCCTTAAAACGACTCCCAACCTTCACTTGGCTACAGCTCTGGCTTCAACGGTTACATGAAGAATCCTATCCTTAACGGATGAGAATTGTTCAATCGTATCCTAAGCTCGAGCCAGCCCCACCTTGTACATCCAGGACACCATGCCCAGACCTGGTCAGGGTTGGTGAACAATTCCCTTCTAGCTGTCCATGCCATTCTTAATTTCTCACGCTCGGCCGCAACATAAGATGCTGGGACAGCTTCACCATCACACCATCACCTCTAGCTTTGGGGGAATTACCTTTTATAAGCTACAGATCCACATAAGCACCAAACTAAAGTTCAAACACACTCGTGGGCTGCCTAGATACCCAAACCGACAAGAGGCAGAGCTATTAAAACTAACCAATTTTACCCTCTAAAAATGCATCGTTAGATTCCATTGACAAGTGTCTGTTCGGAGTCTTCACCAGTTTGTCAAAACTCCTCTTACCCATAACATCATAAATGGCATGTACCGCGAACATCGCTGGGTACTAAAACTCGGTGGAGACTCAGAACAGACCCAGCAATCGGTCCTGTTCGCTTTCTGAGCTAGTCAGGAAATATTATTTAAATAATAACTTGGGATGCTTTTCATTGTTACCCTTGCTAAAATTTACTAAACAAAAAAATATATAAATAAACAAAGATACTACTCAGTCCTTTGGTGTGGTTGAGTTGCTTCTTGCAGTGGCTGGTGTGGTCTCATCCCTCAAGCTTCTTTACAACGACCCAGTCACCTGGTTAGAAAGAATGTAAACTGGTTATTGTGTCAGGGTCCAGGAGGGACTCGTGAACCCTGTGGTGGACATTTTGAAGTTCATGTCACAGTGATCGCACCCACCCCGTCAGCCGAGAATATAAGTGACAGCTAATGAGGAAAGTACGACTCTGGTTTTGATTGACCTCCAAACAACCCTCATATGACAATAACCCAGAAATCGGGACTGTGGTCACTGCATAACCTGGGCGTGGCTTACAATACCTGGAACCATTGACAAAAGGTTCTTTGCATCTGGGATGGGAACCTACTTCACCAGACTGCTGCTCGCCGATTCAAATTTGATCAAAGAAAGACAGTCTTGGCACAAACTTGGTTAGAATTACAGAGGTTAACGTTATTAGTTTGAAAAAAAAACTGTCATTCTTACATTTATCACTTCTCTCCCCATTTTCTTCCTCATTACAGACTGAAGGAAGAAATGA
This sequence comes from Rana muscosa, assembly GCA_029206835.1. NCBI lineage: Eukaryota > Metazoa > Chordata > Amphibia > Anura > Ranidae > Rana > Rana muscosa. The sequence goes on along the minus strand of CM055117.1, from coordinate 803,868,537 downwards.
GTGGTGCAGGAAAAAAGAAACAATGAAATAGCCTATGATACTTTTACCTCCTTAAGCCCCGTACACATGGTCGGACTTTTGGCCAACAAACTTCATTTTGAGCAAGTTGGACCAACAATCCGTCCGTGTGTACGCTCCATCGGACAAACTTTTTTTTTTTTTTTTGTTTTCATCAGACAAATGTTGGGTCTGCAAACGGACAAACTTTTGCCCAACAAAAGTCCGATGGAGCAAAGTCCGGCCGTGTGTACAGAAAACCATCGGACTTTTGTCCGATGGACAAAACAAATAATGTTACAATCAACCAACAATAGCAGAAGTTGACCAAAGGGTGGCGGTAAAGAGCAGAAAAACCACGTGATGTTGGAAAAAGTTTTGGGAAAGTTTGCAGAAAAGTCCTGTGGTGTGTATGCTATGGGTGTGCCCGGCCAACTCCGTTCGGACAAAAAACCACGGAAAAGTCAGATGGAAGTCCGACCGTGTACGAGGCTTTAGACTCATATTTATCCATATGTACAGCTGTCTACATACACCTGCTCTCTGTGTACATACACTTTCAGAAGCTCCTTTGGATCTGAAAAATACTTATAAGCAAAATCATTATTCTATCCTTCATATTTAACTTGCAAAGAATGGTAAACAATAATGACATTCCTGTACATTGGTAAATTGTCAATGACATTCTTTCAAAACCGATTCAAACAAAACCCTCTGTAACCCTTACTTTTCCCGTAGCTACAAAAATACAACAGCCGCGATGCATCGGAGGATCGCCGCGGTAAGTTCGAACATATTCACGTTACTACATACAAACATTCCGATACAAATATGGGGGAGATACTTCATAGTTTCCAAAACCAAAAATGAAAAAAAAAAAAACAGCCAGAATTCTCCCTTCACTCTTTCAGCAATAGAAAAAAATACAATGGGACAAACATGAGAGCAGCTTGAGAACCTTGCATGGACCAGCCATACAAAGTTCAAACAAACAGGCCTGAGAATTTTAACCACCGTTCCTCCTCTGAGAATCACAAAAGCGTGTACTACACCTCCATCAACACTCATCATTACAGATTTCTGAAGCCGCAGCTGAACTACATCAACTCCAGAGGGATACCCAAAATAGTATCCTTGAACCACCTATGTTAATCTTTTTGGGGTTCAAAGGCCTTTGCCCCAAAACTAGGCTTTGTGCACCGTGTGACCATCTGACTGTGGGAAGCCTCCATTCCTTCCCTTTGCACAGACCTCCTTGTGTTTGAATCGCCTTATTGTCTTAACCCTGCGTCCAGGGTAAACCGTTGCACCCATTTCGGGGAGCACCGCCCGGTGTCTTCTTCTACGGTGGATTGACGGACTACAACCAGTCCCCCAACTAGAAACCCTAACCGAGGCATCAACTCTATGGCTTGTTGTCCCAACACTTTTGGAACTACAGCAACAACCACAGATCAACCCCCGAATTAGGCCTCTACCCCTCACAGTGTATGCATACACAAGCGTTTTCCGCTATACACCCATACACTGCGTCACCAGACTAAAGCACACAGAACACTTACGCCCGTTTACCACCTGCAGAACAATGTGGCTTCTCTCTGTATCTAGATGATACTACAATAATAGTGATGCCGCCCTGTTTACTCTCTACCCAAGCACAAATCTCATTGCCCAACCTTTCAGAAAAAACCCAAACTCCTCCCACCAACCTCCTGCTGATACATAAATGCTGAAAAGAAACTTCCTGTTACATGCTCAGCTCTCAAAAAACCCAAACTGGTTTATTTACATATCAATGTACAGGAAGAGGGAGGGGGAGGGTGGAGCCTAGCCCCATCGCCTTGTCTATCAAGACACCAAAAAATCCATGGCTAAACATCATATATATTTCAACAATTTAAAAAACTTGGCAAGGGAAAGGATGGAATAAACCCCCCTTTGCAAATGGGAGGGAATACCCCCTGACCCACACATCCCCTGGAGGTCAAACCACACGTTTCGAGACTGAAATACAAAACTCCTGCAAAAAGATGGCTCTAGGAGTTTCGACCAAACCCCCACTCCTCCTTTGCAGGCTATACAATACAAGCTTCAAAAACAATGAATTGCCTTCTGGGAAACTCCCAAATATTTAAACATAAAAACAACACACCACTGTATACAAAATCTCAGTCTTGCAATCTATCAAAATTCAGTGTAAAGTAGAGTTTTCACTTAAACGAAATCCAATACAAAAACCGCCGCTCATATACTGCAAAGTCATGAAAACAGAGAAATCCCCTTCCTAACACCATCTGCATGGAGTTTGCATGTTCTCCCTGTGTCTGCATTGGCTTCCTCCCACACTCCAAAGACATGCTGGTAGGTCAACCAGATCCCATCCATGAATCCCAGCATGTGCATGTGTCCTGCAAGCGCGTCAGAACCCCTCGGGGTAAGACCGCGCTATATCAAGATACCACTCTACTCAACTCAACTTAGAAAAACCATTCAAACTAGCAAATTTAACATGAAACAAAAACAGCCTCTCAGTATGTCACCCCAGTGTCTCACTACTCTCCCCAGCAGTGCACAGGTCATACTGTAAACGCATAGAACAGAAGAAAACTGCGCCAATCAACAAATGTTAATATAGCATCCAGGGGCTGATGTGCAAAAAGCAGTGCACACTCAGCAAAGGCACCAGCCACTAGATACCAAAAAATCAATGTCCAATGATTATAAAACATATGATAAAAGTCCAGTTGAATGCCCAGATGATGCAATAAAAACCCCAAAAAATTCGACCACAATACTGAATTATAGAACTAAATGATGGATTAATAGTCCTATGCAAAGGCATAAATCCTGCAAATCACAAGATGAGATCAGTAGATGATTATGCAACACCCAGTGACATCAGCAAACAAAGGTGCCCTCCACCATAGTAAGGTAGCAGCTTACCAGAGGCAAGCCCACGAATGGTGGATGAACCATCGCAAGGACAACAACAAAATGGCGCCATTAACGCATGCAATTTGTCCCGCCAAAACCAGCACAAACATGGGACATCAAAATGAATCACTTAAAAACACAAGACCACATGGGTTCCCACACACAAAGGAAAACAAAAATGGTCTCCACCAGATTCCAACACAGAAAAGACCACTACTCAATTCGCACCAAACATCAAAATCTGCCCCAAAAGCTGAGAAATTCCACCAGCAAGACAGTCGACGAATGCCACATGGGATAGCACCCAAAGGAAAGGTGGCTGCACCTTCCCTTATAGGATACCCACAGGCCAAGGAGAAACTGCGCCTCAAGATGGCAGACAAACCACATGGCCAACAACAAAAGCCAGGAATGGCGCCATTAACGCATGTACTTTTTCCCGCCAAAACCAGCATCTCTTCACTACTAGCCAAAACATCTCCGCAAACCCTGACAAACATTCAAACTTTTCTAAATGACCATCAAAATCCACTAAAAAATGTGTGTCTTGAGTCAGCTACACTCCACAAGGCTCATGCCATCTCCACAAAGCCTCATACCTGAGACACCACATGAGCACTAAAACATTTTAAGACCCTTTGGCCACTAAACAGCACATTCAAAAATGTTATACATGCACAACATTAAAACAACCCTTTTCTCTACACATACACACTGTGGCATCAGCTTCCATAACAAGCCATTGGGAAATATAACTCCTCAATGCTAGCATCCAAAACAGCCTGCAACCATTTAAAGGGCGTATTCCTTTCAACAAACAGCTACTATTGTCTGGCTTCCAACAATGCCTGGCCACTTGAATATTCAGCAGGCTGCTTTCAACTTAAAACCAGACCCTTTACTTAAAATATTTTTACAATTATGAGGACATGTGTCTTGGTCCCATACGGGAAATCACAATTTATCCATTTCTATTTTTCATATAGATCACGAACATATTACACAATTTTGTTCTGAACCTTGGAAAGTCAACAGGTACACAGAACTATCCACCCCTCCCCCGCTAAACCTCATGGGAGCAGCCATTTTCAGCTTCTCTACACACTACAAAATTCATGCAATTTACTTGTTCCATACATAACTTTTCCAAACAGCTATCTCTACACAACTTCAATCTAGTTAGTTAAACACCATACAAAATTCATACATTCACACACACTTACACACAACAGACCTCTCTCATACATCTCTCATACCGCAGACACTCACACAGACACACAACAGTCATCTCTCATACGTTCACACACACATCTCTCATAGACATAGACATACACACACACACACACACACATACACAGCATTATTTCAAAAAGACGAAAAATTTGTTCTTTTACAAAGCACAGCCTCTCCACACATCAGATCGTGCATCCATACTCCCCCTCTGCTGATCTGATGCTCAAAGAGGCCATAATTAATCCCATGGTGAGTCGCCATTTTACTGTTGTGGAAAATAGGTTGTATGCAGAGCACGCAGCCTATTTTTCCTGTGCTAAATAAGCACACACTTCATCTTATTGCAATAATGCCATCTTAGGCTAAAAATCACTCACCGTCATTCGAACCCTATTCATTCAAAGAAGGAAGCATCACCAGACTGATCTTATCAAGGCATCCCAGCATCAACTGCCTGTTGACGCCCACAAACGGGTCTTTTATTAAACTCCCAGCTGGAAGTGATGTCACAACATGTGACCTCCTCCACAGGAAGTGAGCTCACAGGAGCTCCACTCAGAATACAACACAAGAAATATAGCTTAAAGGATTCAATACAATAATACAATAATAATATAATAACCAATGAACACAGTTCCTGATGAGGGGAGCTTATCCGCAGGTGTGCGCTCACGCCACCACCTCAAATGCTGATCAGGCACTACAAAGATGACAAGAGCACACACCTGCTAAACCGATAATGTGCTTGCAGAGAGGCCCCACTCTGCAAACACCCTGGAAAGCTAGTCATAACTTATGTACTTTAAATATAAATAATTTTAAATAAAAAACCCAAATACTATTGCATGTGGATGTAATGGCCGCGGCCTTTATTATTGGTATAGATAAATATTTTATCAATTATAAATATATCAATACTTATATCACATTAGATATATAATTCAACAAAATTAATACCATGTATATATAAAGCTTAGCTATTTAAAGCTCAAGCTACACTACACAACATTAAGTCCCTTTTCAAACAGAAAAGGACAACAACCACATAATAAAGCCGCGACAAGGGAGGGTGGGAGGGACAAGCTTCTTCTCTGTAGATCACCGCCGGAGTGTATTAATGTGACGCATTTTTTTCTTTTTATAGGAAAATACTCGTGCCAAGAAGACCGTTACCATTTCAACCAATTACAGGTAAGTGCATAAAACGGTTAAAAAACTGCCTTAACTAATTTTGTCTGACAGCTTTCCATGTGTGATGGGCGGGGACATTTCATGCCCCTCCCCTCACCTTTATGGAAAGCTAGTCATAACTTATGTACTTTAAATATAAATAATTTTAAATAAAAAACCCAAATACTATTGCATGTGGATGTAATGGCCGCGGCCTTTATTATTGGTATAGATAAATATTTTATCAATTATAAATATATCAATACTTATATCACATTAGATATATAATTCAACAAAATTATACCATGTATATATAAAGCTTAGCTATTTAAAGCTCAAGCTACACTACACAACATTAAGTCCCATACGCCGAGCTTATGGACAATAAGCACGGCACCCCCACCGGCCCACGGCCCATTCCACACTATTTTGCAAACCTAAATTAAAAATATCTAGAGCAACATCAGACAAATGGATACTGTCAGGGCGGTAAAAGCCAGGCATACCACCCTCCAGATCAATATGTCTATAAGATAAACCGTTTAACAGAGGCATGAATTTTGCAATTGCTCTATTAACATTTTTTCTCATTCTGTCGAAATGTTTCCATTCGGGGGAACACCAAAGTAGACGAGGGACAATCTCCGAAAACACCAACACACATTCAGGCAATACGGCATGAATATGCACTAAATCATTCTTTATACTAGAAATAACATTTAAAGTCCTTCGGCGACCAAGGTCGTTCCCAGCCAAATGGAAAATGATAATTTGAGGCAGAGGCCATTTTGAACACAACAATGTCAAAACCCTACTCAAACTGGCCCAAGTCAATCCCCTATGCCCATACCAGAACAATTTAACATTAGCAGAATCCTGGCCCAGATTACTACCATAACATCTCCTCTCTGCTCTTCCATGTGCCCAGTAAACGAATGAGTGACCAACGATCCAAGTAATAAGTGCAGAACCTGAAATTAAATAGAACAATTAGGGCGAACATATGTACTATAGCATTTAGAAGACCATCTACCAATTTTTTTAATAGCAGCAACATCCAAACCTATATCATTAGCAGTTGTTGCTGCCCCAATTCGAAATGAATGAGAAGAGATTGGTAGATGTCCGAAACCCAAATGAAATAAACATTTCTTCAACACAGAATTAAATTGATAAACGGTCAATGGCGTATTATCAGAATGAATGAGGAATTGCTTATCACCAGACGGACGAACAAGCAGGTAACGGTGAACAAGTACAACCACACACATAGACGTATCAGTATGTTTGTGAATGGTGATCCACCTACCACGACCAAACTGATCAGTTTTATTCTTGCGTAAAAACAGACGAATAACGTCAGAATGAACAGACACCGCTGCCCAAGGAAGACCCAAACAAGTTAATCGTTTAGGAGGAAGCAATTCCGATATTCTAAAAGCACCATAAAAGCACAGACAAAAAGTAAGCTTGAACAACAAAGCCTCAAAAGTCGAGAAACAAACAACATCAGTAGCTGCACAAATTTTTTGTAATAAATCAATAGTAATCGGTAATCTCTTATCAGGTAACACATGTCGTTTGCGATAACCTTTTAATGCCTGTTTGACAGTGAAAAAACTAAGACACGGAGCCTCACCATTCAATTTCTTAAAAAATGAAACTCCCGCCAATAATTTAATAATATGAGAATAAGAAAACCCCTTTTTCATCAAAGTATTTAAGAAAAATAAAAACGAAATCCTCAGAACTCAAAGCGTCCGAAACTCCAAAACAGCCTAGACAGGAATGCCATAAGTCCCACGCAGCTTCATAACATGCTCGCGTGGACGGTGCTAAAGAATTCTTTAAAGCAGTCATCACCGGACTCATACTATTAACCAAAGATGAGGAGGACAGGACAGCCCAATTTCGTCCGCATCCGGAACCAGCTCCCGAAACCTTCGTGACTGTTGACGAGATAATGAGTCAGCAATATCATTAAAACTACCAGGGACATATTTCGCTTTTAACCAGATATTTAATTCCAGACATTGAAAAACTAAAAAACGAAGAACAGAAATAACGGGAAGTGATTTAGAAACTAAACAATTAATTGCAAAAACAACACCCTTATTATCCGAATGAAGAAGTATCCTCCTATTTCGAAAATGATCGCCCCACAATTCAAAAGCAACAACAACAGGAAACAACTCCAACAGAACAATATTAGAAACAAGACCTCTCTCAATCCATGAAGAATGCCAAAGATCGGCCGACCAATGTCCCTGCCAAAAAGCGCCGTAACCTAATGAACCAGCAGCATCAGTAAACAACTCTAGAGCAGAAGCCACACAAAAAGGATCTTGCCAAAGTGAACAACCGTTAAACGAACTCAAGAACTTACGCCAGACCAATAAATCGTCGCGTATATCCGTGGTAATACGAACAAAATGTCTAGGTGATTTTATACCAGAAATCGCTCTATAAAGACGTTTTGAAAAAATTCTGCCCATGGGCACAACTCTTGAAGCAAAGGCCAACAAACCCAACAAAGACTGAATTGTACGCAATTGTACCTTTCGCCTCGACAAAATGAAATCTAACAACAACCGTATCTTAACAATTTTATTCATAGGAAGCCTAAAAACCATGGATACCGTATCAATCTGAATACCCAAAAATTCTAAACAAGTGGTAGGAGAAACCGATTTTTCAGGGGCCAAAGGGACACCAAACAAACTACACATCAATTTAAACTCAGTAAAAATGTATAAGCAAGCCAAAGTATTCGCTCTACCCATAAATAAAAAATCATCCAAATAATGAACGCAAAGTTCAAAACCTGAACGGCGACAAACAACCCATTCAAGAAAAGAAGAAAAAATTTCAAAATAACGACACGACAAAGAACAGCCCATAGGCAAACATTTATCAAAATAATATTTACCGTCGAAAACAAAACCTAAGGAATTAAACGCCGAAGAGTGAATAGGCAATAATCTAAACGCAGATTTCACGTCAGCTTTTGCTAACAAAGCCGAATTACCTGCAGAACGAATTTTTGATAACGCAACATCAAAAGAAGAATAAGACACCGAACACAATTGCGAATCGATGTCATCATTCAAAGAAAAACCGTCAGGGAAGGACAAATGATGTATAAGCCTAAAAGAACCAGCCTCCTTTTTGGGGATAACACCAAGAGGGGATATCCGAAAATTAGAGAATGGAGGGTGATCAAAAGGACCAGCAATTCTACCGTCTTCTTTTTCTTTCAAAATTTTTTGTCGCACAACATCCTTATGAAAAACAACAGAGGCCAAATTATCAAACACTTTGCAACCAGAACCCGAAAAAGATGGCAGTAGAAAACCATAACAAAATCCACTAATTAACATGTCTGCATTCATGCTGTCCGGATACAGAAGGAGCCAGGGCAACATGTTTTCCAGTATCACTGGCGTAATTGCTTTTAAGAAATGTATTATCCTTGGAAACAGCAGGGGTGAGATGACCCGATTTTTTAAAACACCGAGCAGCAGGATGAGTACCAGCACAATGAGCACATTCATGCTTATACCTACAGGTAGAAAGCCATTTACAATGACCTTCATTAAAATTAAAACAAACCCCTTTACGCTAAGGACCAACAGCAGGAGCAACAGTTTTAACAACCTGTTTCTGAGGCAATAGCAGATTTAACCAGAGGCCTACATCCTTCATACCCCATTTTAAATTTCTATGTACCGCAAGCTTTTGTCGAAATGACTCATCATAGTAGAACCATGATAGACCTGGAAAATTCTTATAAGCCTCCAATATTATCTCAACATGTTGAAAAAGGCCACTGCATAAGTCAGGGCGTTTTTCACCCATAACACCTGCAAAAATACTGAATGCTTGTAACCAATTATTAAAGCTTCGAGAAACAAATTTACGTTTTTCGTCATCAAATTTTTCGTCCTCCTTCTTCAACCTATGATCTTTAGTAGAAGGCAATAACGAAAGCAAATCAATATATTCTCCTTTCCATATTCTTTCTTTTACGGTATTACTTAAATGGAAACCTAAAGGAGGAAGTTCGCAAGAAAGAACTTCTTTCATATAAGCTTCAGGCACACTAGCATTAGACAAAGCCATTTTTGGCGTAGTTTGCAGGACAGGAGTGTGGGTAGCAACCTCTTGAACAATCGGCGTAAAATTATCAACAGACAAATTATCTCTCCATACAGAAGCAAGAGGGTTCAAAGTAGGTACAACATTTCGCTTAACAGGTAACAATTGTGACAACAAATTCGTCATAGACATAACAAAATTTTTCAACACAGAGGCATCCACATGCTCACCTCCTTGCTGCAAAGCCGAGTTATAAGCGGAAGAAAATGCAGTACTGTTTTCAGGAATCAAGTCAAATTCAGCAGCAGCAGCATTATTCAATCCATCCTCACAATCAGCAACCTGGATTGCAGGCAGAATAACAGGAGTGACATTAGCCGACCGAGGAGCAGCGTCAGTAACCATAGCAGCAACCGCTGCAGCTTCAGCACGCGTAAACCCTGGTGCCATAGCAACCACATCACCAGCCGGTACATTTTTTAAACTGTCACCAGCAAGCGAAGGGTTAACCTTACCGCTATCCATAGCCGATCCCTGAAATATGTCAGCATTCTGAATGTCCAATGCTGCCCGTCCATTACCCAATGTCTTCTTCTTCAACCTTCTGTTTTCCGTATCTCTGCGCTGTGGAGGAGATTCAAATTTGCCGGGCTTCTTACGTTTTCGCTTTGAAGGGACCTCCGGGCGAACTGCGCATGCGTCCTCAGAAATCGGAGAATATCCGCCGTCATTACGGAGATTACCGAATGACGCAAGACGATCCACGGGGTCAATAGGAGGACACCAGATGGAGGAAGCGGAAGCAGCAGCCAGAGGAAGATCCGGGGCAGGCGACGAAAGGGGAACAACATCATGGCGGAGACCAGCATCATGAACAGCTGGAGCAGTTGAAGTGGACGGAACCACCGGGAAGCCGCACACAGACGGAGGAGGAGGTAACGACAAGCACAATTGAAGCCAGCGCTCACCCTCTTCGGTACCGGCCCTTTCAAGAACTCGACGCAGCAATGACTCCATGATAGTGAATACAAGCTTCTTCTCTGTAGATCACCGCCGGAGTGTATTAATGTGACGCATTTTTTTCTTTTTATAGGAAAATACTCGTGCCAAGAAGACCGTTACCATTTCAACCAATTACAGGTAAGTGCATAAAACGGTTAAAAAACTGCCTTAACTAATTTTGTCTGACAGCTTTCCATGTGTGATGGGCGGGGACATTTCATGCCCCTCCCCTCACCTTTATTCTCCAAATCAGGAAGTTTATCTCAACAAGCCCCAGTCTGCCCCAGTCAGCTCTTTAAAGCGGGTTGCGGAAGTACTAACACTGGGTGACACTATGACAATACATATTAAATACATCTTCATAAAATTCTCCACAACAGCCCCCCCACCAGAACACTCCGATCAGCGTTCTATGCCATTGGCTGAGAGCGCTGATCGGGAGTCGGTCAAATGTAGATATTTTCCTTCAGATTTACCATATCATATGAGCTCAAACCTTAAGAGTTTCAATTTGTATGCAGGCCCTTGCACTACATGGTTTAGGTAAATCTAAAGGAAATCAGACAACAAAAGTTGTATAGTGTGTATGGGATCTTAGTATTCATTTTAGGGCTCATTTATACTTGCCATAGGGTCGACTCGACTGCATATAAAAGCAGCAGAGGGGGAAGTACATGAGCTGCAGCCTGTTGCGTTTAAGGGGGCTGCGCTGCAACCACCCCACAACAGCATGCAATTTATGCAACTGTGGCTTAGTGGTGTGGACTTAGGGGTTAAAACAGGTGCTGAGGAGGTGACATAATGCCAAACACTCTTTGAAGGGTGTGTCACTGCAGGTTGCTCTTCAGAGGACTAATGTTAGTTTACATGAGCCTTTACTGTAGTGTTTTGCCTCTTACAGTGAAAGGAAACATAATGGATCTTCTCGCAGGATTTCCTGGTAAAAAATAATAAAACTTTTTTACAGAGGGAATCAGAAAGACAAAAGAAAACCAAACCCTGCTGTGTAAATGTTTTGGACAGACGGCATCGCATATGTCATCTATTTTACTCATTGTTCTACTTTAATAAAAATTCTGAAAATGACACACAGATGGTATTGTTACCATTTGAATGTGTGATGTATTTTAAACAAATTCAGCATAGGTCATATTTCTAATTTTGGATCAGTTATATTTTTTTCAGCAAGATGAAATGTCCACAGGGTCCAAATATAGGTATATATCCTTGGACTGCAATTCAGGCTTCACAGTTACCATAGTAACTTCAGACACCTAGAATTAGAATGTTGAGGCTTTTTACGATTAAAACATCTTAAAAAAAATTGGAATCGTTCTATATCCTCAATATGCCTATCAGGCCCATACACTTTAACTTTTGTGTTACTATGGCAGCTCAGTGTTATGTTTGTCTTATCTTTGCTGTGATATACAAATGAGTGCAGTATCAATATGACATGTTTTTATTTTACAGTAAGCAGCCGATTTTTAACTGGGGTCTGTGGATGATGCTGGAGGGTAATGGGTGTAGTTGAAGAAATGTGGGGTACAGTTTGGGGTGCATAAAAAGTTTGGGATACATAAAAAAAGCAAAGCTTCATACTCACCTCTGTGCTGCAGAATTGTCCCACATTGGCTCTAAGACTAAGAACTGAGCAATCACCTGACTGCTAATCGCTCAGTTCTCAGTCTTCTCGGCGAGAAGAGCGGTGACTGACAGTCACCGCTCTCTGTTCTGCCTCCAGCGTTCACTGGAGTGTCTGGCAGGAGAGGGGGTGGGCTTTGGCACTCAGCTGAGAGCCAGAGTCAGCTGTCAGTTAGGCAACTGGGTTGATCCTTCCTGAGCCTGGAGTGTCTGTGATGTCAGCTCATAGCATGAAATAACCCGATGACTGTAGGTCACAGGAGAGCAAAAGTAAGTGCACTCCTGTGGCCCACAAAGAAAAGCAGTGGCGGCTGGTCCATAAGGGGCGCAGGGGTGCAGCTCCCCAAATCTCCATGTGCCGGCCCCTAATCTCCATACACTCCATGCACCGGACACATGGATTTCTAAGGGGGTGTTTTGTTTTTTGAAGCACATGATTAGAGCCTAAAGCTTTAATTGGCTTAAAAAAAGTTGGGCTTGGGGCGCAGAGCACTGTGCCCCGAGCCCACCCACTTGTGACGTTAGCGAATCAACATTCGCTATTGTCTTCCAGCTTCTCCTCCTCCCGGCCAATCAGGAAACAAAGCGGGTCTTAAGACCAGATTGGCAAGGAGCATAAGTGACCAGATTGGCCAGGAGCAGAAGCCGGGGAAGCCACCCGCGACCTGGATGGGGTAAGTGTGGGTATGCAGATGGATGGGGGTTTGTTTGCCACCCCCCAAAAATGGAGCACCAGCCGCCAGTGAAGAGAAGTATGACAAAAAAGCTTTAGGGAAGTACTAGAGCTTTAAGGAAATGTGTCTACCTCCAACTTGTTTAGCAAGTCTTTGGGGTGATTTACTAAAGGAAAATAATCTGTTAACTTTGCAAGGAGAATTTGCACATTGCAAGGGAAATTTTCCCAGAACTTGGTAAAATTTTATTTTGTGTATAAATACCCAGTCACAAACAGGGGGTAAAAAAAAAAAAAAAAAAAAACCCAGCATTTTAGCGTGCATATGATTAGATGATGGAAGTCAGCAGAGCTTCACCTTATTCACTAAACTCTGGAGAAAATTTCCTTGCAAAATGAACATCTCATTTGCCTTTAGGAAGTCAGCCTCCTTGTGTTCTCCTGTGTGGTGTACCTGTACCTCCCTCACTTGTCCCTAGGTGATCATGGGTCAGTTGGAGATGATTTATGAACAGGAAGTGGGAAATCTGCAAAATTGGGAAGGGTTACAATTACTACCACTGTCAGGTTATACTTACCATCTTCCTAGTTCCCCTAATTACTTGTGTAGCGCACCCCACGTAGGAGTCGCTGGTGAATAGAGATCCCCTACTCTGCACAGCCAGGCACACCAAATGTTCACAGGCACACTTAGAATCAGTGAACAGTCCAGCACTTTGTTTTTGTATTGAGGGGAAAAAAACTTTGTATGGGATTAGGGGAATTATGGGATGCCCACTTGACTTCAGAAAGGGACAATTCTTCCTATGTACAGTTTTATATACACTCCTCCTCCAGCACTCACTAGCTTGCTGAAAACAGACTCAGCTGGGACACTTTAGTGAATCTTGCAAAAATAACTCAACCTGCCCTTTACAGGCAGGGCCCTAGGGCCCTTTTGGTGTGTAGAGAAAAAGTCCAGTTTCCAGCTACATCCCTGTCGTTACTGATCCCAGTACAACCTCTTCAGGCACTGACAGCCCGCCTGACTGCAGCTGCCCCTTTCACTAGCCCACCTGGCTACTTCTCCATAGTCCTCTCTGACTGCACACTCACCAGCCACCTGGCTGTCTTCTCCCTGGAGATCTCCTGGATGTGCTGACTCTCTCCCACTGTTCTCCCACTTGCTCCCATGCATCTAGGACAGGACTCCTTCGTGTGTTAGAGGATCCCTCCAGCACCCGAGCCCCATGCCCGTGGTCACCTCCCCCCCACAGACCAGGGGGCACCCTCAAGGGCCACTGATAGCCTCCTCAGCACTCTATCTCCAGCTTCCACCTGACTGCCCCCTGATGGCATGACCCCAGAGTATTTAAGTGGTGCCGGCCCCCTGCCAGCCCACTTGCTGGGGATTGGCTGGGGCCCTCCTCAATACTTCAAGCGGCTCCATCTAAACTTCCCACCCATTCTTCTGAAAGCTCCTCAAGTTTCCAGCAAGTAGGGGGAGGTAGCAGAGGTGCTGTTTAATGAGTCATCCAGCCTCCCTGAGTCACTTAACTCTGACCCAGATTCAACACAGGCTTGGCTGCTAGCCAAGCCAAATTTACCTACACTTTCAGGAAAAAAATCTATTTACACTAGCACCTAGTTAGAGGGTGCTACACTTATCCCTGTCACATGAACTGAAATCTCCTTAACAAGATGGGCAGCACTTTGCAGAAGAGCTTACTTTTCCCATGTTTTTCCATAAGTAAAGGAAACATGTTGGCTGGAATTGGTCTTTAAAAGCATAATTGAGCTATCTTCCTCTCTAGTAAAGGGTCTTTCATACCTTCACAGCTATGCAACGATGACAAAATATATGCTTTACACTGCTAGTGTAAAGTAGATGTGATTATACAGTATGTTGTCTCTTCTGCGTCAGACAGAAAGCAGGGGTCAAACTGGAGCATGGCATATAAGTGAAGAGTATAAATTACATTCAGCTCCCATTTCTTTACTTTTCTGTCTGAATGTGTGACAAAATTCTAGACCTGGCTCATGGCTCGCTATCTTTTTCCACATACTTTGCTGCGGACAATACACTGTACATGAAAGATGCAGACGTGGGTGCTAAATCTCTGGCACAGATAATTGTGGATCATCTGTATTACCATTGTTAAGGAAAGTTAAACACTGAGGTCTAAGTAGTCTAAGGAGTGAACAAGCTTCATTACTGACTTTCTTACAGTTATAAAAGCTGTGTTGCACTACAATTCTAGGCATCAGCCCTCAAGTTTATCCCATTGCTGACAGATGTCAGACTGACAGAAAGACTGCAATTCTGCATAAGGTTGGTGGAACAACATAGTTGAGTACAGTCTGTGGTATTTTATTTTATTTGCAGTAACAGTTACATTTTCAGAACCAAGCTTTTGGGACCTAACCCCTTTTTCTAAGCAGTGCAGTAGAGTCCAAGCAGTGCTGAATTAAAAAGGATTTCGAAAAATGTTAGGATGAAATTTGCAAGACAGCAATCTCTGAAAAAAAACCCACAAAAGATAATACAAATATTAGCGTTTTTCAGAAGGGATTGTAGCCACCCTGACAAAAACAGAGGTGACCGGCCAAGTTTAGTTCTCCTGGGTGTTAATCTGCCCAGGCTAGAATGCAGAATTTCAATTGGTTTTCCCTATGCTCAGTGTTGCTGCTGCCCTACATGATTGAGGAGGAAACAGCACCAAAGGTGGAGAGACGGGGAAGAATGACTACTGAAGGGATATGAGGTAAGACCCTTGGAGAAACTGGTACTCCCTTGGAGAGGAAGCAAAGAGACATCCACTGCCTGGCTGTGTTTTTTTTTTCAAACGCAGTGCTGTCAGTGTTTTCCTGCTAGTTATTGTTGCCTTACACAGTGATCTTCATCAGGTCAGTGGCAGGCCTCCTCTAAGGCCTGTGGCAGAGGCCTCAACGTTCATCCAGGTCAGTGGAAGGGACCAAATTCACAGTCGGAGGCAGTGACTGTGCGCCAAGCCTGTTTGCACTAAACGGAACAGGAGAGACTTTATTCATTGGGTGTGCCTGGACCTACTCTTTCCCACACCCTGTCTGTTCTTTTAAAGTTCAGCCAGCCTACCTATTGATCAAAGCAAATAAAACAGTGTTGGACTTTTTATGGTGTGGAACTCGTGTTACTGGAAGCTAAGTGTCCCTGTCTGTGACTGACAATCATCCTCCACAGGAGAAGCTGAGGCTCCGGCCTAAAACGCAGACCCGAAGGTAAACGGTTTTGCTCATATCTCTGCATACTACATCAGAGTCAAGCTGGTGGTGTACATCTTCCCCCTTCTCCCAGATACCCCTAGATGAGTCACACAGCCATAAGAGAGGGGAGAAGGCGGGTGAGGGCGCTACACGTGGGGGCTCCAGGTCCGGGATTTGTGTTTATGTAATGGAGCCGAAGCTATTAGAGTTTGAACTTTGCTGCCCAGAAGAGTTCCGAGTAGGTCGGCCATATTGGCCAGTGCGCCAGCAGGCACACCCTCCCTGCACAGTTCGTGGGCGTGACATGGAGAAAGCCCGCGAACTAGTGCGCCAAAGGGGGGAGTCCGGCCATGTAAAGAGGTACACGTGGGGACTTTGGCGCCAGTTATGCAGTGCGCGATGGAGCAGCAATCAGTCACCATGTTCAGCAATGCCGCGTGGGTTCCAGTCTCTAATACTACGAGGATGACTTCAACTGCTGCTCCGATTACAAATACAGGGATTAAATATTAATACAGTTTGGTATTAAATTAGGTACAAACATCAAGGGGGTGTTTAAAAAAAAAATCCAGCTGGAACTCTGCTTTAAAACCAGAATGTTCAACTTAAGTGTTTTTAATTAGCCAATCACGGCTTACAGAAAAGATGCTGGCTGCATGTTACTTATTGGGGTTCTAAATATTTGCCAATCCCCTATGTGCTGGTTTAAAATAAATCTTTCTAGTGGCCTGTCAAAGTGATAGGACTGCTTTAAAACCTGCCTGAGTGATAGCTCTCCTAAATTAGTGACAAATGAGTAACATGCAAGTGATTCCACACCTTGTAATTTGTAGATATTCATATTAGTAATGTGCTGCTGTTGATTTGGTTATGTGAGGCAAAGGTTATTAGACGAGACAGCAGAGAAGAGCCTAATCTTATTTCTATTCTGAATTTAAAATCATTGCAATACGCAAGGTGAGCAACCTGGTCTGGTCCCTTATGATTTAGCAAAAACCCGTAGCATGCAGGCTTCCAAGATTTTGTTAATTAGGAGGAGATTGTGTCTGGCATTGTATTAGAAAATGAGCTTTAGCTGGTTGATAAAATTGGTTTAAACGTCTTGTATTTTGGGCAAGATTTCTCAACAGTCTTTTGCAATATGTTCACAAAGAAATTCTTCAGGGGAGTGTAATTAGCCTTACACTGTTTAATGTCATGCCTAATGATTACTGGGGATGTTTTGATTAGAGACTTAATCTGCCTATGCATGCAGATGACTGTGGTGTTTAAACCAAGCACAAAAATCTTTAAATAAATGTGATCCATGTAAATGAACAGTCGTATAAATAAAGCCTGGGTCAGTACACAGGTCTCTCAAAGAACACTGAATCAATTAGAAAGTTAAGACTTGACAGCAGCACATTTTAACAAATATGAATTATCTACCTCATATTGGTGGAAACATTGGTTGTTAAATCATAAAGAAATATAGCTAGAGAGCAGGAAATTGAGCACTTTATATTGAAAAATCCAAACAAGGATTGCTGCACTTAAAATGTATAAGAATCCAAAAAAGACAAAAATTACATGTTCCAAATAGCATAGCTTTCGGGCAAAGTGCAAAACGCCCTTCCTCAGGCTAAACATGTTGTTCAAGCCTGAGGAAGGGCGTTTTGTACTTTGCCCAAAAGCTATGCTATTTGGAACATGACATGTAATTATTGTCTTTTTTGGACTCATAAATTTTAAGTGCAGCAATCCTTGTTGAGATTTATCTATATGTAACGGCCTCCACTCTCTCCCTCCACTGTTGGCTGGTTTCTTCTTATCTAGGGGTACCTTGGAGGAGAGAGTGCGGGGTCACCACGCCAAGCCTTCACCGCAGATGTTTGTGGTGTAAGCAAAGTTCCTTTACCTCCGGGTCGGTGTTCGGTGCTAGAAGCCTCCGCTCCTTCTGTGGAACAGTGTCTGCCAGTAAATGAGCCCCACACCAATGAAAGTCCAACACTCCTTTATTCTTCAATGTCAGGATGAAACACAATCAGTTGGACTCCCTCAACGAACAGACAGGGGGTGTGGATACGAGTAGGCTCAGGCACAATGAACTCTCCTATTCCTCTATCAGCGAATAGGTTTGGCACATAATCTATGCCACCTGTTGAGAATCTTGGTCGCTGCCACCAACCGGATGAACGATGAACCTTCCTCCTGACTGCACTCGGTCCCTGTTTGGGAAGATACCCCTCCGGGCGGTCTCCTGAGGCTCACCCGGCACCGGCAATCTGCTGCACCAGGTCTTCGGGTGAGTAGATCCTCCGGTCCCTTACGCCTCTGGATTCGGGTACCCCACTCCCGGGTCCCCTAGGAAATCCTTCCCTCGCGGAGCCCAGCGGAGGACACTGGGCCCCAGGCCTCCAACCGAGTACCTCACCCCAGGCTGAAGGTGCCTGGGGTGGAACACGAGCTCCGGGTGTCCAGGCCTAGGCCGCCTGGACACCGACCACGAACCACAGCCCTCAGGCTGAAGGTGCCTGGGACTCGACGAACCCACCCGTGACCAAAATGGCCAACCCCTTTATACCCTCCCCGAGCAAGCCCAGTGGAGCCCCCGCCCCGCTGTACTCATGCTGCGAGAGGCCAAAAAGGGTGTGCCACTGCAACGATGGCTCAACCCCAGGCCCAAAGTGACAGCGCCACCCGCTGGGCCCCAGGGAACCACACATCACAGATCCCCCACCAAATTTTAAACATAACAGAAAAGCACATACCCGCTACATATATATGACCAGTGGGACAGTCTGATTGTTTTGCACTTCATCTGAAACCTGTTTTGAATATATATGTAGCCCTGGGGTTGCTGTATTACTCGAACATGTTAAGAGGAATCTACAAGTGAGCATAGTTCTTCAGTTGAGAAATCATCAGGATAAATTGTTGTTCTGCAGCCTTTTTTTTTCTTGTCCTTTTGGATTACAAGCAAACACAAAATCATCACTGCAGTATAAACATCAGGCTAGCTGAAGACATCTGAAATTTAAGGAACATTCACCATTTTCTTCTTTTACTAGGCTTTACTGTTCTACATTGGAGTTGAGCTCTCAATTACAACATAGGAGGAGCCATTTAGTGAGATTTTCAGAACTTGCACTGTGTTATTGTATTCATATGTTGTATATTGTACACTGGTTTGTGTGCTGAGGCCTCAGTGGGAAGGTACAGTATTCAATACATGTGTTATGCCGCGTACACACGACCCTTTTATCATGACGAGAAAAATGCAATTTTTTAATTTGGTCATTAAAAACGATCGTGTAGGCTCCAGAGCATTTTTCGCGACGTGAAAAATGGCCATTAAAAATTTGGAACATGCTCTATTTTCTCGTTGTTTTTCACATCGTGAAAAACTGCAGTGTGTAGGCTCTAACGACGTGAAAAAAACACGCATGCTCAGAAGCAGGTTATGAGACGGGAGCGCTCGTTCTGGTAAAACTAGCGTTTGTAATGGAGATATCACATTCGTCATGCTGTAACGGACTGAAGAGCACAAGGCTGAAAAGCGCGAATAGTTTCTCACCAAACTTTACTAACACGAGGATCAGCAAAAGCAGCCCAAAGGATGGCACCATCCGAATGGAACTTCCCCTTTATAGTGCCATCGTACATTTCGTACGTCACCGCGCTTTGTTCGAGCATTTTTTTTCACGATCATGTGTAGGCAAAGCAGGCTTGAAAAGAATCCCGTCGAGAAAGACGTTGTTGTTTTTTCAATGACATTAAAAACGGTCGTGTGTACGCGGCATTAGAGGTATTGGATATTTATCCCCCTGTGCACCTGTCCACATATACCCCTTCAGGTTACCACCAGGTTACACGTATATGTATGTAAGTGCACTAAGTAACACTTTCTGTCAATCACAGCCTGTGTTCATTCATATTTTATGCATACCTTTTCATTGTGTTTATTTTCTATCTCAGAAAAGTGTGTGTGTGTGTGTGTGTGTGTGTGTGCCTAAATTTAGGGGTGACCAGAGCAATAGTTAGCTCGGAATATACAAAAAATGTAGCGCTATGTGTAAAAATAAAAATAACACCCAAGTGCAGTGCTCTAAATGACTTAAATCACAAAGATTCTATAAATGAGTCCAACTGTGAAAAATAGTAAGTTAGAAAAAGTCTCTGATGACCAAAACGTGGATGTTGCTGAAACTTCCAAAACAGAATGGTGACCTTTCAAAAAACAAGTGACTTGTAACGTAACCACCACCACATGGAGGGGAGGCTTACCGGATGAAATGGACCCAATAGACGTACGTCCGTAGGGTCAAACAGGCTTGGTATATGTATATCCGTACATATGGGATCCCAGTTGGCACTTAATCACACAAGCCAGGAAGCACACATGGCATGGCAGGTGCCCTTCTCCACAGGTATTGTAGCTGCTTATATGTGTTAGTAGCGCAAATATTGTTTGTATTTTTAATAGTTAGCTCGGGTCTTTTGATTGTTTGGACTCTGCTTTACTGCTGTGTCACCTGGCGTGCAGTTCCCCTTCGGTTGTATAGGTGGTGTTGTTGCCTATACTCGGGGTTGAACCACAGGTGATGGAGTGGATATTGGATGTCCTTTCTTGGCTGCCGTTGGTGGGCAGTTCTGGCCTGCTGTGCATGCTGGGAGAGGTTATATAAGGGGCAGACGCCATTATACAGGGAGACAATTCCCGGGGCCCATGCCCGGATGACCATTACACTGGGGCTATTTTATGCGAGAAGGGAGCTACCCCTCAAAGGGGGGGGTGCGCCCCATCATGATCGAGGAGTCTTGAGCACCTTTAGCTCGAGACTACCGAGTTCCAGATGGGCTCAGTACCTTTGACTGAGTCCATAGAAGAAGCTGAGGAAACCCAGGGAACCTTGGAGGGGTGACCGCTCTGACTGAAGGGGAACCGGGGGAGGATCGATCCCATAACAAGAGGGTAGTGATAAAGATTGCTAACTCGGGAAAGGCCTGGTGACCTGTCAGAGGGAAGGATTCCTAGCTTCACGGATTGCCTTAGAGGAGCTGTTTGCTGCTTAAAAAGGAGGGGATCTCCTTGACTTGGTCCTTGGAGGGGACTGAGTCATTGTTCCAGCATCACGCCGGCTGCTACCCACTCGGGATCGAGTGCCGACAAAGCCAAGAGTGTGCCTGAATCCACTTCTATCTGCTAACCTTTCTTCTCACTTCAACTCTCTGGTTCCTGGAAGCAAGATAAAAATAAACTCTACGTTGGAGTTGATATGTTGTGTGGACATTGACCTCATTGGGGAAAGTTAAAGACTCGCCTCTATAAGCATAGAGGGGAGAACCAGAAGGGGACTTATCAACTGCAGGACCCAAGTATGTAACACCACCTGACCTCTATAACCTAGCGGACACGGGCATGTGGCATGGTGTGTCTTCTCCCCCTGCTTGAGAAGGTAAGAGCGGGAAAAAAGTGAGAATATATATATATATATATATATATATATATATATATATATATATATATATATATATATATTAGTGGTAGTGTGGTACCCCACCAGTGTATGAATACAGGATTCTCAACCAGGCAGGTTGAGGGGCTCCAGGGTATTTGCTTGTTTGGGAGGAAACTGGCTTTTCAGTTTCCTCATGATTTTCTAAAGTCCACTTTGGGACCCGGAGCTTGGGGATTTCTTAGAGATCCGGGTGGGATGAAATCCCCAGTCCTGGATCCGGGTTTTGAGACTCAACTGCACACTGATTGTTCAGGTGTGTGTGGGCCTGATAGTAGAATCAGGACCAGCATTCTGGGCCCCACCCTCCCGACGAGTGCAGGTGTGCACTGGGGAAGCCACAGAGTGCAAGTGTGCACTGGAGAAGCCAGAGAGTGCTTGTGTGCACACTGGAAGCCAGAGACCCAGGTCTGAGGGTCAAAGCAGTGGACCCAAGTCTGAGGATCAGAGCAGTGAGGGGCTGCTATCTAAATGGACGGTGTTGCCAAGGGAATAGTCTGTAGGAGACAGTTGAAAGCCTGAAGTGGAAGGCCTGAGCAGCACTGCTGTATGTATAAGCCAGGAGGCTAAATGACATTTTGTTGATGAATAGGAGTGCTGAAACCCCTGCGAGGGAAACCTTTAATTTTGTTTTGAACTTCTTTTAATAAAAATGGGCAAACAAAGCCCTTAAAAAGAAGAACCAGCGAGTGGCGGTGTCCTTCAAGTTCTACATTTGATGCTAGTCCTTCACAATATATATAGACTGAGGATGGGGAGGTTGAGCTGTGTTAGTTTTCTCGGGCCTGCCTGCGGCTGGTGTCTAAATCCTCCCGAGCTGATCTCACTTCTGGCTTGGCCAGAAGCAAGTCCTTAATTCTCCCCAGTAAAGCCATTGTCCACACCGACTGAAAGTCCAACTTCTGTATTTATTTCACATGGATAATAAATAGTCCCTTTGAGAGCAGACAGGTTGAGACGAGACACAGGTCAGATAAGATGGGAGAGAGGTCCAGGCACAAAACCAAATCTTGGTTCTCTTACTGTTCTGATATGCACGAACAGGTTTGGCGTGCGATCTTTATCACAGACCTGATGAATATGAAAGTCACTGCCACTGACTTGTTGAAGATGGTCACTGCCACTGACCGGGTGAATAGGGCCTTGCCCTATTTGGTCACTGCCACTATGACCTACAGAACATGCACTGCCTTCTTGGAGAACTTGGCCCATGTCAAAGAGAAAAACATCCCTCCGGAGAGTTACAAGAGGCCCTTACTGTCACCACGACTCTGCGCTGGGTCTTCAGAAAGGGTCACCTCTCTGGCCTCCTCGATCCAAGATACGGATCCCCTAGCAAGGCGATACCCTGGGAGCTCCTCGATCCTTAGCGGACCCCAGCCGAAGGTTGCTGGGCTCCGGGCCTCCTCTTTAGTACCTCACCCCAGACTGAAGGTGTCTGGGATGGAACAGCAACTTCACCTCCAGGCCTAGGGCACCCGGAGGCGACACACACCCAGGCCGAAGGTGCCTGGGCGTGGACCACTCTCGGAAGATGGCCACCCCTTTTTATACCCTCTCCCGACAGGCACAGCAAGTTCCCCGCCCCGCCGCACTGCTGTCGAGAGGGGATAAGAAAAGGCACAACCCTGTACTGTGGTTCAACCCGGGTTTATGGCAACAGCACCACCCATAGGCCCCAGGGAACTGTACAGCAGTACTATCTCCCAAGGACAGAAATGGTCCACGAACCCTAACAATTGGTGTATCTGAGCCTTATTACCACTCAGATACTTCCCTTAAATATAGCACCCCGCTACACATATTTGTGTGTGTGTGTGTGTGTGTATATATATATATATGTGTATGTAGCGGCCTCACCCCGTCCTCTTTAGCTAGGGGTATGTCACGCGACAGAGTGAGGTGCGCTACGGCCCATGTCCGCCCCATAACTGTGGGTGAGGTGAAGGCCAATACCTGATGTTTCCTCGGGCCGGTGTGTCCTGGGCATGTACCGAGTCTGTTGTGCAGAAACCACCAAACCACCCTTTGCTCCCATTAACAGAGTCCATACACCGATCACAGTCCAACTGTTGGTTTATTTCGTATCTCCACATACAGGCAATGCGATGGCATGATACGGTGGGATGAGCAGGTCGAGGCACTATACTGATCTGGGTCCCTACACCCCCTGTGCTATGACCAAGGGTTGTAGGAGTCTTGACATGAATACCTCCGTTGCGTTGCGGCCCCTATCAGGGGAAGATGTCCTCCAAGGGAGTTACCGAAGGCCCATCCGTCACCGGGTTGACACTACACCGGGTCTTCGAACGAGTGACCTCCCCAGCCTCCTCACCTCAGATGCGGGTCCCCTCGCAAGGGGCGCCCTGGAACCACTTCACCCTTGCGGGACCCGGTCGAAGTCACCGGGCCCCAGGCCTCCTCAATAGTACCTCACCCCAGGCTGAAGGTGCCTGGGATGGAACCCCAACTTCATCCCGGCCAGGCCTAGGGCGCCTAGGCCGGGAACCTTGAATCGCCCGCACCCAGGCTGAAGGTGCCTGGGCGCGTGAAGAGATGATCCCCGAAGACAGACCTCGTGGCGAGGGCGTCTCCCCCTTTTATCTCCTCCCGTCGATACCACGGCGGGTTCCCCGCCCAAGCCGTACCATCTCCAGGAAGGGACAAAGAAGGGTAGCACTGTGGTAGTGATTCTACCTGAAGCCTGTAGGTACTCCGCCACCCACAGGCAAAGGAGAATATTGCACCACCCAATCCTCCACGAATAACAAAAAGGGGTCTAAACCCTGCCATAATTACACACCTGGGTCACACTACCCCCAGGTGTATCCCACTAACTTTGAAGACCCCGCTACATGTGTGTGTATATATATATATATATATATTTACACACTATATTACCAAAAGTATTGGGACGCCTGCTATACACACACGAACTTTAATGGCATCCCAGTCTTAGTCCGTAGGGTTCAATATTGAGTTGGCCCACCCTTTGCAGCTATAACAATTCATCTCTTCTGGGAAGACTGTTCACAAGGTTTAAGAGTGTGGTTATGGGAATATTGGACCATTCTTCCAGAAGCGCATTTGTGAGGTCAGGCTTTGATGTGAACGAGAAGGCCCGGCTCGCAGTCTCCGCTCAAATTTATTCAAATTTATTCCAAAAGTGTTCTATTGGGTTGAGGTCAGGGTTCTGTGCAGGCCAGTCAAGTTCCTCCACCCCAAACTCGCTCATCCATGTCTTTTTTGGACCTTGCTTTGTGCAGTGGTGGCCCATGCATTGTGGGCACACAGGCTCCTCCCCCTCTATCCCAGCGCCCGTCCCCTTTCAGGACGCCGGACTCATGGACTATGGCGGGAGGGGGTGTTTTTTTTTTTATTTTAAGCAGCCGATTAGGGCCAGAGGCTCTAATAGGCTTCAAAAAAGGGTGGGCTTGGGGTGCAGAGAATGCGCCCTGATCCCACCCAATTGCGTGAATATGGTGAATGAATTTTTGCAATTTTAACGTTACAGTGCCTCCCTGCCAATAAGGAGGCAGGTCAGTGAGACCTGTTTCCCAATTGGCCAAAGCGCTGGGAGATCCTATTGGATGCCCAGCGCTTTGGCGGAAGAGGAGACACAGAGCGGAGGAAGCATGAGGAGCGGACTCCCCTGCCGCTGCTGCCCGCACTGGGGGAGAGCCACAACCCGGTAAGTGCCGTACCTCCTGCATTGTGTGTGTGTGTTTTCAGTGCCAGGAGTCATGAGCCCACGGGGTGGGGAGCTATCCGAGCCGTGAGCGTTGTCACAGCTGCGTTGTCACAGCTGCCAGCCGTGGAGGGGGAATGGGGGTTGTGCTGTCAGAGCTGCGCCAGCCACGGACGGGGAAGGGGGGGATTCCTGTCAGAGCTGCGATCCGGGGGGGGGGGGGGGGGGGGGTGCTGTCAGAGCCAGGAGCAAGGGGGGGGAGGGTGTGAGTGCTAAATATAAAATGCTGGATATGTATGTGTGTGTGTGTGTGTGTGTGTGTGTGTGTGTATATACATACATATACACCCTATCTGTAATGCTGATCTATATACCCAAGGCTGACGTATTTACTCTACAGGTGATAAAAATTAGAATATTGTGCAAAAGTTCATTTATTTCACGAATGCAACTTAAAAGGTGAAACTAGTGTATCGGGTATACACTTTTCTGTGTATTTAAAACTGGCGGAGACACCAGTGATGTGCAGTTCCCTGCAGCCCAGCGGGTGGTGCTGTCGCCTTGGGCTGGGGTTGAACCATTGCTGTGTGCCGTTCTCCCTTTTTGTCCTCCCTCGGCAGCGGTATGGTGGGGCGGGGAACCCGCCGTGCTTGCTGGGAGAGGGTATTAAGGGGCCGGCCATCTTTGTCACGAGGTCGAGTTCCGGGCACCTTCAGCCTGTGGGCAGTGGTTCGTGTCGGTCCTCTAGGCGGCCTAGGCCTAGAGGACGTTCGGAGGTCGTGTTCCATCCCAGGCACCTCTAGCCTGGGGTGAGGTACTCGGATGGAGGTCTGGAGCTCAGTGCCCAACACTGAGTTCCGCGAGGGGAGGAGATCCTAGGGGACCCTGGGATTGGGTACCCGAATCCAGAGGGCGTAATGGACCGGTGGGAGATACTTGCTTGAAGACCTGGTGCAGCATATTGCCGGTGACAGGTGAGCCTTCCATCGGAGACCTCCTGGAAGGAAATCCCCCTTTGCTCGGAGACCGCAACCCACTTTCAGGAAGGAAAGTGGAGAGTTCATTGTGCCTGGGCCTACTCTCATCAACACCCCCTTGTCTGTTCTGTTCTTTAAGGGAGTCCAACTGTCTGTGCATTACTCTGTTATTGGAAGAATAAAGGAGTGTTGGACTTTAGTGGTGTGGGGCTCATTTACTGGCAGGCACTGTTCGAGAAAACCAGGAGGAGGTCTCCGGATGCAGAACACCGACCCGAAGGTAAAAGAGGTTTGTCTCTCACTGAACATACTCTGCTGCAGGGGGACTTGGCGTGGTGACCCCGCACTCTCTCCTTCAGAATACCCCTAGACGAGAGCCAGAATCAGAAGAGTAGAGAGGAGAGGGTCGAGGCCGCTACACTAATATATGAGATAGACTCATTACATGCAAAGCTAGATAGTTCAAGCCATGATTTGTCATAATTGTGATGATTATGGCTTACAGCTCATGAAAACCCCAAATCCACAATCTCTGAAAATTTGAATATTGTGAAAAGGTGCAATATTCTAGGCTCAAAGTGTCCCACTCTAATCGGCTAATTAAGTCATAACACCTGCGAAGGGTTCATGAGACTTAAAATAGTCTCTCATGCCGCGTACACACGATCATTATTCACGGCGGTTAAAAAAACGCTGTGAATAATGACATTAAAAACGAGGGAGACGGTGGGTGGCATCTGTTACGGGGCCCTCTCAGAAAAAATCTCCCTTTATGCTGACGATGCCCTAGTCTACCTGGATGGTTCTGAACAATCTTTTACCTCCCTTATGGGGGTTGTGGAGGAATTTGGAAGGGTCTCCGGGTTGCGTGTGGGATGGGATGAATCGGTAGCTTTTCCCATAGGCCCTAAGCAGGATTATAACTACCTTTCAACGTCCAAACTGACCATTCAACCTACATTTAAATACTTGGGTATAAGTATCAACGCGGATCTGTCCTCATATGAGGCGCTCAATGTTTCCCCGATTGTGGCACATATGGAGAGCAGGCTGCGGACTTGGGCCTCCTTACCACTTAATCTGATTGGTCGGGTGAATATTTTCAAGATGATATACCTGCCAAAATTTTTATATGTTCTTCGGGCATCTCCAATTTTTTTTGTTTAAAAAGTTTTTTAATAAACTCAATTCCCTCCTCGGCACTTTTCTTTGGCATGGCTCACACCCACGGATTGCTAGGGCCTCTCTTCAAGCAGCTAGGCTTGACGGCGGGCTGGCATGTCCAAATTTGAGACGGTATTTTTTGGCGGCACAGTTAACATACGTTTATGATTTGGTTCCTGGAGACCCCTTCCTCCTGCTCTACTGCCCTACTGGGGACGTTAATGAAGCCTGGGGACTCCCTGGTCGACGGCCTGCACAGGTCAGTGCCCGGGAGATGCTCCCGGGGCTCCCCGATAGACGTCAGTTGGCTGGCCTGGCATGAGGGTAACGGTGTACTCACGGGTTCGGATGGGATATCTCCCAATACTCCCTTGTGGAAAAACCCTAATTTCTCTGAGCTTCTGGGGCACCCCGATTCTATGTGGTGGACCAGACTGGGGGTCCGGCAAGTTTCCCACATCTTCGTACAAAACACGTTTATCTCCTTCGTGGAAGTAAAAACAAGGTTTGGGGTGGCGGACAAATTCCTGTACAAGTATCTATTACTGCGCCACGCGATTCGGGCGCAGTTTGGGGGAATGACCCAGGAGCTCACAGAAACACCTTTAGAGGTGCTCATGTCGTGCCAAGATATTAACAAGCTGGTCACGACTATATATTCCCGCCTGCAGTCGGTGGGGGTCAAACCCTTCCAGATTGCTCAGCGGAAATGGGAGTTGGAGATTCCGGGGGTGACCGAGGAGGCGTGGGAGGAGGCCTCGGAGGCCTGCTTCCTAGATCTTATCGGCTCCAACGATCGGTATGTACAATTTAAATTTATACACCAGTTGCATTATACTCCTGCCAGGTTGGCTCACATGGGATTCAGTTCTGCTGCTTCCTGTCCTAGGTGTGGCTCCACTGAGGCTGGTTACTTGCATATGTTCTGGTCATGCCCGGGCCTATCAGAGTTTTGGAGAGAAGTGTTTGTATTCTTTAAGGACACCCTGAATGTACCCCTTCCCCACACACCGGAGGTAGGACTGTTGGGTGTGCTAAATGACTCTGTCCCCGCAGTCCATACTCGAACCCTGGCACGCACGATACTGTTCTATGCTAGAAAAATGATACTATTGCAATGGAGGAGTGCCTCTGGTCCGGACATTCAAACGCTATATAGGACTGTTAATAAGGTCCTACCCATGTTCAAATGTATATACAAGGGCAGGGCCTGCTCGCAGAAGTTTTACAAAATCTGGCAACCTTGGCTTGACATTGAGGATTCCTTCTGGAGGGACACCCCACTGTCCCAGCCCTAGGGGGGAGCGGTTGCAGGCGGTATGGATATGTTTTGGGAACTGATGGGAGTGCAGCCATGTCATCTGCTGGTGTTGGTCCACTGTGCTTCATTAAGTCCAGGGTCAACACAGCCGTCTACCAGGAGATTTTGGAGCACTTCATGCTTCCTTCCGCAGACGAGCTCTATGGGGATGCTGACTTCATTTTCCAGCAGGACTTGGCACCTGCCCACACTGCCAAAAGGACCAAAACCTGGTTCAATGACCGTGGGATTACTGTGCTTGATTGGCCAGCAAACTCACCTGACCTGAACCCCATAGAGAATCTATAGGGCATTGCCAAGCGAACGATGCAGAAGAACTGAAGGCCGCTATTGAAGCATCCTGGTCTTCCATAACACCTCAGCAGTGCCACAGCTTGAGGCAGTAATTGCTGCAAAAGGAGCCCAAACTGAGTACATATGCATGCTTATACTTTTCAGAGGTCCGATATTATTCTATTTACAATCCTTGTTTTATTGATTGCATGTAATATTCTCATTTTCTGAGATTGTGGATTTGGGGTTTTCATGAGCTGTAAGCCATAATCATCACAATTATGACAAATCACGGCTTGCACTATCTCATATATTAGTTTCACCTTTTAAGTTGCATTAGTAAAATAAATGAACTTTTGCACGATATTCTAATTTTTCGAGTATCACCTGTATCTGTAATGCTTATCTATAGACCCAATGGGAAAGAAAAAAATAAACTGCGCTAAGATCAAACAAACAGTTTTGTGTGGCCACAGAACTGTTAAATGTCAAATTCTAGTGGAAAGCAGCAACTCTTCTGTGAAACATCAAACAGTGGTCATAAAATAAGAAAGAGTCGCGCTAAAATTGAGTATACAAATTACCGTATTTTTCGCTCCATAAGACGCACTTTTTATCCCCCAAAAAACGGGGGGAAATGTGTGTGCGTCTTATGGAGCGAATACTAATCAGGAGAGCCGCTGATAGGGGAATCGTTTCGACGGCAGAACGATGCCCTATGCATCACTCTGCCCCAGCTAGATCCTGTTTCTCTAATGCTTTCAGCTGCTACTGGGAGAGAAACAAAAGGGTATTGTTCTGTATTTAACCCCCACAGGATCGGCATTGATATGTAAATCGCGCGGGCATTGTTATGTTAATGAGGTCGGCCGCCGCAATTCATATGCTAATTACGCCCGCACCTCTGCATGCCGCCCACCTAGAAGGTGTGAACAGCATACAGGTGAGTATAGGGGGCATGTCGAGGGGATCAAAGAGGGGGGTTTGAGGTGCAGAGGCTGCAGAGTTGAATGGGAAGGAAGGGTTGGAGTGCAGATGTTAGAAGATGAGGGGTTTGGGGGGACAGAGGTTAGCAGATGAGTTAGAGGGGCAGAGTTGTACTGAGAGGGAGATAAGAATGCAGAGATTAGTAGAGAGATGGGGGAGGGGGTTACTGTAAATACACCATTTACATTACTGGTCAGTGTAAATGTCTAAATATGCAAATACTCCTGTTGTATTGAGGTCATGTAAATGTCCCAGTTAAATTGGGGATCAGTGTAGGGTGCCCCCTTACATTAGTTGTTAGTGTAGAAATATTATTCTGTTATACTTTATTAAATATTTTAGTACACCATTTGGTTCAAGTTTTTTTTTTTTTATATTTTCCTCCTCTAAAATCTAGGTGCGTCTTATGGTCAGGTGCGTCTTATGGAGCGAAAAATACGGTAAATATGAATAACCAAATATTCAAGTGAACATACACATAATAGATGAAAATAAAAATGATTAAACTTCCCAGTGTTAAATGATGAAAGTATGAATAAATGCCACAATATGCAAAATGAATCACAAAAATCGTTCATATTTTATCCATAATAGTTCATAAAGTGCAAGTTGAGTGGTCCTTGAAACGTCCACCAGATTAAAGTGAATAAGTTCAATAAGTGTAAATCCACCCGTGCACAAATCCTTAAATAATAAGATCCAGACTCTTCAGGAGTAGGAAATAGGGCCAAATAAGTGATATCCACCACCGAATGGCAAAAAATTCTGCTTACCAGAGCCCTGTTATCCCTTGTTACGAAGGACCCGGAGAGGCTTAAAGTATGAGCACCGTTAGGCTGGATGTCATCAGGGACCCACCGCACCGCTATTCCTCACACTCCATGATAATGGATACCAAGTGATGTGGATGTGGCATGAAAAAACAAAGTGCCTCAAATAGTGTAAAACCTCCTAATGTTTAATAAAAATTTAAAACATATTGCACTTACAATTTGTCAATGACAGAAATGCCTGAAGCCTGCTGCGCCGGCCCGGCGCAAGCAGGCAGACCTGTCCGTCTGGAGATACGAGCAGTAGAAGAAGGTGATGTCAGCGCGTCGCTCGTTCCGCCCTACTAGTTTCGTGATGGGTCACGTCTTCCAGGGGCACGGGCGGCGCGCTTTGTCACCTCCCTATGTACACAAAAATCAATCCAAGCCTCATTCCCAGTCCCTTTGCACATGCGCACTTCCGCATCTGAGCGACCAAGACTCGCTCTGGGCCGCTGTCCACGCTAGATCATGCGTCTCGGCTAACTCAAATACTCGTGAGATTTGGTATGATGGGACTGGAGAAAAAAGCGGGACCATAAAAAAAGAAAAAAGAACACCGCAATGCTCACCAATAGCGAGTGCTTACACTGCAATTGGACTTATTGATTAGACAACAATGCGATGAAAAAATACAGTAAAATAACAATAAAAACGAACAGAGCAATCCCCCAAGGGGCCGGACTTGATCAGAATCTAACCCCAGGAAGGAGATGGAGACGCTCAGAAAAATATTCCATGCCAACAGGAAATTAAACCAATGTCCACCCCGGTGTCACCGGCAGCTAACAGACGCCGCAACACCTGGTGGACAGTGGACAAATGGCAGTCATAGTAGGATTCCAATGGACAATTCTCTATGAAAATCAAAATTCACAAAAAATCTGCAGCCTATATGTGGCTGATAAATATGAAACAACCGTAATGCCGTGTACACACGACCGTTTTTCTCGTCGAGAAAAACGATTTTTTTTCCATTTGACGAGAAAAACGATCATCTGTGGGCATTTTGTCGTTTTTCTCAACGAGAAAAACGGCATTAAAAATGACGAGAAAAATAAGAACATGTTCTAATTTTTCTCGTAGTTTTTTCCGACATTTTTTCCGCGGCAGTTTTCCCATAGGGAAACACTGCCGCGGAGCCCACAGATGGTCGTTTTTCTCGACAAGAAAGCCGTTCCCTTGTTTTAAATGTCATTATTCACAGCGTTTTTTTAACCGCCGTGAATAATGATCGTGTGTACGCAGCATAAGGGTTCATTCCAAAAATCTCCCCAGACAGCCACTCTGCAAATAACCGAAAAATGCTAAGTAAAATTGGTAACAAAAAAGAATAAAAATTTAAATGCCCATATGGGCAAAACATTTTATTTTTCCCGTACAAATGAATTCTCATGGAAAAATTTTAAATGATTAAAATGAATTAATATATTGAGAAGACAATGCAAGGTTGATAAGAGGTTATGAAGGGCTTGGACAGAGACCCAGATCAAAGGCTAATACAAATATGGTCCCAACCAACTATTCATAGTCCTAAGCCCCCCCCACATCATACATATACATCCCAATTCATGATTTTAACAGTGAATATAAAACCACAGCTAAACCTTAGAAGGAAAATTTTTCATGAGTTGTTGATAAAAGCATTGATATCAATATCAACGTTGAGGCCAAATGGAATATATGTTTTTAACCACTTCAATACCAGGCACTTATACACCTTCCTGCCCAAGCCAATTTTGAGCTTTCAGCGCTGTCACAATTTGAATGACAATTGCGCGGTCATGCAACACTGTACCCAAACAATTTTTTTATCATTTTGTTCCCACAAATAGAGCTCTCTTTCGGTGGTATTTGATCGCCTCTGCGATTTTTATTTTTTGCACAACAAATAAAGAGCGGACATTTTGAAAAAAACTAAGTTTTTTTTCTTTGTTTCTGTTATTTACAAAAAAAAAATTAAGTACCTTTTCTACTTCAATGACGAGCACTGATGAGGCGGCACTGATGAGGCGGCACTGATGGGCACTGATAGGCGGCACTGGTAGGCAGCACTGATGGGCACTCATAGGCGGCACTGATGGGCACTCATAGGCGGCACTGATGGGCACTCATAGGCGGCACTGATAGGTGGCACAGACGGGCACTGATAGATGGGCACTGATAGGTGGCACTGATAGACACTGGTAGGTGGCACTAATGACACTGGTAGGTGGCACTGTTGACACTGGTGGCTGGCATTGCTGGGCATCACATGCCATGATGGTGCCAGTCAGTGCCCATTTGTGGGCACTAATTAGCATATGTTTTGTGTGTATTTCTGGATGTCCATGGGGGACTTACCTGGCCATCCACATGCTTGGGGCTTCCCTGGTGGTCCTGGGGGGCTTCCCTGGTGGTCCAGTGTCTGTCAGACGCGAGTGAGGAAGAGCCGATCAACGGCTCTTCCTGTTTACATCGTGATCAGCCGTGATTGGACACGGCTGATCACGTGGTAAAAAGCCTCCGCCAGAGGCTCTTTACCGAGATCAGTGTAGCGGTGTGTCAGACTGACACACCGCTCCACCAATCGCCGCGATGCGCACCCCCCCGGGCGCGCGGCGGCTGTTATCCTGCAGGACGTCAATAGACATCCAGTGTGGATAACAGAACCACTTCCTGGATGTCAATCTCCTATTGACTGGGCGGGAAGTGGCTAAACGATAAATCCAAGCGATTTCTGTTTTGAAATCTCCCCAAGGCTGACGTATATACTCTATCTGTAATGCTGACCTATATACCCTATTTGTAATGCTGATCTATATATCCAATGCTGACCTATGTACCCTATCGGTAATGCTAAACTATATAAGGGGTTGGGCTTATGAGAAGTGGGAGGGGTCAAGAAGGAAGAGCAGGGTCTGGCGCCCCCCCATACTAAAACTTCACCAGCCACCACTGGTGTGCAGTCATGTTGGAACAGGAAGGGGCCATCCCCAAACTGTTCCCACAAAGGTGGGAGCATGAAATTGTCCAAAATCTCTTGGTATGCTGACTCAAGAGTTCCCTTCACTGGAACTAAGGGGCCACCTGATCCATGACAATATTTAATTTGAGAGTACAGATCGTGGCATATGTTTAGCTCAATAAGGAAACCGTTTATACAGTATTAAAGCGGAGGTTCCGCGGCCAATCTTCTTCTTTTTTTTTTTTTTTTTTGTGTGTGCATTCAATGGGGTTTTAGATCAGAACATAGTACTCACTTGTTAGGTGTCTAAAACCATCCCCAGTCCATTTTCGTTTAAAATATAAACTTTTAAAAACCGATGTAGGCATTTCCCATTTTGCTTGTGGGCATTGTGAAGCCCACAAGCACTTACTTCCTGGAATCCGTGAATGCTCGTCTCTCGGCATTCACCGCTCTGTGCAGTGTTTACCGCGACCTGCGCCGTAAACCTCATGGTTGCCATGACAACGAGCGGCTCTGCTCCCAGGAGACATTGCGGAGAGCTCCCAGTGAACACTGCGGCGCCGGGGAAAAGAGTGGAGATGCCTACTCCCGTGGGAGGAAAGACCGGAAGTCCAACTTTAAAAAGGCTACTTCACGGTATTTAAATCAGCTAAAAAAAAAAACTCTTGGCATATGTATATGTATGTGGTGCGGTGCTCACGATAACATAGTGTTGTTATTTAGGGTGAACCTCCGCTTTAAGTTGTTGGTAATTACTGTTGTATTCTGGAAGCTCTTTCAGACCTTTGAATGTAGACGTTTTTTCCTTCTTTTTTATTTTTTTCCCTTTTTGTTTGCAAGAATCGTGGCATTTACATAGTTAGTCAGGTTGAAAAAAGTCCATCCAGTTCAACCATAAAAAAATAAATAAAAATTAAATATCATACAATCCCATATTCCCAATCTATACCCACAGTTGATCCAGAGGAAGGCAAAAAACCCCAGCAGAGCACGATCCAATTTGCTACAGCAGGGGAAAAAATTTCTTCCTGATCCCCCGAAAGGCAATCGGATTTTCCCTGAATCAACTTTATCTATAAATGTCAGTACCCAGTTATATTATATTATGTACATTTAGGAAAGAATCCAGGCCTTTCTTAAAGCAATCTACTGAGCTGTTTCTATTGCTGTGATTCAGCGCCAATTAATATATACAAATTATGTGAAAAAAAAGTTATATATAAATAAATATACAAATTATATATAACGGCTGCTCCCCTGCGGATGGAGTCTTATGCTCCTATCTGAATGAGTGTATATATATGAAAAAGGGGGCGCTCAAATACTCTTAAACGTAATTAATAAGTGATAACTTATCTAATAAAGTATTGTGTGAATAATTCTTAAATATAAACACCAACACAATCCTGTGATGCCTATATACAAAAAGGTGAATTGAAAGTCACCATATATAAATCGATTAGTCCCAATCGTAATAATAACGTGCTGTCAAGCCCACAACAATCAAAGAAATCTATAACACTCAATTATAGAAAAGTCTCATAGATTAAGTTAATGAAAAATCAAATGTGTAACAAATCCAAAAAGTGAAAAATTATTTCAACAAATAATGTTCATAATATATTGAAGTTAATTTCTTCAGAATAGTGCAAAGAGTTAATCCTTCACCAAATCTTCATGTGAAGCTAGAACAAATCTTCAACAAATAATGTTCATGATATATTGTGATTGTTTTCTTCAAAGTAGTGCAAAGAGTTAATCCTTCACCAAATCTTCATATGAAGCTAACACCCGAAGTGCACAAATAATAGATTGCACTTACCAAAGGATGTGGACCTCTTTAGTTAAAAAGAAGGTCTTTAACAGCTTGAGCAGGATTGTGCCTGCACACATATGGACAATGCTGGTAGAGAAATGTTGGAAACTCCTCCCTCGGTTAATTAGGCGGAACATGTGAAATACAAGCAAAAGGACTCCATAGTGTAACCCGTATTTATTTATAAAAATAATGTAAAAAACGTATGTGGCCTCTTACATTAAAAAGTGCCCATCCCGGCACTGGGGCTGCAGGCAGACAATAGGGAGCTCACAGCTCATGGACTCCTAGAAACGGCGTGCACCGATGGCCACCATTCGCTGCAGTCAGGGACCCAGGATGGAGCGCTGCGTGTGTATACCACGTGACCAGGCTGCGCCGACCGACGTACGTTTCGTGTTGATTACGTCTTCAGGGTGGCGTGTGCCTGGTCACTGGGTCACGTGTATTTATTATGAATGGAGATGGAGCATAATTGGTGGGCAGGACAAACAGCTAATCACTCAATGCAGCTGCAGTGCCGGAAGGAGCCCTGATAAACACCATACACATTCCTCAATTTTACAAACTTAAAATAAATAATATATATAAAAGTTGGTCTTTCTAATTGCCGCTATTTTCATATATAATAGGAAATAGTTTTATATTATTTGCAACGAATAATCTATGACAATATATAATACTAATGACATGTCAAATATTCTTTGGCCACTAGATGGAGCCCTCTAGATAGAAAACCATACCCATATGATTGCATATGGATTTAGATCACAATGTGGCCAATCTGACATTACATTTAAACATTGGGGAAATTTTTTTTCTTTTTTTTTTTTTTTATTATGTCGGTCCGTTCTCAACTATTTAATTGACAGTACATACCGTCCCCAATATTAAAACTCGTATTGGCCATTTAATATTGATGGTAAATTAGATAAGTGGTTTACACTATATATTAACCATATATTGGAAACATGGTTATTGGACCAACCTACCAAGCGGGAGACATATTTACCAATATATATTTATGGCTATATTTATGTTTGGAATTCCATGCTTATTAAATATAAATCTATATCAGGAGAAATTAATTTATTCCCTCATAATATTCCCCAGTGGTGTGTTCATGAAAAAAATTAACCCATCTTGGATCTAGTCCAAAGGAAAGGAAGAGGGAAGGTTGAAAAACTGTTACCTTCAAAAGTGCCAAATGGTTCCCCGCTGGAGGAATGTCCATCACTTAGTCATTTGATAGGTAACAGTTTAAATCTATCTTGATATTTAAACCATAGGGCTGCATACTATTTAATTTATACAACCACCTGGTTTCATTTTGTGATATGGCCCTCTTCATATGTGTCCCTCTCCAGTGATTTGAGATTTTATCTATTCCAAAAAATTTACAAAGACTGGGATCACTTTGATGGTGGCTTTTGAAGTGTCTGGACACACTATGTTTTGGAAAGCCTTTCTTTATATTCGCTAGATGCTCATTAATCCTTACTCTTAACTGGCGGGTAGTTCTTCCCACGTACTGGAGAGAGCAAGGACACTCCTTTTTATAAATAAATACGGGTTACACTATGGAGTCCTTTTGCTTGTATTTCACATGTTCCGCCTAATTAACCGAGGGAGGAGTTTCCAACATTTCTCTACCAGCATTGTCCATATGTGTGCAGGCACAATCCTGCTCAAGCTGTTAAAGACCTTCTTTTTAACTAAAGAGGTCCACATCCTTTGGTAAGTGCAATCTATTATTTGTGCACTTCGGGTGTTAGCTTCATATGAAGATTTGGTGAAGGATTAACTCTTTGCACTACTTTGAAGAAAACAATCACAATATATCATGAACATTATTTGTTGAAGATTTGTTCTAGCTTCACATGAAGATTTGGTGAAGGATTAACTCTTTGCACTATTCTGAAGAAATTAACTTCAATATATTATGAACATTATTTGTTGAAATAATTTTTCACTTTTTGGATTTGTTACACATTTGATTTTTCATTAACTTAATCTATGAGACTTTTCTATAATTGAGTGTTATAGATTTCTTTGATTGTTGTGGGCTTGACAGCACGTTATTATTACGATTGGGACTAATCGATTTATATATGGTGACTTTCAATTCACCTTTTTGTATATAGGCATCACAGGATTGTGTTGGTGTTTATATTTAAGAATTATTCACACAATACTTTATTAGATAAGTTATCACTTATTAATTACGTTTAAGAGTATTTGAACGCCCCCTTTTTCATATATATACACTCATTCAGATAGGAGCATAAGACTCCATCCGCAGGGGAGCAGCCGTTATATATAATTTGTATATTTATTTATATATAACTTTTTTTCACATAATTTTGTATATATTAATTGGCGCTGAATCACAGCAATAGAAACATTTAAGTATCAGGAACTAGCGCTTTTTGAACTATCCCATTCACGCAGCCATGGATGTGTTTGACTTTATGAAAGATAGACACTTTAATCTGGATGAAATATTCCAGCAAACCCCCAGTCCCAATCTAGATCTTGAAAGGGGTTTCAAGCAATTACAGTACGATATGGAAAAACAAATACGAATATGGTGGGACATTGCGTCCTTTGAAATGTATATAGGTAAGAATCTCACCCCTCGGAGATTAAGGTGGGATGTCGGTCCCAATGATGGGATTGATAATTTAGAATTACTGGATGAATGGTTCCAGTTCTTTAATGCTTGCGAGCAAAAACTCATGCAATTAATGGTGAGAAGACGCAAGGCAAAAAACGCATTGTTAGATGCGAAAATTGCAGATCTCAAAGAAGGAATGGAGCCATTCAAAACCCAGAGTGAATATGCAGACAGGGCAAAACTCCTACAAACCCATTTAGTAAAATATGATGGAGAAATAAAAATGAAAAAACTTAAAAAATATCAAAGGGACATTAAAGATTTTGAAGATAATAAGGTGTATAAATGGCAAGACACCCTGAACAACGGTGCCTCTCCTGATACATCACTTATCCAAGAGACACAAATACCAGTTCCTCCACTTCTATCTAAAAAGGCGTCTAACAAATCAAGCACTCCTAAAAAAATCATCAAGCCTGCTATTAAATCCACTACTAACCAATCAAAATCCAATCAGCCTCCCTACAATCCATATCCTTATCCACCAACATATCAAGTGGATACCTATAATCGATATGCACCATTGGATCCTCGATCGGGATACTATGAGTCCAATCATCAATATTATCCACCTAGGCCCCCTAGAGGAAATTTTAGAGGAAATTTCAGAGGGAGACCAGCCCCCTATCAGAATCAATACCAGGGGGAAGGGAGGGGATGGAAAGAG
This sequence comes from Rana muscosa, assembly GCA_029206835.1. NCBI lineage: Eukaryota > Metazoa > Chordata > Amphibia > Anura > Ranidae > Rana > Rana muscosa. The sequence continues at coordinate 803,829,737 of CM055117.1, read as the reverse complement.
CCCTATCGTATCCCTCCCAGGTCCCCACATCATCCAAAGGAACCTATAGAAAGAGAGGTAGAAGAGGAAGAGGCAGAACGAAAAAGAAAAAGAATGAATTAAATGATGGAATATTTAATCTGGCGGGAGCAAAATTTTCTGATCAAGAATTAGAAGTTTTGCAACAAGGGTTAAAATTTGCACCTAATAAAAACATCGATAAGTTTGAATTATTTATCGATATAGAAAAACATATTAGAAAATTGAACATAAAAAAATATTTTGCAAGCCAAACTGTGAATGATGGAGTGACCACAAAAGAAGTCCCGTTTGTTCACAGTGGCCTTAAAAATAATTCAGTGTTTAACCCCAAAAAAGGGTCCAATCATCACATTGAAGTATTTAGAAAAATGGTACAAGATGATGTCAGAGATATGGAATATTCCAAGTACTCCTCCAGTCAACGTATATGGGAAGGGATAAAATGAATAGAAGAAAATAAGCAAATAGTGGTCAGACAGGCCGACAAGGGGGGAGGGCTAGTAGTGCTAACTAAAGAGTATTATTTTATGGAAATGGAAAGACTCTTGCAAGATAAAACTACTTATCAACCTATCAATGGGGATCCTACAGTACAATTAAAAGCGCAACTTCGAAATTGGATAGAGGAAGGACTATATAAACAGATCCTGAACCAGAAAGAAGCTAATTACCTTATGATTCATGCTCCTAAAGTACCGGTAATGTACATATTACCCAAAATGCATAAAAACAATGAATTCCCCCCAGGGCGACCTATAATTAGCGGAATTGAATCTTTATTTTCTAGGCTTGGTGAGTATCTAGATGGTTTTTTTAAACCACTAGTATCTCTTAGCCCCTCCTATCTGAAAGATAGCAGAGACTTAATAGTGGCACTTCAAACACTCCAAGCTACTCCAAATATGCTGATGGTAACGATTGACATCGAGTCGCTCTATACCAACATTAGACATTCAGATGCGTTGGAAGCACTGCAATGGGCGCTTAGTAAACAATCTAATTTTAAAAAAAAACAAATAAATTATCTGATTAGTGGACTCGAATTAGCCATGAAAAATAATTTCTTTTGGGCAAACAATCATTACTACAACCAAATTGGGGGCGTGGCGATGGGGGCTCGCTATGCCCCCAGCGTGGCGAATGTAGTATTGAATAAATGGGAGCATGAATCAATTTATTCAAATAGGAATCCGTCACTATATTTCTATCGTAGATATATAGATGACGTGATTGTAATTTGGAATGGATCGGAAATTAATTTAGACCATTTTCTGGCAGAGATGAATATAAACCAGTATGGCTTGAAATTCACAGCAGAACATAGTCTAAACTCAGTCAATTATTTAGATCTTACAATTACCAAAAAAGATATAAAGTTTGAGACTAAAACTTACTTTAAAAAGACCGATAGAAATGGATTTGTGCCTACTTCTAGCTGCCACCATCCTCAATGGGTTGGAGCAGTGCCAAAGGGCCAATATATGCGCTTAAAACGTAATTGTACTAGTAATGAAGAATTTAGTGTACAGGCGGATATCCTTACAAATAAATTTTTAGAAAAAGGTTATAATATGGAGACCCTTGGAAAAGTGCTGGCCCAGGTGTCCTCTATAGATAGAAACACCCTATTGGTAGCCAAGCCTAAAAAAGTACATGGAGGAGAACTAGCGTTTGTGTCGGGTTTCCACAGACAATTTAGAGAAGTTGAATCTTTAGGAGGCATTGGCCGATACTTCTTAAAGATAACGATTTAGAGTGTACTATTACATCCAAACCCTGGAGGGCTCCAGGCCTGAGAAACCGCATTGCCCGAAATGTACCAGACCCCCCCGAGGAAACTTGGGACTTTTTTGGATGGTTCTGGGTTTTACCATTGTACTCGTTGTAAAGCCTGTAGAACGACGAGAAAATCAGGAGATCCTAAAAAAGTGACACATTTTCAATCTAATGTGACAAAAGAGAAATTTAAAATAAAACCTTTGATAACATGTAATTCCGACCATGTTACCTACGTCCTGGAGTGTCCTTGCTCTCTCCAGTACGTGGGAAGAACTACCCGCCAGTTAAGAGTAAGGATTAATGAGCATCTAGCGAATATAAAGAAAGGCTTTCCAAAACATAGTGTGTCCAGACACTTCAAAAGCCACCATCAAAGTGATCCCAGTCTTTGTAAATTTTTTGGAATAGATAAAATCTCAAATCACTGGAGAGGGACACATATGAAGAGGGCCATATCACAAAATGAAACCAGGTGGTTGTATAAATTAAATAGTATGCAGCCCTATGGTTTAAATATCAAGATAGATTTAAACTGTTACCTATCAAATGACTAAGTGATGGACATTCCTCCAGCGGGGAACCATTTGGCACTTTTGAAGGTAACAGTTTTTCAACCTTCCCTCTTCCTTTCCTTTGGACTAGATCCAAGCTGGGTTAATTTTTATCATGAACACACCACTGGGGAATATTATGAGGGAATAAATTAATTTCTCCTGATATAGATTTATATTTAATAAGCATGGAATTCCAAACATAAATATAGCCATAAATATATATTGGTAAATATGTCTCCCGCTTGGTAGGTTGGTCCAATAACCATGTTTCCAATATATGGTTAATATATAGTGTAAACCACTTATCTAATTTACCATCAATATTAAATGGCCAATACGAGTTTTAATATTGGGGACGGTATGTACTGTCAATTAAATAGTTGAGAACGGACCGACATAATAAAAAAAAAAAAAAAAAAAAAATGTCCCCAATGTTTAAATGTAATGTCAGATTGGCCACATTGTGATCTAAATCCATATGCAATCGTATGGGTATGGTTTTCTATCTAGAGGGCTCCATCTAGTGGCCAAAGAATATTTGACATGTCATTAGTATTATATATTGTCATAGATTATTTGTTGCAAATAATATAAAACTATTTCCTATTATATATGAAAATAGCGGCAATTAGAAAGACCAACTTTTATATATATTATTTATTTTAAGTTTGTAAAATTGAGGAATGTGTATGGTGTTTATCAGGGCTCCTTCCGGCACTGCAGCTGCATTGAGTGATTAGCTGTTTGTCCTGCCCACCAATTATGCTCCATCTCCATTCATAATACACGTGACCCAGTGACCAGGCACACGCCACCCTGAAGACGTAATCAACACAAAACGTACGTCGGTCGGCGCAGCCTGGTCACGTGGTATACACACGCAGCGCTCCATCCTGGGTCCCTGACTGCAGCGAATGGTGGCCATCGGTGCACGCCGCTTCTAGGAGTCCATGAGCCGTGAGCTCCCTATTGTCTGCCTGCAGCCCCAGTGCCGGGATGGGCACTTTTTAATGTAAGAGGCCACCTAGGCCACATACGTTTTTTACATTATTTTTATTGCCTTTTTATAAATAAATACGGGTTACACTATGGAGTTCTTTTGCTTGTATTTCACATGTTCCGCCTAATTAACCGAGGGAGGAGTTTCCAACATTTCTCTACCAGCATTGTCCATATGTGTGCAGGCACAATCCTGCTCAAGCTGGTAAAGACCTTCTTTTTAACTAAAGAGGTCCACATCCTTTGGTAAGCGCAATCTACTATTTGTGCACTTCGGGTGTTAGCTTCATATGAAGATTTGGTGAAGGATTAACTCTTTGCACTACTTTGAAGAAAACAATCACAATATATCATGAACATTATTTGTTGAAGATTTGTTCTAGCTTCACATGAAGATTTGGTGAAGGATTAACTCTTTGCACTATTCTGAAGAAATTAACTTCAATATATTATGAACATTATTTGTTGAAATAATTTTTCACTTTTTGGATTTGTTACACATTTGATTTTTCATTAACTTAATCTATGAGACTTTTCTATAATTGAGTGTTATAGATTTCTTTGATTGTTGTGGGCTTGACAGCACGTTATTATTACGATTGGGACTAATCGATTTATATATGGTGACTTTCAATTCACCTTTTTGTATATAGGCATCACAGGATTGTGTTGGTGTTTATATTTAAGAATTATTCACACAATACTTTATTAGATAAGTTATCACTTATTAATTAAGTTTAAGAGTATTTGAGCGCCCCCTTTTTCATATATATACAATCTACTGAGCTGGCCAGAATCACCTCTGCAGGGAGTCTATTCCACATTTTCACAGCTCTTACTGTGAAGAAACCTTTCCGTATTTGGAGAGGAAATCTCTTTCCCTCTAGACGTAAAGAGTGCCCCCTTGTCCTCAGTGTTGACCGTAAAGTGAATAACTCAACACCAAGTTCACTATATGGACCCCTTATATATTTGTACATGTTGATCATATCCCCCCTTAATCTCCTTCTCAAGAGTGAATAAATTCAGTTCCTCTAATCTTTCCTCATAGCTGAGCTCCTCCATGCCTCTTATCAGTTTGGTTGCCCTTCTCTGCACTTTCTCCAGTTCCCAAATATCCTAAAGCCCTGTACACACGATCGGATAACCTATGGATTTTCGTCCGATGGATTTGTCCATCGGAAATCCGATGAAACTGTTTTTCATCAGTCTTGCCCACACACCATCAGTCAAAAAACCGACCGTTCCAAATGCGGTGACGTAAAACACTCCGATGAGCCGAGAAAAATGAAGTTTAATGCTTTTGAGCATGCGTCGACTTGATTCTGAGCATGCGTGGGTTTTTGATCCGATGGACTTGCCCATAGACGATCGGAGTTTTCGATCGTTTTTTTTATCCGGAAAAATTTAAAACATGTTCTATTTTTTAAAACCGATGGAAAAAAGACAGATGGGTCCCATACACGATCGGTTGGTCTGATGAAAACCATCCATCGGACGGTTTTCATCAGTCAAACCGATCGTGTGTACAGGGCTTTAGTCTTTCGTTCATGGACCGACACAGCTTCTCTATTGACATAGTGGGTATTATCCGTTAATTAGGAGTGACTAGGCAGAAAACTTGTAAAAAGAGTTGCATCACACCTTCTACAGTACCGCCCAGGGGGCGGACCCTCTGGGTATATCTCCTCACTCTGCATCTCGCAGATCAGTTTTTTTCTGTCTAGCAAGAAGTAGGACATGGCTCCCTTCGGGCCCATTGGTCCGGGGGAAAAAATATTTTTTTCTACATTTTGTTTTTTGTTTCCTATGATCTTCGTTCAACTGCCGACTGGGTGACAGGCTGGGTCCTCGATCCTTGTAGTCCCCCCCAGTTTCGGCCATCGAGCGTGTGCCGACCCTAGCTACGCGCTGGGTTTTCCACGACATACCCGTCACTCTACGGGTGGCCGGTGAGCCTACGCTCCAGGGCCTGCATTGGACCGCTCAGCTTCGGCTGGCCTTACAGCCGAGTCGCAGTAGCCTGTCCGGTGAGCTTGCGCTCCAGGGCTTGCGTCGGACCGCTCAGCTTTGGCTGACCTTACGGCCGAGTTGCAGCAGCCTGTCCACTGAGCGTCGCGCTCCAGGGCATGCATATGATCGTTCCCTAGGGTCCAATCACAGCATGCCTGGCCGACAGTCACCTTCAGTGTGCGGATGATGATCTGTTGTGTAATGTCTTCCAGCAGGATACACGCAGGAAGGGTAAGTAGCTCCCCTGCTTCAGCAGGGTGACTTGGCTGGACATTCCTGGAGAGATCAAGTAAGTGGTTGTGGCCCCTTTCTTTCCTCTCTCCCTGCCTTCCCTCCTCCCTGGGCTTTGAGCTAAGGTTGCTGGGTGCTGGGGGTCACCTAAGGAGTTCCATCTGGAACAGGGCTGGCTGTAGCTGTCATTTAAAAAATGTAATTTTCTGCTTACCTGTGTGTGTGCTTTTCCCCCTCCATGCTGTCGGTGGCCATTTTGCGGTGGTCCATGCCTGTTTCGGCCTCTAGTGACTGTCTGGCGGCCATTTTCTTGTGGTTTCCCGCCTATATGTGTATATCACCGCTCAACGCTATTTTCTTGTGGTTCACACCCGCTTTGGCCTCTATCGACTGTTCAGGCGGCCATGTTTCCTAGGATTCACGCTGTAAGGAAATATACCGCCACTTGGTGGCCATCTTTTTGTGGTCCACGGCCGCTTTTGCCTCTATATTCGGCGGCCATTTTCTTAGAGCCCACAGTGTTTCCATACAGCCGCTTGGCGGCCATTTTGCGATAGTCTCCGGCCTCTAGGGTGCATTTGCACTGGCAAAAATTCACAAGGAAGCGCTGATAAAGAATCAGACTGACACAGCAGCGATGGGATAGCATCACAGGCGCAGCACACGGCAGCATAGCGGTACCGTTCCAAGGGTGGTGAGTCCTCTGGGAGACCCTGCATCTCTGTATCAGCTAGGAGGGTGGCCTATTGATACCTTGCCTGGAGCCCTGTGGGTATCTGCGCGTGGGTCAGCAGGGCGTCTGAAGCAGATGGATTTTTCCCCTGAAACACCTGATTTGGCAGCTGTTGCCCCTGATGTATCTGTGGACGCTAGGTCTGTTGCCAGGATGGAAGCGGCACACGGGAACACAGGGGGTAGTAAACGCCCCCGTCCCCTGCAATCTTCCGGGAATAATTCTGATGCAGAACCAGGCCCAGCTATGGCTCATGGTCCGGATTCTGATGCATCAGAGACTGCAGACCGTGACAGATCGGACAGTGAGAATGCTCCAAGTCCAGGTCAGCACGCAAGAAGGCTTTGGTATCTGACCTGTTTACTGCAAATAATGAATGCTGCAGAAGCAGCAGAGACACCGGTCCCCTTTGGGTTCCCTAAAGCCAGCCCGTACTGCTAAGGTGTTTCCTTGTGTCTTATATTGATAAGCTCTTGTACAAGGAGTGGGAAAAACCCACTGAGGTTTTTTCTTTTTTCAGCCCCAAAGATGTTTTATTTTTTTGGGCGGTCCGATACCCCTTGAGGAGAGTTCCTGAAAGGATGGACCTCTCCCCAGATAGTGGACCCCCCCGTGTCCAGACTTAACAAGTTACCACGATTCCAGTGGAAGGGGCTCCTGTCTTCAGGGACACTCGCTACCTATACACAGTGGGGAACTTAGAGGTACGTCCAGCATGGCTGTGGTTTTTTATGATGCCTCAGACACTTACTGAGTAGGCAAAGATGCTACTCCAGGGGTAAAAAGCACGGGAGGCTCCTCCGTACGAGGTAGCTTTGGCCGACCAGTTGGTACAGGGCCTTGAGCCTGTCTGCGAGTCAGACTTGGATACTATCCCCTTGCTGTCTTGGACCTTGGGTTATGCGGTGGCGCTACGCCACCTGATCTGGCTAAGGTGCTGGTCTGCGGACCAATCTTCCAAGAAAGCCCTTTTGGATCTGCCCTTTTAGGACAACAGACTTTTTGGGGCCTCGCTGGATGACATAATTTAAAGATGCCACAGGAGGTAGGAGCATATTGCTTCTGCAATCCAAAGAAGGTAAGAAGCCACGCCATAGTCTAGGGCCCTCCTTCACTGCGCACAAACGGTCCCTTCATCCGCCTAGTGCGGCAAGTAAACGACCTCAGGCTGATAAAGCACCTGCTGAGGGACACAAGCGTCCCTGGGTTTGGAAGCCCAACCTTGCTTGCCTACTGAACAGAATTTTTCCCTCTTAACCACCAGCTTCTGCCAACTTGTTGGGAAGCCCTATATGGGGCAGTACAAGACCTGCTGATACGCAGGGTAGCCTTCTTGTCGTAGTACAGGAACGGGTTCAGGGATTCTACTCAAATCTGTTCGTAGTACTGGAGGGGGTTCGTCCAATCTTGGATCTCAGGACCCTCAACTGCTTTGTGAAAGTACAAAGATTCCGGTAAAGAGTTGGCACGCTCTGTTGTTGCTGCCCTCCATCCAGGGGATTTTCGGCATCCTTGATCTTCAAGGACGCATACTGCATGTCTCCATATGTACCAGGCATCAGAGATGTCTGCGTTGGCGGCCGGGGAAGACCACTGCCAAGGGTGGCTCTCCCATTTGGCCTTGCATTGGCACCAAGGGTGTTCACCAAGGTGCTTGCCCCGATTCTGGCCCTACTAAGACAGCGTGGCTTCGCTATCAGGGGCAACTTGGACGATCTTTTTCTGAGGGTCACTTCAAACTAAATTTAGAAGTGAACCTGTCAGACCCTCTGATACTTGGTTGGGTGCTGAACATTCAGAAGTCAGTATTGAAACCGTCCCAACTCCTAGTGTGTTTAGGGTTGATTCTGGACTCCTCAGAGGTGTACGTTTCTTTCCCTCTAGGGGAAGTTGCAGACCCATCGGGCTGCGGTGCGGCAGTGGACATCCCAAAGTTGGGCTGTCACGCCACTTTTGCAGGCGAGTCCTGGGCCTCATGGTAGCCTCCTTCGAGGCGGTACCATAGGCGCTATTTTACACGAGTGTTACAGAAGGTAACTCTGTCCTGAAGGGTCAAGTGCCCTTCATCCCTGAATTATCAAGATCTGGGTGAGCCACCTAAGCAGGACCTCCCTAGTTGGTGGCCGACTTCACCAGCATTCTGTCTGGGAAGTTGTTCCTTTTTACTGGATAGTGGTCACGGTGGACACCTGTCTTCCCGGTTGCAGAGGAGTCTGAAGAGCTCAGTCAACCTGGGTCGCGGGACTCCGGAGGAATCCCATTGCAGATCATTAGCCTGAAATCTGGGCTATCTGGCTTTGCCTCTCCACATGGTCTCAGAGGCTACAGGGGCGTCCAGTCAGAATCCAGTTGGACAAATACCACAGTGGTGGCGTATGTAAATCATCAAGGAGGAACAAGCAGCTCTGCTGCAGCATCGGAGGTCACGCACCTCCTAAGGGGGGCTCCCTTACCAGAGGGGAAGCACGCCAGTCGTATATCTCCTGACTTCTCGATTCAATCAGAAGGTATTTAGGTTTGTGGCCAGGTCAAGAGACCCATGGGCAAAACACGACAGATGCGTTGATGGCACTATAGAGTCAGTAACGACTAATCTATGCCTTTCCTCCTCGGAAGCTCCTTCCTCATCTGCTTCACAGACTGGAGGCAGAGAGGATTACAATGGTCCCAATTGCTCTGAATTGGCCTTGGCGTCCTTGGTACGCGGATCTAGTTTGTCTTGTTGCAGACGTCTTTTGGCATCTACCTTAAGAAGGACCTGCTGTCGCTAGATCCCGTACGCCATACTGTTTTTACAGTCACTGGCTTGAGGGCATGGCTTGAGAGCCATGTGCTAAGAGACCGGGACCTGTCAGACTCTGTGATCGCTACCATGAGTGCTCGCAAATCATCCCCTAGGAAGATTACCATCGCACTTGGAAGACCTGCTTATCCTATTGCGAGGAGATGAGGTGGCATCCGCGTACTTATTGGTTCCAGAGTCCTGCTGTTCTTCAGCAGGGAATGGGCCAAAAATGTTACTTTAAGTACAATTAGGGGGCAGGTTACTGCCCTGGCTGTCTTTTTCAACGACCCCTGGTGGCTCACTCTCGTGAGAACGTTTGTACAGTGGGTTCGGCAGGTGGCCCCTCCCGGCCACCCTCCACTACCTCCGTGGGGCTTGTGTAGCAGACGTCCTTTTGGCGTCTACCACAACGAGAGGACCTGCTGTCGCAGGGTCCCATATGTCATCCTGCCTGCAGTCGATGGCTTCAAAGGCATGGTCTCTAAGTGTCTCAGAAACCACAGTTTGAGACATCAGGGAGATCCCCTTGTTGACACTTCCTTAGAAAGTGGTCCTTTTGGTGGCTGTTATGCCAGTTAGGACGGGTTTCTGAGTGGGCAGCCTTGTCATACAAGCCTCCCTATCTGATCTTCCACAAGGATAAGGGCAAGGCTCCTTATCTGATCTTCCACAAGGATAGGTGGTGCTGCGTCCACAGCCTTCTCTTCTTCCTAGGGTCTTTCGACCTTCCTCCAAGGAAGACATGTACTGCCATCCTTGTGTCCCCATCCGTCGAATCCTAAGGAGACGACGTGGCATTCTTTGGACATTGTCCAAACTCTGAGAGAATGCTTGTCTAGCACTGCTTCGTTCCGGAGTCCAGGCTCACTGTTTGTTTCAGTGGCTGGTCCCTAGTAGGGCCCAGCGGTTTCGTCGGCCACCATCTCTAGGTGGATCCGACAGATTGTGATCAGGCTTACGCCATGAAGGGTCAGGTGCCTCCCTTTCCTGGCACATTCGACCAGGGCATGAGGTGCCTCTTGGTTTACGTCAGACCTTTTTTTTGGAGCCGGCAGCCTTGTCATGCAAGGCTCCTTATCTAATCTTCCACAAGGATAGGTGGTGCTGCGTTCGCAGCCTTCTTCTTCCTAGGGTCGTTCGACCTTCCATCTAGGAAGACATTGTGCTGCCATCCTTGTGTCCTCATCCGTCGAATCCTAAGGAAACAATGTTGCATTTCTTGGACACTGTCCGAGCTCTGAGAGCATCAAGCGTCTGTTTTCACCAGGTGTGTAAGGCGGCGACATGCTCGTCCGTTCACACTTTCACTAAACTTTACAGGTTGATGTGTGTGCATCTTCGGATGCGTCTTTCGGCCGCAAGCTATTGCAGATGGCTGTTTAGAGTTGCAATTCCTCTGTTGAGGAGCTCTGTTTTGTTTTTGGGTGAAGTTGTTTTAATGCCGTTACCACCCCTCGTTTTTTTTCTCTGACACTGCTTTGGGACGTCCCAATATGTCAATAGAGAAGCTGTGTTGGTCCATGAACGAAAGAGTAAATAGGATTTTTTACTCACCGTAAAATCCTTTTCTCTGAGTTCATGGACCGACACAGCACCCACCCCTCCTTTTAAGTTTGTACTGCTTTTTGACAAACTGATCTGCGAGATGCAGAGTGAGGGGATATACCCAGAGGGTCCGCCCCCTGGGCGGTACCGTAGAAGGTGTGATGCAACACTTTTTACAAGTTTTCTGCCTAGTCACTCCTAATTAACGGATAATACCCACTATGTCAATAGAGAAGCTGTGTCGGTCCATGAACTCAGAGAAAAGGATTTTACGGTGAGTAAAAAATCCTATTTTTTGAGAACTGGTGCCCAAAACTGAACTGCATATTCCAGATGAGGTCTTACTAATTTGAACAGGGGCAAAATTATATCTCTCTCTCTGGAGTCCATACCTCTCTTAATACAAGAAAGGACTTTGCTCGCTTTGGAAACCGCAGCTTGGCATTGGATGCCATTATTGAGCTTATGATCTACCAAAACCCCCAGATTCTTCTCCACTATGGATCCCCCCCAGTTGTTCTCCCCCTAGTATGTATGATGCATGCCTATTCTTAGCCCCTGAGTGCATAACTTTACATTTATCAACATTAAACCTCATCTGCCACAGTCACCCAATTAGACAGTGCATTAAGGTCGGCTTGTAAATTGGAGACATCCTGTAAGGACGTTATTCCACTGCTTAGCTTGGTGTCATCTGCAAAGACAGAAATATTACTTTTGATCCCAGACCCAATATCATTTATAAAGATATTAAAAAGTAAGGGTCCCAGCACTGAACCTTGGGGTACACCACTGATAACGTTAGACCATTCATAGTAAGAATCATTAACCACTACTCTCTGAATTCTGTCTTTTAGTCAGTTTTCTATCCATTTACAAACTGATATTTCCAAGCCTGTAGACTTTACCTTACACATTAGCCGTGTGTGGGGAACTGTATCAAATGCTTTTGCAAAATCCAAGTATACCACGTCCACAGCCATGCCTCTGTCAAAGGTTTTACTTACCTCTTTATAAAAAGAAATCAGGTTTGTCTCACAACTTCTCTTTCATGAATCCATGCTGTCTGTTGCTTAAAATGCTTTTTTCCAGCAAGAACTCGTCTATGTGGTCTTTTATTAATCTCTCCAGTATCTTCCCAACTATAGAAGTTAAACTAACAGGTCTATAGTTACTTAGTAAAGACTTTGTTCCCTTTTTAAATATAGGCACCACGTTCGCCCTGCGCCAATCCAGTGGTAATATTCCCGTCAATGAGTCCCTAAAAATTAGATTCAATGGCTTTGAAATTACAGAGCTCAATTCCTTTAGAATCCGTGGGTGTATGCCAGCTGGTCCAGGTGCTTTATCCACCTTTTATTATTTTGTACAGCTTTGATTCAACCTAACTAGGGCAGATGGTCAATATGATATTATTCTATTGATCCATTTTTCCTGGAAAATACACTATTGTTTCACTGGATGTGTATCTCATGTACATGTTATATTGTATGAGCTGTATTTTACATATACTCAATAAACTAAGGGGCCAAGCTCAGCCCCTGAAAAACACCCCCCCCCCCCACTCCACCAAATGATTTGGACCAGTGCACAAAGCAAGGTCCATGAAGACATGGATGAAGGAGTTTGGAGTGGAGGAACTTGACTGGCCTGCTCCTCAACCCGATAGAACACCTTTGTGATGAATTAGAGCGGAAACTGCAAGCCGGAGCCAGGCCTTGTCGTCCAACATCGGTGCCTGACCTCACAAATGCACTTTTGGTGAGTACAGCCCTCACATTTTTATAAATATTTTATTCCATCTTTTCATGTGACAACACTGAAGAAATTACACTTTGCTACAATGTAAAGTAGTGAGTGTACCTAATAACCCACCCCATGTCTATAAACTTAGAGATAATGCGGGGAACACTGTTACTCATCCACAAGAGGTGTTGAACATCTTCTACTCCTTTTACAAAGACCTCCTTTCGGGCCTCAACCCCAACCTAAACAGCCCTCCCAAATTTGGCTGGATGATATCCCATTACCCTCCCTCAACTCCCAACAGATAGAATCTCTTAGCGCACCATGTACAGATTTAGAAATAATTAACATAATTAAATCCCTGAAGACCTCTACAGCCCCAGGCCCGGACGGCTTCTCCTCTGCATACTATAAAAAATTTGCGTCTCTTTTAGCCCCCAACCTATCTAAACTCTTCAATTATGTGCTAGATGGTCATCAATTCCCAGAAGAAATGCTCCTAGCGAACTTATCGTTAATACCTAAGCCACTCAAGGACCATTCTCTTCCACAAAATTTCCGCCCCATTTCAGTTCTTAACAATGACTTAAAGATCTTTGGGAGACTTCTTGCTGATAGGTTAGCAGCAGTTATTACTAGTATAGTGCACATAGATCAAACAGGATTCATACCTGGACGCCAAATAACTGACAATATTAGGCTGGTAACCAATATCATACAGGATGCCAACATACACTCCAAAGAGCTATGCCTCCTCAGCCTGGATATTCATAAAGCTTTTGATAGTGTATCCTGGTCTTACCTCAATCACATCCTACCTAAATTTGGCATCCCTAATAAATTCATGTGTGGCTTTAATGCTCTATACCACTCCCCCCAGACCCGTATAAAAATTCCAGGTCATAACTCGGAATTCTTTCCTCTAAGTAGGGGTACTAGACAAGGCTGCCCACTATCCCCACTAATGTTCGCACTAGCAATGGAACCTCTTGCCCACAAAATTAGGAACAGCCCGGATATAAAGGGAGTTGTCAAAGGTGAAGATGAGTTTAAGATAAGCCTCTACGCAGATGACGCGTTAATTTTTCTCACCGAACCTCACGTTTCCATTCCCTCCCTTCTCAAGGAACTAAAACTGTTTCACGACATATCAGGTCTAAAAATTAACATGAACAAATGCTCGGCTCTACCCATCAATCTCCCCGATCACTTAAAGACCATGTTGAAAAATAATTTCCCATTTATATGGTGCTCTCAATCTTTTAAATATCTGGGCATCTCTATCACCCCATCACACAACCTACTTTTCAAAACCAATTATATTCCCTTATTCAATAATATATCCTCACTCCTTAAGACCTGGTCAACCTTCCATATATCATTCCTAGGCAGAATTTGCGCTATTAAAATGACAATCCTCCCCAAACTGCTATACTACTTCCGTTCCCTCCCCATTAACATCCCCAAATCCAAACTAGCTTCGCTCCAAAGGGAAATCAACAAATTTATATGGTTTAACAAGAAACCCAGATGCAGCTATGCATATATGCATAGACCTCAATCCATGGGCGGGATGGGTCTCCCTAACCTATGGCATTATTTTCTGGCCGCCAGACTTGCCCAATTAGCACAATGGTTCACGCCCAATCAAAATATCCCATGGAAAAAATTTGAGGGGTCCTCAATTTCCCCTTTGTATTTGCAGGGGATCCTTTGGTCCAAAACAACCTCATACAGCAAACTCTCAAAATACAACATAATTGTGGCACACTTCTACCAATTGTGGCTCAAAGCACAACACACTTTTGAATTGTCTTCACTCACTCCTCCCCTTGCTTCCTTTCTAGGCGACCTGAGATTTACCCGTACTCACGGAGATTACCACTCCTTCACCTATTGGACCCATAATAAGCTCACTACACTTAAATCTTTACAAATAAATGGGGAGTTCTCCTCATTCACCGCTCTGCAAGATAAATATAGTATCCCCACATCCGAACCTCAACACTATAACCAAATCAAAGCCTTTTATGCAGAACATTACTCTCTCACCACCAAGCCCCCTGTTACAGTATTTGAATGGATTTGCATCTCTTCTTCTAGAGATAAAGGTATCATATCCCGTCTATATAGCTATCTAAACACTTTTCATTCACTCGACAAGTCCGGTCAGATGCTCCATTGGGAAACCGACCTAAATAACACCTTCACAGTAGATGAATGGCATGGAATGTCGGATAATCTCCGGAGGAGTAACATAGCTATCTCTTCCAGAGAAACTCCCATTAAAATATACTCTAGATGGTATCTCACCCCGTCCAAGCTCAACACCTTTTATCCTTCTATTTCTCCATACTGTTTCAGGGGCTGTTCAGAACCAGGCACTATCCTACACACATTCTGGAGCTGCAAACACCTGCATCATACATGGCGCAATGCTGCAGAAATTTTTGAAAATACCTTGAAACAGAAAATCCCAATCTCCCCACAGATCTGCCTTCTATATGCTGATATACCCAATGTTCCCATCCCTTGCAAAAGACTTTTCCATACATTATGTAGCTCCATCCAATGGATGATTGCCTCCAACTGGAGATCAAACAATCTGCCTTGGGCGCAGGTGCTAGTTCGGATGGAGACGATAAAACTTTCGGAAAGAATCTTTCACACCCTTTAAGATACCTTCCAGGTTTATGTAAGGAAATGGTCATATTGGCCTACAACATAACTCATTAACTTAGAACCTGAATTTCCACCCACACACTCTAGCAAATTCATGCAATCTTGACCTATAGTGCCTACCCTTTATATATGTAACATACACCCATGTAAGAAATGTTTGTACCAGAAAACTTTTTATATAATCACTATCTTCATGTATGAGCTCGATTATCTCCTCTTCTTTTGATTTTTTTACTATTGATTACCTTTATAAACACTCTATGTAACTGTACATCTGAACTTCCTAATAAAATTTTTGTAAACAAAAAAAAAGTAGTGAGTGTACGGCTTGTATAACTGCAAATTTGCTGTCCTCTCAAGATGGCTCAACACACAGCCATTAGTGCGGAGTTCCCGGTCATGATGGGAAACCAATAAGGTTACGTTTTTTGAATACTACGTATAGATGCATAAATGTTCTCTATTGATAGTAGAGCGAATACATCTGATGTTCACACAAATTGTTATGTAATTTCTACACGCACTGTGTTACTCAGACCTGTTTTATGTTACTGTAATGCTTCATTATATTCAATAAAAGTTTATTATGAACACACAGCCATTAATGTCTAAACTGCTGGCAACAAAAGTGAGTACACCCCTAAGTGAAAATGTCCAAATTGGGCTCAAAGTGTCAATATTTTGTGTGGCCACCATTTTTCAGCACTGCCTTAACCCTCTTGGGCATGGAGTTCACCAGAGTTTTACAGGTTGCCACTGGAGTCCTCTTCCACGCCTCCATGACGACATCACGGAGCTGGTGGATGCTAGAGACCTTGTGCTCCTCCACCTTCTATTTGAGGATGCCCCACAGATGCTCAATAGGGTTTAGGTCTGGAGACATGCTTGGCCAGTCCATCACCTTTACCCTCAGCTACTTTAGCAAGGCATTAGTCATCTTGGAGGTGTGTTTGGGGTTGTTATCATGTTGGAATACTGCCCTGCGGCCCAGTCTCCAAAGGGAGGGGGATCATGCTCTGTCACAGTGCATGTTGCAATTCATGGTTCCCTCAATGAACTGTAGCTCCCCAGTGCCGGCAGCACTCATGCAGCCCCAGACCATGACACTCCCACCACACACGCTTGACACCATCTGAACCAAAAAAGTTTTTCTTGGTCTCATCGGACCACAGGACATGTTTCCAGTAATCCATGTTCTTAGTCTGCTTGTCTTCAGCAAACTGTTTGCGAGCTTTCATGTGCATCATCTTTAGAAGAGGCTTCCTTCCTTCTGGGATGACAGCCATGCAGACCTATTTTTGGTTCGATAGGAATTATTATCTGCAGCGGAGGGGAGTTGCAATGGGCACTCATTTTGCTCCCAGTGTGGCCAACCTTTTTATGGCCCACTGGGAGGAAGATGTGGCTTTTTACGATCGCCCACCACAGTTACGCTGCTATAAAAGGTATATTGATGATCTGGTTATGGTTTGGGAGGGTGACATGCCAAGTCTCCAGCTCTTTATGGATAAGCTCAACAATGATAACAAATATTACTTGGACCATTGGTTATAATCAAATAACCTTTTTAGATCTTGAAATTTTTAAACAAGATGGTAGTTTCCACACAAGGAATCCTTTCAAGACCATCGACCGTAATGAGTATATACCCTTGACCAGTTGTCATAAACTGTGGCTATGTAATATCCCCAGAGGGCAGTTTGTAAGGCTTCGCCGTAATTGTACGTCAGAGGCTGATTTTCTTTTACAATCACAAGTCCTTGCCACTAGATTTAGGCAGAAGGGGTATACCTTGGATACAATTAACAAAGAGATAGAAAGGGTAAGGGTTATGGATAGGAGTGTTGTTGTTGCAGACAAGCCTGCCAGCTCTACCACCAATGAAGTTGCTAGTGATTTTAAGATCGTTATGGATTTTAGTATCCAACATAAGAAATTCGAGAAAATTGTTGCCAAGCACTGGCCTATCCTGAAGTACGATCGTATTTTGGGCCCTGCCCTTCCTGATCGTCCGCAATTTATCTATCGTAAGGCACCTTCACTTTGCGATAGTATAGCTCCTGGTGTTATAGATCCACCTATTATTGCTGAACCTAGGCTTTTCAGTTTCCTGTCCGGTTTTTATGCATGCGGACGATGTGCGACTTGTAAGCATGCAAAAAATAACATTAAAAAACGGAAGACCTTTAGCTCCTCAGTAACACACATTCAATATCAAATTAAACAACTTATTACATGTGCAACAGTTGAGGTTGTGTACATGTTGGAATGTGATTGTGGCCTTCAGTATGTGAGGCGCACGTCTAGAGCACTTCATGTGCGAGTCGGGGAACACATTAGCAACATAAAAAGAGGAGTGAAAACGCATAGCGTTTCCCGACACGTTAGAAAATGTCACCAGCGTGATCCTAAGGGCCTAAAGTTTTGGGGGATTGAAAAAGTACCCAGACACTGGAGGGGTGGACACTATATCCGCCAACTCAGTCGTAGGGAATCATTTTTGAAACCAAGGTTGTTTTTTTTTTTTGTTTGTTTTTTTACGTTCAATAGATTTTTATTTTTCAAATCAAGTGTAGATATTACATAAGTACAGCATGACAAAGGGTAAAATCATGTAAAAGAAAAGAGACAAAAAAAAAGGAAAGGACATTTTTTCAGCACAAAACAGACTCAGCAACAAATCCTCCAAAGGTGTTTCATAGGACAACTATGGGTCCAGGAACTAAAGTTATAAGATAACCCCTGGTAAATAGAGCGAAGAACGGTATAAAAATGAACCAGAGAGTCAGACGGTCTGGGAAGTCCTACCCATCCCGGGCACCCCAAACCCCAAATGGGATCATCCTGTGCCCCGACCAGGCCCCCCCCCCCAGCCCTCCCCCTCATAGAAACCTACCACCAGGTTATGAGAAATTCTAATGTAGAGAACAAATAGACTCAAGCTCTGAAGCGCATAGTGAATTTGATCCAAAGAGTTGCCTAAACAACTTCATAATAATTAATTATGCCAAACCCTTAAGTCACATCTATCAACCAAAGGTAAAAAGGATGATAATAAATAATAAGACATAAAAATGAAAAGGAGAAAGAGAAAAAGGAAGAGAGAGATGAGAAGAGGGAAGAAATCACATGCCTAACTCAGGAAGTGGGGTGATCAGAGTTGATCCCGACCACCAGGGAAATACCACAGTGAACAGCCCAAGATTCCCACACAGCATCAAATTTAGGAATTGTATTTGATAAAATACAAGCCAACTTCTCTTGCGTCATAATCCAAGAGATCTTATTTTGTATTGCCAGCATGGAAACCCTGGGTTGTCTCCAAGCCCTAGCAATGGTAAGTTTTGCCCCGAGTAGCATAAAGCGGATCAGCTGCTGAGTGGGTTTGGAGATGCTAGGAATACGGGCATTGAGAGCGATAGAAGCGGACCTAGGAATAGAACACTTAGTGACCTTAATGATCCTAGGATCAGTGACCTGATCCTAGGACATTCCCACCAGACATGCACCATCGAACCCAGGAGTTGGCAGCCTCAAAAGAAATTGGGATCCAATGCAGGGTAGATGGTCGCAAGCCTGGCTGGAGTCATATACCACCTCATAAGAACTTTTAAGTTTGCTTCTATAAGGGAAGCGCTCAAAATACCCTGGAATGAATCAGAGCAAACCTTTTGCCAGGTGCCCAGATCCCAGTTAAGGTGGAGGTCTTCCTCCCATGCTGACATGTATGAGGATTTCTCAGTTGGACTAGTAAGCGACGAGTAGATGACAGAAATACCTCCCCTTTGTCCCATGGCTAATCTACATCAGAGCTCATAATCTGTAAATTTGGGAGGAAGAGGTTTCTCCCTCCAAATATCATCCAATTTTTTTTAAATCTGACTTAATCTAAGTTTTTCAGAATCCGGGAGATCTAATTTACTTAGACAGTGGGCCATGGTAATAGGGCCTTGAGTTGTAAAGTAATGTCCTATCCGATATAGCCCTTTGTTCGTCCACCAACTGAAAGCTGTGTTATCCATTCCAGGGGGAAAGTTTGGGTTATTAAATATGTGTGCCAGCGGTTGTACTTCAGAAACTAGTGCAGGAAGAGTATGGAGTCTGTCCCAAAGGGCAAAGGATTGAGAGAGGGAAGGGGATAAAATGGGTGGTCTCCGTTTTTGGGGGCACCAAAGCAGGTAGTCCAAGGAGAATTGGGGGGGCAGCCTGTCCCTCTAATAGGACCCAGTCCGGTTTTTCTTTATTTAAATAGACTACAGATAATTGGGCTAGTCTGGCTGCTAAAAATTAATTATATAGATGAGGCAATCCTATCCCCCCTTTTTCCTATGTAGATAAAGAGTGTTCTGGGGGATTCTGTAACCAGATTTGCCCCATACAAATTTGAGAATCTTACTTTGCAAAGATTGTATCTGATCCTTTCTGATTGGTATGGGGAGGGAGCGAAATAGGTACAGAATTCTAGGGAGTAAGGTCATTTTTATTGAGTTAATCTTGCCCAACCAGGAGAGTTCATTTTTGGCCCAATTATTCAGATCTAATGTAAGTTTATGAAATAGGGGTGGATAATTGCTTGCGTAGAGGGATTCCGTTCGTGCAGTTAGGGAAATTCCGAGATATTTGATAGAGGAAGGGTTCCATACATACTTAAAAGACTGTTGGAGGAGAGAAACTGTGGAGGACAGAAGGGATATATTTAATGCCTGTGATTTGGTAAAATTAACCTGAAGCCCAGAAAATTTCGAGAATTCTGAAATAACTTTGTACAGGCTCGGGAGGGATGTAATGGGAGAAGTAAGGAAAATTAAGTAAATCGTCCACGAATAGTCCGCATTTGTGTCTGATCCCCACATGATACCCCCTTTATATTAGGATTTTGCCGAAATGGCTATGGTCAGGGTTTCAATCGCTATTGCAAAAATAATGGACAGTGGGCATCCCTGTCTCGTACCTCTGGCAATATGTATCGGGGAGGAATAATATCCCTGCAAACGGATTTGAGCTTTGGGTTGGGAATAAAGAGCTCTGATACCCATAAAACGTGGCCTGAAACCCCATCGCTATAGCAGGGAGAGGAGATACTGCCATGACACAGAGTTGAAGGCCTTTTCCAGATCAAGTGCCAAGAGCAAACCCTGTTTCTGACCTCCATCCCAGTTGGACTGTAAAATGTATCAATCGCCCTCCTCACTTGATCTGAGCCTTGTCTTCCCGGTATAAACCCTACCTGGTCCTTGTGGATATATCTATTAATGAAAGAGGAGAGGCGGTTAGCAAGAATTTTAGTAAGTATTTTTAGATCATTATTTATGAGCGAGATAGGGCGGTAATTAGAAACTTCTGCTGGGTTTTTATCCGGTTTTGGTATAACTGTAATGTAAGCGGTGTTGAGTTGCGTGCCCAATTGGGAGCCTTGAGTTTTTGAATTAAATTTCGTCAAATGTTGAATAAGGGTGTCTGTGAATGTCTTATAGTAGGTAACCGACAAACCATCAGGTCCCGGTGCAGACCCTGTTCTGAGATCCTTAATAGCCGCCGCCACCTCTCCAACCGAAAATGGAGTTTCAAGAATGTCTCTCTGTTCCGCATCCAAGGATGGAATAGATAGGCCATCCAGGAATGTGGACATCGAGTCCTTAGGAAGCTGTGAAGGAGCGCTATAAAGTTTAGAGTAAAACGTCTGAAATGCCTCAAGAATCTTTTCTGTGTTAGCCGTGGGTTCCTGTCCTGCAATGCGGATCTTGGGCATGGAATAAATCCTTGTTCTAGGGGACAGTTTGGCCGCAAACATCCGACCTATTTTTCCTGACTGAGTGTAAAACTTATTACTACTCCAGCGGAGAGATCTTTCTGCTTTCGTTGTAAGGACTAAATTGAGTTCCAATCTCGTCTTATCAATTTCAGCCAGTAAGGTTGGGGATGGATTATTTTTGTGTTGTGTTCTCAGGGTCCTGTATGATCTCTCCAATTGCTCAATGTCCGCTTCGCGTTCCTTTTTGATTCGTGTGGAAATTTGAATAATTTTGCCTCTAATAAAGGCCTTGTGGGCAGCCCACAGGGTTTCAGGGGAGGTACCCTCTACGTTATTCAGGCGGAAGTATTCTAGAAGAGCGTTATCAATTTCTGCTGTTGTGGTCGGGTTAGAGAGAATGGACTCATTCAATCTCCAATGACCCCTCTTTGCCATACCGGCCCCAGTGCGACTGGACATGATCACCATGGAGTGGTCAGACAGGACCGTGTCTTTGATTTGGGATTTAATTACCGCCAGGAGTATATAAGAAGGAACCAGGATATGGTCAATCCTGGCATAGGTGTTATGTGGGTGGGAATAATGGGTAAAGTCTCTTAGTGAAGGGTTAGATTCTCACCAGACATCTGCTTATCCTCTTTCATGAAGAAGCTTGGCTATTTTCAGACTTATCCTAGTTGGTCTGGTGAGTTGGGCAGAGGGGGGTTTGGATTTATCCAACCCCTGATCGAAAGCCGCATTGGAATCTCCCCCCCCCCCCAAACGACTGTGCCTTCCAACAAGGGAGATAGGGTGTCTAAGATGAGACGGAAAAACTTATGTAGCGATACCCCCAAACTAAGGAAGCCGCTGGTTTGCTTTTGGGCCCTGTACACAGCACAGCCAACCCCCGGCAATCTACTCAACCCTTCTCTGGCACAGCTAGTCTAGGGGTGGTGTTTTTGTATAGCTCTATACCAGTTCATGTACAATCCCCCAATACCTATCTAACAGTGATAAGATAGATTAATGGACTCCAATACCAGGTTCATCAACTGTAAAAAGGTTTACTTGTGAATAAAGGGATTAACGATCAATATCACATATAACACATGCATGCAGAGCCCTGCAGTAATACTAACACTGGTTAACTTTAGTGCACAAACAGTTCTATCTCACACTAACATATACTGTAGCTAGAGTCCCGTTAGCAATATGGCGCCCAGCAATACTATCAACTCCCAGTCAGGCCTGACTCAGTTAAAGCTCAGTCTTTTAGACAAGGAATCTTCGCATGCAAGATGATCGGTGGTGCACATACAGGAACAATATTTGTAATCCAATAATGGCCTGAGGCAATGGAAGCAACTCCCCGGAGACTATGTAACTCAGTCCCTCAACTAGTCTCCTGACAGGAAAAAAAGGAAAATATAACCCGATGGGCCAAGGCAGTCTATAGGCCTAATAAAGTACTCGGTTATAGTTGTGAGCAGGTGCTCCCTCACCCCTCCGGACTCGATCACAGTCCGGGACTCCCACCGCTGTGTCCACACACACACAGGATCTGCCACCGCCTGATCTCCGGTCCACTGACGTCCCTGAAGCAGGTAGATGTCTGCAGCCGCACAGGCTCCACAGCGAGGTAGAAGGCTCTCTGGAAGTGCGCAAGGCCCAGGCCTCGGGCCTTGCACTCGCAGCAGGTCCGCACAGGAAGTCCTCTTGCCAGCCGCGCGGTGTCCAAAGAGGCCGGGCTGAGCCTCACCCTCCCCTTTTATAACCCATCCATGAGTCTCTGTGGCAGCCCAATGCACCCTGGGTGCCAAATGGGGTTCTGGGTAACGTAGTCCATGGGGCCTCAACGGAGACCCCGCTACACTTGTCTTGCCCAGAGTTGGGGGAATAGTATGAGATCAGGGAGTATAAATGACCCTCTATCATGCCCTTCACTAAGAGAAATCTACCCTTCGGATTTTTAAATTCAGATACGTACGTAGTCAAAGTGACAGGATTTGGAGACAAAAATAGCAGCTCCTTTTGTTTTATTTTCGGCACTGGCCAAAAAGAATTGGGGGAATTGGGGGTGTTTTGTATTTGGGATTATACTGCCTAGGAAAATGGGTTTCTTGAATCATGAGAATGTCACTACTTAGAGATTTATAAAAATCAAACATTTTTTTGCCTCTTAATGGGCCCTGAACATTATGTGTGGCTATTTTAAGTGAGCTCTGCATAGGATTAGCCATGGGAGTCAGGTAAGGTGCTGTGTCCGTCATCTACTTCACTCACCCCTCGACAATTTCTGTTCTCCAGGTCCTGCAGTTAGTCCAGCCGGACATCTGGCTGCCAGGAGACCATGTTGTACGCTTGACCATTGGAAGCTGTAAAACAAGGGAAGGTTAGGCACATGATATACAGACCAGAAACAGGAAAGGAAAGAAAAGATCCGAAAAAGTAGAAAGAATAAAAAGAAAGTATCTTAAACAAAAAATTGAAAAAAAAAAACCGCAAAAAACACATAAAACATAAAAAATAAAGGGATTTTTATAACAGCTTACCTGTAAAATCCTTTTCTTGGAGTACATCACGGGACACAGAGCGACTTAGTCATTACTAATGGGTTATATAGTTTACCTTCAGGTGTTGGCACTGGCCAATTCCAAACCGGAAGTACCCTCCCCTATATAAGCCCCTCCCACCCGGGAGC
This sequence comes from Rana muscosa, assembly GCA_029206835.1. Lineage (NCBI taxonomy): Eukaryota > Metazoa > Chordata > Amphibia > Anura > Ranidae > Rana > Rana muscosa. Next base: position 803,806,214 of record CM055117.1, on the reverse strand, counting down.
ACCTCAGTTTTGTAGCCAAGCAATAAGTGTCCCAAAAAGAGGGGTGGGAGCTCTGTGTCCCGTGATGTACTCCAAGAAAAGGATTTTACAGGTAAGCTGTTATAAAAATCCCTTTTTCTTTTTCGTACATCACGGGACACAGAGCGACTTAGTCATTACTAATGGGACGTCCCAAAGCAATGCCAAATGAGGGGGGGGTACATAAGCTGGGCGCCATCAGGCATGAGGATCTTTTGCGGCCTGCAACACACTGCGCCCAAAGGCGACATCCTCCTGACTTCTAACGTCTACCTGATAGAATCTAGTAAACGTGTGTACCGAAGACCATGTTGCGGCCTTACATACTTGAGCCAGGGAGGCCTGGTGATGCACTGCCCATGAAGTTCCAACCGCTCTTGTGGAGTGCGCCCTAACTTTGAACGGAGGCGGTCTCTTTCTCAAGCCATAGGCTTGTATTATGACCTGTCGAATCCACTTGGCTAAAGTAGATTTTGATGCTGCCTGACCCCTTCTGGGGCCTTCCGGCAGAACAAACAAAGAATCCGTTCTGCGAATCTGAGCAGTGGCTTTTAGATAAGCTTTAACTGCTCTTACCACATCCAAAGAATGTAATAACTTTTCCTCTACTGAGCTAGGTTTGGGGAAAAAAGAAGGAAGAACCACATCTTGGTTCAAATGAAACCTCGATACCACCTTAGGAAGAAAGGCTGGATGAGGACGTAATACTACTCTGTCCTTATGGACAACCAGATATGGCTCCTTACAGGACATAGCTGCTAATTCCGACACTCTTTTAGCCGAACAAATGGCTACTAAGAAAACCAATTTCCTGGTGAGAAGAACCAAGGAAATGTGTTGTAATGGTTCAAACGGTTGTTTCTGTAGAACCGACAGAACCAGGTTTAAGTCCCAAGGACATATGGGAATACTAACCGGAGGGCTAATACGCATCACTCCTTGTATAAAGGCTTTGACTAGTGAATGCGAAGCCAAGGGCCTTTGAAAAAATATTGACAAGGCCGAAATCTGACCCTTGATAGTACTCAAGGCCAGTTTCCTATCTACAGCCCACTGTAGGAAGTCCAGAATCCTCCCTATCATGTACTTACGTGGATGCCATTTCTTGGTCTCACACCACGTAATGTACGCTTTCCAGATCCTATAATAGATCTGCCTGGATACCGGTTTCCTGGCATTGATCATGGTAGATACCACAGAATTAGAGAGCCCTCTCTTTTTCAGAATGTGGGCTTCAATAGCCAGGCCGTCAAACCTAGGGCTGGTAAGGAAGGGTGGTATATCGGTCCCTGCGAAAGCAGGTCCGGACGAAGTGGGAGGGTCCAAGGACTCCTCACTGACATTTTTACCATCTCCGCGTACCATGCCCTTCGGGGCCACGCTGGAGCCACCAGAATCACTGGTTTCTTTTCTACCCTGATTCTGCGGAGTAATCGCGGTAACAATTGTGGCGGTGGGAATGCATATATCAGCTTGAACCGATCCCAAGGGAACACTAGGGCATCCGAGCCGCAAGCTAGGGGATCCCTTGTGCGAGACACAAACCTGTCCACCTTTGCGTTGAATCTGGATGCTAGCAGATCTACATCCGGTGTTCCCCACCGCTGGCATATTGCCTGGAAAACCTCGGGGTGAAGAGACCATTCCCCCGGGCATAATTGTTGGCGACTTAGAAAGTCCGCTCTCCAATTTTCCACTCCTGGGATGAAAACCGCAGATATGGCTGGGACATATCTTTCTGCCCACCCCAGGATGCAATTTGCTTCCTTCTGGGCTGCACGACTTTTGGTGCCACCCTGATGATTGATATATGCCACTGCCGTGGCATTGTCTGATTGAATTCTGACAGGGGACCCCTGGAGTTTGGATGTCCATGCTACTAGGGCATACCGGGCTGCTCGTATCTCTAAGAGATTGATGGGCAGGGCCTTTTCTGCTTCTGACCACCTGCCCTGGAGAGACCATTGCTCCAGCACTGCCCCCCAGCCGATGAGGCTGGCATCTGTAGTGACCACCTTCCAAGAAACCGGACTGAAGGGTTTCCCTCTTTCCAGATTCTGGGGCACCAACCACCAATGGAGGCTCTTGCGAACGGAAGGGGACAGGGACATTGGTAAGTCTAAAGCCTGAACTTTTTTGTTCCAGGCTGACAGTATGGCCCTTTGCAAATTCCTTGAATGGAATTGACCGTAGGGTACCGCTTCGAATGAAGCCACCATCTTTCCCAGCAGCCTCATGCAGAGACGTATGGATGGTTTTCTTTTTGTACCCACTAAGTGGGTCAAATTTCTTAAAGACGACACCTTCTCTGGAGGTAAGAAAATCTTTCTCTGATTTGAATCCAGCCTTAGCCCTAAGTATTCCAGACTTTTGACTGGTCTTAGAGCTGACTTGTCCCGGTTGATAATCCAACCGTGATATTCCAGATACTCGATTGTCTTGTGAATAGCTACTTCCAGCTTTTCCACTGAGTGGTCTATTAGTAGCAGGTCGTCTAGATATGCCATTATCGTTACACCCTGTGTTCTTAGATTGGCCAATAATGGGGCCAGAATTTTTGTGAACACTCGTGGTGCTGTGGCCAGACCGAAAGGTAAGGCTCTGAACTGAAAATGGCGCCCTTCTACTGCAAAGCGTAGAAATTTCTGATGGGCCGGAAAGATGGGAATATGCAGATAAGCATCCCTTATGTCGATCGAGGCTAGCCATTCCTGCCCTTGTAGGGCGGTGGCCACTGATCGGATCGACTCCATCCGAAAGGTCCTGATATTTAGGAACTTGTTTAGCCCTTTTAGATTTAATATGGGCCTCACGTCCCCATTTGGTTTGGGGACTGTGAAAAGGTTCGAGTAAAACCCGAATCCGCTTTCTTCCAGGGGAACCTTCATGATTACCCCTTGGAGCAATAGTTGTTCTAGTGCCAGAAGGAGGGATCCTCTCTTTTGGGGATCTCTTGGCACGTTTGACCTCATAAATTGGGCAGGAGGAGTGCCTTTTAACTCCAGCTTGTATCCCAGACTTACTGCGGAGAGCACCCATCTGTCTCTGATGGTGTCCCGCCAGGTCTCTGTGAACAACTGAAGTCTTCCCCCCACCCGATTGAGCGGGGGCAATACTTCATGCCTTAGGGGGAGGTTTTGTACCTCTCTTGATCCAGGGCTTCTTGTTACCCTGTGATTGTCCCTGATTTCTGCCCCCTGAATTTGACCGCGGAGGCCGTCGGAACTGCTTCACAGCCGATGTGCCCGGGACTGGAGAGGTAGGCCTCTTAAAAGAAGGACTTCTACCCTTGTTCTTAACCGGTAAGAGTGAACTTTTACCGGCAGAAATTTTCTGGATATATTTGTCCAGATCTTCTCCAAATAAGCGTTCTCCATGAAATGGGAAGCTAACCAGCAGTCTTTTACAGGGAGCTTCAGCAGACCAGTTTTTGAGCCACAAAAGCCTACGCATATGTACTATAGACAGCGTAAAGCGGGAGGCCTGTTGGATTGTATCCTTTATGGCGTCCACCGCAAAACACAAGGCTCTAGGCAGGTCAGCTAGGGCATGAGCCTGCTGATCTGGTAAGTCCCTTAAGACTTGTTTCAACTGATCTTTCACTGCTTGGCAGACTCCAATCGCTGCTACCGCAGGTTGTGTCACCATACTTGCTGTAGAGAAAGCAGATTTTAGTAAAGACTCCAATTTTTTATCTATTGGGTCTTTGAACATTGGAACATTATCTACTGGACATGTCAGTGATTTGTTAACAGAAGAGATGGCTGCGTCCACTATAGGGACCCTCCATTTTCTTATGAACTTATCCTCCATGGGATAGATCACCGGAAATCTCTTGGGGGGAGCAAATATTTTATCAGGATGCTCCCAATCCTGGTAAATAAGCCCTTCTAATAAAGGGTGGATTGGGAAGGAACAGACCGCCTGGGGAGCTTTTAGCGACCCCAGCGAGGAAACCGTAGTGGATGGTGGTTCCGCCAGAGGCATTTTAAATGCTGATCGGACCATGTTAGTCAGAGACTGAACCCATAATCTTTCAGCCTGAGAAGCTGAGAAAGGTTCTTCCACTGTTGATTCCTCTATAAGTGAATCAACCTCATCCTGATCCCCTTCAGGTAGGTCGATCTCTGTGTGGGGCTGTTCCTCCACTAACAGGCACTCTGAAGGAGGAGACGGAGATCGGACGCGCTTTTCCTGTGACAGGGAAGCAGCGATCAATGCTGTTAATCTCTCTTCCAATCCTCCCAGAGTTGAGGATAAAACCTCCTCTGTTATATATACAGGAGCAGGTGGACTGGGGACAGCCGCAGCACCAGACATTCCTGCGGGGTTTCTACGGCTACTGACCTCTGCATTCTCAGGGGAGATTGGTGCAGTGCAAGCATGCCCAATATCCTCAGAGCCCGATGGAGACCCCTTTGGCTTCCTGGAAGATTTATTTCCGGAGCGTCTGGACGACATATCCTTTAAGCACAAAGCTGAGGTATTCCCGTCGTCATACACCAATTTTTGCTGGTAATAGTCTAACACAGGTGCTGCTATATACCAGCTGGTGTCCACTAAAGTGCCTTTCTATGGGGATGCCTGCATCAACCGCCTCTGTGTGCCACTGTTTGTTGCTAGCTCTGTTTGCATGCAGCTGACACTTGTACTGTGTCTTTTAACCATGCTGGGACGCCCGCACATGCGCAGAAGCGCCGCGGCGCGCATCGAGCGTCATCCACCCGCCCCGCCCCTTTTTTTTCATAGGAGGCGCGTGCACGCGCCCGCGCGCGCGCCCGTGCGCCAATGGCGCCCTTTTCGAAAACCAACAGAGGACTAGGAGCCAGGGCCCTTTTTGCCGGAGGGCCTGTGCGGTGGATGAACGCAGCAACAGGGCAGAGGAAGTGGATTCCCTCAGAGAAACTTACCAGCTGCCTGGATCTTTTGAGTTGAGAAAACCAAAGATCCACATTTACAAGAAAAATGGACTACAGCGGCCTCTAGTGGTTTAACACAGGTACCGCGGTCCCTGTTTTTTTTGTTTTTTTTTCTTGACTACTATTAAAATTTTACATTTTCAGTAGTTATAGGCAAACACAGATATTTAGCGGGAATACCGTTAGGTAACAGACAGAAAGACAAATTAGGCTTGGGGGTCCCCCAATAGAACCAAGTTCCTGAGGGCCCCCACTTACCTGATCCCCGCCGCAGGACTTTGTTTGGTCCACAAAAGTCCAAACTTCACCTATCACGGCAGGCATTGTAATTAAACCTTCAGGGACCGGGTTCCCAAGGATTCCACTCCCCTGGACCTGTATAGCACCCTGCACAGACAGCGTCTTGGTCGTGGGTATGACCAGAGCTCTGGATCCCAGGGTCCAGCCCTCCTAAGAGAAGCATTACAGGCAAAACCTTGCTCTTCTGCTGCAAGGCCCGGGTACCGACCGTTTAGCTATGAAGCTTTTTTTGGTGGGATCCGGAACAGCTTACTAAGGCCCAAAAGAACCTGTACGCAAGCCCAGTGAAAACACATGTTACTCTTTGGCCAACACCTTAGACACTGGCAAAAAACTGAGGTGCTCCCGGGTGGGAGGGGCTTATATAGGGGAGGGTACTTCCGGTTTGGAATTGGCCAGTGCCAACACCTGAAGGTAAACTATATAACCCATTAGTAATGACTAAGTCGCTCTGTGTCCCGTGATGTACGAAAAAGAAAAAAACGTTCTTGGGGAAGGTAGAACAGGTAAGACCCATTCCCAAAGGGAAAAGGCTACCGTTCCCCCAAAGCCCTCTAGGAGTCTCGAGGGAAAGGTGGAAGCACATGGGGCCCACCCCAGCCAGGGCGCCCCTGAAAAAAAAAAAGTTGAGATTTTCAAAAACAGTCTGCAATGCAGTAACTTGAAAAAATTTTGTTGTCCAGACCCACCGGAACCAGGTCCGTCATGAGGGTCCCTCAGTCCTCCCTTCCAAAGGAGACCGAGGAGTGAGGGCCCTGTCATTCAAAAGTGGGGAAAGTACCCCATAGGATGTAGATCCTCTCAGGAGATAAAAAGAGAATGAAAAATGTAATAACAGCAACCGAATAATTGATGATAATAAATTTGACAGTCATTCTAGTCTCCTAGTATAGATCCATCCAGGCACCCTGAAGGTTCAAGGTGTAAGAGATAAGGTATATCAGCTGGGACCCTATCAAGTGGGACCATTTTCCTTAGCCATCTTGGACCTTGACCTGGTCCACAGCGGTGATTGAGGGCTGGTAGGATTCGGTCTCTTTGAAGAATTCGGAACGCTACGAGAAGTGTCCATGTCAGCTTCTTGAGAAATTATCTTGAGGTTCAATAATAGTCTTTCACCATCAGGAAAAGTGGAAAAAGTGTTAAGCCGTGTACACACGATCGGTTTGACTGATGAAAACCGTCCGATGGATGGTTTTCATCAGACCAACCGATCGTGTATGGTACCCATCGGTCTTTTTCCCATCGGTTTTAAAAAATAGAACTTGTTTTAAAATTTACCGATGGTAATTTCCGATCGTCTATGGGCAAGTCAATAGGTTAAAAAACCCACGCATGCTCAGAATCAAGTCGACGCATGCTCAGAAGCATTAAACTTAATTTTTCTCGGCTCATCGGAGTGTTTTACGTCACAGCGTTTGGAACGGTCGGTTTTTTGACTGATGGTGTGTGGGCAAGACTGATGAAAAACAGTTTCATCGGATTTCCGATGGACAAATCCATCGGACGAAAATCCATAGGTTATCCGATCGTGTGTACAGGGCTTTATTCTTCCCTTTTATCTGTGAATTTCACTGCAAATGGAAATGCCCACTTGTATTTTATATTCTTTTGTATTAGGGCTAGAAGAAGAGGTTTCAGAGATCGTCTGCGGTGCATAGTAGGAGAAAGGTCAGCGTATATTTGGACTGGATGACCCAGACACTGAACATTTAGACATGTTACGTGCCTTCCTCATAACTTCTTCCTTCACTGCATAAAAGTGGGGTTTAGCTATTATGTCTCTCGGTAATCCATCCTTTCTGAGAGGTCCCAAGGCCCTATGGGCTCTATCCATTTCTAGGCGGTGTTGTGGAATATCCGGGATCAGGGTTTGAATCACATTTTGTACTGCAGCTGGGATGTCAGTTATGGTTTCTGGAAGACCTCTGATACGGACATTATATCTCCTGGACCTGTTTTCTAAATCGTTGATCCTATTCAAAGCCACATCCGAATGGTCTTGCACAAATTGAATATGTTCTGAATTCTGGTTTGTGGCGGACACTGTTTGGTCAAGCTTACTTTCAATATTTTCAATTCTGGTCCCCAAATTCTGAAAATCAGCTTTTAATTCTCCTGTAATTTTAGCAGCCGTTTGCGAGAGCCCCCTATCAAGGAGTTCAGCCAGAGCCTGATATAAGTCAGTCACAGAAAATGCAGTGGCAGCAGCCACTGAACTGACAGGAAAAGAGCCATCCTGACTCACAGTAATAGGCCCCATGGGGGGGTATGGCATAGTTCTCAAGAGTAATTTCCCTCAGAGATTCTGTGGGTAATGTAGAAGAGGACAAGTTCAGCTGGGAGCTTTCATGTACCAGTGGGGGATATTGTAGGGTAGCTTGTACTGTCAGGCTCCCATCTCCTGAAATCACCTCAGCTCCACTGGCAATATGCTGCACCGCGGTCGCCATCTTGGATTTTCGGCCGGATTTTAAATGATTATATGCGGCTTTAAAGTAATTCTTATAAGGCACTGAGTAGGTGGGGGGGTGTCTGGGGGTGCCTCGGGTATCAGTGGCTCCACTCACAGACCGTTTTATCCTGACTTACAGGCGCCGCTGGCCTGGGGTGGTGAGGAGCTCCTGGCTCAAGCAGCCATCTTCCGGGCTCCGCGCCGAAACCAAGGTTTTATCGCCTGCTGGCTTAAATGTGGATTTTGATTTAAATTGCTTTATTTCCAATAGATGTTATTTTTGATTTTATTTTTATTTAAATTTTTGTTTTAATTTTTTATTTTAGGTTCTTTTTATATATTTTTTTTTCTTGTATATGCAGGTCTTATTTTCTATTTGATTTCTTAATTGATATTTTATGATTTGATATTTGTATTTCTGGGATGATCGCGGTGGCGTCTGTAATCATATATATACTTGCTATATATTTGGTATTAGTGGTATTCTATTAGTATAGAATACTTTTATCAATAGGGCCGTTGTCCTATTTTTAATTATTTGAAATAATAAACAATTGGGACATTGCATGTAGGAAAGCATGTTTTACCTTTAATTTGATTATCCAATTGCAGACATTGACCAGTCTGTATGGGTTTGACGTCCTATACATTATTTTTGTTTATTTTTTGGCTTTACCATGGAAATAGTTTCTAGACTTGTGCACAACGGAAAAATTTGTTTAGTTTCGGTTAGTTTCTTGTGCACAACGGAAAAATTTGTTTAGTTTAGGTTAGTTTCTTTTCGGTCCTGTTGATTCGTAATCGTTCGTAATTTTGCTAGACGGGATTTTTCGTGTTCGGACTAATTCGTATTTTCGCAAGCGACATTTTTAGTTGAATCGGAATGATTCGTATTAATGTAAGCCTTATTTTTAGTTGATTTATAATTCGTACTTTTGGTAGAGTACATTGTTTTTCATTGATTCTGGACGCAACTCCTACTTTCGTAACTTTTTTTGGGTTCGTTGATTCAGAATTTTCCGTGTCTCTCTCACAATGATGCTGCCTATTATGCCTAATGTGCTTCGAATGGATTTGTACTTTTCTAAATACATAGCGGTTATTTGTAACGATTCGAAATCTCGTATTTTACTTTACTTTAGTTTTTTACATGCGGCTATAGCCTCCGCCCCTGTACACCATTTTGAGAGGGAGTTCAGCACGGTGAGGGAGAAGCAGAGAGCAGAGTGTTATTGTGCTTCGAATGGATTTAGTAACTTTTTTCATAACGAATTATGCCGAAGACATTCGGGCATTCAATATTTGCGATATGATTTATTTCGGATTCGGTTTTATTCGTAATTGCTTTGTTCGGAAATTCAAATGCTTCCGAATGTCCGAAAGTTGCTAAATTTGGACGGATTTCGATTCGTTACGAAACTAATTGCACAAGCCTAATAGTTTCCCAATGAAGCAGGGAGTTGTATGTCTTTGTTGTCAGATGAGTCCTGATAGGCCTTTTCTATTGGGGAGCGCTATTTGCTGATGGTTGCCATGTTACTATACATAAAGCTATCAGCGGTACGTCTGCGTGTATTCCTGCCCCGCGCTGATAAAGTCACGCCCATTGACGTAACACCTACGGGGGGAGGAGTCACATCAGACGTTACCGACGATCACCGCTGTTTTACCACTACACGCTGTACCTGTCGGCACTCGCATGAGTGCTCATACATGTGAGTAGCCATTTCTATGCTTTTTATCAAAAATAAACCATTCGATTCAGAGAGCACTAGATAGTCTGTCTTTATCCATTTATGTACGGTGGAGTGAGCTCAGGATCCCGATTCCTTATACCGAATGCCATGCTGATATATGCTGACTGGATGTTCATTAGCAGGACGCTATTTGTGATACTACATGCTTTATGACCTCTTGCAGGTCGAATCAGTAAGGTGAGAGGCCAATCTGTATGCGGTGGAGGGATTCTATTTTGGTCACTTGTTGTCATCCACATCGCATGCTGTGAATCTGCTGTGTCCTCTCTTATTCACATATGGACTCTTGCTACCTTATGGATTTTTAAATGTTTTCTTTTATTTAATTTTTTGCACTGCACTGTTTTATTACTATGCTATGAAGAGCATAAATGTGAATAATTCATTTTTAAAGGGGCTTTAATAGCAGTTATCTCAAGTTGTTTCGTGTAACATATCTATAAAATATCATGTAACATGTCTGTCTATGTAACATACAGTGCATCCGGAAAGTATTCACAGCGCTTCACTTTTTCTACATTTTGTTATTACAATTATTACAATCTTATTACAAAATGGATTCAATTCATTATTTTCCTCAAAATTCTACAAACAATACCCCTAAATGACAACATGAAAGAAGTTTGTTTGAACTCTTTGGATTTTTTTTTTTTGTTGTATAAATCTGCAATGTACATAAGTATTCACAGCCGTTGCTCAATACTTTGAAGCATCTTTGGCACCAATTACAGCCTCAAGTCTCTTTGAGTATGATGCTACAAGCTTGGCACACCTATTTTAAGGCAGTTTCTCCTATTCTTCTTTGCAGAATCTATCAAGCTCCAACAGGTTGGATGGGAAGCGTCTGTGCACAGCCATTTTCAGATCTCTCCATAGATGTTCAGCCGGGTTTAAGTCTGGGCTCTGGCTGAGCCACTGAAGGACATTCACAGAGTTGTCCCATAGCCAGTCTTTTGTTATTTTGGCTGCGTGCTTACTGTCGTTGTCCAGTTGGAAGATGAACCTTCGCCCCAGTCTGAGGTCCAGAGCGCTCTGGAGAAGGTTTTCATCAATGATGTCTCTGTACATTGCTGCGTTCATCTTCCTCTCAATCCTTACTAGTCTCCCAGTTCCTGCTGTTCAAAAACCTCCCCACAGCATGATGCTGAAACCACCATGCTTCACTGTAGGGATGGTATTGGCCGATTTTTTTCGTTTGTTTGAAATCTTTGCAAATTTATAAAAAATAAACTTTTCACATTGCCATTCTGGGGTATTGTATGTAGAATTTTGAGGAAAATAATTAACCACTTCCCGCCCACCATATAGCAGAATGACTGCCAGAAAGTGGTTGCATTATCCTGACTGGGCGTCATGACATCCAGCAGGATAAGCCTCTCGTGTGCGTCCCCGGGGGCATGCAGCACAGTGATCAGTGGTGTGGTGTGTCGATCCGACACACCGCATCTCTGATCTAGGTAAAGAGCCTCTGACATAGGCTCTTTACCACTTGATTAGCTGTGTCCAATTACAGCTGATCACAGTGGTAACTATGAAGTGTCGTTTATCGGCTTTCCTCCATTTGTTCTGACTAGGTAGAGGAGAGCCAATCAGTGACTCTCCTGACAGGGGGGGGGGGGTCCGCGCTGATAATCGGCACATTGAATATCAGTGCAGACCAATCAGCAATGCCTACCAGTGCCCCACCAGTGATGCCCACCTGTTCCCACATCATATGCCAATCGGTGAATAAATAAAGAGTATTCCCGCGCTACCAGGATAATGATAAAGCAATGGAACACTAGTTGCAGCATACACCGGATTGGTCAATCCGTACCAACAATAAGTATATCTAAAAAAAATCAATATGTGGAGTTGCGCTCTAATGAATAGTGACTCACTACCATAGATAAAGTGTTAAATTTAGTGTACATCGCATGTGCAAAATTGTATGGAAAAATTGCATGATAAATGCTACATGATCGCATAGACTACAAGGTGCACTGAAAATATAAATAGCATAAAAAATGCAATCAAGGTGCTAATGCTGACACAGTATAGAAATCGAGTGCAACAGTGCACATAAGTATCCAGAAAAAATTTTGATAAAGTCTAATATATAAAGTGCTGTGCTCCAAGTGACAATCGGTGCAAATACAGTCTTTCAGTGAATAAGTGATGTAAATCCTCTTCAGTGTATAAACACCTTGGTGTGCAGTGGCTCCTTACCTTACCGCTGTAAGGTAACAGCGTGATGAAAAGAATATAATGAGTTCCTCATATACAAGGCACACCAGGACACCAACCCTATCGATGGTTCCCTGACCACCATTGTATATGAGGAACACTGTTGTGAGGATAGTGGTCAGTGCATCACGCTGGGAAGCCCGACAAACAATTATATGGAAGACCCAAGACATTTACATTTGAATGAAGAGAAAAAAAAAGAAAATACATTAAGATACAATAAAGTAGAGTCGCTTAGATTAGAACCTTTTTAACATAACGGAAGATAAACACTTCCCTAAGGCCTGTCTAGCCCAGTAATGGGATAATTGAAAAAGGCGAAATGTAAGCAGGGATATGCACCATATCTGAACAACATAGCCCAGTCAGAAAGATGGAGGAGGGAAAGCATCCAGAAGGGGTAAGGATTAGGGAATTAGATGTCCCCATAGCAAGAAAGAAACAGAATTGGGGGGGGGGGAGAGAAAGCGGGAATGCAGAGAGGGCCTCAGGGAGTGGAGTTAAATCCTGGAGGTCAGTTCGATTGTGCCACCTCCTGGAGATAAGCATCAGTGTACACAAAATGGTTCCAAGGACGCCAGGTCTCTTGGAAGGTCTCCTGGTTGTGCAAGGTAGGGGGTGAGGTCCTCCACATCTCTCAATTTGTTAATTTGTTCACTTTAGAGAACCGAGATTTTGATGAGGGGGGGGGGGGGTGTTCTCAGATCTCCAACAGAGGGGGATGCATGGAATTCAGTAGCTGGATTGTAAGGGAGGCCTTATACTTCTTGATCGGTCAAAATAATTTTTTTTTGAAATAGTGTGGAGAGGGATTAGAACACCTTTGAGGTTTTTTATTGCTGTCCATGTCCCACTTATAGAGATTCACCATCTCTTGTCATCCTAGTGACCATTATTACCAATAGTCAAAGAGAACGGAATATGCTAATTTTGAATGGTCACCAGGATAGTAATAATAGGAGTAGTGGGAACACTACAAGGAATTAGCTTCACTTTGGAAGGATTTCTTCTCATGTTCTGTTGTAGATATGGGCAGGAAGTGCAAGAAAGTCTCCCCTATGAGACACAGATGGCAAAGAATAGAAAATGTGTCAGAAGTAGGGATGAGCTTCGTGTTCGAGTCGAACATACGTTCGACTCGAACATCGGCTGTTCGATCGTTCGACGAAGATCGAACGATTTGGGCCGTTCGCGCCAAATTCGAGTGACGCGAACGGCCCACAATGCACTACGCCATCGCAGTGTCATCCAGGCGCTGTGATTGGCCAAGCATGCACTGTGACCCCGCATGCTTGGCCAATCACAGCGCCGGCAGCGAGGAGAGCAATGATTGGCCACAGGCAGGATGCCTGTGGCCAATTATTGCTGATGGGGTTTAGTACACGCCCCACACTATAAAAGGCCGCCAGCGCGGCGGCCTTGTGTAGTGTGTTCCGGAGCAGGGAAAGAGAAGCATAGGCAGGGACAGTGTCATTATTTTTCCTTTACTATTCCTGGATTCCTTGTGTTTAGGGACAAATAAGGATAGGTAGGGAGAGTGTCAGTGACAGTGTGCTATTCTGTGCTAATCCTTGTTTGTAGGGACAGAGAGGTACAGTGAGGGAAACTGACAGTGTGCTATTCTGTTCTAAAACTATTTTGCTGAACCATATTTTCAATCCTTGAGTTGAGGGACAGAGAGCTACAGTGAGGGAAAGTGTCAGTGTGCTATTGTGTTCTAAAACTATTTTGCTGAACCATATTTTCAATCCTTGAGTTGAGGGACAGAGAGCTACAGTGAGGGAAACTGACAGTGTGCTATTCTGTTCTAAATCAATTTTGCTGTTCCATATTTTCAATCCTTGAGTTGAGGGACAGAGAGCTACAGTGAGGGAAAGTGTCAGTGTGCTATTGTGTTCTAAAACTATTTTGCTGAACCATATTTTCAATCCTTGAGTTGAGGGACAGAGAGCTACAGTGAGGGAAACTGACAGTGTGCTATTCTGTTCTAAATCAATTTTGCTGTTCCATATTTTCAATCCTTGAGTTGAGGGACAGAGAGCTACAGTGAGGGAAAGTGTCAGTGTGCTATTGTGTTCTAAAACTATTTTGCTGAACCATATTTTCAATCCTTGAGTTGAGGGACAGAGAGCTACAGTGAGGGAAACTGACAGTGTGCTATTCTGTTCTAAATCAATTTTGCTGTTCCATATTTTCAATCCTTGAGTTGAGGGACAGAGAGCTACAGTGAGGGAAACTGACAGTGTGCTATTCTGTTCTAAATCAATTTTGCTGTTCCATATTTTCAATCCTTGAGTTGAGGGACAGAGAGCTACAGTGAGGGAAACTGACAGTGTGCTATTCTGTTCTAAAACAATTTTGCTGAACCATATTTTCAATCCTTGAGTTGAGGGACAGAGAGCTACAGTGAGGGAAACTGACAGTGTGCTATTCTGTTCTAAATCAATTTTGCTGTTCCATATTTTCAATCATTGAGTTGAGGGACAGAGAGCTACAGTGAGGGAAACTGACAGTGTGCTATTCTGTTCTAAATCAATTTTGCTGTTCCATATTTTCAATCCTTGAGTTGAGGGACAGAGAGCTACAGTGAGGGAAACTGACAGTGTGCTATTCTGTTCTAAATCAATTTTGCTGTTCCATATTTTCAATCCTTGAGTTGAGGGACAGAGAGCTACAGTGAGGGAAACTGACAGTGTGCTATTCTGTTCTAAATCAATTTTGCTGTTCCATATTTTCAATCCTTGAGTTGAGGGACAGAGAGCTACAGTGAGGGAAACTGACAGTGTGCTATTCTGTTCTAAAACTATTTTGCTGAACCATATTTTCAATCCTTGAGTTGAGGGACAGAGAGCTACAGTGAGGGAAACTGACAGTGTGCTATTCTGTTCTAAATCAATTTTGCTGTTCCATATTTTCAATCCTTGAGTTGAGGGACAGAGAGCTACAGTGAGGGAAACTGACAGTGTGCTATTCTGTTCTAAATCAATTTTGCTGTTCCATATTTTCAATCCTTGAGTTGAGGGACAGAGAGCTACAGTGAGGGAAAGTGTCAGTGTGCTATTGTGTTCTAAAACTATTTTGCTGAACCATATTTTCAATCCTTGAGTTGAGGGACAGAGAGCTACAGTGAGGGAAAGTGTCAGTGTGCTATTGTGTTCTAAAACTATTTTGCTGAACCATATTTTCAATCCTTGAGTTGAGGGATAGAGAGCTACAGTGAGGGAAACTGACAGTGTGCTATTCTGTTCTAAAACTATTTTGCTGAACCATATTTTCAATCCTTGAGTTGAGGGACAGAGAGCTACAGTGAGGGAAACTGACAGTGTGCTATTCTGTTCTAAATCAATTTTGCTGTTCCATATTTTCAATCCCTGAGTTGAGGGACAGAGAGCTACAGTGAGGGAAACTGACAGTGTGCTATTCTGTTCTAAATCAATTTTGCTGTTCCATATTTTCAATCCTTGAGTTGAGGGACAGAGAGCTACAGTGAGGGAAACTGACAGTGTGCTATTCTGTTCTAAATCAATTTTGCTGTTCCATATTTTCAATCCTTGAGTTGAGGGACAGAGAGCTACAGTGAGGGAAACTGACAGTGTGCTATTCTGTTCTAAATCAATTTTGCTGTTCCATATTTTCAATCCTTGAGTTGAGGGACAGAGAGCTACAGTGAGGGAAACTGACAGTGTGCTATTCTGTTCTAAAACTATTTTGCTGAACCATATTTTCAATCCTTGAGTTGAGGGACAGAGAGCTACAGTGAGGGAAACTGACAGTGTGCTATTCTGTTCTAAATCAATTTTGCTGTTCCATATTTTCAATCCTTGAGTTGAGGGACAGAGAGCTACAGTGAGGGAAACTGACAGTGTGCTATTCTGTTCTAAATCAATTTTGCTGTTCCATATTTTCAATCCTTGAGTTGAGGGACAGAGAGCTACAGTGAGGGAAACTGACAGTGTGCTATTCTGTTCTAAATCAATTTTGCTGTTCCATATTTTCAATCCTTGAGTTGAGGGACAGAGAGCTACAGTGAGGGAAACTGACAGTGTGCTATTCTGTTCTAAATCAATTTTGCTGTTCCATATTTTCAATCCTTGAGTTGAGGGACAGAGAGCTACAGTGAGGGAAACTGACAGTGTGCTATTCTGTTCTAAATCAATTTTGCTGTTCCATATTTTCAATCCTTGAGTTGAGGGACAGAGAGCTACAGTGAGGGAAACTGACAGTGTGCTATTCTGTTCTAAATCAATTTTGCTGTTCCATATTTTCAATCCTTGAGTTGAGGGACAGAGAGCTACAGTGAGGGAAACTGACAGTGTGCTATTCTGTTCTAAATCAATTTTGCTGTTCCATATTTTCAATCCTTGAGTTGAGGGACAGAGAGCTACAGTGAGGGAAACTGACAGTGTGCTATTCTGTTCTAAATCAATTTTGCTGTTCCATATTTTCAATCCTTGAGTTGAGGGACAGAGAGCTACAGTGAGGGAAAGTGTCAGTGTGCTATTGTGTTCTAAAACTATTTTGCTGAACCATATTTTCAATCCTTGAGTTGAGGGACAGAGAGCTACAGTGAGGGAAAGTGTCAGTGTGCTATTGTGTTCTAAAACTATTTTGCTGAACCATATTTTCAATCCTTGAGTTGAGGGATAGAGAGCTACAGTGAGGGAAACTGACAGTGTGCTATTCTGTTCTAAAACTATTTTGCTGAACCATATTTTCAATCCTTGAGTTGAGGGACAGAGAGCTACAGTGAGGGAAACTGACAGTGTGCTATTCTGTTCTAAATCAATTTTGCTGTTCCATATTTTCAATCCCTGAGTTGAGGGACAGAGAGCTACAGTGAGGGAAACTGACAGTGTGCTATTCTGTTCTAAATCAATTTTGCTGTTCCATATTTTCAATCCCTGAGTTGAGGGACAGAGAAGGACACTCGTAGAAATTATCAGTGTGCTATTCTGTGCTAAATCTTGTTTGTAGGGAAAGACAGAGTAGGACAGTGAGGGAAAGTGTCAGTGTGCTATTCTGTTCTAAAACTTTTTTGCTGAACCATATTTTCAATCCTTGTGTTTAGGGACAGAGAAGGATAGGCAGGGGACAGTGTCAGTGTCATTGTTGCTAAGCCTCCTGCACAATATACACCTGAAGGTAGCCCTTATTGCTGTTTTTCCCATCTCCCTGCAGGCCATCCATTAAAATGTCTGGAAGGCAACCAAGTAGAGGCAGACAGTCAGGAGGCAAAAAAAGAGGGCAAGCAGGCTCTGTGTCTGGGGGCAACAGTGCTGGTCGTGTACGCGGTGCATTGTCATCAGCACATGGCCATGGGACACGCTTGTCCTTGTTTTCGGCAGCTGGACATGTTGAGCCACATCATGCCGAAGACTTGGTAGAGTGGATGACCAAGCCCACCTCATCCTCCTCATCCTCTCTCCCCCAGGCTCAGGGTAGTGGCAAAGCAGCTGCCAAAGCGTCCTCTTCTCTGGTATCATTATCTTCATTAGTCAATCCTTCCCTAGACCCACCATGCCCTCCTCCTGAGGAGTCCCCCGAACTGTTTGAGCACAGTGTTGGGTACATGCTCCAGGAGGATGCCCAGCGTTTGGAAGGATCTGATGATGATACCCAGATAGAGGAAGGCAGCAGCGTGAGAGCAGAGAGAGGGGATGCTCAAGAAGGACACCAATCTGGCAGTCATGTTCCAGCAGCTGCAGCATACTGCCAGATTGGCTCCAGTGATGAGGAGGGAGGGGATGATGAGGTCACTGACTCCACGTGGGTGCCTAATAGGAGAGAGGAGGATGAGGAGGAGGCACATCTCCAACGAGGCAGGATGCCCTTGAGTGGCCAGCGTATGGGCAGCACACCGACGGAATCACACCGCAGAGCTCCGCCTGTGCAGGGCGCTGCCTCTGCCCGTCATTCAAAAAGTTCTTTGGTGTGGGCCTTTTTTGAGGCGAGTGCATCAGATCGCACAGCTGCTGTTTGCAACATATGTCTCAAGCGTATATCGCGTGGCCAAAACATCAGCCGCTTGGGCACCACATGCTTGATCAGACATATGTTGACCTGCCATGCAGCTCGTTGGCAAGCCTACCTTAAAAACCCACACCAAAGAACAAAGCTGACCTCTTCTTGCACCGCATCAGCTGGGATCTCCAACCCCACTATACCTTCACTCCTCTCTGAAACCTGCTCTGAGAGGAATGAAGGTGTAGAATTAGGTGTGTCACAGGCAAGTACTTGCGGGCACTCTGCTAGCAGTACATCAACGTCCGATTCTAGCAGGCAAATTTCCCTGCCCCAGCTGCTGGACCGTCGAAAGAAGTTCACTCCCAGCCATCCACATGCCCAGCGGTTGAATGCTAGCTTGGCTAAATTGCTAGCGCTTCAACTGCTGCCTTTTCAGTTGGTAGACTCGGCCCCCTTCCGTGAGTTTGTGCAATGTGCGGTTCCTCAGTGGCAGGTTCCCAAACGACACTTTTTCGCACGGAAGGCTATTCCGGCTCTCTACAGACATGTGGAAGGCAATGTCTTGGCCTCGCTGGACAGGGCGGTCAGCGGTAAGGTGCATATTACCGCTGACTCATGGTCCAGCAGGCATGGACAGGGACGTTACCTTTCTTTCACGGCCCATTGGGTCACTCTTTTGGCAGCTGGGAAGGATGCAGGACAAGGTGCAGTAGTGTTGGAGGTTGTTCCACCCCCACGCCTCCAAAATGCTACTACTGGTTGTGACACACCTCTCTCCTCCACCCCCTCCTCTTCTTCTTCCTCCATGGCCTCTTCCTGTGGTTTGTCCTCGGAACCAGCGGTGCTCCGTAGGCGTTCAAGGGGCTACGCAAGTACGCAGGCAAAAAGATGCCATGCCGTGCTTGCGCTGGTGTGTTTGGGGGACAGGAGCCACACTGGGGCAGAGGTCCTGTCTGCTCTGCAGGGGCAGGCCGAGAGGTGGTTGACGCCACGCCAGCTTAAGCCAGGAATGGTGGTTTGCGACAATGGCACCAACCTCCTCTCCGCCCTCCGACAGGGACAACTGACCCATGTGCCCTGTATGGCTCACGTCCTTAACCTGGTGGTGCAGCGGTTCTTGGGCAGGTACCCGGGCTTACAGGATGTTCTGAGGCAGGCCAGGAAAGTCTGTGTGCATTTCCGCAGATCTTATAATGCCAGTGCTCGCCTGGCTGAGCTTCAAAAAGGAGTTGAACCTGCCCAAGAACCGCCTTATATGTGACATGCCCACCAGGTGGAACTCAACGTTGGCCATGCTGCAGCGGCTGCACACGCAGCAGAGGGCCATCAATGAGTACCTGTGCGACTACGGCACCAGGACAGGGTCAGGGGAGCTCAGGTTTTTTTCACCACGCCAGTGGGGCATGATCAGGGATGCATGCACTATCCTGGCACCATTTGAGGAGGCCACGAGGATGGTGAGCAGTGACAGTGCATGCATCAGTGACACTGTACCTCTTGTCCACCTGTTGGAGCACACGCTGCGTGGAATAATGGACAGGGCACTTGAGGCAGAACAGAGGCAGGAAGAGGAGGACTTCCTTGCCTCTCAAGGCCCCCTTTACCCTGACAGTGTTCCTTCTGTCCCACCCATCGCACAGGAAGAGGAGGAGGAGGAGGAGGAGGAGGAGGAGGAGGAGGAGGAGGAGGAGGATTGTGTCAGCATGGAGGTGGAGGCTGGCACTCAGCATCATCAGCAGCAGTCTTTTAGGGATGATTTACAGTCCCAAGAAACCAGTGGACTTGTACGTGGCTGGGAGGAGGTGGCTTCGGATCATGTCGTCCTTAGTGACCCAGAGGACTCCGGACTGAATGCCTCAGCTAACCTACGCTGCATGGCCTCCCTGATCCTGCAAAGTCTGCGGAAGGATCCTCGTATTCTTCGGATCAAGGAGAGGGACCATTACTGGCTGGCCACTCTCCTTGATCCACGGTACAAGGGTAAGGTTGCGGACCTTATCGTACCGTCGCAGAGGGAGCAGAGGATGAGACAACTCCAGGAGGCCTTGCAGAAAGGTCTGTGCAACGCGTTCCCAGAGACTGGGAGGTTACAAACTCCTGGTCCTGGACAACGAGTTGCTGAGGCTTCGGGCAGTCAAAGAAGGAGCGGTGGGGAAGGTGGCCGTCTGACCGATGCGTTCAGACAATTCTTTAGTCCGTAGCCCCAAAGTATGATCGGTTCCAGCAACCATCGCCAGCGTCTGATATACATGGTGCAGGAATACCTAGGGGCAAGGTCAGACTTGGACACCTTCCCCACCGAAAATCCTCTGGCTTACTGGGTCTTGAGGATGGATCACTGGCCAGAGCTTGCACAGTATGCAATTGAGCTACTGGCCTGTCCTGCATCCAGCGTTCTTTCAGAACGCACATTCAGTGCTGCTGGAGGATTTGTCACGGATCACAGGGTGCGCCTGTCCACCGACTCGGTTGATCGACTGACTTTCATCAAGATGAACCAGTCTTGGATCACCACCAGCTACCACACACCAGATGCTGATATAACAGACTAATTGATTTTAAAATGTCACATCCCTTCAAGACTGATGCTGATGCTGAGTGCCTGTGCTGTTATGTTGTCTGGCTATCCTCCTCCTCCTCCTCAATGATACGATTAACGATGATAGCTTGGAAGATCATTTTGGTTTATGGGTGATGCCACCAGTGGCTAAGGCCCAATTTTTCAGCCCCTGTTTAACAGGGGCGTGTAATTAAAATTTTTGATGCAATACTTTGCAACAGGCCTCATTGCTGTGCTCCAAGTACAGTATCTGTGAGGGGTTGCAGTGTTGTGCCACCAGTGCCTAAGGCCCAATTTTTCAGCCCCTGTTCAACAGGGGCATGCAATTATAATTATTGATCTAATAATTCACAGCAGGGCCCATTGCTGCGCCCACCAAGAGTAACTGTCAGGCCTTACAGTGTTGTGGCACCAGCAACACCATCACCACCACCACCACCACCAAAGGCCCAGTTTTTCAGCCCCTGTTCAACAGGGGCATGCAATTATAATTATTGATCTAATAATTCACAGCAGAGACCATTGCTGCGCCCACCAAGAGTAACTGTCAGGCCTTACAGTGTTGTGGCACCAGCACCACCATCAAAGGCCCAATTTTTACTACCACTGATCAACAATTATATGTTATTACAATTCCTGATATTATACTTGACAGCAGGGCGTTCCAGCACCCACCAAGAATAACTGTGAGTGCTTTCAGTGTTGTGCCAACACCAACACCTAAGGGGCCAATTTCTGCAGAGTATATACGGAAGGTCCCTACTTTCAAACATCCAACTTACAAACTACTACTACTTGCAAACGGAAGAAGACAACAGGAAGTGAGAGGAAATCTACCCCTTGGAAGGAAAATTCTCTCCTGTAAGAATTAATATGGGAGAAAGGTGTCTCCTCTCTACTGATGCTTTATCACCAATCCTTGTTTCAATACAAACACCACATTTCAAAAACAGTTGTCATTGGGACGCAAAGTGAGGTGAAATGTTCTGAACAGGGGCACAGACAGCAAAAAAAATGTGACAGGGGTGATAACCGTTTCCTATGTTTTCCAAAAAGCTAAAAAAAAGGAATTTGGCATGGAGCTACACTTAAACAATGCAGCTGTTCAAAATTACAAACAGATTCTACATAAGAACAAACCTACAGTCCCTGTCTTGTATGCACCGCCTGTATACGGCTGTTCAGAGTATATAGGGGCTTTTTTATTTTGTGTGCGGGGTTCCCCTTAATATCCATACAAGACCCAAAGGGGCTGGTAATGGGCTGGGGTAGGGGGGGGGGGTTGATGGGGTAGCTATGCCATTTTTCCTAAAGATTTTCATCCATATTACCGGGACCAGACATTGCATTAAAGCCGCAAGCAGTTTTAAATGGCTTTTTTTCCTTTAGAAATGTTATTTTGTGCAGGGACAGTTCTAAACACGGGAAACACGTGGCACTTCACAGGCATACTTTAGACACCCCCCAGGTACAATATTTAAAGGAATATTTGACTTTTTTTTTTTCACTTTATGCATCATTAAACTGACTGCTCCCGGAAAACGTCCGTTTTTAAAACTTCTTTTTGCATTGATACATGTCCCCTGGTGCAGAACCCGGGTTCCCAAACTCTGTTTCGGACAATAACATGGATAATAGTCGTTATAATTAGCACTTTAGAATCCGAACGTTCGCATCCATTGTATTTAATAGGGTTCTAATGTTCGCGCGAACTTTCGGTCCGTTCGCGGGTTCTGGTGCGAACCGAACCCGGGGGTGTTCGGCTCATCACTAGTCAGAAGTTATAACCCTACCTAACTATCCAAAACGAAAAAAAAAAATATATACGTTGATGTGCTTCAAAACGGCTAACTAGAATTTTTAAACCCTCATCCCAAGTATTAGTGAACCGGTGACTCGCTTTGCTGATATTAGCAATAGAATGACAGTTTATGTTTAGAGAAGTACCCTAAGTGTACAAAGAAACAAAAATGGATTGTTTCCCTTTTTATGTCTGACTTTGTCTAAAAGCTGTAATTAAACAGCCTGAAATTTGCAAGTAAGAGGAAAAGAACAATGATAATGAAAATTCTATAGAAAGTAATTTACCACTCTGATTAACCACTTGCTGTCAAACATGCTGTGATACTAATTACAGATCAATATCTACAGACAAATTACACATTTATAAAGCTGCCATTTATAGTCACTGTATGCCAGATTTTGATGAAAAACATAGTAAACAGTCATCAGGGCAGGATTTGCCCCTATGCCGCAGACTATTAGTGGTGGCTTGGCAGAGAATTGGGCTCTGTGAGCACCCACAAGACCCACCTTTACCTGCACAGTACTAGCCCATACCACCCCTGGTATATAAAGACATTGAACTGAGGCAGCAGATACGGAGACTCAGTCACGGGATCATTGTGGGCAGAACTGCTACTGGTTGTCTGGGTGAATCAGTGATTGTGAATAGTGAATTCTAGTAACAATTATTTGAATAAACCTCATTTGCTCTTGCATATACTCCAATAATCACCAATGAAAAATCAAACTGCAAACTGTAGCAATGACCACCTACTGGTCACTAGTAAAGTACCCCTTTACATTCATGGTCAGTGTACTACCTCCTTCCTGGTGATCATTGTGCAAAGTGAACGGCTCAGGTAGGATTGGACATTCTCTAGTGCTCACTTATGTAAGGAGGCACTTCATTACTGACCACTAACAATGTGTGCAAGTGCTCTACACTATAAGCTGTGGTGTATGCTACATACCCCAGACAGTTGCACCCTGCTGTATGTTAAATATTGCAGTTCACAGCACTTTGTCTACTGTACTATACATTACAATTCTGCACAGTGTGCTTTGCTACATTCTCTAGGCTTCTGTAATCTATATGTAGCGGACCCCCATAATTGGGGTCGCTATGCCTAAATTTAAGGGGTAACCTGAGCAAATATTTAGGCTCAGGCTGTTTGAATTCTTTAAATTTGGTTTCTGCTTTGTTGTGGTGTTGCCTGGCAGTACAGTTCCCTTTGACCTGTGGGGAGCGCTGTCGCCCAGGTCTCAGGTTGAACCACAGGTAGCATTGCAGTGCGATTGGGTGTCCTCTCTCGGCAGGCGTGCAGTGGGCGTGGTCTACCCACTGTGCATGCAGGGAGAGGGTACTTAAGGGACGGACGCCATTAGATCAGAGAGTTCTGAGGTGATTCAGAGGACCCCTTGGTCCTAGGCACGTACCCCATCTTCGGTGGCCCTCATGGCCAGGGGTACGTGTGTGTATTCAGCCCCAGGCACCTTCGGCCCGAGGCTGCATCATTCCAGGTAAACCCAGCACCTTTAGCTGAGGCCTACACCAGAAGAGGAGTCCCAGGGTGCCCAAGTGGGGGTGACCCACTCTGAAGGAGAGGAAACCAGGGGAGGACCTGTCCGCAGGGATCGGTGAGGGAAGTCACTGTCTTGGGAGAGGCCTGGTTTCCTATCAGAGGGAAGGATTCCATAATCCGCCAAAAGCCTTGTAACATGCCCACTGGCACCTAAGGTCTCAAGTGTTACAAGTGCTGGGAAGTTCGGGATTCAGAAGGTCATATCCTGATCGTATTCCCAGGAAATTTAAAGTGAATGTTCCGTGCTCCACACCAGCTGCTAGGACCGTGAGAGGGGACTATATGGGTGAGCAAATCCCACTCAGGACTGAGTGGAGATAACTGACAGTTAAGTGCCGCGTGCCTGAACCTGCCTCCCTGTTAAATTCTCTATCTCCACTTTTCCTATCAAGTTTCTACGCAAGCAAAATTAACCTTTCTTTATTGGATTTAATACTGTCTGGATAATGGCCTTATTGAATACAAAGAGAGAATAGACTTTACCCTACACCCTAGGGGAGAGAACCAACGGAAGGAGGTAACTCGCTGCAGGACCCAAAACAGATAACACCGCTCACCCTCTTTTATCAGGAGGATATTGGGCTTGTGGCATCGTGTGTCCCATTCTGCGTGTGGAGGTAAGCAGGGTAAAGTATCTGTGTACTACATATATGGAATGCTGTACGATAATGTCTGCTACACACCGTTTATTGTTTTATAAAGGTGCTCAGTACATTTGTAGAGGTGGCAGGAGGTAGCTGGCCAAGGGAGAAAAAAACGGTATAAATCCAGCCCTGACAGTACATTAATATGGCTTTTTTTTACACAGGACGCTGCCTGTGATCCATGAGCTGCTCCATTAGGGCTGAATGGGTCAGATGTAACTTGTGACATCTGTGCCCATTCAGATTGTTTGTTTTTGTCAGCCGTCTATAGCGAACCCATGAGTAGTGATGAGCCGAACACCCCCGGGTTCGGTTCGCACCAGAACCCGCGAACGGACCGAAAGTTCGAACGAACATTAGAACCCTATTAAATACAATGGATGCGAACGTTCGAATTCTAAAGTGCTAATTATAACAACTATTATGCATGTTATTGTCATAAATAGGGTTTGGGAACCCGGGTTGTGCACCAGGGGACATGTATCAATGCAAAAAGAAGTTTTAAAAACGGTCGTTTTTCAGGAGCAGTCATTTTAATGATGCATAAAGTGAAAAAAAAAAAGTCAAATATTCCTTTAAATATCGTACCTGGGGGGTGTCTAAAGTATGCCTGTGAAGTGCCACGTGTTTCCCGTGTTTAGAACTGTCCCTGCACAAAATGACACTTCTAAAGGAAAAAAAAGCCATTTAAAACTGCTTGCGGCTTTAATGTAATGTCTGGTCCCGGTAATATGGATGAAATTCTTTAAGAAAAATGGCATAGCTACCCCATGACCCCCCCCCACCCCAGCCCATTACCAGCCCCTTTGGGTCTTGTATGGATATTAAGGGGAACCCCGCACATAAAATAAAAAAGGCCCTATATACTCTGAACAGCCGTATACAGGCGGTGCATACAAGACAGGGACTGTAGGTTTGTTCTTATGTAGAATCTGTTTGTAATTTTGAACAGGTACATTGTTGAAGTGTAGCTCCAGCCCAAAAATCTATTTTTAAACTTTTTGGGAAACATAGGTAAGGGTTATCACCCCTGTAACATTTGTTTTGCTGTCTGTGCCCCTGTTCAGAACATTTCACCTCACTTTCCGTCCCAATGACAACTGTTTTTGAAATGTGGTGTTTTTCTTGAAACAAGGATTGCTGATAAAGCATCAGTACAGATGAGACCCCTTTCTCCCATATTTATTCTTACAGGAGAGAATTTTCCTTTCTAGGGGTAGATTTCCTCTCACTTCCTGTTGTCTTCTTTCGTTTGCAAGTAGGAGTCGTTTGTAAGTTGGATGTTTGAAAGTAGGGACCTGCCGTATATACTCTGCAGAAATAGGCCCCTTAGTTGTTGGTGTTGGCACAACACTGTAAGCACTCAGTTACTCTTGGTTGGTGCTGGAACGCCCTGCTGTCAACTATTATATCAGGAATTTTAATTACATATAATTGTTGAACAGTGGTAGTAAAAATTGGGGCTTTGATGGTGGTGCTGGTGCCACAACACTGTAAGCCCTGACAGTTACTCTTGGTGGGTGCAGCAATGGGCCCTGCTGTGAATTATTAGATCAAGAATTGTAATTACATGCCCCTTTTGAACAGGGGCTGAAAAATTGGGCCTTTCGTGGTGGTGGTGGTGGTGGCGTTGCCACAAGACTGTAAGCCCTCAGAGTTACTCTTGGTGGGTGCAGCAATGGACCCTGCTGTGAATTATTAGATCAAGAATTGTAATTGCATGCCCCTGTTGAACAGGGGCTGAAAAATTGGGCCTTAGGCACTGGTGGCACAACACTACAACCCCTCACAGATACTGTACTTGGAGCACAGCAATGAGCCCTGTTGCAAAGTATTGCTTCAAAAATTGTAATGACACGCCCCTGTTAAACAGGGGCTGAAAAATTGGGCCTTAGGCACTGGTGCCACAATACTCCAACCCCTCACAGATACTGTACTTGGAGCACAGCAATGAGCCCTATGGCAAATTATTGCTAAAAAAATTGTAATTACACGCCCCTGTAAAACAGGGGCTGAAAAATTGGGCCTTAGCCACTGGTGGCGGCACCCATAAACAAAAATGATCTTCCAAGCTATCATCATCAATCGTATCATTGAGGACTCGGAGGAGGAGGATAGCCAGTCAACATAACAGCACAGGCACTCAGCATCAGCATCAGTCTTGAAGGGATGTGACATGTTAAAATCAATTAGTCTGTTATATCAGCATCAGGTGTGTGGTAGCTGGTGGTGATCCAAGACTGGTTCATCTTGATGAAAGTCAGTCGATCAACCGAGTCGGTGGACAGGCACACCCTGTGATCCGTGACAAATCCTCCAGCAGCACTGAATGTGCGTTCCGAAAGAACGCTGGATGCAGGACAGGCCAGTAGCTCAATTGCATACTGTGCAAGCTCTGGCCAGTGATCCATCCTCAAGACCCAGTAAGCCAGAGGATTTTCGGTGGGGAAGGTGTCCAAGTCTGACCTTGCCCCTAGATATTCCTGCACCATGTTTATCAGACGCTGGCGATGGTTGCTGGAACCGATCATACTTTGGGGCTGCGGACTAAAGAATTGTCTGAACGCATCGGTCAGACGGCCACCTTCCCCACCGCTCCTTCTTTGACTGGCCGAAGCCTCAGCAACTCGTTGTCCAGGACCAGGAGTTTGTAACCTCCCAGTCTCTGGGAACGCGTTGCACAGACCTTTCTGCAAGGCCTCCCGGAGTTGTCTCATCCTCTGCTCCCTCTGCGACGGTAACATAAGGTCCGCAACCTTACCCTTGTACCGTGGATCAAGGAGAGTGGCCAGCCAGCAATGGTCCCTCTCCTTGATCCGAAGAATACGAGGATCCTTCCGCAGACTTTGCAGGATCAGGGAGGCCATGCAGCGTAGGTTTGCTGAGGCATTCGCTCCGGAGTCCTCTGGGTCACTAAGGACGACATGATCCGCAGCCACCTCCTCCCAGCCACGTACAAGTCCACTGGTTTCTTGGGACTGTAAATCATCCCTAAAAGACTGCTGCTGATGATGCTGAGTGCCAGCCTCCACCTCCATGCTGACACAATCCTCCTCCTCCTCCTCCTCCTCCTCCTCCTCCTCTTCCTGTGCGATGGGTGGGACAGAAGGAACACTGTCTGGGTAAAGGGGGCCTTGAGAGGCAAGGAAGTCCTCCTCTTCCTGCCTCTGTTCTGCCTCAAGTGCCCTGTCCATTATTCCACGCAGCGTGTGCTCCAACAGGTGGACAAGAGGTACAGTGTCACTGATGCATGCACTGTCACTGCTCACCATCCTCGTGGCCTCCTCAAATGGTGCCAGGACAGTGCATGCATCCCTGATCATGCCCCACTGGCGTGGAGAAAAAAAAACAAGCTCCCCTGACCCTGTCCTGGTGCCGTAGTCGCACAGGTACTCATTGATGGCCCTCTGCTGCGTGTGCAGCCGCTGCAGCATGGCCAACGTTGAGTTCCACCTGGTGGGCATGTCACATATAAGGCGGTTCTTGGGCAGGTTCAACTCCTTTTGCAGCTCAGCCAGGCGAGCACTGGCATTATAAGATCTGCGGAAATGCACACAGACTTTCCTGGCCTGCCTCAGGACATCCTGTAAGCCCGGGTACCTGCCCAAGAACCGCTGCACCACCAGGTTAAGGACGTGAGCCACACAGGGCACATGGGTCAGTTGTCCCTGTCGGAGGGCGGAGAGGAGGTTGGTGCCATTGTCGCAAACCACCATTCCTGGCTTAAGCTGGCGTGGCGTCAACCACCTCTCGGCCTGGCCCTGCAGAGCAGACAGGACCTCTGCCCCAGTGTGGCTTCTGTCCCCCAAACACACCAGCGCAAGCACGGCATGGCATCTTTTTGCCTGCGTACTTGCGTAGCCCCGTGAACGGCTACGGAGCACCGCTGGTTCATAGAACAAACCACAGGAAGAGGCCATGGAGGAAGAAGAAGAGGAGGGGGTGGAGGAGAGAGGTGTGTCACAACCAGTAGTAGCATTTTGGAGGCGTGGCGGTGGGACAACCTCCAACACTACTGCACCTTGTCCTGCATCCTTCCCAGCTGCCAAAAGAGTGACCCAATGGGCCGTGAAAGAAAGGTAACGTCCCTGTCCATGCCTGCTGGACCATGAGTCAGCGGTAATATGCACCTTACCGCTGACCGCCCTGTCCAGCGAGGCCAAGACATTGCCTTCCACATGCCGGTAGAGAGCCGGAATAGCCTTCCGTGAGAAAAAGTGGCGTTTGGGAACCTGCCACTGAGGAACCGCACATTGCACAAACTCACGGAAGGGGGCCGAGTCTACCAACTGAAAAGGCAGCAGTTGAAGCGCTAGCAATTTAGCCAAGCTAGCATTCAACCGCTGGGCATGTGGATGGCTGGGAGTGAACTTCTTTCGACGGTCCAGCAGCTGGGGCAGGGAAATTTGCCTGCTAGAATCG
Source organism: Rana muscosa (assembly GCA_029206835.1). Lineage (NCBI taxonomy): Eukaryota > Metazoa > Chordata > Amphibia > Anura > Ranidae > Rana > Rana muscosa. Next base: position 803,777,581 of record CM055117.1, on the reverse strand, counting down.
GACGTCGGTGTACTGCTAGCAGAGTGGCCGCAAGTACTTGGCTGTGACACATCTAATTCTACACCTTCATTCCTCTCAGTGCATGTTTCAGAGAGGACTGAAGTTATAGTGGGGTTGGAGATCCCAGCTGATGCGGTGCAAGGAGAGGTCCGCTTTGTTCTTTGGTGTGGGTCTTTGAGGTAGGCTTGCCAACGAGCTGCATGGCAGGTCAACATATGTCTGGTCAGGCATGTGGTACCCAAGCGGCTGATGTTTTGGCCACGCGATATACGCTTGAGACATATGTTGCAAACAGCAGCTGTGCGATCTGATGCACTAGCCTCAAAAAAGGCCCACACCAAAGAACTTTTTGAATGACGGGCAGAGGCAGCGCCCTGCACAGGCGGAGCTCTGCGGTGTGATTCCGTCGGTGTACTGCCCTTACGCTGGCCACCAAAGGGCATCCTGCCTCGTTGGAGATGTGCCTCCTCCTCATCCTCCTCCTCCTCCTCTCTCCTATTAGGCACCCACGTGGAGTCAGTGACCTCATCATCACCTCCCTCCTCATCACTGGAGGCAATCTGGCAGTATGCTGCAGCTGCTGGAACATGACTGCCAGATTGGTGTCCTTCTTGAGCATCCCCTCTGTCTGCTCTCACGCTACTGCCTTCCTCTAGCTGGGTTTCATCATCAGACCCTTCGAAACGCTGGGCATCCTCCTGGAGCATGTACCCAACACTGTGCTGAAACAGTTCGGGGGACTCCTCAGGAGGAGGACATGGTGGGTCTAGGGAAGGAGTGACTGATGATGAGTCTGACATTGATACCAGGGAAGAGGACGCTTTGGCAGCTGCTTTTCCAGTACCCTGAGCCTGGGTGAGAGAGGATGAGGAGGAGGAGGAGGGCTTGGTCATCCACTCTACCAAGTCTTCGGCAGGATGTGGCTTAACATGTCCAGCTGCCGAAAAGAAGGACAAGCGTGTCCCATGGCCATGTGCTGATGACAATGCACCGCGTCCACGACCAGCACTGTTGCCCCCAGACACAGAGCCTGCTTGCCCTCTTTTATTGCCTCCTGACTGTCTGCCTCTCCTTGTTTGCCTTCCAGACATTCTAATAGATGGCCTGCAGGGAGATGGGAAAAAAGCAATAAGGGCTACCTTCAGGTGTCCTTCTCTGTCCCTTGAAACAAGGACTTTGACAGTGAAAGAAACTGACACACTCTCCCTACCTACAGTTTTCTGTCCCTAGAAATTTTTTTTTTTTAAAGCACAATTTAGCACAAGGAGAATTCACTCACTGTCCTTCCAGGTCCCTGGAAACAAGGACTTTGACAGTGAAAGAAACTGACACACTCTCCCTACCTACAGTTTTCTGTCCCTAGAAAAAATGTTTTTTTTAAGCACAATTTAGCACAAGGAGAATTACCTCACTGTCCTTCCAGGTCCCTGGAAACAAGGACTTTGACAGTGAAAGAAACTGACACACTCTCCCTACCTACAGTTTTCTGTCCCTAGAAAAAATGTTTTTTTTAAGCACAATTTAGCACAAGGAGAATTACCTCACTGTCCTTCCAGGTCCCTGGAAACAAGGACTTTGACAGTGAAAGAAACTGACACACTCTCCCTACCTACAGTTTTCTGTCCCTAGAAAAAATGTTTTTTTTAAGCACAATTTAGCACAAGGAGAATTACCTCACTGTCCTTCCAGGTCCCTGGAAACAAGGACTTTGACAGTGAAAGAAACTGACACACTCTCCCTACCTACAGTTTTCTGTCCCTAGAAAAATTTTTTTTTTAAAGCACAATTTAGCACAAGGAGAATTCACTCACTGTCCTTCCAGGTCCCTGGAAACAAGGACTTTGACAGTGAAAGAAACTGACACTCTCCCTACCTACAGTTTTCTGTCCCTAGAAAAAATGTTTTTTTTAAGCACAATATAGCACAAGGAGAATTCACTCACTGTCCTTCCAGGTCCCTGGAAACAAGGACTTTGACAGTGAAAGAAACTGACACACTCTCCCTACCTACAGTTTTCTGTCCCTAGAAAAAATGTTTTTTTTAAGCACAATTTAGCACAAGGAGAATTACCTCACTGTCCTTCCAGGTCCCTGGAAACAAGGACTTTGACAGTGAAAGAAACTGACACACTCTCCCTACCTACAGTTTTCTGTCCCTAGAAAAAATGTTTTTTTTAAGCACAATTTAGCACAAGGAGAATTACCTCACTGTCCTTCCAGGTCCCTGGAAACAAGGACTTTGACAGTGAAAGAAACTGACACACTCTCCCTACCTACAGTTTTCTGTCCCTAGAAAAAATGTTTTTTTTAAGCACAATTTAGCACAAGGAGAATTACCTCACTGTCCTTCCAGGTCCCTGGAAACAAGGACTTTGACAGTGAAAGAAACTGACACACTCTCCCTACCTACAGTTTTCTGTCCCTAGAAAAAATGTTTTTTTTAAGCACAATTTAGCACAAGGAGAATTACCTCACTGTCCTTCCAGGTCCCTGGAAACAAGGACTTTGGCAGTGAAAGAAACTGACACACTCTCCCTACCTACAGTTTTCTGTCCCTAGAAAAAATGTTTTTTTTAAGCACAATTTAGCACAAGGAGAATTACCTCACTGTCCTTCCAGGTCCCTGGAAACAAGGACTTTGACAGTGAAAGAAACTGACACACTCTCCCTACCTACAGTTTTCTGTCCCTAGAAAAAATGTTTTTTTTAAGCACAATTTAGCACAAGGAGAATTACCTCACTGTCCTTCCAGGTCCCTGGAAACAAGGACTTTGACAGTGAAAGAAACTGACACACTCTCCCTACCTACAGTTTTCTGTCCCTAGAAAAAATGTTTTTTTTAAGCACAATTTAGCACAAGGAGAATTACCTCACTGTCCTTCCAGGTCCCTGGAAACAAGGACTTTGACAGTGAAAGAAACTGACACACTCTCCCTACCTACAGTTTTCTGTCCCTAGAAAAAATGTTTTTTTTAAGCACAATATAGCACAAGGAGAATTCACTCACTGTCCTTCCAGGTCCCTGGAAACAAGGACTTTGACAGTGAAAGAAACTGACACACTCTCCCTACCTACAGTTTTCTGTCCCTAGAAAATTTTTTTTTTTTAAGCACAATTTAGCACAAGGAGAATTACCTCACTGTCCTTCCAGGTCCCTGGAAACAAGGACTTTGACAGTGAAAGAAACTGACACACTCTCCCTACCTACAGTTTTCTGTCCCTAGAAAAAATGTTTTTTTTAAGCACAATTTAGCACAAGGAGAATTACCTCACTGTCCTTCCAGGTCCCTGGAAACAAGGACTTTGACAGTGAAAGAAACTGACACACTCTCCCTACCTACAGTTTTCTGTCCCTAGAAAAAATGTTTTTTTTAAGCACAATATAGCACAAGGAGAATTCACTCACTGTCCTTCCAGGTCCCTGGAAACAAGGACTTTGACAGTGAAAGAAACTGACACACTCTCCCTACCTACAGTTTTCTGTCCCTAGAAAAAATGTTTTTTTTAAGCACAATTTAGCACAAGGAGAATTACCTCACTGTCCTTCCAGGTCCCTGGAAACAAGGACTTTGACAGTGAAAGAAACTGACACACTCTCCCTACCTACAGTTTTCTGTCCCTAGAAAAAATGTTTTTTTTAAGCACAATTTAGCACAAGGAGAATTACCTCACTGTCCTTCCAGGTCCCTGGAAACAAGGACTTTGACAGTGAAAGAAACTGACACACTCTCCCTACCTACAGTTTTCTGTCCCTAGAAAAAATGTTTTTTTTAAGCACAATTTAGCACAAGGAGAATTACCTCACTGTCCTTCCAGGTCCCTGGAAATAAGGACTTTGACAGTGAAAGAAACTGACACACTCTCCCTACCTACAGTTTTCTGTCCCTAGAAAAAATGTTTTTTTTAAGCACAATATAGCACAAGGAGAATTCACTCACTGTCCTTCCAGGTCCCTGGAAACAAGGACTTTGACAGTGAAAGAAACTGACACACTCTCCCTACCTACAGTTTTCTGTCCCTAGAAAAAATGTTTTTTTTTAAGCACAATATAGCACAAGGAGAATTCACTCACTGTCCTTCCAGGTCCCTGGAAACAAGGACTTTGACAGTGAAAGAAACTGACACACTCTCCCTACCTACAGTTTTCTGTCCCTAGAAAAAATGTTTTTTTTAAGCACAATATAGCACAAGCACAAAACACACTGACACTCTCCCTACCTATCCTTCTCTTTCCCTAAACTAAAGGAATCTAGGTTAAGCAAGAAAGAAATAAAAGTCACTGTCCCTGCCTATGCTGCTCTATCCCTGCTCCGGAACACACTACACTAGGCCGCCGTGCTGGCGGCCTTTTATAGTGTGGGGCGTGTACTAAACCCCCTCAGCAATAATTGGCCACAGGCATCCTGCCTGTGGCCAATCATTGCTCTCCTCGCTGCCGGCGCTGTGATTGGCCAAGCATGCGGGGTCACAGTGCATGCTTGGCCAATCACAGCGCCTGGATGACACTGCGATGGCGTAGTGCATTGTGGGCCGTTCGCGTCACTCGAATTTGGCGCGAACGGCCCAAATCGTTCGATCTTCGTCGAACGATCGAACAGCCGATGTTCGAGTCGAACGTATGTTCGACTCGAACACGAAGCTCATCCCTACCCATGAAGGATATGGGTGGCTGGATTACATCAAGCTACCTCCAAAACTTCACATTTAAGTCCAAAAAACCAAAGTCTTTTTCCATTTTTGTTTTTCTTGACCTGGACAGACTCAGAGGTAGGTGTATATAAATGGAAACAAATTTGTTTACATCTGCCATCCTATAGAGCCATATGAAGCTTGCCTTAAAAAAAGGTGCACCTGATGGGAAAGCCCACGTGAAAGGGATCTAATAAGCTTAAGACCACTGTAGTCTTTGGCTTCCATACTAAATGATGCAATATTAGCTAGAGTTGAGGCCTATTTAAATGCCGAAAGTACAGAACATTCTAAATAGAATAAGAAACAACTATGGTCTGTCACATCTACCCCAACACAGGTGGTCAGACACTATAGCTGGCTACTGTTTTCTTTGCATATAGCAGGCCACTTTCCTAGGCAAGCAGGCCTACCAGTACTCGGTTGCCCCCAGGTCTTATACACAATGCTAGAGTGAGTGCATACACAATGCTAGACTGAGTGCCTGGCCACCATGCCAGGGCAGGTGCCAACTAAGTAAAGCAAACAGGTACTTGCGGTTGGCAGACAGGCAGAGTGATTCTATGAAAGTCCAGGAAAAAGGCAGGCAGAGCTCAGAGAATAGTCCAATATCCGGTCCAAAGTCATACACAGGGAAATCTAATCTAGCAGAGCAGGACAGACAGACATGGGGGGGGGGGGGTAATCAGAAATTACACACGTATAACTCTCTATCACAAGCATGCAAGTGAGTGTTTGGCTGGCTTATAGCAGGTTTGGTTTCCACCCAGACACTGGCCCCATTAATCACCTTGCAGGTAGACCGACAAGGAGAGTGCCATAACCAAAACCCGGATGCTGGAATGAGGAACAGGAGCGCTAGACGCTCCTGACATGGTCAAATAATGTTTACTAGCCAAATCCTAAAGGAGATGTACAGCCAAAGCCCATTTAGCTGTACATCTGTGGATCACAGGAGTGTAGTTCGTTCTGCACTGTTTTTTAGCCGACAGCGGGCTAAAGTCTGCTGTCGGCTGAAATCACAGAGCCGGTCCAGGACGGGGAAAGATCATGACCATATGGTCAAGATCTACCTAGGAGACTGGACTGGCACCCGGCTCAATCTCTCAGCTGCACCACGGGGAGACTAAGCTAGCCAATTCTTCCCCTCCCTAGCCCAGCGTTCCAGTGAGCGCTGGAGGGGCAGAGCAGAGAGCGGTGACTGACAGTCACCGCTCTCTGTTCAGAGCAGCAGGGAGAGTTGAGCGATCAGTGGTGTTTGATTACTCAGTTCCCAGCCTTAGAGCCAGCGCGGGACAAATGCAGCATCTGATCGATGCTCAATACACTTAGTTAAGTATGATTAAAAAAAAAAAAATCCTAAACTTCTTCTCTTTTGTTATTTCAATTCTGCATTGTCAGGTAGTGAGAGGAAGAAGAGATATGGAGGAGGGGATTGCATTTATTTGTAGAGTGGGCTGAGTGTAGTTAAATACCACAATTTCATAAGAAACTGCAGTTATCCCTTAGAGGGGAACTTTTGCAAGGTCAAATCTGCAGGTACTATTTTAAAGATTTTTTTTTTATGCTTACCTTGCTAAAGTGTCTGTGCTGAGGGTTTCAAAACAACTCCAAGCAAAAGATTGCAGATTTTAATTTGTAGATGGAGGATGGTTCAATTTTGGATGGCGGTTCAGTTTATCCAATGGCTAGTTTGTGTCTAACATTGATAAACAGTATTATATATGTAGCGGGTATATGCTTTTCTCTCATGTTTGAATTTGGTGGGGATATCTGTAATGTATGGTTCCTTGGGGCCCAGCGGGTGGCGCTGTCGCTTTGGGCCCGGGGTTGAGCCATCATTGCAGTGCTGTGCCCTTTTTGGCCTCTCGCGGCATGAGTACAGCGGGGCGGGGGCTTCGCTGGGCTTGCTGGGGGAGGGTATAAAGGGGTCGGCCATTTTGGTGACGGTGTTGTCGAGTCCCAGGCACCTTCAGCCTGAGGGCTGTGGTTCGTGGTCGGTGTCCAGGCGGCCTAGGCCTGGACACCCGGAGCTCGTGTTCCACCCCAGGCACCTTCAGCCTGGGGTGAGGTATTCGGTTGGAGGCCTGGGGCCCAGTGTCCTCCGCTGGGCTCCGCGAGGGAAGGATTTCCTAGGGTACCCTGGGAGTGGGGTACCCGAATCCAGAGGCGTAAGGGACCGGAGGAGTTACTCACCCGAAGACCTGGTGCAGCAGATTGTCGGTGCCGGGTGAGCCTCAGGAGACCGCCCGGAGGGGTATCTTCCCAAACAGGGGCCGAGTGCAGTCAGGAGGAAGGTTCACCCGGTCGGTGGCAGCGAACAAGATTCTCAGCAGGTGGCAGAGACCATGTGCCAAACCTATTCGCTGATAGAGGAATAGGAGAGTTCATTGTGCCTGAGCCTACTCGTATCCACACCCCCTGTCTGTTCGTTGAGGGAGTCCAACTGATTGTGTTTCATCCTGACATTGGAAAATAAAGGAGTGTTGGATTTTTATTGGTGTGGGGCTTATTTACTGGCAGACACTGTTCCACAGAAGAAGCGGAGGCTCCGAACACCGACCCAAAGGTAAAGAAACTTTGCTCACACCACAAACATCTGCGGTGAAGGCTTGGCGTGGTGACCCCGCACTCTCTCCTCCAGGATACCCTAGACAAGCAGAAACCAGCCAGCAGAGGAGTGAGAGAGTGGAGGCCGCTACATATAGCAGATGGGTTTAGTATCCTTCTGCAGAACTAAAGCTCTGTGGAATATCGTTTTATCTTCCGTACACTGTATCCAAAAACAAAAGAAACAGCCATGGGTAAATAGCTGTGCGCATTGCATATTTATCACTGACATTTGTGTTTTTTTGTTTATTTGGAATTCTCTTTCAAGACATTTACGGTGAATATCCTTTAGATAAATCCTCCGAGTACACCATATAGCATCATTGTAAATATATGTTTTCCTTCTACAAACAAATAGAAGAAACATCTGTATGCACAAGCATTGCCACATATTTGCTATTCATTGCACTATGATTCCGGCGTGCTTGTCACAGGGCCTATAAGCAGCCAGCTTACCACTTTTTATTCAGCCCTAACAAATCCTTTCTTCTGTAACATTGCAATTTCATTTTGTCCTGCAGTCAGCCTCACAGTAGATTTATTGTATTAATCTTCTTTGCTAGTTTAATTTCATATATCTTTCAAAAGTGCTTGTTTTTAAGCTTTTTATTTTTTTATTTTTATTTTTATAGCACAGTTCTTATCCATTGTTTAAATGGATTCTGTAAAGCCAACTAAAATGCACAGCTTTAAAGTGATATATATAGAACTCAATACAAGAGTGTGGTCACATGAATGTATATGAAGTGACTCCTACAGGGAGAGTTTGCTGAACTGTAAAAACATCTTGACCTTAGCGGATTTGCAGTGTGGGTTCTAATTTACTTAGCCTACCTCTCTGTAATGAAAGTTTCCTGTATATAGACCAGTTTAAACCTAATCTTCTAATATTTGACCTATCCATGAATTCAATCAGACTTTCCAGCTGGTAACAATATAGATAAGAAGCAAGTGCGAGGCAGAAACCAGTCGTGATGTTCTGTCTTCAAAGTTCTGGAGTACATATGGTCAATTATCCAGCAATTTCAACTAATTTCAATTGCAAAAATAATTAATGGATCAAAGTAACCAACAATGATCCCTGTCATATAAATATAAATGTATAACTAGTAGGTTGCTTTGACCTGTCCAGTTAGTTTGCATTTGAAAACTAGACCTGGGTATGTCCAAAATTGGTTCAACAATATGGTGCTGGTAGGTAACTTGTGTAACTTTTTGTTCATGTTCACATTTACTTACAGTAGAATATAGTAGTAAAATCTCCCAGAGAAAATGCTACAGCAGTAGATTGTCAATAAACTAGCAAGAGTCAACTGTATATTAGCATCAAACCAGCTTACTTTTCATTTACATTTTTGCAGCACTGTGCCCAGTGCCACTGTTCAGTTAAACATCTACCTTCACGACTAGCTGTCCCATAATTCAATGCTGACTTATGTTCATGGCAACAAAGGGGAGTGAGAGAAGTGATGAGGAGGAGGAGCGCAAAGCAGGAAGAAGGGAGGGTGCAAAGAAGCTTTCTGTTAGCTCAGCCTCCGTTTTGGAGCCACTGTAATTTTACCTCCTGCTCTCACTGCCAGAAAAGTCACTCATAAATAACTGCTTTAAAGTGATTGTAACCCTAAAAAAATGCCCCTGTTCCTTTTAAAGCATGATCTATAGCATAGATATGTAGTGTAGTGTAATTTGTCCCATTCTATGCTGTAAAATAACTGGTTTATCCTGCCTGTCCCTATGTGTACTGACCACGATAATCATGGCTGCTAATCATTGATACCATGGTCAGTTTATGTCCCCCCCCCCCCCATCATCACGCTGTGCGGTCAGTCTCTCACTCTCCCCCACACTCCCTGCCTGTCAGCTCAGTAGTCTGTAGTGAGAGTCGATCTTCTTCCCGGCCCTCCTCTTCCCTCCCCTCCTGCCACTATTCCTGTAAAGTAATATACTGTATAATTCACTTGCATCCCCTCTGTTTTATGAAGATATAAAGCACTGTATGTCAGTTTTTTTTTAAATTAAAATCCTAAATACTTTCTTGCACAGTGACATGACCTACCACTGCTGGCTGGCATATGTCAGAAGGGAATCTAAACCCTTCCGGTTGCTTTCCTTACATCAGGGAAAGAGAGAGGTCACGTGACCACACAGCAGAGCTGTGCAAGAAGGTATTTTGGATTATAATTAAAAAAACTGACATGCTGTGCTTTATAACTTCCTAAAACAGTGTGGATGCAAGTGTTTTATATATTTGACTTAAAGCGAAGCTCCACCCAAAAGGGGAAGTTCCGCTTTAAGCATTCCTCCCCCATCCCATGCCACATTTGACATGTAATTTTTTGGGGAGGGAGCAGGTACCTAGTTTTGACAGGTACCTGCTACCACTTCCGCTCGGGCCGCCTAGGTGACTTGAGCGGAAGTTCTCCTCTCCCCCTCCCTCCCTGCAATCTTCTGGGACATGTCGCAGGTCCCAGAAGATTTTCCTACCATTGAGGAGGCACAGCGTGACTCGCGCATGTGTAGTGCGCAGCTGGCTGTGAAGCCACAAGCTGTCACAGCTGTGTGCGCACATTTGTAATGCTGGTGCCGGGGAGAGGAGAGGGAGAGAACAGAGGGTTCGGGCAGCCGCATCACTGGATCATGGGACAGGTGAGGGTTCTTAATAGAGGTCAGTGGCTACAATTTTTGTAGCTGCTGACTTTTAATAAACACAAAAACTAGTGGAACTCCACTTTAACAACTGCTTTAAGGGTTCATTCATCTGAGAAACCGTCCCCACAAGACCACAAAAAGCATTTGTTTTCTTTGTGTGACATGGAAAAATGCTGCATGACCACTTTGCTGAAGTGATCAGAAATTAATGAAATTACATTTTGACCTTCAATAAAATTATTTTAAAGAACTGTACCCTGCATTATAAAAATGCAAGGCATCGCCTTCTTCCACGGGCACAGAACATACACAAGTCCTTATGCTAAAACTGAGCATTTTAACGTACTGACTAGTGTGAACAAGCCCTTACAATCAGCTTAAAGGGGTTGTTTTTCACCTTAATGCATTCTATACACTTTTTTTGATCTAAACTATAAGACCCCTTTCACACTGAGGTGCTTTGCAAGTGCTATAACGCAAAAAATAATGCCTGTAAAGCGCCCTGAAAAAGCGGCTCCATTCACTCCAGTGTGAAAGCCTGAGGGCTTTCACACTGGAGCAGTGCGCTGGCAGGACGTTAAAAAATGTCCTGCAAGCAGCATCTTTGGAGCAGTGAAGGAGCGGTGTGTACACCGCTCCTCCACCGCTCTTGCCCATTGAAATTAATGGGCAGCGCGGACGAACCGCCGGCAAACCGCAGCGGTGCTTTGCGGCTCGTTTTAACCCTTTTATGGCCGCTAGCGGGGGTTAAAAACGCCCTGCTAGCGGCTGAATACCTCCGCAAAAATGTGGATTTTTTTGGACTTTTTTATTGCCGAGTCATCTTTATCTGTTTATTGGGAGCATATATTCATGAATTGAAGTACTAATACTACAAGCAACTAATTACACAAATTAAGTTTGCACAGACTGTCACTAACTTGGATGAAGCACATGTCACTTTGGATTTTTCTGTGAACATTTCTATAGTTGCTCTACCATTTATTTATTTTATTTATTTTATTTATTTATTTATTAGGAGCTATTATAATGAGTTTTTATACTGATGTTTTCTTCAACACTTTTATAGCACTGTCACTTTTTTTGAGATTTATACAACATATATGGTAGTGACATCCATTTACCCGATAGCACTCGATATTTTTTTGGGTTGAAATGATACCTCACGAGTTATTATTATATTGCACATTCAGGGCTCCTCCCCCCCCTGAAGTGTTTTTCCACAGAACAGCGCCACCTTCCCTTTTGCCTTTGATTCATTTACTGGAATTCACCTAGGTGAAATCTTTATATAGGGAGGCAGCAGTTCAAACATCCTAAGCGCAGATTTTATATATATAATATATATATAATATATATACACACACACACACACACACACACACACACACACACAGTCAGGTCCATAAATATTGGGACATCGACACAATTCTAATCTTTTTGGCTCTAGACACCACCACAATGGATTTGAAATTAAACGAACAAGATATGCTTTAACTGCAGACTTTCAGCTTTAATTTGAGGGTATTTACATCCAAATCAGGTGAACAGTGTAGGAATAACAACAGTTTGTATATGTGCCTCCCACTTTTTAAGGGACCAAAAGTAATGGGACAGATTAACAATCATCAATCAAACTTTCACTTTTTAATACTTGGTTGCAAATCCTTTGCAGTCAATTACAGCCTGAAGTCTGGAACACATAGACATCACCAGATGCTGTTTCATCCCTGGGGATGCTCTGCCAGGCCTCTACTGCAACTGTCTTCAGTTCCTGCTTGTTCTTGGGGCATTTTCCCTTCAGTTTTGTCTACAGCAAGTGAAATGCATGCTCAATCGGATTCAGGTCAGGTGATTGACTTGGCCATTGCATAACATTCCACTTCTTTCCCTTAAACTCTTTGGTTGCTTTCGCAGTATGCTTCGGGTCATTGTCCATCTGCACTGTGAAGAGTCGTCCAATGAGTTCTGAAGCATTTGGCTGAATATGAGAAGATAATATTGCCCGAAACACTTCAGAATTCATCCTGCTGCTTTTGTCAGCAGTCACATCATCAATAAATACAAGAGAACCAGTTCCATTGGCAGCCATACATGCCCATGCCATGACACTACCATCACCATGCTTCACTGATGAGGTGGTATGCTTTGGATCATGAGCAGTTCCGTTCCTTCTACATACTCTTCTCTTCCCATCACTCTGGTACAAGTTGATCTTGGTCTCATCTGCCCATAGGATGTTGTTCCAGAACTGTGAAGGCTTTTTTAGATGTTTGGCAAACTCTAATCTGGCCTTCCTGATTTTGAGGCTCACCAATGGTTTACATCTTGTGGTGAACCCTCTTTATTCACTCTGGTGAAGTCTTCTCATGATTGTTGACTTTGACACACATACACCTACCTCCTGGAGAGTGTTCTTGATCTGGCCAACTGTTGTGAAGGGTGTTTTCTTCACCAGGGAAAGAATTCTTCGGTCATCCACCACAGTTGTTTTCCGTGGTCTTCCGGGTCTTTTGGTGTTCCTGAGCTCACCGGTGCTTTCTTTCTTTTTAAGGATGTTCCAAACAGTTGATTTGGCCACACCTAATGTTTTTGCTGCACTAGATCACAAAGCTAACATGCTACATTTGATTAGGTAAGCTTATACATTATATAATTTATTTTTTGGATCTGGCTATTTGGTTCATTTCCTTAGTCGGATGACATAAATATTTATTTTATCTTATCTACTTTTGTTGTAGATGATCACGAAAGTCCTTTACTGTGATTGGGTTTTCATTTATACTTCACATACAGCACCCCACCACATTTTTTCTTTTGTTGTTTTTACCAATACAATTCTGGTAGGTATAGGAGACTATGCTAGTCCCCCATTGGGCTGTCTATTATTTGCGGCACTGAATGTGTTGCAATAGTCACCCTTTGTTAATATATTTTAATTCTAATTCCAATTTTGTATTTTTTATTTTAAATCGCCACCTACAGGCACCTATAGTCGGTGGACTCCCACTAGGCACCTCGGTGGCATTTTGATGGGCCTCCCTTGGGAACTGTCAGGTTGGTGGCTCACGATTGTTCCTCTTCCTTTTGCCTGCTGGTCACGTTTTCCACTTTTGGTCACTTAATTTCCCCCCCCCCCCCCAGGCAATGATGTGTAATTTACTAATATGAATTTTGTTTTGCTTATAGATTTGTTTGAAACTGTACTGTACCTCTCTTCACCCCCGATGAAGCCAATGAATTGGTGAAACATGTTGGGTTAGCTTTGTGATCTAGTGCATCATGTGTACAGTATGATAGGCTTAATTCTTTTTTATATATCTATATATTTGTGTTTATACTTGGATGTATTAATAAAACTACCCTTTTTTTTTAAAACAATATTTGATGTTTTTTCTGGCACTGTCATAATCCCACAATCCCTATTTCCTTTTCACAAACATAAAAAGGGATGAGGTGCCGTATCTCTCAGAGGACACACCAACCACTTACCTTTTCTAATGTTTTTGCTATCTCTCTGATAAGTTTGTTTTGTTTTTTTCAGCCTAATGATGGCTTGCTTCACTGATAGTGACAGCTCTTTGGATCTCATATTGAGAGTTGATAGCAACAGATTCCAAATGCAAATAGCACACTTGAAATTAATTCTGGACCTTTTATCTGCTCCTTGTAAATGGGATAATGAGGGAATAACACACACCTGGCCATGGAACAGCTGAGCAGCCAATTGTCCCATTACTTTTGGTCCCTTAAAAAGTGGGAAGCACATATACAAACTGTTGTAATTCCTACACCGTTCACCTGATTTGGATGTAAATACCCTCAAATTAAAGCTGACAGTCTGCAGTTAAAGCATATCTTGTTTGTTTCATTTCAAATCCATTGTGGTGGTGTATAGAGCCAAAAAGATTAGAATTGTGTCGATTGTCTCAATATTTATGGACCTGATGTTATATACTACCTGCATGCTGTTATCTCTGCATTTTCTGGCCGACCTGCATTCTAGCTTTGCAGACCATGCCTTCCAGAGCCCACAGAGGTTGTACAACAAGAACCCATTAATAATGGGGTTCTCATAAGGCTTGTGAGGCAGCATGCAATGCTCTATGACAACACAGATCCTAATTATAAGGACCAAGTGAAGAGGACAGTGCATGGCTGGAGATCTGCCGAATCTGTGGTGAGGACTGGGATATTCTGTCAGCCAATGAAGGAACTGAAAAATGTAAGTTTAACCTTTATTTTATGTTGGTCAGTTTGGGCTTCACATGCACTATGTATCCCAATCTGTGAAGTCTCTGCAGTGCTGGCTATCACTGATATCTAGTCCTTTTTTAGAATAGGAATCATGTCAGCTTTATGTTGTTCAATAACATACCTTTGCTAAAATATGGAGACAATTAATTATTAATATCACAAAAGCAAAGAAACTGATTGTTTTAGTATAATATTTTATTTGAATGATACCAAAACTAGTATTCCAAAGATTAACGGCAGTATAGCATAACATAAAAAGTTATAAACTCAATACCTGTACAGGCTTTATACAACAAAACTGAAAAGGCAACAACAGCAAAATATATATATTTTATTCATTAATAATGAACTTAGCAGTGAATTTAGGAAATGGCATCCATTTGCCATTAGGTGTTCCCCCAATGCAAACGCCTCATCTGCAATATACACATACGGTAGTGGGGGGTTCAGTTGTCCCAGGAAGGGAGGGAATTTCACCAAATGAGGAATTAGAAAAAAATCTGTGAATCGGAGCTGCGTCCATATGATCCTATATCTATATAGGTCAAGCAGTAGTTTGCCTTGGCCACGGCTAGCAGTACAAAGGAGCAAATTATTTTATAATTGAAGAACCTACGGCAGCAACCAACAGGCTTAAAGACACGCATGTGCTTCCCATCTATATCTCCAATGCAATCGGGAAAATTGCACTGCTCCCAAAAAAGTCTTGCAATATCCCACCATTCCTCTTGTGTAGGCCTCTTTTATTACAATGTTGTTAAGCACATCCCATAAGATTTGGCAGGTGCCTCGGATGATGTAGCTGACTGTAGATCTGCCTACGATGAACTCATAATGTAGGCTCACTAGGGAATGACCGGTTGCCAGGTACCTGAAAGACAAAATACATTTTTGGTTATGTTCTTTTTTATGCTTTGCAGTGCACCTATTGCAAACAAGATGGAAAGGCTTAAAGAATTGTTTCAAACGCCACCTAAGAGGACTCAGGGAGGAGAGGGTCGGCAGCCAAGAGGGTGGTACCATATGTCCATGCTGGGGACTTGGATTTTTTTAAAGCGTTCATGGATTTGAGAGAGTGAGATAACATCTGTCATATTTGTAAAGTGCTACTATAGAGTTATATAACGAAGGGTGTGCCTAAACAGTATTATATTTTTATTGCAGAACACAAGCCAGTTGGGAAGACATCAGAGATGAAAGGCAGGAGGAATCTCCCGAGACAACTGTCCAAGAGTTTCAGGACAATTCTGTCATGGAAGGATCCCAAGAAAATGATAGCAACCTGCCTGCGCAGTCTGCTATCACAGAGGAGCTAGCTGGGCCCAGCCAGGTTCCCAGACACCGGACAAGCAGACCTGCAAGAGGGAGGGGTGGGCAAAACATTGATCGCTTTGCTGAGATTGTGGATAAGTTTAATCAAAAGTTAGATAGCCAGGAGTCTGAAGACCATGCTTTTGGTATGCTTGTGGCAGGCATGCTCAAAAATATCAGCCCAGAACGGAAACATGACTTGTGGAAGGCCTTGTTGGCCCTCATAGACTCCAATATACATGATGAGCCAGCAACCACCTCTTCACCTAGCTTTGGCCCACCACCACCATTCAGTCCCTATTCCTATCCAACCCCTCCACCACCCAGAACCCACCCTTACTATCCCCCTTACTTCCACCCATACTCTGTTTATTAAGGGAATGTAATCAACACATCGCATCCCCCAATCCCATACCCAACTCCTGTCCCCAATTCCCTCCACAATCTGCAACACTGTAACCCCAAGGATGTATCAGTCACCTGGTTTTCATGAAACCCAGTCCACAAGGCCTTCAACCAGCAGTGGATCAGCCACACGTTCAAATTTTGAAGCAGTGTATGAACAATTGTAGGTTGACAAATGCCACCCCAACATGTTATTTTTGTACCTGTCTTTGCCTGACCAATTTATACTATTTGTAGAATTTCTATAAAGAAATATTGAACCTTAATAAACGTTTATTTACAGTAAAATTTTGGTGCATTTCAGAATTTATTTGATGTTTAGGTGCTATATTGTGCAATATGATATACTGAATGTTGAAAATCTGCATGGTGCATAATCTGCTGCAGTAATGATGAGAAAACAATCCACTTGCAGGATTTTTAGCTGAAAATCTATTAAGCAATATGAAGCTGCAGGATTTTTTTTTAAATTATGCTCAGATGACTAAGATTGCTCCAGAACCCCTACATTTGTGCCAAAGGTGTAATAAAAAAAAAACGATGTCACGGAAGCCCATCACACTCTGCTTGAGTACTTCTGTTAGCATACAGCCTCCTCCAGTCTGAACATCAGATATCAGATTCCCAGAGGAAGTCACAAGGTAGTGACGAAACCGGTAGGAGGAGCTTGATTGGCTGACGCACAAGGAACCAAGAAGTGCTTTGGAGTAAAGGCTAAGGACGGTGAGAACGCCTTTAACCGGGGCTGCAGATCTGGTTTCAGGTGACACCATCGCACTTATAAAACAATCCTTGGTACACTTGTGTATTTATTATGAAATGTGAGTGTTTATGTGGCGTGTAATTCGTAATGAATATTTAAAAACTTTATCACACTATTGCAAGCTTCTGATGTTTCTACATGTGGCATATATGAGGTGAGGTCACTGTTTATCAGGAGGAATGAGTTGTTGTTTTTGATCTGGAATCCTAGCCAAATAGTTACTACAGGAAGGAGGAACCACAGGAGGAATCCCCAAGTTGATATACACATACCACAGGCTTTTTCAAAAAAGCCCTTAAAGTGAGGGTACATCTGGTGGATGGGTACACCAGAATTTTGCACACTGCATGAAGACACCAGCATCACTTTTATCCATCTCCCTATGATGGACTGTTAAGATATTTACTCAATATATTAAGGATAGTGTGCAGTACACGGAGGACTTGCACTTTATTTTGGACGCTATAATATTTGAATGTCATTTGCAAGTTTTTGGACTATTTTCACCTATTTGAATCATATTGTATTTATTTATTGCTTCATCCATTCACTGGTTGGTCTCAGCGCTGCACATACTGTTATTCTATTTTTGCATTGTCACATCTAGGAAAGTGTGGGGAGTGCTGGCAGCTGTCTTTTTTATTTTACTTTAATTCAATTTATTAATGTATTTGGGATTAGTTTTAGCAGCTCACAAGTTTTTTTTTTTTACTTATGTAGCGCCCTCACCCGCTCTCTCTCCCTTCTTCTTCTCGGCTGGTTAACTCGTCTAGGGGGACCAGGGAGAGGGGTGAGGTGCTGCCACCAGCACTCACCTCTTATGTGTGTAGAGGTTTGAGCTAAGATCTTTACCTTCGGGTCTGTGTCCCTGTCCAGAGATTCCACTTCAAATATGACAGGTAGATAGGTGAATGTAGAACATTTTGCTCCCAGAAAAGTAAGCCCACACCAGGTGACAGTACAACATTTATTTCCTCAGAGATAAATATGCCTCTTTGCAAGCAGACAGGTTGATACAAACATGAACTTGGTGGGGAGAGGGTTCAGGCACAATCCTTTCGGATCAGAGAAGCTGTTAGGAGTTCACAACAACTTTTGGCGCACGGTCGCTGCCACCAACCGTGAGGTTGGTCCCTGCCACAGACCGGGTGAACGATGAGGTTCCTGCCACAGACCTTTTGGATAGGCCTCTGCCACCGACCTGATGTAGCTGGGTTTCTGCAAAGACCATAGAACATGGACTACCTTCTAATGGTGACCCCTGTTAGGGAGATGATCCATCCCGGATGGTCCCCAGAGGCCTGAACTGTCACCAGCCAATGCTGCGCTGGATCTTCAGGTCAGGTCACCTCCCTGGTTCTCCTCGCCCCAGACTCGGGTCCCCTCACTCGGTGGGCCCCTAGGTATCTTCTCCCATACGGGACCAGTCGAAGATACTGGGCCCCAGGCCTTGGCTAGTACCTCACCCCAGGCTTAAGGTGCCTGGGATGGAACTCGATCTCCCTCGCACCCAGGCCGAGGGCACCTGGGCGTGGACGAACAGAACAGCAGCCCCCAGGCTGAAGGTGCCTGGGGCTCGGACCTCGTGCGCAAGATGTCCGCCCCCTTTATACCCTCTTCCAGCAGGCACAGCGGGTTCCCCACCCCACTGTACTACTGCCGCGAGAGGACACAAAGAGCACGGCCCTACAATGATGGTTCAACCCCAGCCCAAGGCGACAGCGCCACCCAGGGGCCGCAGGGAACTGAACACCATTATATCCTCCACGAACCAAAATGGCTATAGATCCCTAACAATTAGTGTATCTGGGCCATGCTACCGCCCAGATACTCCCCCTAAATGTTGACACCCGCTACACTTACAACACACAATATATACAATATTCCAGTTTGGCTGTACAACAAGTCCGACTAGCACAGATCAGACTGGGGTTCTCAGTTACCCTGTGCCCCTAATACACAGGGTGATTTACACATAGGAGGGGCCAGGGTAGCTGGACCAGGAGCCTCCAGTGCTCTCCAAGGCAAGTTGGGCTCCACAAACCCCCACCCAAAGTGACTTCCGTCACAGTGATAATCAGTCTTTCAGTAGGTGAGATACTCCTCCGATAGAATGTGTTCTGTCGCTCCATGGACACCGATGGATGGAAACCAGACCAAGCAATTAGTCAAAACTGTTAAAAAAATAAAATAAATAAGGCCATTTGCTAAATTTAAAATAAGAAATATCAGCCAATGGTAGCTGTACGCACACATTAATATGAGCATATCCACATTTAGCATATGTACTAGGGACATCAGGGTATAATTGAAAAACGTGTCCTCATAAGCACGTAAATTGTCATACATGGCCCAGAACTGGCCTCTGCAATCTCTATTGGAAATGATTGCATAGATCCAGTAGCGCCGTCTTCTTCTCATCCTCATTGTCAGGAAAGACGTCTGCACTGTACAGTGCGCGCGCCTGTCACTAGAACTGGCGCCAGTTGGCTTATTTAAACGGAGCTTCAACGCTGACTGATTGCTTTTTGGTCTATAGCATTTACCTGAATCCTGATACCTGTGTGATGACTTCTGATACTGATCCGGCTTGCTCCCGACTACCTCTGTCTGCTTCCTGCCCTGACCTCTGGCTTCCTACAGACTGATCTCTGCCTCCAGTTCCTGTTACCCAGCACCTGTTGCCAAAACCTGCCTGTGACCCGACTACGCTTCTGCCTGCTGTTTTTGCCTGATTTGCCCGTCTGTTGCCAAAACCTGCCTGTGATCCGACTACGCTACTGCCTGCTGCCTTTGCCTGATCTGTTTGTCTGTTGTCAACCCGGCTTGTCTGACCCTGCTTCCAGCCATCCAGCCTGCTACAGCTCCTGCTTCCTGTGGTGCATCTTTGCTTGTCTCTTGCCAAGTCTGCCACCCTTTCTGCCATCACGCTTGCCTGCTACCTGCTGACTCCGGCTTCCTGTTTGTGAATTCCCGGCTTCTACTTGTACAGACTTCTGGACTGATCATAGGCGCGCTTACCCCGCCGTGCTCCTGAGCCTGCTGTCTCACTATCAGTGGCTCACGAGCCGGAGCTGTACAAGAGGCCTTCCTCTACACGTCAGGCTCACCCACCAGGTATGTGACACTCATCCTCTGCTTCCTCTCTTCCTCTTCCATCAATACTCCCACACTAGCTGTTATGACAGCTGTCATTAGATAGGGCCAAGAGAACATTGTTTCCTACTAAACAAACAGGATCACAGGAGAGATCACAGCCCACAGGGATGGGAAAACAGAGAACCAGAAAAATAACAGGAAAAGGAATTACGTCACAACAGCTGATTCTCTGATTGCCCACAGGCAAAGTCGCCTGTCATGGAGGTCGCTTGAAAGTCGCGCTAAGTCGCGCTAAAGTTGTGTGAAAATCGCCTTGTAAAGTCGCACCTTGAGTGGGGCAACTTTCTGATCATTGTAGTGTGAACCGGCACTAACTGATCTTTGTAGATGTAAAAAATCTTTGGACCTGGGTGTTGAGTGTACTCTTTAAAGGTATGCAAACCCTTGAAGCACTTCAGTCTAAAATGTAAAAAAAAAAGGATTATCAATGGGAAACCTGAAACAATGCACACAACCGCCTTTAATGAAAAGTACTTATACAGTGGTTACAGAAATTATTCAGACCCCCTTAAATTTTTCACTTTGTTATATTGCAGCCATTTGCTAAAATAATTTAGGTTCATTTTTTTTCCTCATTAATGTACACACAGCACCCCATATTGACAGAAAAACACAGAATTTTTTACATTTTTGCAGATTTATTAAAAAAGAAAAACTGAAATATCACATGGTCCTAAGTATTCAGACCCTTTGCTCAGTATTTAGTAGAAGCACCCTTTTGATCTAATACAGCCATGAGTCTTTTTTGGAAAGATGCAACAAGTTTTTCACACCTGGATTTGGGGAACCTCTGCCATTCCTCCTTGCAGATCCTCTCCAGTTCTGTCAGGTTGAATGGTAAACCTTGGTGGACAGACATTTTTAGGTCTCTCCAGAGATGCTCAATTGGGTTTAAGCCAGGGCTCTGGCTGGGCAATTCAAGAACAGTCACGGAGTTGTTGTGAAGCCACTCCTTCGTTATTTTAGCTGTGTGCTTAGGGTCATTGTCTTGTTGGAAGGTAAACCTTCGGCCAAGTCTGAGGTCCTGAGCACTCTGGAGAAGGTTTTCGTCCAGGATATCCCTGTACTTGGCCGCATTCATCTTTCCCTCGATTGCAACCAGTCATCCTGTCCTTGCAGCTGAAAAACACCCCCACAGCATGATGCTGCCACCACCATGCTTCACTGTTGGGACTGTATTGGACAGGTGATGAGCAGTGCCTGGTTTTCTCCACACATACCGCTTAGAATTAAGGCCAACAATTTCAATCTTGGTCTCATCAGACCAGAGAATCTTATTTCTCACCATCTTGGAGTCCTTCAGGTGTTTTTTTTAGCAAACTCCATGCGGGCTTTCATGTGTCTTGCACTGAGGAGAGGCTTCCGTCGGGCCACTCTGCCATAAAGCCCCGACTGGTGGAGGGCTGCAGTGATGGTTGACTTTCTACAACTTTCTCCCATCTCCCGACTGCATCTCTGGAGCTCAGCCACAGTGATCTTTGGGTTCTTCTTTACCTCTCTCACCAAGGCTCTTCTCCTCCGATGGCACAGTTTGGCCAGACGGCCAGCTCTAGGAAGGGTTCTGGTCGTCCCAAACATCTTCCATTTAAGGATTATGGAGGCCACTGTGCTTCTAGGAACCTTAAGTGCAGCAGAACCTTGGCCAGATCTGTGCCTTGCCACAATTCTGTCTCTGAGCTCTTCAGGCAGTTCCTTTTTGACCTCAAGATTCTCATTTGCTCTGACATGCACTGTGAGCTGTAAGGTCTTATATAGACAGGTGTGTGGCTTTCCTAATCAAGTCCAATCAGTATAATCAAACACACAGCTGGACTCGAAGGTGTAGAACCATCTCAAGGATGATCATAAGAAATGGACAGCACCTGATTAAAAATATGAGTGTCACAGCAAAGGGTCTGAATACTTAGGACCATGTGATATTTCCGTTTTTTTTAATTTTTATAAATCTGCAAAAATGTCAACAATTCTGTGTTTTTCTGTCAAAATGGGGTGCTGTGTGTACATTAATGAGGAAAAAAAATGAACTTAAATGATGTTAGCAAATGGCTGCAATATAACCAAGAGTGAAAAATGTAAAGGGGTCTGAATACTTTCCGGACCCACTGTGATAGATTATATATATATAAGACAGAATTGTGGCAAGGCACAGATCTGGCCAAGGTTACAAAAAAAATTCTGCTGCACTTAAGGTTCCTAAGAGCACAGTGGCCTCCATAATCCTTAAATGGAAGATGTTTGGGACGACCAGAACCCTTCCTAGAGCTGGCCGTCAGGCCAAACTGAGCTATCGGGGGAGAAGAGCCTTGGTGAGAGAGGTAAAGAAGAATCCAAAGATCACTGTGGCTGAGCTCCAGAGATGCAGTCGGGAGATGGGAGAAAGTTGTAGAAAGTCAACCATCACTGCAGCCCTCCACCAGTCAGGGCTTTATGGCAGAGTGGCCTGACGGAAGCCTCTCCTCAGTGCAAGACACATGAAAGCCCGCATGGAGTTTGCTAAAAAAACACCGGAAGGACTCCAAGATGGTGAGAAATAAGATTCTCTGGTCTGATGAGACCAAGATAGAACTTTTTGGCCTTAATTCTAAACGGTATGTGTGGAGAAAACCAGGCACTTCTCATCACCTGTCCAATACAGTCTCAACAGTGAAGCATGGTGGTGGCAGCATCATGCTGTGGGGATGTTTTTCTGCTGCAGGGACAGGACGACTGGTTGCAATCGAGGGAAAGATGAATGCGGCCAAGTACAGGGATATCCTGGACGAAAACCTTCTCCAGAGTGCTCAGGACCTCAGATTGGGCTGAAGGTTTACCTTCCAACAAGACAATGACCCTAAGCACACAGCTAAAATAACGAAGGAGTGGCTTCACAACAATTCCGTGACTGTTCTTGAATGGCCCAGCCAGAGCCCTGACTTAAACCCAATTGAGCATCTGTGGAGAGACCTAAAAATGGCTGTCCACCAAGGTTTACCATCCAACCTGACAGAAATGGAGAGGATCTGCAAAATCCAGACAGAGATTCCCAAAATCCAGGTGTGAAAAACTTGTTGCATCTTTCCCAAAAAGACTAATGGCTGTATTAGATCAAAAGGGTGCTTCTACTAAATAGTGAGCAAAGGGTCTTAATACTTAGGACCATGTGACATTTCAGTTTTTCTTTTTTAATAAATCTGCAAAAATGTAAATTCTGTGTTTTTCTGTCAATATGGGGTGCTGTGTGTACATTAATGAGGAAAAAAATAAACTTAAAATGATTTTAGCAAATGGCTGCAATATAACAGAGTGAAACATTTAAGGGGGTCTGAATACTTTCCGTACCCACAATATATATATATATATATATATATATATATATATATATATATATATATATCTCAGATATTCCAAACCGCTGACAACCAATAGCAAGTGTGAGGGGGTTAGCTCGGCAGCGGGTGTGTGTGACCCCCTGGAAGGGTTCACCACACAAAATTAGGCACAGCAGACAGTGGTAGGAGAAAAACAAAAGGGTGGGGTTTTATTTGAACTATATACGGACAAAAAAATATAACAGAAAACAAAAGAAACAGGAAAATAAATCCTGGTCAACTTGACCGCTTACTACACACGTTGGTGTCAGGGGCGGATCCAGAGTCTTTTCTCGGGAGGGGCACTGCCAAAAAATGTTTTTTTTTGTGGGAAATTTATCAGGGGAAATGTTTGGTGTCGGCATTTCAATCATCCCGGCACCATGGTTATGGTGTCAGGATGATTGAAGCGCATTATTTCTATTATTACATTGTAATATAAAATTAAATAGTTCAATGCAGAATCAGTGGGAGCCCCGAGTGTATCACTTGCCACCGTCGCCTGCAATTAGTGGGAGCCCTGAGCGTGTCACTTGTCACACGTTGCGGATTGTCACTTGCCACGTCACCTGCCACACCTTGCTGATTGTCACTTGCCTGCCACCAGATGCAGATTGTCATTTGCCACGTCACCTGACACAATTTGCGGATTGTCACTTGCCACGTCACCTGCCACACCTTGCGGATTGTCACTAACTTGCCTGCTAAGGTGTAGTTTTGGTTGTCTCTTGCTGTGTCCCAGAGTCACTGCCTGCACAGTGAGGGCAGAAGTCACTGCTAGCTGATTGGCCAGCTGCCACACTGAGCCTGCTCTCACACTCTCACCTGCGCTGCCAACACACTGAGTAGCACGGTCTGCCCACGAACCGTGCCGCCCGCCCACAAACCGCGCTGCAAGCTGAGCCGCCCGCTTTCTTACCCGTCTGTGGAGCCGCACGCTATCGCACCTGCCCGCAGAGCGGGCCGACGTGACTCACTGACGTCACTCATTGCGAGACGCCGAGCGGCCCAGGCGTTAGCAACGAGTGCAGGGAAGAGGCTCCACCCACCCCCTCCTCCGCTCCTGGTATCATGTCAGTGCGCCGCGTAACTACATTAGACGAGTCTCTCTCTCGGCGCCGCTGATCGGCTGATGCTGATGTGAGAAACTGAGAGAGAGACTCAGAGAGGCAGCCGCAGAACAAGTACTGTATATACTCGAGTCTAAGCCGACCCGAATATAAGCCGAGGCACCTAATTTTACCCCAAAAAAACTGGGAAAACGTATTGACTCGAGTATAAGCCTAGGGTGTCCATCTGCATGCCTCACTGTGCCCATGACTAGACTGATGTTTAACATGGGAATCTATGGAAGGAGTGCCCGACTTTGAAAAATCGGTTCTCCCCGGCCGTAGGTCTCCCAGACACCAAACTTTGTACACCTGTAGAGGAGATATGGGGCTACATGTGTGCCATGCTTGGGGTCCTACGACCAGCCAGTACCGGGTCCGCAAATTCACCAGAGAAATGACCGTTTAACATTGGAGTCTATAGAAGGGGTGCCCGGCTTTAAAAAAATCAGTGCTCCCCGGCCGCAGGTCCCCCAGACACCAAACTTTGCACACTTGTAGAGGAGACATGGGGCTATATGTGTGCCACGTTTGGGGTCCCAAAGTCCGGGAGATTAGGCGCAAAAAAAAAACAGAGCAAGCAAGTGAGTGTGAGACAGATGGTCTCGGGGGGGGGGGCAATTGCCCTGTTGCCCCCCCTGGATCCGCCCCTGGTTGGTGTCCCTAACTAACAACTGGGTACAGCCTTGTGCTGCCCCAGTCCCTAGCTCCCTGCTTTTAGAAGGTCTTAGCAATAGCCACACAGGCTTTGGCTCACCACACAGAAAATACACTCCCCAGTCTCTACACGCAGATCTGGTTCCAGGTTAGAGCATCTCCCTTAGCATGCTGGGAGTTCTTGTAGAGGCCTTAATGAGCCCACTTACTTCAGCTGGGCTCATTAACTCTTCCCCTGCAAGTCTCCCAGCATTCCCCCTAGTGGTATAAATTGGCATAAAGCCTGAATCTAGGACATATATATCTTCCATCCTGGATGCAACCTGGTGATTTTACCTGCCTGCTGTCACACAAGGCAGTACTTCTTTGGTTGCTCAACATGAATTGTTTATTGAAACACACGTACAGAGAGGTAACACTCAGGGACAACCCCTCCCTTTGCATTCAGGGCCGTGTAAACTGTCCAATAACAATAGACACACAGGTCAGGTGTATTCAAACTTCTCATCAGTAAACAGTCCTATCAGCAGGGAGGGGCTGTTGGAGGAATTCCCCCCCCCCCTCCACATAGACATACATCCCATAATATCCTTTTCTCCCAAGGCAGACAGACACAATAGAACAACCACACCCCAAACGACCCCAGCAAAGAGTACACAACAAAATGAGACTATATATATATATATATATATATATATATATATATATATATACTGTGAGGGGGTTAGCTCGGCAGCGGGTGTGTGTGACCCCCGGGATGGGCTCCCCAGACAAAAACAGGCCCAGCAAACGGAGGTTGTGGTTTTCAAAATCAAAAAGGTGCGGTTTATTTTCTATTTACAGTGACAAAACACAGCAAAGCAAAAGAAACATAAATAAAATAAATCCTGGTCAACTTGACCTCTGACTAAACATACAGGTTTCCTAACTAACAACTGGGATCAGCCTAGTGCTGTCCTAGTCCCTAAGTCCCTGGTTTTAAATGTCCAAGCAAATAGCCACACAGGCTTTGTCTCACCGCACAGGGGTTCACTCTCCCTAGACAGTCCACACAGGTCTGGTTCCAGGCATGAGCTAACACCTAATGAATCTGGGAGTTCTTATAGAGGCCTAAATGAGCTGACAAGCTTCAGCTGGCCTCATCAACTCCCTGTCTGTACGACGCCCCACACTCTCCCTAGAGGTATGAGTCATCCATGAGCCCACTAGCCTTATACAACTCTCCACCTAGTTGTATAAGTCGGCGTAAAGCCTGAATCTGGGCGAAATATATCTACCCCCCTGGATGCAACCAGGTGACTTTACCTTCCTGCTGTCACATACCCCCCCCTCTTGTTTTAACCTCGGGGTTGGAACACCAGCAATCAGGCATTCATGTACTCGAGACAAAGCATCCACATTCCCCATTTGAACGCCAGGGCGATGCTTTACTGTGAAGTTGAATTCCTGGAGGGCCAGGAACCACCTATTCACTCTTCTATTTGTTTCCTTGTTTTGAGCCATCCACTTTAACGGAGCGTGATCCGTAACCATGTCAAAGTGCCTACCTAGCAGGTAGTACCGAAGGGAATCTAGAGCCCACTTCACCGCTAAACACTCCTTTTCAACGGTGGCGTAATTTACCTCATGGGACTTCAACTTCCTGCTGAGGTAAATGACTGGGTGCTCTTCCCCGTTCCAGACCTGGGACAATACTGCTCCTAACCCCACATCTGACGCATCACTTTGTACAACAAAGTCTTTAGAGAAGTCGGGTGAGTACAACACTGGCTGGCTACATAAGGCTTGTTTCAAGAATTGGAATGCTGCCTCAGCCTCGGGGGTCCATTTAATCATGACCGACCCTTTCCCCTTCGTCAGGTTGGTTAGGGGCACAGCCTTAGAAGCAAAGTGGGGAATGAATCGCCGATAATACCCAGCGATTCCCAGAAAGGCTCGTACCTGCTTCTTGCTGTTGGGACGTGGCCAACTCTGGATGGCCTCGACTTTGTTGAGTTGGGGTTTTATTACTCCCCTCCCAATGGTGTACCCAAGATATTTGGCCTCCTCCTGCCCAATGGTACACTTCTTGGGGTTAGCCGTAAACCCCGCTTCCCGAACAGAGTCCAGGACTGCTTGCACTTTTGGCAGATGTGAGGCCCAATCTGTGCTATGGACAATTACGTCATCCAGGTAAGCCGCAGCATACTTCCGATGGGGCCTCAGCATCTGGTCCATTTTCCGCTGGAATGTGGCCGGCGCATTCTGTAACCCGAACGGCATTCTTTTATATTGGAACGCCCCGTCTGGGGTTACAAATGCGGTTTTCTCTTTGGCCGACTTGGCCAGGGGGATTTGCCAATACCCTTTTGTGAGGTCAAGAGTCGTCATGTATCGGGCTGTTCCCAGCCGGTCGATCAACTCATCTATACGTGGCATGGGGTAGGTGTCAAATTTTGTAACTTTGTTCAACTGACGAAAATCGTTACAAAATCGCCAGCTCCCATCCGGTTTAGGCACCAACACAATGGGACTAGACCAATCACTTTGGGACTCCTCTATCACCCCTAAGTTCAGCATTTTCTGTACTTCCTCCCGTATTGCCTCCCGTCGGGCCTCTGGGATCCGATAGGGTTTTAACTTCACCCTTTCACCGGGCGGGGTAATGATGTCATGCTCTACCCCAGATGTTTGTCCCGGCAGCTCAGAGAATACCTCCTTGTTGCGAAGCACAAACTCCTTAACCTCCTGTTGTTGGGGTTGTGACAAGGTGGCTGCTATTCCAACCTCAGGAATCACGCAACCAGTTTGAGCTGGTGACCAAGTGTCTGCGACTAGGGACTCTCTATCCCTCCAGGCTTTCAACAGATTAACGTGATAGATCTGTTCGGGCTTTCGCCTTCCTGGTTGTCTGACCTTGTAATTCACTTCGCTCACTTTTTCCATTATCTCATAGGGGCCTTGCCATTTGGCAAGGATATTACTTTCAACCGTAGGGACAAGTACCAGTATCCTATCCCCCGGGGAAAAGGTACGGGTCTTGGCTCCACGGTTGTACACTCTCTGCTGTGCTAACTGCGCTTGGGCCAAATGTTCCTTCACAATGGGCATTACCTGTGCAATTCGGTCTTGCATCAGGGCGACATGCTCAATCACACTCCTGTGGGGAGAACTCTCACTTTCCCAAGTTTCCTTGGCAATATCCAACAGCCCTCTTGGGTGTCTCCCATACAGTAACTCAAAGGGGGAGAATCCCGTAGAGGATTGGGGCACCTCCCTAATAGCAAACATCAGATAAGGAAGTAGACAGTCCCAATCCTTTCCATCTCTATCCACCACTTTCTTCAACATTTGTTTTAGGGTTTTGTTGAATCTTTCAACCAGCCCATCGGTTTGGGGGTGATACACAGATGTACGTAATTGCGTCACTTTGAACAATTTACACAGCTCCTTCATAACCCGGGACATAAAGGGTGTACCTTGGTCCGTAAGCAGTTCTTTACAAATACCCACCCGGCTAAACACAAGAGATAGCTCTTTGGCTATGGTTTTGGCCGAGGTATTTCGGAGAGGGATCGCTTCTGGATAACGGGTGGCATAGTCCATTATAACTAATATGTACTGGTGCCCCCTAGCGGACTTGATTATAGGCCCTACCAAATCCATGGCGATCCTCTCAAACGGGACCTCAATGATGGGTAGAGGGACCAGCGGGCTACGGAAATGTGGCATCGGGGCCGACCTCTGACACACAGGGCAGGAGGAACAATAATTTTCTATGTCCTTCATCACCCCCGGCCAATAGAATCTCTGTAATACCCTCTCTCGGGTTTTCTCTGTCCCCAGATGACCTCCAAGAATGTGCCCATGGGCCAACTCCAACACCAACTTCCTGTAAGGTTTGGGCACCACAAGCTGCTCAACGGTTTCTTCTGCCCTTTTTGCCACCCGATACAGTAGGTCCTTCTCTACGCTGAAGTATGGGTAAGTGCAGGTATTATCTGGGTTCACTAACTCGCCATCTATTTTCACTACGTTTTCCCGTGCCTTTATTAGGGCGGGGTCTTTCAACTGTTCTGTGGCAAAGTTTTCCCTGTGAACCTCAAGATCAGAAAACTCCACAGACGGTAGGTTTTCGTCTGAGGAGGTGGGCTCCTCTCCAGTTTCTTGAGTCTCCCCTGCCAATACTGATAAGGGAAATTCCGGAGAGTCCTCACCACTCTCAGGGGAGTTCTGGCTATCACATTCCTGGTACATAGGGGCACCAGTGGGGGGCTCAGGATCATCCCACAGTTCCCAGAACTTCGGAAAATCCCTTCCCACAATGGCGTCATGCGGTAACTGAGATACTAAGCCCACTGGATGAGAGAGGGTACCTTTGGGGGTCTCGAAACACACTGTAGTCACTGGATACTCTCGGGTGTCCCCATGCACACAAATAACAGCTACCTTGCTATTCCCAAAGACCTCTGTTTTAACTAACTCAGCCTTTATCAGGGTCACAAGGCTACCTGAATCCAGCAATACCACAACATTTCTACCATTAACACACATTTTGCATAAATGTTTCTCAGTTCCTCGAATGGCAGTGCATGCGACTGTCGCACACAGCGACTGACGTCTGCCCGTCAGAAAGTCACACTGCATGGGTTCCTCCACAACCGGGCAATTGGCTGCAATATGTCCCGCTTGCCGGCAGCGGTAGCAAACGATCCTTCTTGCCGCCTCTTGAGCCGCTGATTTCCCAGGCTGTTCTCGCCAAACTTGGGGTAGAGCTCCCACCCTCTCACTCTCTCCACCCTCACCCCTTGGAATCCTCTTATCCGCCCCTGGGGATGGTCTGGTCTTAGGGTGGAAAGTCCGAGTGTCTCTGGAAGAGGCCGTCAGGTTCTCTGTAGCCAAGTATTTCTCCACACGATCCACAAGACCATCGGCCGTCTCTGGGTCTCCATGGCTTACCCACTTTTGGATGGCAGTAGGAAGAGCTCTCAAAAACCGATCCATTACAACACGTTCCACAATCTTTGGTGCGGACAAAGTCTCTGGCTGTAGCCACTTTCTGCTCAGGTGAATGAGATCATACATTTGAGACCTGGGGGGTTTTCCAAGCTGGAAAGTCCAGTTATGCACACGCTGAGCCCGGACAGCCTGGGTGACACCCAGCCTTGCCAAAATTTCAGCTTTTAGCATCACATAGTCTTTTGCTTGGTTAGGCTCTAGGTCATAGTAAGCTTTCTGCGATTCACCAGTTAACAGAGGAGCCACCAGTCCAGCCCACTGCTCCTCAGGCCACTTTTCTCTTTCAGCGGTCCTTTCAAATGTGGTCAAAAATACCTCTGGATCATCCTCTCCAGTCATTTTTGTCAATAAACGACTCACCCCAAAGGACGCGGTATTAGTGGGACGGCTTTCCTCACTGGTCTGCGGACGTTGCTGCATTACTGCTTCCATTTGTTGTAGTCTCTGCTCTTGCTTCTGTAACAGGTCTATGAAGCTGGCCTCAGATTGCTGCTGGGCTTGTTGCTGAGCTTCCAGACTCTGTTGGTGAGCTTGCTGCTGGGCTGCAAGGCTCTGTTGATGAGCTTGCTGCTGGGCTGCAAGGCTCCTTTGCAAACCTGCATTTGTCTGCTGTTGATTGGCATTTGCTAGAGCCAGCTGTTTCAGTATCTCCTCCATGCTGGCTTAAAAAAAAACTGCCACTGGTTCTCCACCAACTGTGAGGGGGTTAGCTCGGCAGCGGGTGTGTGTGACCCCCGGGATGGGCTCCCCAGACAAAAACAGGCCCAGCAAACGGAGGTTGTGGTTTTCAAAATCAAAAAGGTGCGGTTTATTTTCTATTTACAGTGACAAAACACAGCAAAGCAAAAGAAACATAAATAAAATAAATCCTGGTCAACTTGACCTCTGACTAAACATACAGGTTTCCTAACTAACAACTGGGATCAGCCTAGTGCTGTCCTAGTCCCTAAGTCCCTGGTTTTAAATGTCCAAGCAAATAGCCACACAGGCTTTGTCTCACCGCACAGGGGTTCACTCTCCCTAGACAGTCCACACAGGTCTGGTTCCAGGCATGAGCTAACACCTAATGAATCTGGGAGTTCTTATAGAGGCCTAAATGAGCTGACAAGCTTCAGCTGGCCTCATCAACTCCCTGTCTGTACGACGCCCCACACTCTCCCTAGAGGTATGAGTCATCCATGAGCCCACTAGCCTTATACAACTCTCCACCTAGTTGTATAAGTCGGCGTAAAGCCTGAATCTGGGCGAAATATATCTACCCCCCTGGATGCAACCAGGTGACTTTACCTTCCTGCTGTCACAATATATATATAATATAATATACACACAACATTCCAGTGCAGTTGTACAGCGAGTCCGAGTAGTACAGATCAGACTGTGCCCCTATTAGAGACACATGGTGCACGGGGAGCTGAAACAAGGGTTTTCCAACCTCCCCAAAGGAATTCTGGGTTCCACGGGCACCCTGTCCAAAGCGACTCCTGTCACAGTCCACCTGGTAGAATTTAGAGAAAAGGAAGATAGAAGCCCAGGTGGCTGCCTTGTGGATATGAGAAATGGAAGTCTGAGGACAAAAAGTTCAAGAAGCACTCATAGATTTAGTAAAGTGCATCTTGTCAGGAAAGAATGGAACCTGAAGCCGAGACCATGAGGTTGGATGAAGTTCTGCTTAAGTCACCTTGAGATGGTGCAACTAGAAACTAGAGCATCAGTACAGGGTCCTTCTTGGAAAACCAAGAGGCAATAGTTTGTCTGAAAGAGGGACTGGATAAGGTTGTCTAGGTTGGGGAGACAAATAAAGACTACCCTAGACAAGAGAAAGAGCTAGGCTTCAATACCACCTTGTTTATTGCAAAACAGTGAATGGTTCCTTGTTGGATAAGGCCACCAGTTCAGATATTTGCCTCAAATGGATTTTTGGCTTGTCTCTCACAGTGGCCCTGTCAGTTTGTGTGTATGTATATGTATATGTATGTGTGTATATGTGTGTGTATATATGTATATATATATGTGTGTGTGTGTGTGTGTGTGTGTGTGTGTGTGTGTGTGTATATATATAAATATGTAGCACACAGATCCTTTTCCCCCTTACCTTCCTTTTTAGGGGGATCAGACACACCATGCCACATGCCCGCGTCCTCTGGATTAGAGGTCGGGCGGTGTTATGTATTTGGGTCCCGCAGCGAGTTGCTTACTTTCACTGGTTCTCCCCTCTAGATTATAGAGGCAAGTCTTTACCTTTCCCAAAGAAGGTCAATAGCCACACAACACTTCAACTCCAACAAGAGTTTATTTTCTCTTTTGCTTCAGTAACCAGAAAGTTGAAGAGAGGAAAGGGGTTAGCAGAATAAGATGGATTCAGGCACACTCTTGGCTTCGTCGCCACTTGGTCCCAAGTGGGTACAGCTCACCCGGATAGTCACTCAATAGCACTAGCAGCCGGCATGAAGCTCGAACAGTGACTTAGTCCCCTCCAAGGACAATGTCAAGGAGATCCCTCTAAGTCACGACACTCCGTAAAGGCAGTCTGTGAAGAAAGGAATCCTTCCCTCCGACAGGTCACCAGGCCTCTCCCGAGACAGCAATCTTGTATTACTCGTCTCCTCTATGGGACCGATCCTCCCCCGGTTTCCTCTGTCAGAGCGGTCGCCCTCACCTGGGCTCCCTGGGTTTCCTTTCTGGTTGTAGACCCAGTTGAAGGTACTGGGCCTACCTGGAACTCTGCAGCCTCGGGCCGAAGGTGCCCAAGACTCCTTAGTCAAAGTTGGGCACACCCCCCCCTTAGAGGGGCACACACCTCTGGGTACAGGTCCCCGGGTACTACTCCTCCTCTACAATGGCGTCCGCCCCTTATATACCCTCTCCTGGCATGCACAGCAGGCCAAAACCGCCCACCGCACAGTAGCCGAGAGAGAACATCCAATAGCCACTCCATCATCTGTGGTTCAACCCCGGGTATACGTGACAGCACCACCTATACACCTAAAGGGGAACTGCATGCCAGGTGACACAGCAGCAAGGCAGAGTCCAAACAATCAGAAGACCCGAGCCAACTACCGCTCAGGTCACCCCTAAATTTTAAGCACAGCGACCCCCCTAGATAGGGACCCCGCTACATACATACATACATACATACATACATACATACACATTATATATATATATATATATAATTGTACAGGACGCCAAGGTTGGGTCCTGGACGGGTGCTATATAGCACCAATATTTGGGTTGTGGTCCCTTTAAGGACTTGTGATGGTGTTCAGGAGGTCACATAAAATGGGTGAGGAATTCCCGGCAAAAGAAGTAGTCCAGAGAGGACTGGCTCGCAGTCCTCTTTGTCTTGATAGAGAGTTATTTGGGGCCCGGAATTTCGGAGGCTCTAAAGTGATATTCGGGTGGGATAGAGCCTCCACTCCTGACCACTGGGAGTCAGCACACAGGGGGTTAAAGGATTACAGGAAACAGCTCATGAAACAGGAAGTGGTGCTAGAGGTGTTGTGAAAGGAGTATGGGGATTGCACCTGTGAAGATGAGCTGTGTGTCTGCTGGGAGCTGTTAAGGATTCAGCAAGGGCTCTGGAAGTTCTGGGGCGAAGACCACTCTACAAAAACTGTATGTGCCTTTTCTTTAATTTGTTTTTGGGCTGAAGACAAGCAGGACTTTACTTTACTTTATGCTGAAGATAAGAGGACTTTGTTTTTTATATTTTTCCTGTCTGCTGAATGAAGCTTTATTTTTGGTTTATTTACAAATAAAAGCCTTTTTGTTCAAGTTCAACGGTTTATGCACTTGGTCCCGTGGAGCTATAATCCCTAAAAGTTTACAATAAATATATATATATTGGGAATTGGGAATCACAGCCGGTCACATGTAAACACGGAGATGCCAGTAATCGGTGCTCCTCACCTCACACTGACAGAGGTTGAGGAGAAGAGAGCCGATCAGCGCCATCTCCTCACAGAGGATATCTAGGCATGTAATCGGGGCACTGATCATCAGTGCCCTGATTACAATTAAGTGCCCACCAGTGCCAGCAATGTGTGCCCACCACTGCCAGCAATAAGTGTCCACCTTTGCCCACAAGTGCCAGAAATCAGTGCCCACAAGTAGCAGCAATCAGTGGCCATTAGTAATGCCAGTAAGTGCTGGCTTTCAGTGCTGCGCATAAATGCCCATCAATGCCATCCATCAATGCCCATCAGTGCTGCCTATCCATGCTACCTATCTGTGCCCACCAGTGCCGCCTATTAGTGCCCATCAGTGCCACCTATCAGTACCCATAAGTGCGGCATATTCATGCCTCCTCATTAATGCCACCTAATCAGTGCCCATAAGTGCAGCCTATCAGTGAAGGAGAAAAATGTTTTATTTACAAAATTTATTGACAACTAAGAAAACGTATTTTTTTTCCAAAAATGTATGTCCTTTTTTTGGGGGGGGGGGGGGATAAAAAACCCAGAAGTGATTAACTACCACCAAAAGAAAGCTCTATTTGTGTGAAGAAAATTATAAAAAGTTTCACATGGTTACAGTGTAGCATGACCACGCAATTGTCATTCAAAGTGTGGAAGCGCTGAAAGCTGAAAAATAGCCTGGGCAGGAAGGGGGTGTAAGTGCCCTGTATTGAGTTGGTTAAACTTTCTTGCTGTAAGCTTTCAATACAGGCACTATGAACTTGCCACTGCTGCACCTGACACATTCGTTTAGCGCAAGGTGTGTGTGCACTTCAGTAGGAAGGGAAAAACAGTATATTTGTATAGCATTAAAACCATTGTTACAGGTTAATGGGTTAATGCCATTTCCATGCATGCCATTGTAAGCCACAGAAGGAGACACCAGTATGTTTTGTTAAATTGACATTTGCTTGATTAGTTGCAATCACCAGTAGGCATTTTTAGTAAGCATTGCAGCATGGTCCTGAACATTTGCTTCATAAAGTACCACCCACTGTTTAAATCAATACAAGTTTTGCTGCACAATGGAAATGAGAAATTTATATATAAAGCTGCATAACATGCATTATACAACCACGCATAGTTAATAGAAAACAGGAATCCAAGACATCTTTAATAGTTTTGAGGAAAAGAACACCATTTCTAATTTAAAAATACACCACAACTCAAAGAAATAGAAATGCATATGAAAATAAAACTTTAATGATTACAGAGTGCATCATAATGAACGTCTGATAACAGTACATTTTGTTCCCTTTATAATTATTTGACAAACTTGAATATAGCAGTTTGTAATTATGAGTTCCATTATGCAGAAGTGTTTGATCACCCTAAGTGTGATTACGAGCATCTTGTTCAAGTATGTTCTTTTACTAATTTGCTTCATTCTCTTTTTTTGCAGATAATTCCGAAACCACTTGTCTCATGGTAGATCAAAGCCTTTAAATCTAGAGTGCAAAGGTCTACTCTGCCTTATCATTTTGTTCATCATAGTGGAAGTTATCAATGTGATAGAAATATTTGAAGTGCTTTATCCTCTTCAAGTGCCCTTGTCTGCTTTATCTCCTGATTTCCTGGTTATTTCAGTACTGCCTACTTACCTTCTTTATTGTGAGCTTTAGAAATGATTGTATCCATTTTTGTCGAGACAGAAATGATAATGAGGTTAATAAAAAATTCAAGATTCTTATATTCTGTAGAAATGTGTCCTTAACAGTGCTATAAAAAAAGTGATAGCTCTGTGAAAGAAATTCCACTCTTTGCATCTTTTTGAAAGACAAGCTGTCGGCAGAATTCTTTACTAAGATATACAAGTGGCTAATTTATTCTTTCCAGAAAAATTCCACTCCTATGGAACAAGGTTGATCAGGGCCAGGATCTAATGAAGATAATGTACAGTGCATAATACAAAAGACTTGGCAACAAAGGTATCTGATTATTATTTACAATATTTTTTCTTCCATTTTTACTTTTTCAGGTTCAAGAAAATTTAAAGCAGGTTTTCACCAGGACCTCTGATGGTGAGGATGGCTTTCGCTGCAACTGACTCCAGGTCGCAGCCCCCAGGGTCTCCCAGCTCTCGCTCACGGCTACTGGTTGAAGCAGCAGTCCAGGATAACAAGGCATAGTCAGGAGGACAAGCTAAGGGATGGGGAAATGAGCAGACAGGGATAGATAGGAGAACACGCCAAAGGTCCTGGTTTAAAGCGGCCAAGGATAGTCAAGAGAACAATCCAAAGGTTGGGGAATCAAGCAGACAGAAATAGTCAAGAGAACAAGCCAAAGTCGGTATATGGAAAAATAATTAGAGCACACTGCAAGAACCACACAGGAAGCCGAAAATACTAATGTTGATTGGCAAGGCTTGGCTTGCAGTGCACAAGGTTAAATAGTGTTCCCTGTTAGAGGTTGGGGTGGAGCCCTGCTAAGAGAAGATTATTTAAGCATACAGATGAGAAGCGCACGGTCTATAAGCTGAACACAAGCAGAGAGGTAAGCAGACGAGGCCTCCACCTCTCCCACTTGGAGGGAAAGCTCAAATGAAACCTTCTCAAAAGACAAGGCGCAAAGACATCAGATGCAGGGATCCAAGACCTCTCCTCAGGACCAAACCCTTTCCAATGCACAATCTACTGAAGAATGCCTTTACAGAGCCGGGAATCCAGAATTTGACTAACCTCGTACTCCTGACTGTCCTCAGATTGGAACTGCGGTAGGGAGAGGACAAGAGAACTTATTGAGGACTAAAGGCCTCAGAGAGGAAACATGAAAGGAGTTTGAAATTTTGAGGCTTTTAGGGATCTGAAGTTTAAAACAAACTGGATTTAGCTTAAAAATTATGTACAGGCCAATGAATTTTTGGGCAAGTTTCAGCGAAGGAACCTGGATCTTGATGTTACTAGTGGAAATCCAGACTTTGTCTCCAGGCTGTAGAGCAGGCGGCTTATGCCTGCGACGGTCGGCAAAACCTTTAAATCTGTCAGCAGCTGCCCAGAGGCAAACATGAACATCACCCCAAATAGAATTGAAAGATTCTTGAACCGTGGCCAAAGCTGGAATGTCAGGAGAACAGGTCATAGGAAAAGGAAGCTTCCATAAACTGTGAGAAATGGTATCTTGTGAGAACTGATGTTAAAATGATTATTGTGAGAGAATTCTGCCCACAAGAGTAGAGAGGACCAATCATCATGATGAGAAGAAACTAAGGTGCGGAGAAATACCTCTAACTCCTGATTAACCCTCTTGGTCTGTCCATTGGATTGAGGGTGGTAAAAAGAGGAAAAATCCAGGACATCGGGCGACCTGGAAGAGGAACAAAATGAGCTTAGAGAACTGATTGATTACCACCCAAATTACTGTATTATTCTCAGATGGTGTAAGATCGGTGATAAAGTCAAAGGCAATGTGAGACCAGGGCTCCTTAGGAATGGACAAGGGCATGAGAAGACCAGCAGGAGCTTGTGTAGAGGATTTAGACTGGGCACAGACATGACAAGCCGTAATGTAGTCTTTGACATCCGGGCGGAGAGTAGGCCATCAGTAGTGGCGACTGATGGGCAGGAAGGATCGGAGGAACCCAGCATGAGCTGCCACCTTGGAATCATGTCCCCAACAAAGGATCTTAGCTCTTATCTCAGTGGGGACGAAGGTCTTGCCAGGAGGAATTTTTGACTCAAGGGTGATAGAATGGGCAAGAATGCATGAGGTCGGAATGATCGGCTCAGGTTCAGAGGTGGGCTCCTCATCCAAAGTGTCAAATTAACTAGAGCTTGCATCCAACTGTTGCAGGAACCAGGTTTGTACATAATAGTGAAATTAAAACGTAAAAAGAAAAGACTCCAACTGGCCTGTCTGGGATTCAGTTGTTTGGCATTCTGTAAGTACTGCATATTTTTATGATCAGTGAAAACTGTTATGGAGGGAGGGGAACTCTCCAAGAGATGACGCCACTCCTCTAACGCAAATTGTATTGCAAGAAGCTCCCGATCATCAATAGTGTAATTTTTCTCTGCCTGAGAATTTTTTGGGGAGAAAAGCACGTTTTTCCTTAACCACTTAAGCCCCGGACCATTTGGCTGGCCAAAGACCAGGCCACTTTTTGCGATTCCGCACTGCGTCGCTTTAACTGACTATTGCGCGGTTGTGCGACGTGGTCCCCAAACAAAATTGACGTCCTTTTTTCCCCACAAATAGAGCTTTCTTTGGTATTTTATCACCTCTGCGGTTTTTATTTTTTGCGCTATAAACAAAAATAGAGCGACAATTTTGAAAAAAAGCAATATTTTGTACTTTTTGCTATAATAAATATCCCCAATTTTTTTTAAAAAAGCAATTTTTTTTCTCAGTTTATGTATTCTTCTACATATTTTTGGTAAAAAAAATTGCAAAAAGCGTATATTGATTGGTTTGCGCAAAAGTTATAGCATCTACAAAATAGGGAATAGTTTTATGGCATTTTTAGTATTATTTTTTTTTTTTTACTAGTAATGGCAGTGATCTGCGATTTTTATCATGACTGCGACTTTATGGCGGACACATCGGACACTTTTGACACATTTTTGGGACCATTGTCATTTTTACAGCGATCAGTGCTATAAAAATGCACTGATTACTGTGAAAATAACATTGGCAGTGAAGGGGTTAACCACTAGGTGGCGCTGAAGGGGTTAAGTGTGTCCCAGGGAGTGATTCTAACTGTTAGGGG
The DNA here is from genome assembly GCA_029206835.1 of Rana muscosa. Classification (NCBI taxonomy): domain Eukaryota; kingdom Metazoa; phylum Chordata; class Amphibia; order Anura; family Ranidae; genus Rana; species Rana muscosa. The sequence continues at coordinate 803,738,967 of CM055117.1, read as the reverse complement.
GAGGAGCTACCAGTGACACGTCACTGATCCTCCCCCGATCACGGGGAATAGTAGATCAGTGACCTGTCACTAGGCAGAACAGGGGAATGCTTTGTTTACAAAGGCATCCCCCTGCTCTGCCTTTGCCGACCGCAATCGCGGGCCACCCGGGAACATCAAGTTCCAGGGACCAGCGAGCACACTCACGAGGCACGTAGCGCGCTGGGCAGCAAATTTAATTTGCCTGCCCATGCCGTTGTGTCGACGTATATGTGTGTTCGGCGGTCGCTATGTGGTTAAAGGATTGAAGTAGCACATCTCCCATCCCAGTCAAAGAAGTGTCCACTTTAATAAAAAATGGATCCCCAGGATTAGGTCTCCTCAAGAGAGGTCCAGAAACAAAGGCCTGTTTTAAATCATGAAACAGAGACAGCTTCAGGGGGCAACTCCTTGGCATTCGCACAATTCTTGGTCAAGGCGATAATAGGTGCAACAATGAAGGAGTCCTAATGAACTGCCTTTTAATAATTAGTGAACCCAAGAAAGCGCTGTGTGGCCTTGAGGCTAGCAGGAAGAGGCCAGTAGGTTGTCAGGAACAGTGTCATTACTTGGTTCACCTGCTGGTGGCACTGTTGCCTTCAGCACCAAAGGGTGAAGTTCTGGTGGCCACCAGCGGGTGTGTCTCCCAGCCAAGATACTAACTAACAATCAAGCCACACCTGATGTGGGACTGCTGGACTATATAAGCCCATCCTTCACCAAGGTTCAGTGCTTCAGAATTCCTACTGCAAGCCTGATTCCTGCCGGAGCCTGATCCGTACCTGTCTTCTGTCCTGGACCCTGCATCCCGAATCCCGACCCTGAGACCTGTCCCCTGGTACCTGTTTCCAGTCCCCCTTTATCTGTTATCCCTGTTTGTTCCTTGCATTTGTGTATACTTAGTTAGCTAGTAAGTTAGGTGTGTTTAGGGTTTCCGTGTTCTTTTGCTTTTTCACTTATTGTTGATAGTTTATTGGTGTTGGTTGTTTAGTGTATCTTTATCCTTAATAAATACATTTCATCCATCTGTTTCCTGATTCCTTTATGGTGCAGCCGATCTGATCACCTGTGCTGGATGCCTGTATATGGTATCCCTGACATAGGTAATGGCTGAGACCTTTCCAGGATCCATATGAAGACCAGGGATGAGCCGAACACCCCCCTGTTCGGTTCGCACCAGAACCTGCGAACAAACAGAATGTTCGTGTGAACTTTAGAACCCTATTAAATACAATGGACTCAAACGCTCAAAATCTAAAGTGCTAATTATAAAGGCTAATATGCAATTTATTGTCCTAAAAAGTGTTTGGGGACCCGGGTCCTGCCCCAGGGGACATGTATCAATGCAAAAAAAGGTTTAAAAAATAGACGTTTTTACGGGGGCATTGATTTTAATAATGCTTAAAATGAAAAAATAAAAGTGAAATTTTCCTTTAAATTTCGTACCTAGGGGGTGTGTATAATATGCATGTAAAGTGGCGCATGTTTCCCGTGTTTAGAACTGTCTCTGCACAAAGTGTCATTTTTGAAGGAAAAAAAGTCCTTTAAAACTCACTCGCGGCTATTAATGAATTGTCGGCTTTTATCAATACATAGAAAAGTCATTGATAAAAAAAAGCGTGGGGGTTCCCCCAAATTCAATTACAGGCCTTTCAGGTCTAGAATAGATATTAAGGGGAACCCCGCCGCAAATTAAAAAAAAATGGCATGCGGTTCCCATTAAATATCCATACCAGGCCCTTCAGATCTGGCATGGATTTTAAGGGGAACTCCTCCCCAAATTTAAAAAAAATGGCGTGGAGTCCCCCCAAAAATCCATACCAGACCCTTATCCGAGCACGCAACCTGGCCGGCCGCAGGGGAAGAGGGGGGGGACGAGAGAGCGGCCCCCCCTCCCTCCTGAACCGTACCAGGCCACATGCCCTCAACATGGGGAGGATGTCCCCATGTTGATGGGGACAAGGGCCTCATCCCCACAACCCTTGCCCGGTGGTTGTGGGGGTCTGCGGGCAGGGGGCTTATCGGAATCTGGAAGACCCCTTTAACAAAGGGGACCCCCAGATCCCGGCCCCCTGACCCATGTGAATTGGTAAGGGGTACCCCTACCATTTCACGAAGAAAGTGTCAAAAAAATTAAATAAAAACACACAAACACCTTGGAAAAGTCCTTTATTAAAAAAAAACCAAAAAAACATTCCAGCAATGAAATCCAGTGTCCCGCGGCGATCCCGATGTCCAGCACTGTCCGTCATTGGTTGTGCCTGAGCGGACCTGATGGAGAACTTCCTCCGCAGTGTTTTAAATGTATAGACCCGCCCCTTCTAAAGTTCCCCATCAGGTCCGCTCAGCGGACCAGATGCGGAACGCGAGAAAGGGCGGGTCTATTCATGTATTACACAGCGAACGAAGTTCCCCATCAGGTCCGCCCCCTCGGTATGTCCGACCCCGCATATGTCATTAGCCTGAGCGGGGAACTTCCTTCACTGTGTAATTTAAATTTACACAGCGAAGCTCATCCCTAATGAAGACCCAAACTAGAGACAAAACATCCCAGAAACAGGACCTCAGAACATTCAAAAGAACATTTCTCCAGCTTGGCATACAGATTATTTTCTCTAAAGTGCAATCCGGTCTCTGTGGACAAGCAGGTTTTCCGAAAAGATGAGAGGGTCATCCAGATAGATGACAACAAATTGGTAAAGCAGATCCCTAAAGACTTTGTTGACAAAGTTTTGGAACCAAGTATTCGTAATGCCCATCTCTAGCGTTAAACACGGTTTTCCATTCGTCACCTTCCCGTATCCTGATCAGATTGTATGCACCCCTGAGATCCAGCTTAGTAAAAATAATAGCACCTTTCAATCTGTCGAATAGTTCCGATATTAAGAGTAAGGGGTATCAAATTTTGATTGTCACCACGTTTAAGCCTCGATAGTCAATGCAGGGTCTTAAAGTACCATCTTTTTTTGGCAATGAGAAAGAACCCTGCTCCTGCAGGCGATGAGGACTTCCATATGAACCCTTTCTTTAGATTTTAAGCGACATACTCAGACATGACCTGAGTCTCTGGGATGGATGGGGTAGGTACGACCCCTGGGCAGAGTAACTCCAGGAACAATGCTCCGGAATCCAGATATGCCAAGACCGAAAGAGAGGAAAGGGGAGGTAACCGCTTCAGGTGGATGTGCTTTGGTGATCAGCCTCCTCTCAAAGACCAAGAGTGCTTGCAATGCGTATAGCAAAGAACAAAAAAGATGTTTGGACAGCCGCACCAGAAGAAATTCCTTAAGTTGCTTTTATTAGTAAAATTGGTTTCGCACTCGTACTTAGTGCTTAGTCATAGACCGAAAGAGTGGAAGCGCCAACATGAAGGAACACCAAAAGGAGACGAGAAGGTGGTATTTCTAGGTCCAATACTCCAACTTCCAGATGCATTAGGCCCAAGCGTTTCCAGGACTAAGTGAGCTAGTATCACGAAAATGACCTTTGCCCCCACAATAGAAACACAGGCCCAGATTTCTGCACCTAGCACATTCCTCAGGAGATAGCCTGGTCCGGGCCCAGCTGCATAGGTTCCTCAGCTGGTAGGGGATTCTTCACAGGTCAGAGAGAGGGGAGCTCAGGCTGACTAAGAATCAAGGAGTGCTGGCATCTCTTTTTTCTAGGGTCCTTTCCTGAAAGTGAATATTGATCTGGTTACACAGGGTGATCACATCGTCCAGATCAGCAGGGATGGTTCTTCCCACTAATTCCCAACAGGCACACAGATTGCTCTCAAAGAATATCTTCTAGCCAAGGACTTTTCTCCAAATGGAAGGGCCAATGAACACTTTTAAAACAGACTGCTTTTTTAGAGATTCACGATTGAAAAAAAAATACCATACAGCGGGGAGTCTGTACTCCTATTAATTCAACTTAAGGGGTGACCCGGGAGAACACCAGTCGTCACCGGGTGACATCACCCGGTGGCATCGCCACTTGTGACGTCATCAACTGGTGCATGCTGGGTCGGTGAAGTCACAGGGGGTGGGGCCACCCGGTGATGTAACCGGGTGGCCCCACACCTTATATATTTGAATGGGAATGTTCCTCCAAGGGGTTTTTAAGCAGCTAAATGATCAATTCAAAACGTATAAAAAAAATAAATAAAATGTTAAATTGACACGTATTCAACAGTAAAATATGAGCTCTGGTCATGGGGCATAAAACATTTACAAAGAATACAGCATTGCAAACATGTAGATACATGGCATTCTATTTAAGTAATTGCTATGTTACAGCCCTCAATGTGTTTTGACCTATTCAGTCACAGTCTTCCTCTGGGGGATAGTTTGTTTTTTATAAGATATATATATATATATATACCGGTGTGTGTATATATATATATATATATATATATATATATATATATATATATATATATAGCAGTTCAAAAAACACTTTTCATCATGCACCAAATTATATGTACATCATGGTGTCATATTTACTGCTGGAAGCTGAAATGGATCGCCTCATAACCAGAAAATTAAAAACAGTTAGATGAACTCCATGGCTTACTTCACTCTCCAAAAGAAGAAAACACCGCCAAAGAGGTTTACAAGGAACCACGTTTAATACCACCCCAAAGAGGAGGCAGAAAGGACCTACAGGCAAGTCCAAAAGATAATTTGTCAATTTTTAACAAAAATATTTTACAAAAGGAGGAAAGAGGGTACAACCGCTCTTGTTTGTGCAAAGCATATAATAGAACAGCTACTAAATAGTGACATAAACTCCTCTTTAACCACTTGCCGACCAGCCACCATCATTATACTGCGGCAGGTTGGCACGATCCCACGAACCGTCATAGCTGTACATTGGTTCCTTTAAGCGGGATAGCAGGCGTGCCGATGCTCGTGGCCGGCGGTCGCGATGACCGCCGGCCAATCGCGATCTCGGGCACGAAAGGCAGAACAGGGACGTGTGTGTGTGTGTGTGTGTGTAAACACACACATACCAGTTCTGTGAGGAAAGAGAGATTGTGAGTTCCTACAAGCTGGGAACCACGATCTCCCATCTCCTATAGTCAGTCCCATCCCCCACAGTTAGAACACACACATAGGGAACACAGATGACCCCTTGATATCCCCTAGTGTTAACCCCTTCCAGTGACCGCAGAGATGATCAAATACCACCAAAAGAAAGCCATATTTGTGGGCAAAAAAGGACATCAATTTTGTTTGGATACAGCATTGCACGACCGCACAATTGTCAGTTAAATCGGCGCAGTGCCGTGTCGCAAAAAATGGCCCGGTCATTGAGCAGCCAATTCTTCCGGGGCTGAAGTGGTTAAACATAAACCCCAAAAATAACTCAAATCCTGATCCAACCAGATTAATCATGCGTTTTTCCAAGCAGCACAAGCAGATTAAAGAAATAATTCAGACATTGGACGATACTTACAGATGATTCTAAAGTGCAACAATTTGTGCCCAGTACTCCAGCCATCACTTACAAAAGAGGCACATCTGTAAAAGACAGATTGATTCAGAACGAATATAGGGGGGCATCTAGGAGCAAACATTGCCCAGCACAGGGTTCATTCCCGTGTGGACATTGTTCCTATTGTCCCCTTATAAGAAAAGAAAAAACGTTTTCACTTCCCAACGGAGAAACTGCCAAACTCGTGGCATAGTATATCTAATGCTGTGCGAGTACGGCGCATTCTATATAGGTGAGACCAAACAAGAATTCGAATCACAAAACATGTGTACAGTATGCAGATTGGTAATCAATATTTAACAGTGGCGTCTCCAGCTTTCATATTTAGGGGGGGCACATGGGGGGACAGGGACAAAAGTAGGGGGGCCAACTATAAAATGCAAATAGATATATATATCCTGGGGCCCTTTACTACGATCCCACAACGGGCCCTTTCACATGTTCTGCAGTGAGCTCCCTTCCTACTATACTGGGGCCCCACCAGGGTGGCAGAAAACAAGAGATATATGTCACCAGCACACCAAGAAAATATAAGGGTCCAAAGCAGTGGGAGAACTATCAGGGTTGCAAAGGTTGTCTTGCCACCGGGCCCTGGTGTTCTGCCACTGTGGGGTTCCCCAGCTGTCCTGTCCCTGTTATTGACAGCGCTGGTCTGGCATCTGTCTCCTTGGCACCGGCAGCAGTCTATTAGGACTTTGTGCTGGTGACATTATGCGTGCATGTAGGGGAAGGCTGGCACTATTGGTTATAGAGAGCCGAGCCCCCAGCTGGTCACCTAGCAGCATTAATGCTGTATAACCTTCTCTGTTGACATGCTGATCGGGATGTGATCCTAGTGATGCTCCCAGTCAGCTCTAATAAACACAGTATTTATTAGCATCAAGAGTACAACCACATATATATAATCAACCGTATGCTCAGCAGCCATGTGGGCTCTATGCCTGTAAAGTGTGGGCTTTGACCAATAAAATCACTGATATTTAACACTAGGATTTGACTAGGAGCCTCACCTGGATTGAATCACGATCAGCATGTCAGAGAAGGCTCCACTGCTGCTAAGCAACCTGCATGGAGCTCAACTGTCTACAACCAATAGAGATGGGCTCGGGTGTGTTTGAAATCCCACATGTCCGATCCCGCCAGGAAGCCGACACTCCACAGTGCTAATCACAGCCAGTGAGACATTTCCTGATCTGTGGAGCTGCGGACCGGGAAATGTCTCACTGCCTGTGATTAGCGCTGTGCAGTGTGGGCTTCCTGGCAGGTTCTGGCATGTGGAATTTTGAACATACCCAGCCCATCTCTAACAACAAATTGTGCTGGCCCTCCTGTACATCAGCCCCATAAAGTAACCAGCACTGGGTTCCAATGTGCTGCCGCCGCTACCATGGAGACAGAGACCAGTGCTGTGAATAGCCGGGACATGACAGCAACTCTGGTTGTTCCAGCACTGGTCCACACTGGGAACATTCCCCCATCCACCTATAATGTGTAGATGGGGGAATTGGATCATTTCCTTATTTTTTTCATTCCTTTTTGAAAAAAAGTGATCAATGTATGGGCTGCCTAAGAGCCAAGACCAGCCATAGACGGTTTAAATCTCAGCTGGTTCAGCAGGAACTGGCTGAGATTCGAACCATTAATGAGCAGATTCTCTTATGATTATCACTAGTGATTGCTATAGCCACTAGTGATAATCACTGTTTGTCGGGAGAATACAATTGCTGGGCAGGAGGGATATTCACCTGTCAGCACTGTCTGTGTTGATGGGGGAATCATGCAAGTTTCTTTCCTGCAATCTGTGGATGCAGGAAAGAAATGTGCACCGTATATTACCTGCCTAACTGAAAGTGAAAGTAAATTGTGAATGTCTTGAAAGAACAGGAGAGGGGGAGGGAGACAGATAGGGAATAGAAGGGATGGAGATAATGCAGTTCAGTGATTACAGTGTACTGCAGTCTGCAGTGCACACACTTACCCACGGTACAGGCTAGAATCTCAGGCATCATTCACACACAGCCAGGAATGCTGCTGATTTTCATATTTCCCGCCCACACATCCCCTCTCTTCAGATACAGCACGCCGGGATAGTGTGGGCGGGACTGGAAGGAGGAGGAGGAGCTGTATTCCTCCCTGCTCGTATGTGAGGAGAGTGAGGGGGGGTGGCTGGACTTGCTGGGCTGTGAAAGAGTGTCATAGACTGACACTCGGCTCAGCTTGCAGTCACCACTCTCTGAATTTACAGGCTGGTTCTTCTGTCCTAAGGACGGGAGAAATCAGTCTGTTTTTTCAGTAACTGAGATGAAGACTTGGGCCCCCCTCCCCCCCTCCCACAGTGCTCGTGGAGTCCTTCCTGCAACTCGCTCTTCTCCGTGCCAATGAGGATGCAGGGAAAGGAGCAGATCGGGCGGCTGTGGTTGTGTGAGCGCTCGCATTATGCAGTGTCAGCGAGCAGAGGGAGGGGGAGGAATCCCCCGCAGGAGCTGACTGGGGACGCTCTCCCTCTCAGGAGAGACTATGTTACCCCAGCAGCAGCCCGAGCGAAAAAATAAATAAAAATAATTTTTTTTTTTTTTGGGGGAGCACATGGTGGGGCACAGCATAATGTTGGGGGGGCCAGGGTCCCCTCTGGTCCCCCCCTAGGGACGCCATTGATATTTAACATTGGGATGGCATGTAGTATTCAAACATGATTATAAGATGCCCAAGATTTCATTCACCACACTCGACCGGGTGCATATTCCCGATCGAGGTGGAGACTGGAATAAAATCCTGCTCCAACGGGAGCAGAGGTGGATCTTCAGGTTACAGGCTACATCGTATCCTGGCCTGAATGAGTCCATCCCTTTTGCTCCTTTTCTTAGAGGTTTTGCATCAGAGAAAACCCAATAAGTTTTCTCTTGAACAGCCTATAAATTGTTAACTGAAGAATTTTATCTTGCAACACTATCCACCGAGAGAGGGATTCATTGAACAAACGCCCGGCTCTAATGCACAATATAGAAATAATTTAATTGCAAATATATAATGTTTATAGACATGTGAATATTGTTAATTATGGTTTTTGTTTGTTTCGATTTCGGTGGTATTGCGGTAACATCTCTTATCTCTCCTGGATTGCATCTGTCCCATCAGGTTTCCCGGCAAGAAAGGGGGATGTGGATTCTTCCATACTCCCCTTCAGATGCTCGAGACGGTGGTCATATCTCTTGTGGCCGTGAGGGGGAGCTTTAACTTGTTGGCGGCGCCCTGTGATCATCGCCGGATGTCTAATGCAGACCGCGCATGCGTGAACTTGTGTGCACGGGACGTAAGGACGTCATGCATATTGCGGCAGAGACTATAGCGGAGGTCAGAGCCAAGGCTTTCCAGGACGCCGGGGGAGCCACCCAGTGATTGTTCATTAGCGGCCATGTTTGCCATCACCTGGAGGGGAAGGAGACGGCACCACCTCTGATCTTGGGCTTCTACCCAATTATAGGAGGCACTATACCAGGCTGCACGAGGATCAATTCATGATCCCATGCACAACCTGAATAATAATAATCACCACAAACATATGGTTAAATGTATGTAGAATACCGTTACTTTGCCTGGCCGACAAGGCTTTTTGTTTTAACTGCTAGAGTTGTCTCAGGCAATCACTAGTGGAAGAATACGAAATCTGGATTTATTTAATCTAATGTGTTGGTCATTTGACTCTTTTTCTAGCAGAGTCCCTACTCTTTTATGCATATTAGCAGCCAAGTTGCTACTAATTACATCAGTGTTTAAAGGTAAATTTTGTTGTTTTTTTCAATGATTTTCTTTTTTCTTTTTGGAAATGTTTTCTTGGATTGGTTGCATGGATCATATTCACCTTTTTAACACTTTGTTATTTTTCACAATTTGTTTATCTCACAGTCACAGTGGGACAACCTCCTTAACTAATTAATAGGGCTGTTAATGATTAAAAATTTTGTGTTCGATTAATAGTTTTTTTTTTTTTATCGATTAATCAACTAATTTTGATTAATTATAACGCACATACAGATCCAACTACTTTTAGCTGATCTCCTTGCAGGCTGATTCCCAGTGCAGCTACCAACCACTGGAAAAATGGATAGCAGGATACAAAAAACACACAAAGGCAGCACTCGATGGGAATAGCATTAAAACTTTTATAGTCTTCAAGTAGCTAACAAAATAAATATTGCACTGGAGATAAAATCTAAAAAAGCGAGGAATACCTAACGGTAGCAAAAGCAGTCATAAAAACATACTGTATAGCTAAGTATGATACGGTATAAAAATGTGTACAATGATACCACTGCTGAATACAGATGAGGAGGGGTTAACATCAGTCTGTCGGCATGTAGATGTCCCGTAAAGGGAATCATCACAACTCCCAGTGGATGGCTGTAGAATCCCAGGTTGATAGAGGGAAGTGTAACAGCCCTTGCGTGTGGCAGATAGTAAGGTCCCGCCAGCATGCAGATATGAAGGCACAGCAAAGGAGCCCTTCAGATGGACAAGGCAAGCCCCGCCGGTGTCTGTGGCGTCACCGGATCTCCGACGGAACTCCCTGAAGACCCGGAAGCCGGCGGAGAGGTGAGTACCGATCAAAAGAATTTTGATCGATCAAAAACATTAATCGATTAATCGAGGAATTAATAGTTAATTTCCACAGCCCTACTAATTAATTGAGATTGATTTAGTATTCTCATATATTTATTCACTTTTTCTTCACCCAATGTAATTATTCATCATATAGCTAGGGCTTATTCCCTTCCAAACTATCCATTATTATTAATCATCACCTTGTTTATAAGGATTCATAGACATGTGATAACATTAAGAAAATTCATTTATTTTATAACACACATATATACGGTATATATATATTGTGACAGCAGGAAGGTAAAGTCACCTGGTTGCATCCAGGGGGGTAGATATATTTCGCCCAGATTCAGGCTTTACGCCGACTTATACAACTAGGTGGAGAGTTGTATAAGCCCAGCTGAGGCTAGTGGGCTCATAGATGACTCATACCTCTAGGGAGAGTGTGGGGCGTCGTGCAGACAGGGAGTTGATGAGACCAGCTGAAGCTTGTCAGCTCATTTAGGCCTCTATAAGAACTCCCAGATTCATTAGGTGTTTGCTCATGCCTGGAACCAGACCTGTGTGGACTGTCTAGGGAGAGTGAACCCCTGTGCGGTGAGACAAAGCCTGTGTGGCTATTTGCTTGGACATTTAAAACCAGGGACTTAGGGACTAGGACAGCACTAGGCTGATCCCAGTTGTTAGTTAGGAAACCTGTATGTTTAGTCAGAGGTCAAGTTGACCAGGATTTATTTTGTTTATGTTTCTTTTGCTTTGCTGTGTTTTGTCACTGTAAATAGAAAATAAACCACAACCTCCGTTTGCTGGGCCTGTTTTGTGTGGGGAGCCCATCCCGGGGGTCACACACACCCGCTGCCGAGCTAACCCCCTCACAGTTGGTGGAGAACCAGTGGCAGTTTTTTTTTAAGCCAGCATGGAGGAGATACTGAAGCAGCTGGCTCTAGCAAATGCCAATCAACAGCAGACAAATGCAGGTTTACAAAAGAACTTCGCAGCCCAGCAGCAAGCTCATCAACAGAGCCTTGCAGCCCAGCAGCAGACAAACGCAACTTTGCAACAGAGTCTGGAGGCTCAGCAACAAGCCCAGCAGCAATCTGAGGCCCGCTTCATAGACCTGTTGCAGAAGCAAGAGCAGAGACTACAACAACAGATGGAAGCAGTAATGCAGCAACGTCCGCAGACCAGTGAGGAAAGCCGTCCCACTAATACCGCGTCCTTTGGGGTGAGTCGTTTATTGACAAAAATGACTGGAGAGGATGATCCAGAGGTATTTTTGACCACATTTGAAAGGACCGCTGAAAGAGAAAAGTGGCCTGAGGAGCAGTGGGCTGGACTGGTGGCTCCTCTGTTAACTGGTGAATCGCAGAAAGCTTACTATGACCTAGAGCCTAACCAAGCAAAAGACTATGTGATGCTAAAAGCTGAAATATTGGCAAGGCTGGGTGTCACCCAGGCTGTCCGGGCTCAGCGTGTGCATAACTGGACTTTCCAGCTTGGAAAACCCCCCAGGTCTCAAATGTATGATCTCATTCACCTGAGCAGAAAGTGGCTACAGCCAGAGACTTTGTCCGCACCAAAGATTGTGGAACGTGTTGTAATGGATCGATTTTTGAGAGCTCTTCCTACTGCCATCCAAAAGTGGGTAAGCCATGGAGACCCAGAGACGGCCGATGGTCTTGTGGATCGTGTGGAGAAATACTTGGCTACAGAGAACCTGACGGCCTCTTCCAGAGACTCTCTGACTTTCCACCCTAAGACCAGACCATCCCCAGGGGCGGATAAGAGGATTCCAAGGGGTGAGGGTGGAGAGAGTGAGAGGGTGGGAGCTCTACCCCAAGTTTGGCGAGAACAGCCTGGGAAATCAGCGGCTCAAGAGGCGGCAAGAAGGATCGTTTGCTACCGCTGCCGGCAAGCGGGACATATTGCAGCCAATTGCCCGGTTGTGGAGGAACCCATGCAGTGTGACTTTCTGACGGGCAGACGTCAGTCGCTGTGTGCGACAGTCGCATGCACTGCCATTCGAGGAACTGAGAAACATTTATGCAAAATGTGTGTTAATGGTAGAAATGTTGTGGTATTGCTGGATTCAGGTAGCCTTGTGACCCTGATAAAGGCTGAGTTAGTTAAAACAGAGGTCTCTGGGAATAGCAAGGTAGCTGTTATTTGTGTGCATGGGGACACCCGAGAGTATCCAGTGACTACAGTGTGTTTCGAGACCCCCAAAGGTACCCTCTCTCATCCAGTGGGCTTAGTATCTCAGTTACCGCATGACGCCATTGTGGGAAGGGATTTTCCGAAGTTCTGGGAACTGTGGGATGATCCTGAGCCCCCCACTGGTGCCCCTATGTACCAGGAATGTGATAGCCAGAACTCCCCTGAGAGTGGTGAGGACTCTCCGGAATTTCCCTTATCAGTATTGGCAGGGGAGACTCAAGAAACTGGAGAGGAGCCCACCTCCTCAGACGAAAACCTACCGTCTGTGGAGTTTTCTGATCTTGAGGTTCACAGGGAAAACTTTGCCACAGAACAGTTGAGAGACCCCGCCCTAATAAAGGCACGGGAAAACGTAGTGAAAATAGATGGCGAGTTAGTGAACCCAGATAATACCTGCACTTACCCATACTTCAGCGTAGAGAAGGACCTACTGTATCGGGTGGCAAAAAGAGCAGAAGAAACCGTTGAGCAGCTTGTGGTGCCCAAACCTTACAGGAAGTTGGTGTTGGAGTTGGCCCATGGGCACATTCTTGGAGGTCATCTGGGGACAGAGAAAACCCGAGAGAGGGTATTACAGAGATTCTATTGGCCGGGGGTGATGAAGGACATAGAAAATTATTGTTCCTCCTGCCCTGTGTGTCAGAGGTTGGCCCCGATGCCACATTTCCGTAGCCCGCTGGTCCCTCTACCCATCATTGAGGTCCCGTTTGAGAGGATCGCCATGGATTTGGTAGGTCCTATAATCAAGTCCGCTAGGGGGCACCAGTACATATTAGTTATAATGGACTATGCCACCCGTTATCCAGAAGCGATCCCTCTCCGAAATACCTCGGCCAAAACCATAGCCAAAGAGCTATCTCTTGTGTTTAGCCGGGTGGGTATTTGTAAAGAACTGCTTACGGACCAAGGTACACCCTTTATGTCCCGGGTAATGAAGGAGCTGTGTAAATTGTTCAAAGTGACGCAATTACGTACATCTGTGTATCACCCCCAAACCGATGGGCTGGTTGAAAGATTCAACAAAACCCTAAAACAAATGTTGAAGAAAGTGGTGGATAGAGATGGAAAGGATTGGGACTGTCTACTTCCTTATCTGATGTTTGCTATTAGGGAGGTGCCCCAATCCTCTACGGGATTCTCCCCCTTTGAGTTACTGTATGGGAGACACCCAAGAGGGCTGTTGGATATTGCCAAGGAAACTTGGGAAAGTGAGAGTTCTCCCCACAGGAGTGTGATTGAGCATGTCGCCCTGATGCAAGACCGAATTGCACAGGTAATGCCCATCGTGAAGGAACATTTGGCCCAAGCGCAGTTAGCACAGCAGAGAGTGTACAACCGTGGAGCCAAGACCCGTACCTTTTCCCCGGGGGATAGGATACTGGTACTTGTCCCTACGGTTGAAAGTAAATTCCTTGCCAAATGGCAAGGCCCCTATGAGATAATGGAAAAAGTGAGCGAAGTGAATTACAGGGTCAGACAACCAGGAAGGCGAAAGCCCGAACAGATCTATCACGTTAATCTGTTGAAAGCCTGGAGGGATAGAGAGTCCCTAGTCGCAGACACTTGGTCACCAGCTCAAACTGGTTGCGTGATTCCTGAGGTTGGAATAGCAGCCACCTTGTCACAACCCCAACAACAGGAGGTTAAGGAGTTTGTGCTTCGCAACAAGGAGGTATTCTCTGAGCTGCCGGGACAAACATCTGGGGTAGAGCATGACATCATTACCCCACCCGGTGAAAGGGTGAAGTTAAAACCCTATCGGATCCCAGAGGCCCGACGGGAGGCAATACGGGAGGAAGTACAGAAAATGCTGAACTTAGGGGTGATAGAGGAGTCCCAAAGTGATTGGTCTAGTCCCATTGTGTTGGTGCCTAAACCGGATGGGAGCTGGCGATTTTGTAACGATTTTCGTCAGTTGAACAAAGTTACAAAATTTGACACCTACCCCATGCCACGTATTGATGAGTTGATCGACCGGCTGGGAACAGCCCGATACATGACGACTCTTGACCTCACAAAAGGGTATTGGCAAATCCCCCTGGCCAAGTCGGCCAAAGAGAAAACCGCATTTGTAACCCCAGACGGGGCGTTCCAATATAAAAGAATGCCGTTCGGGTTACAGAATGCGCCGGCCACATTCCAGCGGAAAATGGACCAGATGCTGAGGCCCCATCGGAAGTATGCTGCGGCTTACCTGGATGACGTAATTGTCCATAGCACAGATTGGGCCTCACATCTGCCAAAAGTGCAAGCAGTCCTGGACTCTGTTCGGGAAGCGGGGTTTACGGCTAACCCCAAGAAGTGTACCATTGGGCAGGAGGAGGCCAAATATCTTGGGTACACCATTGGGAGGGGAGTAATAAAACCCCAACTCAACAAAATCGAGGCCATCCAGAGTTGGCCACGTCCCAACAGCAAGAAGCAGGTACGAGCCTTTCTGGGAATCGCTGGGTATTATCGGCGATTCATTCCCCACTTTGCTTCTAAGGCTGTGCCCCTAACCAACCTGACGAAGGGGAAAGGGTCGGTCATGATTAAATGGACCCCCGAGGCTGAGGCAGCATTCCAATTCTTGAAACAAGCCTTATGTAGCCAGCCAGTGTTGTACTCACCCGACTTCTCTAAAGACTTTGTCGTACAAAGTGATGCGTCAGATGTGGGGTTAGGAGCAGTATTGTCCCAGGTCTGGAACGGGGAAGAGCACCCAGTCATTTACCTCAGCAGGAAGTTGAAGTCCCATGAGGTAAATTACGCCACCGTTGAAAAGGAGTGTTTAGCGGTGAAGTGGGCTCTAGATTCCCTTCGGTACTACCTGCTAGGTAGGCACTTTGACATGGTTACGGATCACGCTCCGTTAAAGTGGATGGCTCAAAACAAGGAAACAAATAGAAGAGTGAATAGGTGGTTCCTGGCCCTCCAGGAATTCAACTTCACAGTAAAGCATCGCCCTGGCGTTCAAATGGGGAATGTGGATGCTTTGTCTCGAGTACATGAATGCCTGATTGCTGGTGTTCCAACCCCGAGGTTAAAACAAGAGGGGGGGGTATGTGACAGCAGGAAGGTAAAGTCACCTGGTTGCATCCAGGGGGGTAGATATATTTCGCCCAGATTCAGGCTTTACGCCGACTTATACAACTAGGTGGAGAGTTGTATAAGCCCAGCTGAGGCTAGTGGGCTCATGGATGACTCATACCTCTAGGGAGAGTGTGGGGCGTCGTGCAGACAGGGAGTTGATGAGACCAGCTGAAGCTTGTCAGCTCATTTAGGCCTCTATAAGAACTCCCAGATTCATTAGGTGTTTGCTCATGCCTGGAACCAGACCTGTGTGGACTGTCTAGGGAGAGTGAACCCCTGTGCGGTGAGACAAAGCCTGTGTGGCTATTTGCTTGGACATTTAAAACCAGGGACTTAGGGACTAGGACAGCACTAGGCTGATCCCAGTTGTTAGTTAGGAAACCTGTATGTTTAGTCAGAGGTCAAGTTGACCAGGATTTATTTTGTTTATGTTTCTTTTGCTTTGCTGTGTTTTGTCACTGTAAATAGAAAATAAACCACAACCTCCGTTTGCTGGGCCTGTTTTGTGTGGGGAGCCCATCCCGGGGGTCACACACACCCGCTGCCGAGCTAACCCCCTCACAATATATATATATATATATATATATATATATACTACATACCATTCCATTAGTGAAAAAATAGTCTACCTTATCGACCCCCCCTTTTTATCACTATATTGAATATTTTCTTACTACATTGATTTTGGGAATCAATTTTAGGTGCTGTCCTTTCCTCCTCCTCATTGAGGTGGTATTAAACATGGTTCCTTGTAAGCCTCTTGGGCGGTGTTTTTTCCTTTGGAGAGTGGAGATAGCCATGGAGTCCACTGGATCATTTAACTGTTTTAAATTTTCTGGTTATGAGGCAATCCATTTTAGCTTCCAGTGGTAAATATGACACCATGATGTACATGTAATTTGGTGCATGATAAAAAGTGTTTTTTGAACTGCTATATACAGTATAAATTTTAGAACAAACTATCCCCCAGAAGAAGACCGTGAATGAATAGGTCAAAACGTCTGTAACATAGCAATTACTTAACTAGAATGCTGTGTATCTACATGTTTGCAATGCTGTATTCTTTGTAAATGTTTTATGCCCTATGACCAGAGCTCATATTTTACTGTTGAATACGTGTCAATTTTTCAAATAAAGATTATTTTTATACATTTTGAATTGATCATTTAATTGCTTAAAAACTCCTTGGGGGAACATTCCCATTCAAATCCAAGTCGAGGTTCACCAAAAATATATAAATGCTAAAATGTATCTTTAGGAGTATTTTGTGGGTACAAGGACTGCTGCATATGTGTATGCTTAGACTATATTTAACCATAATACTTTAGGCCATGTCAAATATCCAGTACAATTTAGTTATACCCACTTTTCACAGTAGCATGTTCCTTCTGGGTTCTCAACCTTTAGGCCCTTTGCAAATGGGAGTCTAGCTCTTGTGTGACACATGTGCAGTGTCCAGTCCCACTGTGTGCAGCTTATCAAAGTCTATGGCAGGATCAAATACTTTGCAGCTGGATGGGCTGATTGCTGAACCAAGTGGTACTTACGTTTAGGGCCCTATGTGTTTAGGAACGAAATGCAGGTTTTCTGTGATCCTTGCATTTGTCCCCACCCTGTGTGCAAAGGGCCTTAAAGGTTAGAGGTATGTGCACAGCTTGGTTAGACCACAATGTAAGAGGGAAAGACAAGGTACAGTAGGAGTTATCCTGAATTAAACATTAGAGTGTATCTAGAGTGTGACAATAGCCACAAATATTGTACAGTGGTTGGACAGTATGTAAACAGTTAAGTCAGGCTGCAATTTAAGAAGAGCGATGAGACAGGTTTTCTCCTGAAATAAAAACTATATAATTAATAATATACAGTTTAACAAGTATATCATTTCCTTATTTTTTTCACATGTACAAATGTAGTAAACAGACAAAAGCAGAAATGAGAGTATGAATATGCCTAGTGTATACACAATAGAGTTGAGGGGGAGGAAATCGTCCTCCGATCTTTGGCATCACACATTCCAACAGTAGTAACAATGTCTGAAAATAGACTATATAGTGTGCAGTACCCTAAAACTGATGCCTTACTTAACTTCACAAAGGTAGCATCCAGAGAAAAAAGAGAAGAAGAAAAGACAGAAGGGGGGTATAAGAAGGGGAAACCAGATAGGAGAAGATACTAAGGTACCTTGATGACTCTGTTGCCGGCTCATAACGGGTCCTCCCGAGAATGCCATCGCTCCCAGACACCATTGTGATCGTCCAGTCTGTCCCATATTCTGGCCGTCATTTTCTCCATTAATTCCACGTCCTTGACCCTAGCGTAAAGGGCCTCCTGGGATGGGGCGCAGTTTTGTTCCAGTGAAGGGCTATTAAGCACCTTGCTGCTGTAAGAACGTGCCTGAGAAGTTTTTTGTAGGGTTTAGCTATTTTCGGTTGAGAGAGACCTAATAGAGTTTCGGGGTCAGAGGTATGGGTGCCTCGAAGAGGCGAGTCAGTAATTGTTGTGTTGAGGTCCAGAACGGGAATATTAAGGGGCATGTCCAATTGATGTGGAAAAGAGTGCCCCTGGCTTGCTGGGAGGTGGAGGGGTAAACTCTATGGAGTACGTCCATAGTAGGTACCAAAAGAAGAGAATCTTATAAGCATTTTCTTTATAGAGGGTACACAAGGAGCTCTTGGCAGCCTGACTCCAGACCGACCCTCCAGGCCTCCTCCGGGATCTCCTCCCCCAGTTCCCTCTCCCAACAAAGCATGTATGCATGCTTGCCCCGGTCTTGTATGGAGTACTTGTTTAGAATCTGGTACATATCTGAAATCGGTCCTTTACGTGAACAGCCTTCGATTATGATGCGTTCGAATGAGGAGGGTGCAGAAAATTGCAGGCGCGGGGCTACAGTTTGGGCGTAGTGGCGGATCTGTAGATAGCTGTAGAACACCTGTTGGGGAAGGTCATGTTTGGTTTGGAGCTCAGAGAATGGTAGCAGTTTACAGGATCTGGGGTCCACTAAGTGCCCGAAGTGGAAAAGGTTCCACGAGGCCCAGGGCCACAACATGATGGGTAAGACTTATTGGCACTTTGGGATTGCAAAGGAAGGAGGTCATCAGTGAACATTCAGATTTAAGCTTGCATTCATGGGATAGCTTCTGCCATAACCGTCGGAGCTGAGACATAGACCCTAACAGTCAACCAGGTTCTACCTCCACATTTGCGTTCCAGAGGAGACTATTCAGGTGCATGGGTGCCAACCAAATTTTCTCTATTTCTGTCCATTTATTGTACGACCTTTTTGGGGACCCCAGGAAACTATCGCTCGTAATTAGCAAGTATATAATTTCAAAGACAATGGCCACATATGTTGCACAGTTTGTAAGCAGCTTTCCAGGCTGACTTTTGGAACATGGGCCAGAGAGAGAGAGAGGTGATAACGGTGGAAAGCCAGGAGAGCTGGCAGGACCTAGTAATGGTGGCAGGTACCACCAGATGACACAAAAACATTTAGCTGGTAGCATCAGCAGCAGGGTATCAGGGCTGGGCTCAGCCCCCCTTTTCAGAGCTCAGGCTGCTCAGCTGTCAGTTAATTGCCAGCATTGATCATTCCTGAGTGACTCTCCTGGTGATCATATGCTGCTCGTTAACAAGCCCTGCTGGCTATTTAAGCTGCGTGGATTGGATCTCCAGTGCCTTCACCTTGGTCAACATATCTAGAGACTCTTTGCTGTGTTCCTGTTGAAGACTTGCCTGGCTGAAGTCCCTTCTGGTTCCTGATCCTGTCTGCTGCTCTGACTATGCTGATCTCTGGCTCCCTGATTTCATGGCTTGTTCTGAATACCTGATTTGGTTACAGAACCCTGGCTATGTTTTGACTATGTTTACTATTTGTACCATTTTTACCACTATATTAAATGACGTGATTTATTTATTATAATTTTTCTTTATTCATTTTTCTTTCAAATGTTAACAATTCAATAATCGTCATTATCTACATCATAGAATTAATAAGTACGCAGAAAATAAGAACACATCGGGTAATGAACTAGGAGAAAGAAAAATAAGGGAGAAAAATAACAGGGCAAAGGAACCTTTATCCCATTTGTTTTACCTAGTTCCAATATTGTAAACATAGCATTACTCATTAATCCCTCCCCTCCTGTTACCGTTCAAGTAATCTCATTATAATTAGATTCATAGATCTATTCTCTCACCCCATTCTTTAATTTCATGTGGCTTAACTTATTACATTTAAAAGACATAATACAGCTAAATTATCTGATGTGCAAGTTTCCTATCAAGTACTCTATTTAAGTTATTCTCCAGCCCTACTATGCATTTTACACTCTAGAGAGGGGAACCCATTTTTTCCAGCCAAGGCCTCCACATCTTCTCAAATTCCTTGAGGTTACCTCTTTTTGTATAAACTGCTCTTTCTTTACAGATGGTTTTCGTTTATTACCCTAATCCAATCCCTTACTGCCTGGGGTGTCGACGCCTGCCATCTCATTGCTATTATTTTTCTGGCTTGGAACAAGCATCTTAATATTGCAACTGTGGTACTCTTCTGCTCCTCCCGTTCCTTCCTATATCCTAGTATATATAGTGCGGCCTCCATCTCAAGTGTTATTCCAAATATATCGCCCACGGTATTAAGCACTCCCTCCCAGTATCGAAACAAGTTTGGACATCTCCACACCATATGTATGAGATCTCCGGACCCCTGGCATCTGGGGCATTTGTCATCAGCTCTTCTACCATACTTAAACAATCGCTTGGGAGTGTGATAAGCTCTATATATCAACATCAGGTGGGATACCTTCTGCGGGGGCGAGACCGATACCATCGGTCCCATCTCTAGAATTCACCTCCACTGCTCCTGAGTTATTTCCCCTATATCCTCTTCCCATCTCTCTCTTTCCTTTACGGATTTTCGAACCGGTATTGACTTTTTTGCTTATCTGTCCGTATATTTCAGATATAAGACCCTTAGTTGAGCCTGTCTGAAGTATATTTTGAACGAGAGGGGTTTTGTTCCACTCTAGGGCCTGTATCCTAAATTGGGCTTCAAGGGCATGCCCCACCTGTAAATAAGTATAAAATTAGTGTTGCGGTATGTTAAATTCCCGTCCCACGTCCATGTATTTTTTAAGGATGTTGCCATCATACAGTTGTCTCAGCTTTTTAATGCCATGTGTTTTCCATTCTCTAACCTTTCCTATGGGGAGGAGTTCCTGCAGATTCCTATTATTCCAAAGGGGGGTATATTCTATTAACCCAGTGTATCCCAACTGTTTTTTAACTGTTTTTTTCATATTTTTGTTATCATTTTTATTGTTGGATTCCTATAACAGGAGTCCGCCTCTAACGCATCAATGATTGTATTGTGTAATGCTCCAGTTAGCATTATTCCCCCATTAGGGGTGCTGCCTACCACCGGCGTGTTGACTTCATCCCCTCACTGCTCGATCTCCGTTAGGGATGAGCTTCGTGTTCGAGTCGAACATACGTTCGACTCGAACATCGGCTGTTCGATCGTTCGACGAAGATCGAACGATTTGGGCCGTTCGCGCCAAATTCGAGTGACGCGAACGGCCCACAATGCACTACGCCATCGCAGTGTCATCCAGGCGCTGTGATTGGCCAAGCATGCACTGTGACCCCGCATGCTTGGCCAATCACAGCGCCGGCAGCGAGGAGAGCAATGATTGGCCACAGGCAGGATGCCTGTGGCCAATTATTGCTGAGGGTGTTTAGTACACGCCCCACACTATAAAAGGCCGCCAGCACGGCGGCCTAGTGTAGTGTGTTCCGGAGCAGGGATAGAGCAGCATAGGCAGGGACAGTGACTTTTATTTCTTTCTTGCTTAACCTGGATTCCTTTAGTTTAGGGAAAGAGAAGGATAGGTAGGGAGAGTGTCAGTGTGTTTTGTGCTTGTGCTATATTGTGCTTAAAAAAAACATTTTTTCTAGGGACAGAAAACTGTAGGTAGGGAGAGTGTGTCAGTTTCTTTCACTGTCAAAGTCCTTGTTTCCAGGGACCTGGAAGGACAGTGAGTGAATTCTCCTTGTGCTAAATTGTGCTTAAAAAAAACATTTTTTCTAGGGACAGAAAACTGTAGGTAGGGAGAGTGTGTCAGTTTCTTTCACTGTCAAAGTCCTTGTTTCCAGGGACCTGGAAGGACAGTGAGTGAATTCTCCTTGTGCTAAATTGTGCTTAAAAAAAACATTTTTTCTAGGGACAGAAAACTGTAGGTAGGGAGAGTGTGTCAGTTTCTTTCACTGTCAAAGTCCTTGTTTCCAGGGACCTGGAAGGACAGTGAGTGAATTCTCCTTGTGCTAAATTGTGCTTAAAAAAAACATTTTTTCTAGGGACAGAAAACTGTAGGTAGGGAGAGTGTGTCAGTTTCTTTCACTGTCAAAGTCCTTGTTTCCAGGGACCTGGAAGGACAGTGAGTGAATTCTCCTTGTGCTAAATTGTGCTTAAAAAAAACATTTTTTCTAGGGACAGAAAACTGTAGGTAGGGAGAGTGTGTCAGTTTCTTTCACTGTCAAAGTCCTTGTTTCCAGGGACCTGGAAGGACAGTGAGTGAATTCTCCTTGTGCTAAATTGTGCTTAAAAAAAACATTTTTTCTAGGGACAGAAAACTGTAGGTAGGGAGAGTGTGTCAGTTTCTTTCACTGTCAAAGTCCTTGTTTCCAGGGACCTGGAAGGACAGTGAGTGAATTCTCCTTGTGCTAAATTGTGCTTAAAAAAAACATTTTTTCTAGGGACAGAAAACTGTAGGTAGGGAGAGTGTGTCAGTTTCTTTCACTGTCAAAGTCCTTGTTTCCAGGGACCTGGAAGGACAGTGAGTGAATTCTCCTTGTGCTAAATTGTGCTTAAAAAAAACATTTTTTCTAGGGACAGAAAACTGTAGGTAGGGAGAGTGTGTCAGTTTCTTTCACTGTCAAAGTCCTTGTTTCCAGGGACCTGGAAGGACAGTGAGTGAATTCTCCTTGTGCTAAATTGTGCTTAAAAAAAACATTTTTTCTAGGGACAGAAAACTGTAGGTAGGGAGAGTGTGTCAGTTTCTTTCACTGTCAAAGTCCTTGTTTCCAGGGACCTGGAAGGACAGTGAGTGAATTCTCCTTGTGCTAAATTGTGCTTAAAAAAAACATTTTTTCTAGGGACAGAAAACTGTAGGTAGGGAGAGTGTGTCAGTTTCTTTCACTGTCAAAGTCCTTGTTTCCAGGGACCTGGAAGGACAGTGAGTGAATTCTCCTTGTGCTAAATTGTGCTTAAAAAAAACATTTTTTCTAGGGACAGAAAACTGTAGGTAGGGAGAGTGTGTCAGTTTCTTTCACTGTCAAAGTCCTTGTTTCCAGGGACCTGGAAGGACAGTGAGTGAATTCTCCTTGTGCTAAATTGTGCTTAAAAAAAACATTTTTTCTAGGGACAGAAAACTGTAGGTAGGGAGAGTGTGTCAGTTTCTTTCACTGTCAAAGTCCTTGTTTCCAGGGACCTGGAAGGACAGTGAGTGAATTCTCCTTGTGCTAAATTGTGCTTAAAAAAAACATTTTTTCTAGGGACAGAAAACTGTAGGTAGGGAGAGTGTGTCAGTTTCTTTCACTGTCAAAGTCCTTGTTTCCAGGGACCTGGAAGGACAGTGAGTGAATTCTCCTTGTGCTAAATTGTGCTTAAAAAAAACATTTTTTCTAGGGACAGAAAACTGTAGGTAGGGAGAGTGTGTCAGTTTCTTTCACTGTCAAAGTCCTTGTTTCCAGGGACCTGGAAGGACAGTGAGTGAATTCTCCTTGTGCTAAATTGTGCTTAAAAAAAACATTTTTTCTAGGGACAGAAAACTGTAGGTAGGGAGAGTGTGTCAGTTTCTTTCACTGTCAAAGTCCTTGTTTCCAGGGACCTGGAAGGACAGTGAGTGAATTCTCCTTGTGCTAAATTGTGCTTAAAAAAAACATTTTTTCTAGGGACAGAAAACTGTAGGTAGGGAGAGTGTGTCAGTTTCTTTCACTGTCAAAGTCCTTGTTTCCAGGGACCTGGAAGGACAGTGAGTGAATTCTCCTTGTGCTAAATTGTGCTTAAAAAAAACATTTTTTCTAGGGACAGAAAACTGTAGGTAGGGAGAGTGTGTCAGTTTCTTTCACTGTCAAAGTCCTTGTTTCCAGGGACCTGGAAGGACAGTGAGTGAATTCTCCTTGTGCTAAATTGTGCTTAAAAAAAACATTTTTTCTAGGGACAGAAAACTGTAGGTAGGGAGAGTGTGTCAGTTTCTTTCACTGTCAAAGTCCTTGTTTCCAGGGACCTGGAAGGACAGTGAGTGAATTCTCCTTGTGCTAAATTGTGCTTAAAAAAAACATTTTTTCTAGGGACAGAAAACTGTAGGTAGGGAGAGTGTGTCAGTTTCTTTCACTGTCAAAGTCCTTGTTTCCAGGGACCTGGAAGGACAGTGAGTGAATTCTCCTTGTGCTAAATTGTGCTTAAAAAAAACATTTTTTCTAGGGACAGAAAACTGTAGGTAGGGAGAGTGTGTCAGTTTCTTTCACTGTCAAAGTCCTTGTTTCCAGGGACCTGGAAGGACAGTGAGTGAATTCTCCTTGTGCTAAATTGTGCTTAAAAAAAACATTTTTTCTAGGGACAGAAAACTGTAGGTAGGGAGAGTGTGTCAGTTTCTTTCACTGTCAAAGTCCTTGTTTCCAGGGACCTGGAAGGACAGTGAGTGAATTCTCCTTGTGCTAAATTGTGCTTAAAAAAAACATTTTTTCTAGGGACAGAAAACTGTAGGTAGGGAGAGTGTGTCAGTTTCTTTCACTGTCAAAGTCCTTGTTTCCAGGGACCTGGAAGGACAGTGAGTGAATTCTCCTTGTGCTAAATTGTGCTTAAAAAAACATTTTTTCTAGGGACAGAAAACTGTAGGTAGGGAGAGTGTGTCAGTTTCTTTCACTGTCAAAGTCCTTGTTTCCAGGGACCTGGAAGGACAGTGAGTGAATTCTCCTTGTGCTAAATTGTGCTTAAAAAAAACATTTTTTCTAGGGACAGAAAACTGTAGGTAGGGAGAGTGTGTCAGTTTCTTTCACTGTCAAAGTCCTTGTTTCCAGGGACCTGGAAGGACAGTGAGTGAATTCTCCTTGTGCTAAATTGTGCTTAAAAAAAACATTTTTTCTAGGGACAGAAAACTGTAGGTAGGGAGAGTGTGTCAGTTTCTTTCACTGTCAAAGTCCTTGTTTCAAGGGACAGAGAAGGACACCTGAAGGTAGCCCTTATTGCTTTTTTCCCATCTCCCTGCAGGCCATCTATTAGAATGTCTGGAAGGCAAACAAGGAGAGGCAGACAGTCAGGAGGCAATAAAAGAGGGCAAGCAGGCTCTGTGCCTGGGGGCAACAGTGCTGGTCGTGGACGCGGTGCATTGTCATCAGCACATGGCCATGGGACACGCTTGTCCTTCTTTTCGGCAGCTGGACATGTTGAGCCACATCATGCCGAAGACTTGGTAGAGTGGATGACCAAGCCCTCCTCCTCCTCCTCATCCTCTCTCACCCAGGCTCAGGGTACTGGCAAAGCAGCTGCCAAAGCGTCCTCTTCCCTGGTATCAATGTCAGACTCATCATCAGTCACTCCTTCCCTAGACCCACCATGTCCTCCTCCTGAGGAGTCCCCCGAACTGTTTCAGCACAGTGTTGGGTACATGCTCCAGGAGGATGCCCAGCGTTTCGAAGGGTCTGATGATGAAACCCAGCTAGAGGAAGGCAGTAGCGTGAGAGCAGACAGAGGGGATGCTCAAGAAGGACACCAATCTGGCAGTCATGTTCCAGCAGCTGCAGCATACTGCCAGATTGGCTCCAGTGATGAGGAGGGAGGTGATGATGAGGTCACTGACTCCACGTGGGTGCCTAATAGGAGAGAGGAGGAGGAGGAGGATGAGGAGGAGGCACATCTCCAACGAGGCAGGATGCCCTTTGGTGGCCAGCGTAAGGGCAGTACACCGACGGAATCACACCGCAGAGCTCCGCCTGTGCAGGGCGCTGCCTCTGCCCGTCATTCAAAAAGTTCTTTGGTGTGGGCCTTTTTTGAGGCTAGTGCATCAGATCGCACAGCTGCTGTTTGCAACATATGTCTCAAGCGTATATCGCGTGGCCAAAACATCAGCCGCTTGGGTACCACATGCCTGACCAGACATATGTTGACCTGCCATGCAGCTCGTTGGCAAGCCTACCTCAAAGACCCACACCAAAGAACAAAGCGGACCTCTCCTTGCACCGCATCAGCTGGGATCTCCAACCCCACTATAACTTCAGTCCTCTCTGAAACATGCACTGAGAGGAATGAAGGTGTAGAATTAGGTGTGTCACAGCCAAGTACTTGCGGCCACTCTGCTAGCAGTACACCGACGTCCGATTCTAGCAGGCAAATTTCCCTGCCCCAGCTGCTGGACCGTCGAAAGAAGTTCACTCCCAGCCATCCACATGCCCAGCGGTTGAATGCTAGCTTGGCTAAATTGCTAGCGCTTCAACTGCTGCCTTTTCAGTTGGTAGACTCGGCCCCCTTCCGTGAGTTTGTGCAATGTGCGGTTCCTCAGTGGCAGGTTCCCAAACGCCACTTTTTCTCACGGAAGGCTATTCCGGCTCTCTACCGGCATGTGGAAGGCAATGTCTTGGCCTCGCTGGACAGGGCGGTCAGCGGTAAGGTGCATATTACCGCTGACTCATGGTCCAGCAGGCATGGACAGGGACGTTACCTTTCTTTCACGGCCCATTGGGTCACTCTTTTGGCAGCTGGGAAGGATGCAGGACAAGGTGCAGTAGTGTTGGAGGTTGTCCCACCGCCACGCCTCCAAAATGCTACTACTGGTTGTGACACACCTCTCTCCTCCACCCCCTCCTCTTCTTCTTCCTCCATGGCCTCTTCCTGTGGTTTGTCCTATGAACCAGCGGTGCTCCGTAGCCGTTCACGGGGCTACGCAAGTACGCAGGCAAAAAGATGCCATGCCGTGCTTGCGCTGGTGTGTTTGGGGGACAGAAGCCACACTGGGGCAGAGGTCCTGTCTGCTCTGCAGGGCCAGGCCGAGAGGTGGTTGACGCCACGCCAGCTTAAGCCAGGAATGGTGGTTTGCGACAATGGCACCAACCTCCTCTCCGCCCTCCGACAGGGACAACTGACCCATGTGCCCTGTGTGGCTCACGTCCTTAACCTGGTGGTGCAGCGGTTCTTGGGCAGGTACCCGGGCTTACAGGATGTCCTGAGGCAGGCCAGGAAAGTCTGTGTGCATTTCCGCAGATCTTATAATGCCAGTGCTCGCCTGGCTGAGCTGCAAAAGGAGTTGAACCTGCCCAAGAACCGCCTTATATGTGACATGCCCACCAGGTGGAACTCAACGTTGGCCATGCTGCAGCGGCTGCACACGCAGCAGAGGGCCATCAATGAGTACCTGTGCGACTACGGCACCAGGACAGGGTCAGGGGAGCTTGGTTTTTTTTCTCCACGCCAGTGGGGCATGATCAGGGATGCATGCACTGTCCTGGCACCATTTGAGGAGGCCACGAGGATGGTGAGCAGTGACAGTGCATGCATCAGTGACACTGTACCTCTTGTCCACCTGTTGGAGCACACGCTGCGTGGAATAATGGACAGGGCACTTGAGGCAGAACAGAGGCAGGAAGAGGAGGACTTCCTTGCCTCTCAAGGCCCCCTTTACCCAGACAGTGTTCCTTCTGTCCCACCCATCGCACAGGAAGAGGAGGAGGAGGAGGAGGAGGAGGAGGATTGTGTCAGCATGGAGGTGGAGGCTGGCACTCAGCATCATCAGCAGCAGTCTTTTAGGGATGATTTACAGTCCCAAGAAACCAGTGGACTTGTACGTGGCTGGGAGGAGGTGGCTGCGGATCATGTCGTCCTTAGTGACCCAGAGGACTCCGGAGCGAATGCCTCAGCAAACCTACGCTGCATGGCCTCCCTGATCCTGCAAAGTCTGCGGAAGGATCCTCGTATTCTTCGGATCAAGGAGAGGGACCATTACTGGCTGGCCACTCTCCTTGATCCACGGTACAAGGGTAAGGTTGCGGACCTTATGTTACCGTCGCAGAGGGAGCAGAGGATGAGACAACTCCGGGAGGCCTTGCAGAAAGGTCTGTGCAACGCGTTCCCAGAGACTGGGAGGTTACAAACTCCTGGTCCTGGACAACGAGTTGCTGAGGCTTCGGCCAGTCAAAGAAGGAGCGGTGGGGAAGGTGGCCGTCTGACCGATGCGTTCAGACAATTCTTTAGTCCGCAGCCCCAAAGTATGATCGGTTCCAGCAACCATCGCCAGCGTCTGATAAACATGGTGCAGGAATATCTAGGGGCAAGGTCAGACTTGGACACCTTCCCCACCGAAAATCCTCTGGCTTACTGGGTCTTGAGGATGGATCACTGGCCAGAGCTTGCACAGTATGCAATTGAGCTACTGGCCTGTCCTGCATCCAGCGTTCTTTCGGAACGCACATTCAGTGCTGCTGGAGGATTTGTCACGGATCACAGGGTGCGCCTGTCCACCGACTCGGTTGATCGACTGACTTTCATCAAGATGAACCAGTCTTGGATCACCACCAGCTACCACACACCTGATGCTGATATAACAGACTAATTGATTTTAACATGTCACATCCCTTCAAGACTGATGCTGATGCTGAGTGCCTGTGCTGTTATGTTGACTGGCTATCCTCCTCCTCCGAGTCCTCAATGATACGATTGATGATGATAGCTTGGAAGATCATTTTTGTTTATGGGTGCCGCCACCAGTGGCTAAGGCCCAATTTTTCAGCCCCTGTTTTACAGGGGCGTGTAATTACAATTTTTTTAGCAATAATTTGCCATAGGGCTCATTGCTGTGCTCCAAGTACAGTATCTGTGAGGGGTTGGAGTGTTGTGGCACCAGTGCCTAAGGCCCAATTTTTCAGCCCCTGTTTAACAGGGGCGTGTCATTACAATTTTTGAAGCAATACTTTGCAACAGGGCTCATTGCTGTGCTCCAAGTACAGTATCTGTGAGGGGTTGTAGTGTTGTGCCACCAGTGCCTAAGGCCCAATTTTTCAGCCCCTGTTCAACAGGGGCATGCAATTACAATTCTTGATCTAATAATTCACAGCAGGGTCCATTGCTGCACCCACCAAGAGTAACTCTGAGGGCTTACAGTCTTGTGGCAACGCCACCACCACCACCACCACGAAAGGCCCAATTTTTCAGCCCCTGTTCAAAAGGGGCATGTAATTACAATTCTTGATCTAATAATTCACAGCAGGGCCCATTGCTGCACCCACCAAGAGTAACTGTCAGGGCTTACAGTGTTGTGGCAC
Source organism: Rana muscosa (assembly GCA_029206835.1). Classification (NCBI taxonomy): domain Eukaryota; kingdom Metazoa; phylum Chordata; class Amphibia; order Anura; family Ranidae; genus Rana; species Rana muscosa. The sequence goes on along the minus strand of CM055117.1, from coordinate 803,710,266 downwards.
CAGCACCACCATCAAAGCCCCAATTTTTACTACCACTGTTCAACAATTATATGTAATTAAAATTCCTGATATAATAGTTGACAGCAGGGCGTTCCAGCACCAACCAAGAGTAACTGAGTGCTTACAGTGTTGTGCCAACACCAACAACTAAGGGGCCTATTTCTGCAGAGTATATACGGCAGGTCCCTACTTTCAAACATCCAACTTACAAACGACTCCTACTTGCAAACGAAAGAAGACAACAGGAAGTGAGAGGAAATCTACCCCTAGAAAGGAAAATTCTCTCCTGTAAGAATAAATATGGGAGAAAGGGGTCTCATCTGTACTGATGCTTTATCAGCAATCCTTGTTTCAAGAAAAACACCACATTTCAAAAACAGTTGTCATTGGGACGGAAAGTGAGGTGAAATGTTCTGAACAGGGGCACAGACAGCAAAACAAATGTTACAGGGGTGATAACCCTTACCTATGTTTCCCAAAAAGTTTAAAAATAGATTTTTGGGCTGGAGCTACACTTCAACAATGTACCTGTTCAAAATTACAAACAGATTCTACATAAGAACAAACCTACAGTCCCTGTCTTGTATGCACCGCCTGTATACGGCTGTTCAGAGTATATAGGGCCTTTTTTATTTTATGTGCGGGGTTCCCCTTAATATCCATACAAGACCCAAAGGGGCTGGTAATGGGCTGGGGTAGGGGGGGGGGGGGTCATGGGGTAGCTATGCCATTTTTCTTAAAGAATTTCATCCATATTACCGGGACCAGACATTACATTAAAGCCGCAAGCAGTTTTAAATGGCTTTTTTTTCATTTAGAAGTGTCATTTTGTGCAGGGACAGTTCTAAACACGGGAAACACGTGGCACTTCACAGGCATACTTTAGACACCCCCCAGGTACGATATTTAAAGGAATATTTGACTTTTTTTTTTTCACTTTATGCATCATTAAAATGACTGCTCCCGAAAAACGACCGTTTTTAAAACTTCTTTTTGCATTGATACATGTCCCCTGGTGCAGAACCCGGGTTCCCAAACCCTATTTATGACAATAACATGCATAATAGTTGTTATAATTAGCACTTTAGAATTCGAACGTTCGCATCCATTGTATTTAATAGGGTTCTAATGTTCGTTCGAACTTTCGGTCCGTTCGCGGGTTCTGGTGCGAACCGAACCCGGGGGTGTTCGGCTCATCACTAATCTCCGTAGGACGGGTTTGCTCGTTGTTGTCCGGCCGGCACCTCGGGCTTAAGGCTGTACTTACTCTACTTAATTGTAAGTGTTTTATCTATATTTTACCCAATAAACCCTAAGATTTTACACCAGCGAGGCATCCTTCTCCTCTTTTGCATGTCATATTGCGGCCAAACTGCTTTTATACTGTGGAAAGCGCTGATTGAAGAGGTGGCCATAGGAGTCATTACTATCCAGATCGGATTGCCTTTATACGATTTCAGGTCCTCCATAATAGAGGACCAATTAGTTCTGGTAAGCTGCTGACTTGCTTATGGTGGTGGATGTCACTCCTGTCTTCAGACAACACGTTGGAGATTTGGAATTTGTCTTGTGCACGGGTGTTTATCACAGCATTTATTTGGACTTTAAACAGATTTTCTGCACTTATGGACTGATGCTTTAGTGTGTCACACCTTGTTAGACACTATATGCATGTTTGTTTATTTTTCATGTGCATGGTGTTAATTAATAAAATACATTTTTTGGCATATGTTTTTGATGTTTTAGGTTCATTATCATATATCAGTTCAGGCGATACCATTAGCAGATCTATGCACTGTATATGTGTTTGTGGAATAAGCATGACAAAATATTCTTTGTCCACTTAATTTAGGTTTAAGTTTAGCGCTATTATATATATTTCTCTTAGTGATATTGTGTGTAGGGAGAGAGAAGGATAGGTAGGGACAGTGTCAGTGATATTGTGTGTAGGGAGAGAGAAGGATAGGTAGGGACAGTGTCAGTGATATTGTGTGTAGGGAGAGAGAAGGATAGGTAGGGACAGTGTCAGTGATATTCTGCTAAACCTTGTGTGCAGGGAGAGAGAAGGATAGGTAGGGACAGTGTCAGTGATATTTTTGCTAAGCCTCCTGCACAGTATACAACCGAAGCTAGCCCTTATTGCTGTGATTTCCTGTTGTGTAACACAGGCAGGCATCTGCACCACTTAAAGCAGGCGTAGTGTGATTCCTGCAAAATATACACCTGAAGCTAGCCCTTATGGCTCGTAGTTTTTTTTCTTTTGTGTTACACTAAGGGCTCTTTCACACAGGACGGATCAGTAATGATCCGCCCCGTGAAGCTCCGCTTGCTCAGCGGGGATCGCTCCGTTGATCCCCGCTGAGCGGGCGGATGACTGGGTGGTTCCCGCACACTGTGCAGGGACTGCCCTGTCAGAGCGCCGCTCTCCCCTATGGGGGGATTGGATGATGACGGACCATAGAGTCCGTTGTCATCCGATCCGATCCGCAGACGGAAGGAAAAATAGGGTTTTACTTCGTCACACTTTGCGGATCGGAGCGGGTCGGATGTCAGCGGACATGTCACCGCTGACATCCGTGGCTCCATAGGAGGACATGTAGCATCCGTTCTGGTCCGCCTAAAAAACTGACAGGCGGACCTGAATGGACCCTCCGTGTGAAAGAGCCCTAACAGGCATCTGCAGCACTTAAAGCAGGTGTAGTGTGATTCCTGAAAAATATACACCTGAAGCTAGCCCTTATTGCTGTGTTTTCCTGTTGTGTAACACAGGCAGGCATCTGCAGCACTTAAAGCAGGCGTAGTGTGATTCCTGCACATTATACACCTAAAGCTAGCCCTTATTGCTTGTAGTTTTTTTTCTTTTGTGTTACACTAACAGGCATCTGCAGCACTTAAAGCAGGCGTAGTGTGATTCCTGAAAAATATACACCTGAAGCTAGCCCTTATTGCTCGTAGTTTTTTTTCTTTTGTGTTACACTAACAGGCATCTGCAGCACTTAAAGCAGGCGTAGTGTGATTCCTGAAAAATATACACCTGAAGCTAGCCCTTATTGCTCGTAGTTTTTTTTCTTTTGTGTTACACTAACAGGCATCTGCAGGGGCATATAAAAAATATATAATGTGGCGCTGTGAGAGAAGTAGTAAAAAACCCTACTTTATGTATAGCACAATGGTGTGCATAAAAATCTGGTGTCAAACAAAACGTTTGTACACAATAGGTGTACACAAATGAATGTGATAAAAATGTAAGTGAATACTAACAGTGAAATAATTGGTATGGGGTATAGGTGCACAACAAGAACCAGCAATTAAACTGGAATATTGATCATACCCATAATAAACAAAAATAAAAATGAAAATATAATGTAGGTGGAGACATACTCATATAAGGCGTCACAGATGAGTATGTAGAATAATGTCCAATCTTATCACATATGAAAAGAAGTTCATAGGTCAAAATCCAACAAGGAGCTGCATCGTTTGAAAATAGGTTTGAAGGGTGCATCTATCACATTTTCCCCTTTTTACATGGCTTGTTGTCGCCATATTGGTTTGGATTTCTTCCTTTTCGGGTTGGAAATACGGACCAGTGGTGCTGTCGGCATAAGGAAGGAGGTGTCTTGCAGATCCTGACTGTTCCTTGGGTCCACAGAGTGGACAAAGCTTTGTTGATCCACCACCGTACGGTGAGCTGGGTCCACTCTGTCCGGTAAGAGCATTTACTTCTCCCCCATTGGCCCAAGGTGAAGGCACTCCCGGGTGATGTCATATATCCTATATGCCTATAAAGAAAATGTGATAGATGCACCCTTCAAACCTATTTTCAAACGATGCAGCTCCTTGTTGGATTTTGACCTATGAACTTCTTTTCATATGTGATAAGATTGGACATTATTATACGTACTCATCTGTGACGCCTTATATGAGTTTGTCTCCACCTACATTATATTTTCATTTTTATTTTTGTTTATTATGGGTATGATCAATATTCCAGTTTAATTGCTGGTTCTTGTTGTGCACCTATACCCCATACCAATTATTTCACTGTTAGTATTCACTTACATTTTTATCACATTCATTTGTGTATACCTATTGTGTACAAACGTTTTGTTTGACACCAGATTTTTATGCACACCATTGTGCTATACATAAAGTAGGGTTTTTTACTACTTCTCTCACAGCGCCACATTATATATTTTTTATACGTTCTATATATCCTGTCTGATTTTATGTTTGGCTGCTTCATTTAGTATTTAGTGTTGGCACAGTATTATTATTATTTAATCTGCAGGGGCATGTAATTACAATTATTGATCTAATAATTCACAGCAGGGCCCATTCCTGCGCTCACCAAGAGTAACTGTGAGGGCTTAAAGTGTTGTGGCAACACCACCACCAAAGGCCCAATTTTTCAGCCCCTGTTCAACAGGGGCATGCAATTACAGTTATTGATCTAATAATTCACAGCAGGGCCCATTCATGCACTCACCAAGAGTAACCGTGAGGGCTTACAGTGTTGTGGCACCAGCACCACCACCAAAGGTCCAATTTTTCCTACCACTGTTCAACAGGGGCATGTAAATATAATTCCTGATATAATAGTTCACAGTAGGGCGTTCCAGCGCCCACCAAGAGTAACTGTGAGGGCTTACAGTGTTGTGGCAACACCAACACCTAAGGGGCCAATTTCTACAGAGTATATACGGCAGGCCCCTACTTTCAAACATCCAACTTACAAACGACTCCTACTTGCAAACGGAAGGAGACAACAGGAAGTGAGAGGAAATCTACCCCTAGGAAGGGAAATTCTCTCCTGTAAGAGTTAATATGGGAAAAAGGTGTCTCCTCTCTACTGATGCTTTATCACCAATCCTTGTTTCAATAAAAACCCCACTTTTCAAAAACAGTTGTCATTGGGACGGAAAGTGAGGTGAAATGTTCTGAACAGGGGCACAGACAGCAAAACAAATGTTACAGGGGTGATAACCCTTCCCCATGTTTTCCAAAAAGCTTAAAAATAGATTTTTTGGCTGGAGCTACACTTAAACAATGTACCTGTTCAAAATTAAAAAACAGATTCTACTCAAGAACAAACCTACAGTCCCTGTCTTGTTTGCACCGCCTATACACTGCTGTTCAGAGTATATAGGGCCTTTTTTATTTTGTGTGCGGGGTTCCCCTTAATATCCATACAAGACCCAAAGGGGCTGGTAATGGGCTGGGGTGGGGGGGGGGGGGGTGATGGGGTAGCTATACCATTTTTCTCAAAGATTTTCATCCATATTACCGGGACCAGACACTACATTAAAGCCACAAGCAGTTTTAAATGGCTTTTTTTCCTTTAGAAATGTCATTTTGTGCAGGGACAGTTCTAAACACGGGAAACACGTGCCACTTCACAGGCATACTTTAGACACCCCCCAGGTACGATATTTAAAGGAATATTTGACTTTTTTTTTTCCACTTTATGCATCATTAAAATGACTGTTCCCGAAAAACGGCCGTTTTTAAAACTTAGTTTTGCATTGATACATGTCCCCTGGTGCAGAACCCGGGTTCCCAAACCCTTTTTAGGACAATAACATGCATATTAGTCGTTATAATTAGCACTTTAGATTTCGAACGTTCGCATTCATTGTATTTAATAGGGTTCTAACGTTCATGCGAATTTTCGGTCCGTTCGCGGGTTCTGGTGCGAACCGAACCCTGGGGTGTTCGGCTCATCCCTAGTGAATTATGGTTTTCAATCATCCATAGTGCCTGACTCATTTGTTCCTCAGAGCATTGCTGCGTTAGAGGAGCATCTCCATAGTCTTCGTTCCACTTGGGTACAGGTCCAAGAGTCCTTGCCACATGACAATGATAGGTACAGTCTCCATGCTGACCACAGACGCCTACCTGTACCTTCCTACCAAGTTGGGGAGAGGGTCTGGCTGTCACCTCACAACCTCCAACTCCATGTTCCCTCACTGAAATTGGCACCTCGGTTTATTGGGCCTTTCCTTATTCTACGCAGGGTTAACCCAGTGGCTTACGCTTTAGACCTTCCTTCTAATATGCGTATCTCTAATGTATTCCATGTCTCCTTATTAAAACCTTTGGCATGCAACCACTTCATCACCTCAGTGACATGTCTTCACCCAGTACAGGTTGAGAACCATGAGGAGTAAAAAGTACAATCTATCATTGACTCCCGTAGGTTCCATGGGCGCAATCAGTACCTGGTTCATTGGAAAGCCTGGAGGAGCGCTCTTGGGTCTCATCCTCAGATGTACATGCCCCTGTCCTCCTCCGTGCTTTCCATAGACATTTTCCCCTCAAACCTGGTGGTCCTTCGAGGGGAAGGGGTCATTGAGTAGGGAGTATTGTCAGGGCTGGGCTCAGCACTCCCTTTTCAGAGCTCAGGCTGCTCAGCTGTCGGTTAATTGCCAGCACTGATCATTCCTCAGTGACTCACCTGATGATCATATCCTGCTCGTTAACAAGCCCTGCTGGCTATTTAAGCTGCGTGGATTAGATCTCCTGTGCCTTCGCCTTGGTCAACATATCTAGAGACTCTCTGCTGTGTTCCTGTTTAATACTTGCCTGGCTGATGTCCCTTCTGGTTCATGATCCTGTCTGCTACTCTGACTATGCTGATCTCAGGCTCCCTGATTTCATGGCTTGTTCTGACTACTAAGGATGGGCTGAACACCCCCCAGTTCGGTTCGCACCAGAACTTGCCGAACAGGCAAAAAATTTGTTCGAACACATGAACATCGTTAAAGTCTATGGGACACGAACATGAAAAAACAAAAGTGCTAATTTTAAAGGCTTATATGCATTTTATTGTCATAAAAAGTATTTGGGGACCTGGGTCCTGCCCCAGGGGACATGTATCAATGCAAAAAAAGTTTTAAAAACTGCAATTTTTTCTGGAGCAATGATTTTAATAATTGTGAGGGGGTTAGCTCGGTAGCGGGTGTGTGTGACCCCCTGGATGGGCTCCCCACACAAAAACAGGCCCAGCAGACGGAGGTTGTGGTTTTCAAGATCAAAAGGTGCGGTTTATTTCTCTATTTACAGTGACAAAAACACAGCAAAGCAAAAAGAAACATAAACAAAATAAATCCTGGTCAGCTTGACCTCTGACTAAACATGCAGGTTTCCCTAACTAACAACTGGGATCAGCCTGGTGCTGTCCTAGTCCCTAAGTCCCTGGTTTAGTAAATGTCCAAACAAATAGCCACACAGGCTTTGTCTCACCGCACAGGGGTTCACTCTCCCTAGACAGTCCACACAGGTCTGGGTCCAGGCATGAGCAAACACCTAATGAAGCTGGGAGTTTTTATAGAGGCCTTAAACGAGCTGACAAGCTTCAGCTGGTCTCATCAACTCCCTGCCTGCACGACGCCCAGCACTCTCCCTAGAGGTATGAATCATCCATGAGCCCACTAGCCTCAGCTGGGCTTCATCAACTCTCTCCCTAGTTGTATAAGTCGGCATAAAGCCTGAATCTGGGAGAAATATACCTACCCCCCTGGATGCAACCAGGTGACTTTACCTTCCTGCTGTCACATACCCCCCCCTCTTGTTTTAACCTTGGGGTTGGAACACCAGCAATCAGGCATTCATGTACTCGAGACAAAGCATCCACATTCCCCATTTGAACGCCAGGGCGATGCTTTACTGTGAAGTTGAATTCCTGTAGGGCCAGGAACCACCTATTTACTCTTCTATTTGTCTCCTTGTTTTGAGCCATCCACTTTAACGGAGCGTGATCCGTAACCATGTCAAAGTGCCTACCTAGCAGATAGTACCGAAGGGAATCTAGAGCCCACTTCACCGCTAAACACTCCTTTTCAACCGTGGCGTAATTTACCTCATGGGACTTCAACTTCCTGCTGAGGTAAATGACTGGGTGCTCTTCCCCATTCCAGACCTGGGACAATACTGCTCCTAACCCCACATCTGACGCATCACTTTGTACGACAAAGTCTTTAGAGAAGTCGGGTGAGTACAACACTGGCTGGCTACATAAGGCTTGTTTCAAGAATTGGAATGCTGCCTCAGCCTCGGGGGTCCATTTAATCATGACCGACCCTTTCCCTTTCGTCAGGTTGGTTAGGGGCACAGCCTTAGAAGCAAAGTGGGGAATGAAGCGCCGATAATAACCCGCGATTCCCAGAAAGGCTCGTACCTGCTTCTTGCTGTTGGGACGTGGCCAACTCTGGATGGCCTCGACTTTGTTGAGTTGGGGTTTTATTACTCCCCTGCCAATGGTGTACCCAAGATATTTGGCCTCCTCCTGCCCAATGGTACACTTCTTGGGGTTAGCCGTAAACCCCGCTTCCCGGATAGAGTCTAGGACTGCTTGCACTTTTGGCAGATGTGAGGCCCAATCTGTGCTATGGACAATTACGTCATCCAGGTAAGCCGCAGCATACTTCCGATGGGGCCTCAGTATCTGGTCCATTTTCCGCTGGAATGTGGCCGGCGCATTCTGTAACCCGAACGGCATTCTCTTATATTGGAACGCCCCGTCTGGGGTTACAAATGCGGTTTTCTCTTTGGCCGACTTGGCCAGGGGAATTTGCCAATACCCTTTTGTGAGGTCAAGAGTTGTCATGTATCGGGCTGTTCCCAGCCGGTCGATCAACTCATCTATACGTGGCATGGGGTAGGTGTCAAATTTTGTAACTTTGTTCAACTGACGAAAATCGTTACAAAATCGCCAGCTCCCATCCGGTTTAGGCACCAACACAATGGGACTAGACCAATCACTTTGGGACTCCTCTATCACCCCTAAGTTCAGCATTTTCTGTACTTCCTCCCGTATTGCCTCCCGTCGGGCCTCTGGGATCCGATAGGGTTTTAACTTCACCCTTTCACCGGGCGGGGTAATAATATCATGCTCTACCCCAGATGTTTGTCCCGGCAGCTCAGAGAACACCTCCTTGTTGCGAAGCACAAACTCCTTAACCTCCTGTTGTTGGGGTTGTGACAAGGTGGCTGCTATTCCAACCTCCGGAATCACGCAACCAGTTTGAGCTGGTGACCAAGTTTCTGCGACTAGGGACTCTCTATCCCTCCAGGCTTTCAACAGATTAACGTGATAGATCTGTTCGGGCTTTCGCCTTCCTGGTTGTCTGACCTTGTAATTCACTTCGCTCACTTTTTCCATTATCTCGTAGGGGCCTTGCCATTTGGCAAGGAATTTACTTTCAACCGTAGGGACAAGTACCAATATCCTATCCCCCGGGGAAAAGGTACGGGTCTTGGCTCCACGGTTGTACACTCTCTGCTGTGCCAACTGCGCTTGGGCCAAATGTTCCTTCATGATGGGCATTACCTGTGCAATTCGATCTTGCATCAGGGCGACATGCTCAATCACACTCCTGTGGGGAGAACTCTCACTTTCCCAAGTTTCCTTGGCAATATCCAACAGCCCTCTTGGGTGTCTCCCATACAGTAACTCAAAGGGGGAGAATCCCGTAGAGGATTGGGGCACCTCCCTAATAGCAAACATCAAATAAGGAAGTAGACAGTCCCAATCCTTTCCATCTCTATCCACCACTTTCTTCAACATTTGTTTTAGGGTTTTGTTGAATCTTTCAACCAGCCCATCGGTTTGGGGGTGATACACAGACGTACGCAATTGCGTCACTTTGAACAATTTACACAGCTCTTTCATAACCCGGGACATAAAGGGTGTACCTTGGTCCGTAAGCAGTTCTTTACAAATACCCACCCGGCTAAAAACAAGAGATAGCTCTTTGGCTATGGTTTTGGCCGAGGTATTTTGGAGAGGGATCGCTTCTGGATAACGGGTGGCATAGTCCATTATAACTAATATGTACTGGTGCCCCCTAGCGGACTTGATTATAGGACCTACCAAATCCATTGCGATCCTCTCAAACGGGACCTCAATGATGGGTAGAGGGACCAGCGGGCTACGGAAATGTGGCATCGGGGCCGACCTCTGACACACAGGGCAGGAGGAACAATAATTTTCTATGTCCTTCATCACCCCAGGCCAATAGAATCTCTGTAATACCCTCTCTCGGGTTTTCTCTGTCCCCAGATGACCTCCAAGAATGTGCCCATGGGCCAACTCCAACACCAACTTCCTGTAAGGTTTGGGCACCACAAGCTGCTCAACGGTTTCTTCTGCCCTTTTTGCCACCCGATACAGTAGGTCCTTCTCTACGCTGAAGTATGGGTAAGTGCAGGTATTATCTGGGTTCACTAACTCGCCATCTATTTCCACTACGTTTTCCCATGCCTTTATTAGGGCGGGGTCTTTTAACTGTTCTGTGGCAAAATTTTCCCTGTGAACCTCAAGATCAGAAAACTCCACAGACGGTAGGTTTTCGTCTGAGGAGGTGGGCTCCTCTCCAGTTTCTTGAGTCTCGCCTGCCAATACTGACAAGGGAAATTCTGGAGAGTCCTCACCACTCTCAGAGGAGTTCTGGCTATCACCTTCCTGGTACATAGGGGCACCAGTGGGGGGCTCAGGATCATCCCACAGTTCCCAGAACTTCGGAAAATCCCTTCCCACAATGGCATCATGCGGTAGTTGAGATACTAACCCCACTGGATGAGAGAGGGTACCTTTGGGGGTCTTGAAACACACTGTAGTCACTGGATACTCTCGGGTGTCCCCATGCACACAAATAACAGCTACCTTGCTATTCCCAGAGACCTCTGTTTTAACTAATTCAGCCTTTATCAGGGTCACAAGGCTACCTGAATCCAGTAATACCACAACATTTCTACCATTAATACACATTTTGCATAAATGTTTCTCAGTTCCCCGAATGGCAGTGCATGCGACTGTCGCACACAGCGACTGACGTCTGTCCGTCAGAAAGTCACATTGCATGGGTTCCTCCACAACCGGGCAATTTGCTGCAATATGTCCCGCTTGCCGGCAGCGGTAGCAAACAATCCTTTTGGCTGCCTCTTGAGCCCCCGACTTCCCAGGCTGTTCTCGCCAAACCCTGGGCAGAGCTCCCACCCTCTCACTCTCTCCACCCTCACCCCTTGGAATCATCTTATCCGCCCCTGGGGATGGTCTGGTCTTAGGGTGGAAAGTCCGAGAGTCTCTGGAAGAGGCCGTCAGGTTCTCTGCAGCCAAGTATCTCTCTACACGATCCACAAGTTTACCGGCCGTTTCTGGGTCTCCATGGCTTACCCACTTTTGAATGGCGGTAGGAAGAGCTCTCAAGAAACGATCCATCACAACACGTTCCACAATCTCCGGTGCGGACAAAGTCTCTGGCTGTAGCCACTTCCTGCTCAGGTGAATGAGATCATACATTTGAGACCTGGGGGGTTTTCCAAGCTGGAAAGTCCAGTTATGCACACGCTGAGCCCGGACAGCCAGGGTGACACCCAGCCTTGCCAATATTTCAGCTTTTAGCATCACATAGTCTTTTGCTTGGTCAGGCTCTAGGTCATAGTAAGCTTTCTGCGATTCACCAGTTAACAGAGGAGCCACCAGTCCAGCCCACTGCTCCTCAGGCCACTTTTCTCTTTCAGCAGTCCTTTCAAATGTGGTCAAAAATACCTCTGGATCATCCTCTCCAGTCATTTTTGTCAATAAACGACTCACCCCAAAGGACGCGGTATTAGTGGGACGGCTTTCCTCACTGGTCTGCGGACGTTGCTGCATTACTGCTTCCATCTGTTGTTGTAGTCTCTGCTCTTGCTTCTGCAACAGGTCTATGAAGCGGGCCTCAGATTGCTGCTGGGCTTGTTGCTGGGCTGCAAAGCTCTGTTGTTGAGCTGCAAGGCTCTTTTGCAAACCTGCATTTGTCTGTTGTTGATTGGCATTTGCTAGAGCCAGCTGTTTCAGTATCTCCTCCATGCTGGCTTAAAAAAAAACTGCCCGCATTCTCCACCAACTGTGAGGGGGTTAGCTCGGTAGCGGGTGTGTGTGACCCCCTGGATGGGCTCCCCACACAAAAACAGGCCCAGCAGACGGAGGTTGTGGTTTTCAAGATCAAAAGGTGCGGTTTATTTCTCTATTTACAGTGACAAAAACACAGCAAAGCAAAAAGAAACATAAACAAAATAAATCCTGGTCAGCTTGACCTCTGACTAAACATGCAGGTTTCCCTAACTAACAACTGGGATCAGCCTGGTGCTGTCCTAGTCCCTAAGTCCCTGGTTTAGTAAATGTCCAAACAAATAGCCACACAGGCTTTGTCTCACCGCACAGGGGTTCACTCTCCCTAGACAGTCCACACAGGTCTGGGTCCAGGCATGAGCAAACACCTAATGAAGCTGGGAGTTTTTATAGAGGCCTTAAACGAGCTGACAAGCTTCAGCTGGTCTCATCAACTCCCTGCCTGCACGACGCCCAGCACTCTCCCTAGAGGTATGAATCATCCATGAGCCCACTAGCCTCAGCTGGGCTTCATCAACTCTCTCCCTAGTTGTATAAGTCGGCATAAAGCCTGAATCTGGGAGAAATATACCTACCCCCCTGGATGCAACCAGGTGACTTTACCTTCCTGCTGTCACATAATGCTTAAAGTGAAACAATAAAAGTGAAATATTCCTTTAAATTTCGTACCTGGGGGGTGTCTATAGTATGCCTGTAAACTAGCGCATTTGTCCCATGTTTAGAACAGTCCCTGCACAAAATGACATTTCTAAAGGAAAGAAAAGTAATTTAAAACTACTCGCGGCTATAATGAATTGTCGGGTCCCGGCAATACAGAGAAAAGTCATTGAAAAAAACGGCATTGGGGTCCCCCTCAAAATCCATACCAGACCCTTATCTGAGCACGCAACCTGGCAGGCCGCAGGAAAAGAGGGGGGACGAGAGAGCGCCCCCCTCCTGAACCATACCAGGCCACATGCCCTCAACATGGGGAGGATGTCCCTATGTTGATGGGGACAAGGGCCTCATCCCCACAACCCTTGCCCGGTGGTTGTGGGGGTCTGCGGGGGGCTTATCGGAATCTGGAAGCCCCCTTTAACAAAGGGGACCCCCAGATCCCGGCCCCCCCTATGTGAATTAGTAACGGGGTACATTGTACCCCTACTATTTTACAAAAAAATGTGTAATTTTTTTTAAAAACCACAGTACAAAGCTGAGGCAACGGGGAAACGCTGGGGTTATGACATGTACGGGTGGTCCCGCCCCCCTCTGACGCAACGGGGTTTCTGTCGGTTTCCCGTGGCGTCACAGGTGACCCCGCCCCCTCTGACGCAATGGGGTTTCCCGTGACGTGTCAGAGGGGGGCGGGGTCACCCGTGACGCCACGGGGAAACCGACGGAAACCCCGTTGCATCAGAGGGGGGCAGGTTCATCCGGGCACATCACTGGCCCCGCCCTCAGATATTTAAGAGCTGTCATGGCATGTCCGCGTCATTCGGCGTGCGCCTTTAATGATCGATCATGGCGGCATGTATCGTCGGGTCTTGGAAGGATTACATCGCTGGAATTTTTTTTTTTATGAAGGGACTTGTCGCAAGCTGTGTGTGTGTGTGTTTTTTACCATTTTTGTCACTTTTTTGGGTGAAATGGTAGGGATACAATGTACTCCGTTACCAATTCACATAAGGGGGGCCGGGATCTGGGGGTCCCCTTTGTTAAGCCCCCCGCGGGCAGACCCCCACAACCACCGGGCAAGGGTTGAGGGCATGTGGCCTGGTATGGTTCAGGAGGGGGGCGCTCTCTTGTCCCCCCTCTTTTCCTGCGGCCTGCCTGGCTGCGTGCTCGGATAAGGGTCTGGCATGAATTTTTTGGGGGAACCCCTCGCCATTTATTTTTTTGGCGCGGGGTTCCCCTTAAAATCCATACCAGACCTGAAGGGTCTGGTATAGATTTTGAGGGGGACCCCTACGCTTTTTTAAAAAAAATGTGGTGCAGGGTTCCCCTTAATATCCATACCAGACCTGAAGGGCCTGGTATGGAATTTGTGGAATCCCCACGCATTTTTTTTTATATTTTGGGTCGGAGTTCCCTTTAATATTCATACCAGACCCGAGTGGCCTGGTAATGGACTGGGGGGAACCCATGCCGTTTTTTTCAATGACTTTTATCTGTATTGCTGGGACCCGACAATTCATTATAGCCGCAAGTAGTTTTAAATTACTTTTTGTCCTTTAGAAATGTCATTTTGTGCAGGGACTGTTCTAAACACGGGGGAAATGCGCTACTTTACAGGCATACTATAGACACCCCCCAGGTATGAAATTTAAAGGAATATTTCACTTTTATTGTTTCACTTTTTAAGCATTTAAAGAACTTATGCTCGGGCCGAACCGTTCACCCATCCCTACTGACTACCTGATTTGGTTACCGAACCCTGGCTATGATTTGACTACATTTACTATTTGTAAACCATTATTTACCACTATATTAAATGGTGTGATTTTTACTGCATTTTCTGTCTCCGTCTGATTCATGGTTCCTGGCACAGGGGTTTTAAAATCATCACTAATCTTGGACTAGTCCACAGTGCCAGGGGACAGGTGGATTCACCTCTCAATAATAAAACCTCCTGCTGTGGTTAGGACCCTCTCAGATAACACACTGACTGCAAGGCAAGTCAGAAACTCCAGTGTGTGCTGTGCAAGTTACAATTGATGGTCCAGCCTTGACACCCATTACTGTAGGTCCTCGCCATTAAAAGTGTCCTCAACAGCCCTGGACCCTAAGTAGTCAACAATCGTGTGGTCTTGCAGACAGCTTGTCCGTTATGGTTGAGAAAATGTCTAAAAAACATCAATGAGGCAGCCATGCCAAGCTGCTTTTACTAAGGGAAGTGTTTAGATAATGGGATAAATAGTGCAGCGATAAGACATCAATGGTGAATATTGATCATACTGAAAACTACCACAGTGTAAATGATGGTAACAAAAAAGTGAAAATCAAACAATAATGTGAAATATGGAGAACAAAATAAATGTGATAAAAAGAAACTTCAATATGTGTTTTTAAAGTCCATGTGAAATGAACACAAATTGTGTGTAAAAAACTTCAATAAGTGTTGTAGAGTCCATACAAAATTAACACACAATGTGATGATCCTTCCCACGGAATGACCCAGGATACAGGAATAACAGGTTGACTGTTGAAATGATCAAATACTTCAAATAGTAAATAGCTGGGGTACTCTTACCACAACAGATGGACTCATCTATCATATAACAGTCAGACAGGCTTGGGGTCTCAGCGACCTAGATCGATGTAACAGGATCTCTGTGGTTGCCGCGGAGATCTGGATCAATCCTAGGGAGGGTGGTCCAATGAGCTGGAGTATAGAACCAACGCTCCTTCTGCTGGTCACTGTACAGATCAGTGCAGACTCCAAATCAAATAGAAACAAAGAGGGACAAAAAAGAAATTGCTCCCAATGGTGCAGGTCAATTAAAACCAATCAAGGTTTATTGAGATAAAATTGCCATACAGGAAAATGACAAAAAGGTAATGGATAAAAAGTGATCACAAAAATGGATATAAAAGCAATGTGGGGTGCAGTAATGCTGGTCCGACGCGTTTCGACTAAAAGTCATCAACAGGGGCATATTTCTGTACCCCCACATTGCACAACATTTATAGACTTTTGAACAACCCAAACCCGCCCATGAGAGGCAGGACAGGAACCAGAAGGAACATCAAACGACCTGCCTCTCAAACCTTACATCGGCTGAGAATAATATAAGCAGGAGATTAGCGTACTTCCATGTACATATCAGCCAACGTACAGTATAATAACACATTTCAATGAATAATATATAGTGCCCATAGAAAATGGAGAGGACCTGCTGTTTGCACTTCAAGCCTCTCTTTGGAACATTGAGTTCCTCATTGGACCTATCGGGACCCTACAGCCATGGTGAGCATGTCCCGCCAACATTGGAACCAATCATTAGCGGGATAATGACGTGACATGTGACAGGGGCGATTACATCCACACTGCCATCATCCAATGGTCAGGAGCGTCACCGAACGTATAGTCACCACAGTGAAGCCAACGACCACACGGACGGTGGGCTGCGTCACATAGACCCATACATCTGCACGGAGGATCCAGCGTCCTCCCAGGCGCCGCCCACCGAAAAACGTGAATGGTCCGAATCCCGTGTGGGCCGCCAATCGGAATGAGACCGCTTCCGACCAGGCGTGACCAGACTGGACAATGCTCTCAGACGGAGCATGACGTCACGACGTATGCAACGGTGGGATGCCGCTCAGTCGACTGGCGGCGTCCATGTGACCGCAAGTCACATGTATATGTGAAATCTGTCACATGATCGCAACGTGATGCAGCAACGCCCCATAGATCAGCGGCGGGGCCGCATCACAGCGACGTTATAACAGACCACCGTGACGGCTGGTGCCAAGAGGTCAAAAGGTTAACAAATATAGATACCTGCTAAAGAAAAAAGTAAAATTCACACCTAGTGTGTGTAATGCCCCATACACACGATCATTTTTCATGCCGTTAAAAATGCCATTTTAAAAAATGGCCATTAAAAATGATCGTGTGTAGGCTCCAGAGCATTTTTAACGACGTGAAAAACGGCCATTAAAAATTCCGGACATGCTCTCTTTTTTCACGTCGTTTTTTTTAACGACGTGAAAAACGATAGTGTGTATGCTTTCACGACGTGAAAAAAAACGCGCATGCTCAGAATCAAGTATGAGACGGGAGCGCTCGTTCTGGTAAAACTAGCGTTCGTAATGGAGATAGCACATTCATTACACAGTAACGGACTGAAAAGCGCGAATCGTCGCTCAACAAACTTTACTAACATGAAGGGTGGCGCCATTCGAACGGAACTTCCCCTTTATAGTGCCGTCGTACGTGTTGAACGTCACTGCGCTTTGCTTGATCGTTTTTTTTAATGATAGTGTGTACGCAAGGCAGGCTTGAGAGGAAACATGAAAAAAAACGAGGAGAAAAACGTCGGTTTAAAAAATGACATTAAAAACGATCGTGTGTACGGGGCATTACCACAGATAATGTAAGAAATCTAACGGACATACAAAAGTTCCCTAATAAATCACTTAGCAAGTACATGAACACTATCCCGCCCAGAGGGAAAAGTGTAGAGGGTCAATTGCAAGTAAAGCTCAAATATCCTAGAATAAAATGACAGTCCCTTCGATGGAAGTAAAAAATTATGAAAATAAAATAAAAAGTATATAAATAAAAATGAAAATTCAAGGAGCATGACTGTGCCATAACAAGTACATACATTACAAATGTAACCGGTAACTGGCACCTTGAATAGAATGTAGAAAATATACATATATGTGTGCAAGACCAAAGACCGATGGAAAGAAGGAACACGAGCCCAGGGTACTCACGCCCGGTTGATGTAACAATTGATGTCCCAATCAATGTTCATACCGTGGGGTGAGTAACACCTGAGCTCATGTATCCAAAAGGTCTCAAGTCTGGACACACCTCGTAGACAGGAATCACCCCTCCAATGGGGGATGAATCTGTCTATAACCTGAAATTGTGTACCCTTAGGGTCTTTGCCATGATGTTCCAAATAGTGGCGGGACACGGTGTGTTTGATGCACCCCTTACGTAGCTTGGCCAGATGTTCATTTACCCTGATAGAAAAATTTCTAATGGTACGCCCTACGTACTGTAGTTTGCACGGACAGGTTATAATGTATACTATGAACCTGGTGACACAGGTGGTAAAATGTTTCATAGTGTAGATGCGCCCAGTAGTGCTGGACGTAAACGTTTCCGTTTTGCATCTACCAAAAACAGTATTAATGCACACGTCCTACATGGGTAATGCCCCTTGGCCTCAGGAAAAAAGGAGACCTTTTTGGGGGATCAATAGCATTAGGGGCTATGTCGCTCTGGATGGAACGAGCACCCCTAAAAATAACTCCAGCCCGCTCTGGAAGGGAAGGTCCAAGGATTTTATCGCTACAAAGTACCTTCCAATGCCTATTTACCCACTTAACGACCGCTCACTGTACATATACGTTGACAAAATGGCACGGACAGGCACAATCACGTACCTGTACGTGACTGCCTTCGTATGGGTGGGGGGTCCGATCGGACCCCCCTCCGGTACAGTAAGCAGTAGTTTTCTGTGCAGGAGCGATCCGTGATGAGGGGGCGGCCATTGGTTTCCGGCCACCCCCTCGCGATCGCTCCCGGCGAATGAAAATCTTCCTCTGCCTGTGTAATGTAAACACAGGCAGAGGAAGTGATGTCATCTCTCCATGCGGCGGTCTTTTCGATCCGGCGCGAGGAGAGAAGACATCTCGCAGTAAGTGCACCAACACTACACTAACATGTAGGTACACATAGGCACACTTTCACCCCCCATTCACCCCCAGATCACCCCCAGATCACCTCCAGTACCCCCAGTCACAGTGTCATGGTTTGCAGTGGTCATTTTTTTTACTGAACACTGCAATCAGTGTCATTTGTGACAGTAAACAGTTGCAGGGCAGTTAGGTTTAGGCCCCTTTAGGTCCAGGGTAGCCCCCTAACCCCCCCTAAAAAAGGTTTAACCCCTTGATCGCCCCCCCAGGTAACCCTTTCACCCCATATCGCCAGCGTCACTAAGCAATCGTTTTTCCGATCGCTGTATTAGTGCCGGTGGTGCCCTAGGTAGCCAGTTATTTATTTTTAGGTTCGCCACAGGTTTTTATAGCGTCAGGTACCCCCATATATTATTTTAACCCCCTGATTGCCCCTAGAGTTAACCCTTTCACCAGTGATCACTGTATAAGTGTCACTGGTAACACTGGTTAGCCAGTTAGTTATTTAGGTTACCCGTCAGGTTTTTATATATATACCCCCATATATTACCTAATAAAGGTTTTAACCCCCTGATTACCCCTAGTTAACCCTTTCACCAGTGATCACCGTATAAGTGTTACAGGTGACGCTGGTTGGTTAGTTTGCTTTTTATAGCATCAGAGCACCCGCCGTATATAACCCAATAAAGGTTTAACCCCCTGATCGCCCGGCGGGTGATATCAATTAGGTTTTAGACTCAGAGAGGGTCTGCGTTGCCCCAGGCAGTGTCAGGTTAGTGCCAGTAATGCTAACACCCACGCGCAAAGCATACACCTCCCTTAGTGGTATAGTGATCAGATCTATACTAGCGTCCCCATCGGTTTAGGGTTCCCAAAAACGCAGTGTTAGCGGGATCAGCCCAGATACCTGCTAGCACCTGCGTTTAGCCCCTCCGCCCAGCCCAGCCCAGCCTCCCAAGTGCAGTATCGATCAATCACTGTCACTTACCAAACACAACACACATAACTGCAGCGTTCGCAGCGTTCGCAGAGACAGGCCTAATCCCTGCGATCGCTAACAGTTTTTTTTGAAGCGTTTGATACATTTGCTGACAGTCAGGTGCTTTTTTACCTGTGAATCTTACTAGTGTACCACTAAATTTAGAGCCCAAAATGGCAAATCGAAGGTACATTAGTAAAGAGGCCTACGAGATTCTGAGCATGACAGATAGTGAAGAGGAGGTCACGTATCTGTCAGATTCAGGCTCAGAATACAGCGAAGACAGCGGCTCCATGTCAGATAGCACTGACAACGAAGATGAGGTCCCTGCTAAGGTCAGGCATACCCGATCCCGATCTTCTGATGTTGTTGAGGAGCAAGAACCGCAGGGCTCTCGTATTATGGAGCAGAGTAATACTAGCACCGCTATTCCTTCTGGTGAACTGGCAAGCACCAGCGGCCTAGTACAGCCTGGGCGTACATCCAGCACTGCAGTATCACGTGGTGACGTGGCGAGTCCCATAAGTGCAGTTCAAGCTGACGAGGTGGCAAGCGCAAGTAGTGTCCCGCTGCCACCAAGAAGAAGACAAGGGCAGGCCTGTCGTGCCCATAGTGCCCTTCCTGCAGAATTCGCCTATCCTGATTGGGTGCCCAACACTTCTGCAGAACCCGTACTTCCCCCATTCACTGCTTTATCCTTCCTAAAATTCCAGGATGAGATAGTCACAGCCCTCCTGTATCCAGGCGGTTCTGCACCTCACCATCCCCAACCAAATGCAGTAAGCCGGCTGCATGAGAGGCATTTTCCATATGTCCTCGAGAGTACCCCTACCCAACAAGCCCCCCAAAAAAGATGCTGTGTCTGTAGCAAGCGCGGATTTAGGCGTGACACCCGTTATTTTTGTCCACTCTGTCCTGAGAATCCTGGTCTTTGCATTGGTAAATGTTTTGAATGCTTCCACACAAAAGTGAAGTTTTAGCGTAGGGTACAGCAAGATGCCATCACATTTTGAGAGACCCGAACCGTTACAGTTGTTAAAGTTACAAAAAAAAGTGTAAAAAAAAATAAAAAAAACGTAAAAAAAAAAAACACAAAAAAATATATAATAGTTGTCGTTTTATTGTTCCCTCTCTCTCTCTATTTTCTGTCTATTGTTCTGCTCTTTTTTACTGTATTCTATTCTGCAATGTTTTATCATGCTTGCTTTTCAGGTATGTAATTTTTTGTTTTCAGGTGCGCCATTCAGCTGCAGCGCGGAATTATTTATCTTGACAGCAACAGCGTTTGCTCCCACGATACATAAAGCCGTGACTCCAGTGCTGTAGGAGGTGATTTCACCACCACAGTTAAAAAAAAGAGCATATATGCCGAAGCATAGGGGCGGAGGAGCGATTTTGCTCCTAATGCCGCGTACATACGGTCAAAATTCCGACGGAGGCTTGCCCGTGGAAAAGTCCGACCGTGTGTACGCTGCATAACTTTTTTGCGGGAGGAAGCCCCCATGCTTCGGCATATTTATATTTTAGGCACAGGTTGCGTTAAAAAAATGTTTTGTTTTTTACTAGGTTTTTTTTGGTATTTGCTTTGCAGGTATGGTATGGTAAGGTCTTACTGTTGTACTGTAATGTTACTTTGTTTTAATGTTAACCATCATTTGCTTAGCAGGTACGCCATTCAGTTGCAGCGCGGATCTATTTATCTTGACAGCAACAGCGTTTGTTCCCATGATACATAAAGCCGTGACTCCAACGCTGTAGGAGGTGATTTCACCACCACAGTTAAAAAAAAGAGCATATATATGCCGAAGCATGGGGGCAGCAGGGGCGGAGGAGCGATTTTGCTCCTAATGCCGCGTACATACGATTGAAATTCCGATGGAGGCTTGCCCGTGGAAAAGTCTGACCGTGTGTACGCAGCATAACCTTTTATGCCGCATACATACGGTCGAAATTCCGACGGAGGCTTGCCCGTGGAAATGTCCGACCGTGTGTATGCCCATCATTAGAAGTGGGTGGATGAAGGGAGGTATTCTAATGGTGGGCATACCCACCGATCAATCTCTTTTTTTCGTTCAGCCAAGAGGCTGCATGAAAAAAAAGATTACAATACATGTCCAACAAGGACCAGCAACAAACTGGTATGTTGCTGGACTTTAATGGTTATCTTGGTATCATTCTTTTCAGCCAGCGGTTGGCTTTCATGTAAAAGCAATCCTAGCAGATAATTAGCCTCTAGACTGCATTTACAAGCAGTGGGAGGGAATGTCCCCCCCCTGGATATAAACAGCGCCGTTGGGAAATTGGGAAAGCATTTTATCACACCGATCTTGGTGTGGTCAGATGCTTTGAGGGCAGAGGAAAGATCTAGGGTCTAACCCCCCAATTTGTTTTAAAAAAAAGTACCTGTCACTACCTATTGCTATCATAGGGGATATTTACATTCCCTGAGATAACAATAAAAATGGTAAAAAAAAAATAAAAAAAAATGGAAGGAACAGTTTAAAATAAAATAAAAAAGCAAAATAAATAATGATAGAAAAAAAAAAGCACCCCTGTCCCCCCCTGCTCTTGCGCAATGGCGAACGCAAGCGTCGGTCTAGCATCATATGTAAACAGCAATTGCACCATGCATGTGAGGTATCACCATGAAGGTCCGATCGAGGGCAGTCATTTTAGCAGTAGACCTCCTCTGTAAATCTAATGTGGTAACCTGTAAAGGCTTTTAAAAATGTATGTAGTTTGTCGCCGCTGCGCGTTTGTGCAAAATTTTAAAGCATGTCGTGTTTGGTATCCATGTACTCGGCCTAAGATCATCTTTTTTATTTCATGAAACATTTGGGCAATATAGTGTGTTTTAGTGCATTAAAAATTTTCCCCAAAAAATGCGTTCGAAAAATCGCTGCGCAAATACTGTGTGGAAAAAAAAAATGCAACACATTTTAATCTGTAGGGCCTTTGCTTTAAAAAATATATATATTGTTTGGGGGTTCAACGTAATTTTCTTGCAAAAAAAAAATATGTTTTCATGTAAACAAAAAGTGTCAGAAAGGGCTTTGTCTTCAAGTGGTTAGAAGAGTGGATGATGTGTGACATATGCTTCCTAATGTTGTGCATGAAATGCCAGGACAGTTTAAACCCCCCCCAAATGACCCCATTATGGAAAGTAGACACCCCAAGCTATTTGCTGAGAGGCATGTTGAGCCCATTGAATATTATTTTTTTTTGTCCCAAGTGATTGAATAATGACAAAAAGAAAAAAAAAATGTACAATAAGTTGTCACTAAATGATATATTGCTCAAACATGCCATGGTTATATGTGGAATTGCACCCCAAAATACATTCTGTTGCTTCTCCTGAGTATGGAGATACCATATGTGTGAGACATTTTGGAAGCCTAGCCGCGTACAGGACCCCGAAAACCAAGCACCGCCTTCAGGCTTTCTAACGGTGTAAATTTTTGATTTCACTCCTCACTGCCTATCACAGTTTCGGAGGCCATGGAATGCCCAGATGGCACAAACTCCCCCAAATGACCCCATTTTGGAAAGTAGACACCCCAAGCTATTTGCTGAGAGGCATGGTGAGTATTTTACAGCTCTCATTTGTTTTTGAAAATGAAGAAAGAAAATATATATTTTCTTTCTTCATTTTCAAAAACAAATGAGAGCTGTAAAATACTCACCATGCCTCTCAGCAAATAGCTTGGGGTGTCTACTTTCCAAAATGGGGTCATTTGGGGGGGTTTTGTGCTATCTTGGCATTTTATGGCCTTCAAAACTGTGATGGGTAGTGAAATCAAAAATTTACGCCCTTAGAAATCCTGAAGGCGATGCTTGGTTTTTGGGGCCCCGTATGCGGCTAGGCTCTCAAAAAGTCCCACACATGTGGTATCACCATACTCAGGAGAAGCAGCAAAATGTATTTTGGTGTGCAATTCCACATATAACTAGTGATGAGCCGAACACCCCCGGGTTCGGTTCGCACCAGAACCCGCGAACGGACCGAAAGTTCGAACGAACATTAGAACCCTATTAAATACAATGGATGCGAACGTTCGAATTCTAAAGTGCTAATTATAAAAACTATTATGCATGTTATTGTCCTAAAAAGGGTTTGGGAACCAGGGTTCTGCACCAGGGGACATGTATCAATGCAAAAATAAGTTTTAAAAACGGTCGTTTTCCGGGAGCAGTCATTTTAATGATGCATAAAGTGAAAAAAAAAAGTCAAATATTCCTTTAAATATCGTACCTGGGGGGTGTCTAAAGTATGCCTGTGAAGTGCCACGTGTTTCCCGTGTTTAGAACTGTCCCTGCACAAAATGACACTTCTAAAGGAAAAAAAAGCCATTTAAAACTGCTTGCGGCTTTAATGTAATGTCTGGTCCCGGTAATATGGATGAAAATCTTTAAGAAAAATGGCATAGCTACCCCATGACCCCCCCCCTACCCCAGCCCATTACCAGCCCCTTTGGGTCTTGTATGGATATTAAGGGGAACCCCGCACATAAAATAAAAAAGGCCCTATATACTCAGAACAGCCGTATACAGGCGGTGCATACAAGACAGGGACTGTAGGTTTGTTCTTATGTAGAATCTGTTTGTAATTTTGAACAGGTACATTGTTGAAGTGTAGCTCCAGACCAAAAATCTATTTTTAAACTTTTTGGAAAACATAGGTAAGGGTTATCACCCCTGTAACATTTGTTTTGCTGTCTGTGCCCCTGTTCAGAACATTTCACCTCACTTTCCGTCCTAATGACAACTGTTTTTGAAATGTGGTGTTTTTCTTGAAACAAGGATTGCTGATAAAGCATCAGTACAGAGGAGACACCTTTCTCCCATATTTATTCTTACAGGAGAGAATTTTCCTTCCTAGTGGTAGATTTCCTCTCACTTCCTGTTGTCTTCTTGCGTTTGCAAGTAGGAGTCGTTTGTAAGTTGGATGTTTGAAAGTAGGGACCTGCCGTATATACTCTGCAGAAATAGGCCCCTTAGTTGTTGGTGTTGGCACAACACTGTAAGCACTCACAGTTACTCTTGGTTGGTGCTGGAACGCCCTGCTGTCAACTATTATATCAGGAATTTTAATTACATATAATTGTTGAACAGTGGTAGTAAAAATTGGGCCTTTGATGGTGGTGCTGGTGCCACAACACTGTAAGCCCTGACAGTTACTCTTGGTGGGTGCAGCAATGGGCCCTGCTGTGAATTATTAGATCAAGAATTGTAATTACATGCCCCTGTTGAACAGGGGCTGAAAAATTGGGCCTTAGGCACTGGTGGCACAACACTGCAACCCTTCACAGATACTGTACTTGGAGCACAGCAATGAGCCCTGTTGCAAAGTATTGCTTCAAAAATTGTAATGACACGCCCCTGTTAAACAGGGGCTGAAAAATTGGGCCTTAGGCACTGGTGGCACAACACTGCAACTCCTCACAGATACTGTACTTGGAGCACAGCAATGAGCCCTGTTGCAAAGTATTGCTTCAAAAATTGTAATTACACGCCCCTGTTAAACAGGGGCTGAAAAATTGGGCGTTAGGCACTGGTGGCGGCACCCATAAACAAAAATGATCTTCCAAGCTATCATCATCAATCGTATCATTGAGGACTCGGAGGAGGAGGATAGCCAGTCAACATAACAGCACAGGCACTCAGCATCAGCATCAGTCTTGAAGGGATGTGACATTTTAAAATCAATTAGTCTGTTATATCAGCATCAGGTGTGTGGTAGCTGGTGGTGATCCAAGACTGGTTCATCTTGATGAAAGTCAGTCGATCAACCGAGTCGGTGGACAGGCGCACCCTGTGATCCGTGACAAATCCTCCAGCAGCACTGAATGTGCGTTCCGAAAGAACGCTGGATGCAGGACAGGCCAGTAGCTCAATTGCATACTGTGCAAGCTCTGGCCAGTGATCCATCCTCAAGACCCAGTAAGCCAGAGGATTTTCGGTGGGGAAGGTGTCCAAGTCTGACCTTGCCCCTAGATATTCCTGCACCATGTTTATCAGACGCTGGCGATGGTTGCTGGAACCGATCATACTTTGGGGCTGCGGACTAAAGAATTGTCTGAACGCATCGGTCAGACGGCCACCTTCCCCACCGCTCCTTCTTTGACTGGCCGAAGCCTCAGCAACTCGTTGTCCAGGACCAGGAGTTTGCAACCTCCCAGTCTCTGGGAACGCGTTGCACAGACCTTTCTGCAAGGCCTCCCGGAGTTGTCTCATCCTCTGCTCCCTCTGCGACGGTAACATAAGGTCCGCAACCTT
This sequence comes from Rana muscosa, assembly GCA_029206835.1. NCBI lineage: Eukaryota > Metazoa > Chordata > Amphibia > Anura > Ranidae > Rana > Rana muscosa. The sequence continues at coordinate 803,684,761 of CM055117.1, read as the reverse complement.
ACCCTTGTACCGTGGATCAAGGAGAGTGGCCAGCCAGTAATGGTCCCTCTCCTTGATCCGAAGAATACGAGGATCCTTCCGCAGACTTTGCAGGATCAGGGAGGCCATGCAGCGTAGGTTTGCTGAGGCATTCGCTCCGGAGTCCTCTGGGTCACTAAGGACGACATGATCCGCAGCCACCTCCTCCCAGCCACGTACAAGTCCACTGGTTTCTTGGGACTGTAAATCATCCCTAAAAGACTGCTGCTGATGATGCTGAGTGCCAGCCTCCACCTCCATGCTGACACAATCCTCCTCCTCCTCCTCCTCCTCCTCCTCCTCCTCTTCCTGTGCGATGGGTGGGACAGAAGGAACACTGTCTGGGTAAAGGGGGCCTTGAGAGGCAAGGAAGTCCTCCTCTTCCTGCCTCTGTTCTGCCTCAAGTGCCCTGTCCATTATTCCACGCAGCGTGTGCTCCAACAGGTGGACAAGAGGTACAGTGTCACTGATGCATGCACTGTCACTGCTCACCATCCTCGTGGCCTCCTCAAATGGTGCCAGGACAGTGCATGCATCCCTGATCATGCCCCACTGGCGTGGAGAAAAAAAACCAAGCTCCCCTGACCCTGTCCTGGTGCCGTAGTCGCACAGGTACTCATTGATGGCCCTCTGCTGCGTGTGCAGCCGCTGCAGCATGGCCAACGTTGAGTTCCACCTGGTGGGCATGTCACATATAAGGCGGTTCTTGGGCAGGTTCAACTCCTTTTGCAGCTCAGCCAGGCGAGCACTGGCATTATAAGATCTGCGGAAATGCACACAGACTTTCCTGGCCTGCCTCAGGACATCCTGTAAGCCCGGGTACCTGCCCAAGAAGCGCTGCACCACCAGGTTAAGGACGTGAGCCACACAGGGCACATGGGTCAGTTGTCCCTGTCGGAGGGCGGAGAGGAGGTTGGTGCCATTGTCGCAAACCACCATTCCTGGCTTAAGCTGGCGTGGCGTCAACCACCTCTCGGCCTGGCCCTGCAGAGCAGACAGGACCTCTGCCCCAGTGTGGCTTCTGTTCCCCAAACACACCAGCGCAAGCACGGCATGGCATCTTTTTGCCTGCGTACTTGCGTAGCCCCGTGAACGGCTACGGAGCACCGCTGGTTCATAGGACAAACCACAGGAAGAGGCCATGGAGGAAGAAGAAGAGGAGGGGGTGGAGGAGAGAGGTGTGTCACAACCAGTAGTAGCATTTTGGAGGCGTGGCGGTGGGACAACCTCCAACACTACTGCACCTTGTCCTGAATCCTTGCCAGCTGCCAAAAGAGTGACCCAATGGGCCGTGAAAGAAAGGTAACGTCCCTGTCCATGCCTGCTGGACCATGAGTCAGCGGTAATATGCACCTTACCGCTGACCGCCCTGTCCAGCGAGGCCAAGACATTGCCTTCCACATGCCGGTAGAGAGCCGGAATAGCCTTCCGTGAGAAAAAGTGGCGTTTGGGAACCTGCCACTGAGGAACCGCACATTGCACAAACTCACGGAAGGGGGCCGAGTCTACCAACTGAAAAGGCAGCAGTTGAAGCGCTAGCAATTTAGCCAAGCTAGCATTCAACCGCTGGGCATGTGGATGGCTGGGAGTGAACTTCTTTCGACGGTCCAGCAGCTGGGGCAGGGAAATTTGCCTGCTAGAATCGGACGTCGGTGTACTGCTAGCAGAGTGGGCGCAAGTACTTGGCTGTGACACACCTAATTCTACACCTTCATTCCTCTCAGTGCATGTTTCAGAGAGGACTGAAGTTATAGTGGGGTTGGAGATCCCAGCTGATGCGGTGCAAGGAGAGGTCCGCTTGGTTCTTTGGTGTGGGTCTTTGAGGTAGGCTTGCCAACGAGCTGCATGGCAGGTCAACATATGTCTGGTCAGGCATGTGGTACCCAAGCGGCTGATGTTTTGGCCACGCGATATACGCTTGAGACATATGTTGCAAACAGCAGCTGTGCGATCTGATGCACTAGCCTCAAAAAAGGCCCACACCAAAGAACTTTTTGAATGACGGGCAGAGGCAGCGCCCTGCACAGGCGGAGCTCTGCGGTGTGATTCCGTCGGTGTACTGCCCTTACGCTGGCCACCAAAGGGCATCCTGCCTCGTTGGAGATGTGCCTCCTCCTCATCCTCCTCCTCCTCCTCTCTCCTATTAGGCACCCACGTGGAGTCATTGACCTCATCATCCCCTCCCTCCTCATCACTGGAGCCAATCTGGCAGTATGCTGCAGCTGCTGGAACATGACTGCCAGATTGGTGTCCTTCTTGAGCATCCCCTCTGTCTGCTCTCACGCTACTGCCTTCCTCTAGCTGGGTTTCATCATCAGACCCTTCGAAACGCTGGGCATCCTCCTGGAGCATGTACCCAACACTGTGCTGAAACAGTTCGGGGGACTCCTCAGGAGGAGGACATGGTGGGTCTAGGGAAGGAGTGACTGATGATTTGTCTGACATTGATACCAGGGAAGACGACGCTTTGGCAGCTGCTTTTCCAGTACCCTGAGCCTGGGTGAGAGAGGATGAGGAGGAGGAGGAGGGCTTGGTCATCCACTCTACCAAGTCTTCGGCATGATGTGGCTCAACATGTCCAGCTGCCGAAAAGAAGGACAAGCGTGTCCCATGGCCATGTGCTGATGACAATGCACCGCGTCCACGACCAGCACTGTTGCCCCCAGACACAGAGCCTGCTTGCCCTCTTTTATTGCCTCCTGACTGTCTGCCTCTCCTTGTTTGCCTTCCAGACATTCTAATAGATGGCCTGCAGGGAGATGGGAAAAAAGCAATAAGGGCTACCTTCAGGTGTCCTTCTCTGTCCCTTGAAACAAGGACTTTCACAGTGAAAGAAACTGACACTGTCCCTACCTAGAGTTTTCTGTCCCTAGAATAAATGTTTTTTTTAATCACAATATAGCACAAGGACAATTCACTCAATGTCTCTCCAGGTCCCTGGAAACAAGGACTTGCAGAGTGAAAGAAACTGACACTGTCCCTACCTAGAGTTTTCTGTCCCTAGAATAAATGTTTTTTTTAAGCACAATATAGCACAAGGACAATTAACTCACTGTCCTTACAGGTCCCTGGAAACAAGGACTTGCAGAGTGAAAAAAAAAAAACACTCTCCCTACCTACAGTTTTCTGTCCCTAGAAAAAATGTTTTTTTTAAGCACAATATAGCACAAGGACAATTAACTCACTGTCCTTACAGGTCCCTGGAAACAAGGACTTGCAGAGTGAAAGAAAAAAAACACTCTCCCTACCTACAGTTTTCTGTCCCTAGAAAAAATGTTTTTTTTAATCACAATATAGCACAAGGAAAATTAACTCACTGTCCTTACAGGTCCCTGGAAACAAGGACTTGCAGAGTGAAAGAAAAAAAACACTCTCCCTACCTACAGTTTTCTGTCCCTAGAAAAAATGTTTTTTTTAATCACAATATAGCACAAGGAAAATTAACTCACTGTCCTTACAGGTCCCTGGAAACAAGGACTTGCAGAGTGAAAGAAACTGACACTGTCCCTACCTAGAGTTTTCTGTCCCTAGAATAAATGTTTTTTTTAAGCACAATATAGCACAAGGACAATTAACTCACTGTCCTTACAGGTCCCTGGAAACAAGGACTTGCAGAGTGAAAGAAAAAAAACACTCTCCCTACCTACAGTTTTCTGTCCCTAGAAAAAATGTTTTTTTTAATCACAATATAGCACAAGGAAAATTAACTCACTGTCCTTACAGGTCCCTGGAAACAAGGACTTGCAGAGTGAAAGAAACTGACACTGTCCCTACCTAGAGTTTTCTGTCCCTAGAATAAATGTTTTTTTTAAGCACAATATAGCACAAGGACAATTAACTCACTGTCCTTACAGGTCCCTGGAAACAAGGACTTGCAGAGTGAAAAAAAAAAAACACTCTCCCTACCTAGAGTTTTCTGTCCCTAGAAAAAATGTTTTTTTTAAGCACAATATAGCACAAGGACAATTAACTCACTGTCCTTACAGGTCCCTGGAAACAAGGACTTGCAGAGTGAAAGAAAAAAAACACTCTCCCTACCTACAGTTTTCTGTCCCTAGAAAAAATGTTTTTTTTAATCACAATATAGCACAAGGAAAATTAACTCACTGTCCTTACAGGTCCCTGGAAACAAGGACTTGCAGAGTGAAAGAAACTGACACTGTCCCTACCTAGAGTTTTCTGTCCCTAGAATAAATGTTTTTTTTAATCACAATATAGCACAAGGAAAATTAACTCACTGTCCTTACAGGTCCCTGGAAACAAGGACTTGCAGAGTGAAAGAAACTGACACTGTCCCTACCTAGAGTTTTCTGTCCCTAGAATAAATGTTTTTTTTAATCACAATATAGCACAAGGAAAATTAACTCACTGTCCTTACAGGTCCCTGGAAACAAGGACTTGCAGAGTGAAAGAAACTGACACTGTCCCTACCTAGAGTTTTCTGTCCCTAGAATAAATGTTTTTTTTAAGCACAATATAGCACAAGGACAATTAACTCACTGTCCTTACAGGTCCCTGGAAACAAGGACTTGCAGAGTGAAAGAAAAAAAACACTCTCCCTACCTACAGTTTTCTGTCCCTAGAAAAAATGTTTTTTTTAATCACAATATAGCACAAGGAAAATTAACTCACTGTCCTTACAGGTCCCTGGAAACAAGGACTTGCAGAGTGAAAGAAACTGACACTGTCCCTACCTAGAGTTTTCTGTCCCTAGAATAAATGTTTTTTTTAATCACAATATAGCACAAGGACAATTAACTCACTGTCCTTACAGGTCCCTGGAAACAAGGACTTGCAGAGTGAAAGAAACTGACACTGTCCCTACCTAGAGTTTTCTGTCCCTAGAATAAATGTTTTTTTTAAGCACAATATAGCACAAGGACAATTAACTCACTGTCCTTACAGGTCCCTGGAAACAAGGACTTGCAGAGTGAAAGAAAAAAAACACTCTCCCTACCTACAGTTTTCTGTCCCTAGAAAAAATGTTTTTTTTAATCACAATATAGCACAAGGAAAATTAACTCACTGTCCTTACAGGTCCCTGGAAACAAGGACTTGCAGAGTGAAAGAAACTGACACTGTCCCTACCTAGAGTTTTCTGTCCCTAGAATAAATGTTTTTTTTAATCACAATATAGCACAAGGACAATTAACTCACTGTCCTTACAGGTCCCTGGAAACAAGGACTTGCAGAGTGAAAGAAACTGACACTGTCCCTACCTAGAGTTTTCTGTCCCTAGAATAAATGTTTTTTTTAAGCACAATATAGCACAAGGACAATTAACTCACTGTCCTTACAGGTCCCTGGAAACAAGGACTTGCAGAGTGAAAGAAACTGACACTGTCCCTACCTAGAGTTTTCTGTCCCTAGAATAAATGTTTTTTTTAATCACAATATAGCACAAGGAAAATTAACTCACTGTCCTTACAGGTCCCTGGAAACAAGGACTTGCAGAGTGAAAGAAACTGACACTGTCCCTACCTAGAGTTTTCTGTCCCTAGAATAAATGTTTTTTTTAATCACAATATAGCACAAGGAAAATTAACTCACTGTCCTTACAGGTCCCTGGAAACAAGGACTTGCAGAGTGAAAGAAACTGACACTGTCCCTACCTAGAGTTTTCTGTCCCTAGAATAAATGTTTTTTTTAAGCACAATATAGCACAAGGACAATTAACTCACTGTCCTTACAGGTCCCTGGAAACAAGGACTTGCAGAGTGAAAGAAAAAAAACACTCTCCCTACCTACAGTTTTCTGTCCCTAGAAAAAATGTTTTTTTTAATCACAATATAGCACAAGGAAAATTAACTCACTGTCCTTACAGGTCCCTGGAAACAAGGACTTGCAGAGTGAAAGAAACTGACACTGTCCCTACCTAGAGTTTTCTGTCCCTAGAATAAATGTTTTTTTTAATCACAATATAGCACAAGGACAATTAACTCACTGTCCTTACAGGTCCCTGGAAACAAGGACTTGCAGAGTGAAAGAAACTGACACTGTCCCTACCTAGAGTTTTCTGTCCCTAGAATAAATGTTTTTTTTAAGCACAATATAGCACAAGGACAATTAACTCACTGTCCTTACAGGTCCCTGGAAACAAGGACTTGCAGAGTGAAAGAAAAAAAACACTCTCCCTACCTACAGTTTTCTGTCCCTAGAAAAAATGTTTTTTTTAATCACAATATAGCACAAGGAAAATTAACTCACTGTCCTTACAGGTCCCTGGAAACAAGGACTTGCAGAGTGAAAGAAACTGACACTGTCCCTACCTAGAGTTTTCTGTCCCTAGAATAAATGTTTTTTTTAATCACAATATAGCACAAGGACAATTAACTCACTGTCCTTACAGGTCCCTGGAAACAAGGACTTGCAGAGTGAAAGAAACTGACACTGTCCCTACCTAGAGTTTTCTGTCCCTAGAATAAATGTTTTTTTTAAGCACAATATAGCACAAGGACAATTAACTCACTGTCCTTACAGGTCCCTGGAAACAAGGACTTGCAGAGTGAAAGAAAAAAAACACTCTCCCTACCTACAGTTTTCTGTCCCTAGAAAAAATGTTTTTTTTAATCACAATATAGCACAAGGAAAATTAACTCACTGTCCTTACAGGTCCCTGGAAACAAGGACTTGCAGAGTGAAAGAAACTGACACTGTCCCTACCTAGAGTTTTCTGTCCCTAGAATAAATGTTTTTTTTAATCACAATATAGCACAAGGACAATTAACTCACTGTCCTTACAGGTCCCTGGAAACAAGGACTTGCAGAGTGAAAGAAACTGACACTGTCCCTACCTAGAGTTTTCTGTCCCTAGAATAAATGTTTTTTTTAAGCACAATATAGCACAAGGACAATTAACTCACTGTCCTTACAGGTCCCTGGAAACAAGGACTTGCAGAGTGAAAGAAACTGACACTGTCCCTACCTAGAGTTTTCTGTCCCTAGAATAAATGTTTTTTTTAAGCACACTATAGCAGAAGCACAAAACACACTGACACTCTCCCTACCTATCCTTCTCTTTCCCTAAACTAAAGGAATCCAGGTTAAGCAAGAAAGAAATAACAGTCACTGTCCCTGCCTATGCTACTCTATCCCTGCTCCGGAACACACTACACTAGGCCGCCGTGCTGGCGGCCTTTTATAGTGTGGGGCGTGTACTAAACACCCTCAGCAATAATTGGCCACAGGCATCCTGCCTGTGGCCAATCATTGCTCTCCTCGCTGCCGGCGCTGTGATTGGCCAAGCATGCGGGGTCACAGTGCATGCTTGGCCAATCACAGCGCCTGGATGACACTGCGATGGCGTAGTGCATTGTGGGCCGTTCGCGTCACTCGAATTTGGCGCGAACGGCCCAAATCGTTCGATCTTCGTCGAACGATCGAACAGCCAATGTTCGAGTCGAACGTATGTTCGACTCGAACACGAAGCTCATCCCTACATATAACCATGGCATGTTTGAGCAATATATCATTGAGTGACAACTTTTTGTACTTTTTTTTTGTCATTATTCAATCACTTGGGACAAAAAAATAATATTCAATGGGCTCAACATGCCTCTCAGCAAATAGCTTGGGGTGTCTACTTTCCAAAATGGGGTCATTTGGGGGGGGGGGGTTTGTGCCATCTTGGCATTTTATTTCCTTCAAAACTGTGATAGGTAGTGATAGGTAGTGAGGAGTGAAATCAAAAATGTATGCCCTTAAAAATCTTGAAGGCGGTGCTTGGTTTTTGGGGTCCCGTACGCGGCTAGGCTCCCAAAAAGTCCCACACATGTGGTATCCCCGTACTCAGGAGAAGCAGCAGAATGTATTTTGGGGTGTAATTTCACATATGTCCATGGCATGTGTGAGCAATATATCATTTAGTGACAACTTTGTGCAAAAAAAAAAAAGTTTGTCATATTCCCGCACCTTGTGGCCAAATATAAAATATTCCATGGACTCAACATGCCTCTCAGTAAATAGCTTGGGGTGTCTACTTTCCAAAATGGGGTCATTTGGGGGGGGGGGGTTGTGCTATTTTGGCATTTTATGGCCTTCAAAACTGTGATGGGTAGTGAGGAGTGAAATCAAAAAATTGCGCCCTTAGAAATCTTGAAGGCGGTGCTTGGTTTTTTGGGCCCCGTACGCGGCTAGGCTCTCAAAAAGTCCCACACATGTGGTATCCCCGTACTCAGGAGAAGCAGCAAAATGTATTTTGGGGTGCAATTCCACATATAACTATGGCATGTTTGAGCAATATATCATTTAGTGACAACTTTTTGTACTTTTGTTTTCTTTTTGTCATTATTCAATCACTTGGGACAAAAAAAAATATTCAATGGGCTCAACATGCCTCTCAGCAAATAACTTGGGTGTCTACTTTCCAAAATGGGGTAATTTAGGGGGGTTTTGTGTCATCTTGGCATTTTATGGCCTTCAAAACTGTGATAGGTAGTGTTAGGTAGTGAGGAGTGAAATCAAAAATGTATGCCCTTAGATATCTTGAAGGCAGTGTTTGGTTTTTGGGGTCCCGTACGCGGCTAGGCTCCCAAAAAGTCCCACATATGTGGTATCCCCGTACTTAGGAGAAGCAGCAGAATGTATTTTGGGGTGTAATTTCACATATTCCCATGGCATGTGTGAGAAATATATCATTTAGTGACAACTTTGTGCAAAAAAAAAAAAAGAAGTTTGTCATATTCCCGCAACTTACGTCAAAATATAAAAAAATTCCATGGACTCAACATGCCTCTCAGCAAATAGCTTGGGGTGTCTACTTTCCAAAATGGGATCATTTGGGGGGGAGTGGTTTGTGCTATTTTGGCATTTTATGGCCTTCGAAACTGTGATAGGTAGTGAGGAGTGAAATCAAAAATTTGCGCCCTTAGAAATCCTGAAGGCGGTGATTGGTTTTTGGGGTCCCGTACGCAGCTAGGCTCCCAAAAAGTCCCACACATGTGGTATCCCCGTGCTCGGGAGAAGCAGCAAAATGTATTTTGGGGTGCAATTCCACATATAACCATGGCATATGTGAGCAATATATCATTTAGTGACAGCTTTTTGAATTTTTTTTATTTATTTTTTGTAATTTTTCAAATCACTTGGAACAAAAAAAAAATATTCAATGGGCTCAACATGCCTCTCAGCAATTTCCTTGGAGTGTCTACTTTCCAAAATGGGGTCATTGGGGGGGGGGGGGTTGTACTGCCCTGCCATTTTAGCACCTCAAGAAATTAGATAGGCAGTCATAAATTAAAAGCTGTGTAAATTCCAGAAAATGTACCCTAGTTTGTAAACGCTATAACTTTTGCTCAAACCAATAAATATACGCTTATTGACTTTTTTTTACTAAAGACATGTGGCTGAATACATTTTGGCCTAAATGTATGACTACAATTGAGTTTATTAGATGTTTCTTATAACAAAAAGTAGAAAATATCTTATTTTTTTTTTAATTTCGGTCTTCTTCCATTTATATCGCAAAAAATAAAAACTGCAGAGGCAATCAAATACCATTAAAGAAAGCTCTATTTGTGGGAAGAAAAGGACGCAAATTTCGTTTGGGTACAACATTGCATGTCCACGCAATTACCAGTTAAAGCAGCACAGTGCCAAATTGTAAAATCATCTCTGGTCTTTAAGCTGCGTTTTGTTCCGGGGCTTAAGTGGTTAAGATCTTTTTGATTTCACCATGCTGAGTGGAATAAGAGGTAAAGAAGGACCATTTGAACTTTTCATCCCTGGTGATTTTGGTTTATCCACAGGGAGAGAAGCTCTATCTATTTCTACAGTTTCTCCTAAGACGGAGAAACTGGCCCAGAGGTACCAACTTTAACCACTGATGATGGTGATAGCTGTCAACAGGAATGTACCCGTTCCTGTGTGTAGATTTAAAGTATGTTCTAAACTCCAGATGATTATTGACAGCTGTAATCTCCAAATCAAGGAAATGTATAGAGGTGATGCTGGCCTCATAATTCAGAATGATACCACGATCATTACTGTTCAGGGTGGTCATGAAGGAGTCTAATGACTCTCTACTGCCTCTCCACTTTACTTTAAATCTACAGACAGGAACGGGTACATTCCTGTTGACAGCTGTCACCATCATCAGTGGTTAAAGTCGGTACCTCCAGCCAGTTTCTCCGTCTTAGGAGAAACTGTACCAATGAGGGGGACTTTTTCTCTCAGTCTAATACCTTGAAACAGAGGTTTCTAGATAAGGGCTACAAATCTAATGAATTAGATGCGGACAATACTGCAGTGTCCAGAATAGATAGAGCTTCTCTCCTTGTGGATAAACCAAAAATCACCAGGGATGAAAAGTTCAAATGGTCCTTCTTTACCTCTTATTCCACTCAGCATGGTGAAATCAAAAAGATCTTAAATAGGCACTGGAAGGTATTTTGTAGCGATAAAATCCTTGGACCTTCCCTTCCAGAGCGGGCTGGAGTTATTTTTAGGGGTGCTCATTCCATCCAGAGCGACATAGCCCCTAATACTATTGATCCCCCCAAAAAGGTCTCCTTTTTTCATGAGGCCAAGGGGTATTACCCATGTAGGAAGTGCAACGTGTGCATTAATAATGTTTTTGGTAGACGCAAAACGGAAACGTTTACGTCCAGCGCTACTGGGCGCATCTACACTATGAAACATTTTACCACCTGTGTCACCAGGTTCATAGTATACCTTATAACCTGTCCATGCAAACTACAGTACGTAGGGCGTACCATTAGAAATTTTTCTATCAGGGTAAATGAACATCTGGCCAAGATACGTAAGGGGTGCATCAAACACACCGTGTCCCGCCACTATTTGGAACATCATGACAAAGACCCTAAGGGTACACAATTTCAGGTTATAGACAGATTCATCCCCCATTGGAGGGGTGATTCCTGTCTACGAGGTGTGTCCAGACTTGAGACCTTTTGGATACATGAGCTCAGGTGTTACTCACCCCACGGTATGAACGTTGATTGGGACATCAATTGTTACATCAACCAGGCGTGAGTACCCTGGGCTCGTGTTCCTTCTTTCCATCGGTCTTTGGTCTTGCACACATATATGTATATTTTCTACATTCTAGTCAAGGTGCCAGTTACCGGTTACATTTGTAATGTATGTACTTGGTATGGTACAGTCATGCTCCTTTCATTTTCATTTTTATTTATATATTTTTTTATTTCATTTTTCATCATTTTTTTGCTTCCATCGAAGGGGGTGTCATTTTATTCTAGAATATTTGAGCTTTACTTGCAATTGACCCTCTACACCTTTCCCTCTGGGTGGGATAGTGTTCACGTCCTTGCTAAGTGATTTATCAGTGAACTTTTGTATGTCCATTAGATTTCTTACATTATTTGTGTTACACACACACTAGGTGTGAATTTTACATTTTTCTTTAGCAGGTATCTATATTTTTTAACCTTTTGACCTCTTGGCGCCAGCCGTCATGGTGGTCTGTTATAACGTCGCTGTGATGCGGCCCCGCCTCTGATCTATGGGGCGTTGCTGCATCACGTTGCGTTAATGTGACAGATTTCACATATACATGTGACTTACAGTCACATGGACGCTGCCAGTCGGCTGAGCGGCATCCCGCCGTTGCATACGTCGTGACGTCATGCTCCGTCTGAGAGCATTGTCCAGTCTGGCCATGCCCGGTCGGATGCGGTCTCATTCCGATTGGCATCCCACACGGGATTCGGACCATTCACGTTTTTCGTTCGGCGGCGCCTGGGAGGACGCTGGATCCTCCGTGCAGATGTATGGGTCTATGTGACGCAGTCCACCGTCCGTGTGGTCGTTGGATTCACTGTGGTGACTATACGTTCGGTGACGCTCCTGACCATTGGATGATGGCAGCGTCGATGTGACCGCCCCTGTCACATGTCACGTCATTATCCCTCTAATGATTGGTTCCAATGTTGGCGGGACATGCCCACCATGGCTGTAGGGTTCTGATAGGTCCAATGAGGAACTCAATGTTCCAAAGAGAGGCTTGGAGTGCAAACAGCAGGTCCTCTCCATTTTCTGTGGGCACTATATATTGTTCATTGAAATGTGTTGTTATACTGTACGTTGGCTGATATGTACATGGAAGTACACTAATCTTCTGCTTATATTATTCTCAGCCGATGTGAGGTTTGAGAGGCAGGTGGTTTGATGTTACTTCCAGTTCCTGAAAATAGTGAGAGAGGAGGGCGCTAATATGTGGGATAAATCTAAATATATTATAAAACGGTAGACATATATAGAATCAAAAACAATATAATCTCCCCACTTAAATTAATTAGTGCTGTGTATAAAGATCAACCAGTATGTACAAAAAATATATTCAAATTAATTTGTGAACAGCAAAAATTAACTATCATATAGATACAAACAATATAAAAATAGAATTGAAACTTAATGCAAATAAAGTCCAAACCAATGAACCCCCAAACAAGGGTTGATAAATGCAAATAAATGTCCCACAAAGGAAAAGTGTTGTATAAACACCAAATGAATCCACTTCAAACAACGTATTGTGAAAAATCCAATGTGACTCTTGAGAAAAATGAAGATCCACCTTCACCAATAATAATATTGACACCCGATAGTGCACATTAAGTAAGGATGGCAGCTTACCGCAGCAAATTGACCCTTTTAATTAAAAAAGAAGTCAAACAGGCTTTCAGCAAGTTCCAATTGCTAAGGATCAGCGAAATGTTGTCCACCATGCAGGTAACGATAACACTTGGATTCAGTGGTATATAATCAGAAAAAAGGAGAAACGAGCAATAGCGTAATACCGTTTTATTGCGTATAAAATTTCTAAAAAGCCAAATTCATGCTTACATGGTTATGTGCCCCGACTCGGCACTGAGGCTGAGGCAAATGAGAGTCCTGTGGATACTGGCGTGCGTTCCACCACTATGGAGCAGACAACCAGCTGGACCGGAAGAAACGTCAATTGCGTGACCTGTAGAAGCGCAATACAGGTCACGCAATTGACGTTTCTTCCGGTCCAGCTGGTTGTCTGCTCCATAGTGGTGGAACGCACGCCAGTATCCACAGGACTCTCATTTGTTATCCCTACGCCTTTACAGCCTCAGTGCCGGGTCGGGGCACATAACCATGTAAGCATGAATTTGGCTTTTTAGAAATTTTATACGCATTAAAACGGTATTACGCTATTGCTCGTTTCTCCTTTTTTCTGATTATATACCACTGAATCCAAGTGTTATCGTTACCTGCATGGTGGACAACATTTCGCTGATCCTTAGCAATTGGAACTTGCTGAAAGCCTGTTTGACTTCTTTTTTAATTAAAAGGGTCAATTTGCTGCGGTAAGCTGCCATCCTTACTTAATGTGCACTATCGGGTGTCAATATTATTATTGGTGAAGGTGGATCTTCATTTTTCTCAAGAGTCACATTGGATTTTTCACAATACGTTGTTTGAAGTGGATTCATTTGGTGTTTATACAACACTTTTCCTTTGTGGGACATTTATTTGCATTTATCAACCCTTGTTTGGGGGTTCATTGGTTTGGACTTTATTTGCATTAAGTTTCAATTCTATTTTTATATTGTTTGTATCTATATGATAGTTAATTTTTGCTGTTCACAAATTAATTTGAATATATTTTTTGTACATACTGGTTGATCTTTATACACAGCACTAATTAATTTAAGTGGGGAGATTATATTGTTTTTGATTCTATATATGTCTACCGTTTTATAATATATTTAGATTTATCCCACATATTAGCGCCCTCCTCTCTCACTATTTTCACTATTGATTTCAGTATTTTACTGCAATTTGAGGTGCAGCTTATATATAGCATATATTTAGTATAGTAATTGGCGCAGGCTCCATTTAAATCACTTCCAGTTCCTGTCCAGCCTCTCATGGGCGGGGTTTGGGTTGTTCAAAAGTCTATAAATGTTGTGCAATGTGAGGGTACAGAAATATGCCCCTGTTGATGACTTTCTTAGTCGAAATGCGTCGGCCCTGAATTACTGCACCCCACACTGCTTTCATATCCATTTTTGTGATCACTTTTTATCCATGACCTTTTTGTCATTTTCCTGTATGGCAATTTTATCTCAATAAACCTTGATTGGTTTTAATTGACCTGCACCATTGGGAGCAATTTCTTTTTGTTTCTATTTGTTTCTTTTTGATTTGGAGTCTGCACGGATCTGTACAGTGACCAGCGGAAGGAGCGTTGGTTCTATACTCCAGCTCATTGGACCACCCTCCCTAGGATTGATCCAGATCTCCGCGGGAACCACAGACATTCTGTTACATCGATCTAGTTCGCTGAGACCCCAAGCCTGTCTGACTCACTGTTATATGATAGATGAGTCCATCTGTTGTGGTAAGAGTACCCCATCTATTTACTATTTGAAGTATTTGATCCTTTCAACAGTCAACCTGTTATTCCTGTATCCTGGATCATTCTGTGGGAAGGATCATCACATGTGTTTTCATTTTGTATGGACTCTACAACACTTATTGAAGTTTTTTACACACAATTTGTGTTCATTTCACATGGACTTTAAAAACACACATTGAAGTTTCTTTTTATCACATTTATTTTGTTCTCCATATTTCACATTATTGTTTGATTTTCACTTTTTTGTTACCATCATTTACACTGTGGTAGTTTTCAGTATGATCAATATTCACCATTGATGTCTTAGCGCTGCACTATTTATCCCATTCTCTGTTTTACTTTGTTTGTTTGAGTGCTGGCAGCTATTTTGCTTTGTTTTTGGGTTCTAGCGCAGTTTTTTCCCACAATTTATTTCAAAGTGTTTAGATAGGCAAAGCTCTATCCTGTCTCTCTCCTTGATGATCAGCAGGTGCTGGCGGACATTCGTTGGGCGGCACGGGCTGATTACCTTGTGTTGTGTCTAATCACAGCACAGTTGGGTCACTGGTGGCGTGCACGCCCCCTACCCAAAAGTGCCAGATCACATACTGGTTACATGATCTGGCACAGAAGAGCCACTCTGCCTCTGTACATATAAGTGATGCAGTCAGTAAGTGGCTCTGTAGCTTGTTTTTTTCCTTGGATTTATCTTTGGCCTTGTTTATATCTTATGTTGCCCACCAATGCTGCTTACTGTAATGGGAAGCTATAGGTGGGGCAGTGGATACCTTTTTTATATCATTGTATATGGGTCAGGCAATGCACTGACACATTGGCAGCAATTGAGCTATATGCTGGGTGCTCAATTTGCTTCTGCACCTTTAAAAAGGGGTGGGCTCCCCTTCAGTCCATTTTTCCTTCACCTATCCACCAGAATGCATGTGCTTCCACTGTGGAGTCACTCATTAGGGATAGGAAATACAGATACCAGGGTGCCTTGGCGAGGCTCTGTAGCTTACGTATGCATTTGCAAATGTGTGCAGACTAAACCCCTGTTTTTAACGCATACTGTTAGACAGGTTGATTCAGTTGTCTGTGGGCTGGTCGGTAGGTAAGCTTGGTTTTTTCCTTGGATTTATCCTTGACCTTGTTTATATATTATGTATAAGATGTTTGCCTTTAGTAACATTTTAAGGTGAGCAGGCCCACCAGTATTAGGTTGTCCTTACATACACAAAACTGTATACTCTTGCTGTAAAATGTCATTATTGGACCCAAGGTAGAAGAGAGTAGACATATGGTGCATCCATGGGAGAAACAAGATGGAAGCCATTCTGAAGGCTTGATGACTGGTGTTTGGCATGAATGTAGCAAGGGTTAGTTTAGGCAGCAAGCATAAAAAGTATTCTTGAAAGTGGTTGTAAAGGTTCACTTTTTTTTTAAAATAACAAACATGTCATACTTACCTCCACTGTGCAGTTCGTTTTGCACAGAGTGGCCCTGATCCTCCTGTTCTGGGGTCCCACGGCTGCTCTCTTGGCTCCTACCCACAATAGCCAACCCCATCTGGGAAGCTCTCTCCAGAGGGGATGACCTTTTGGGCGCGGTCCCGTGTCATACACTCCGCATACATAGCCGCCGAGTGTATGACTCGGCCCCCGCCCCCCGGCGGATGCATCATTGGCTTTGACAACAGCGGGAGCAAATGGCTGTGCTGCTATCAATCTATCCAATCAATGCCAAGACTCCGTAGAGAAGAGGACGCCGGGGACGCGCAGAGCAGGTGAACGGGCTCAGGTAAGTAAAACGGGGGGGCTGGGGGGCCCGTGTTTGCCAGGTGTTTTTTCACCTTAATGCATAGGATGTATTAAGGTGAAAAAAGCACAAACCTTTACAACCCCTTTAAACTTTGCAACAGTCAGAACAGGCAGTAGACAGTAGAGGGATCCACCAGACAAACATAGGATGTGCAGACCAGCAGTGAGCAATTGCAGGCGGATGGGTAAGTGTATCCTAACTGCAATTCACATTACTATACCCAATAAGGCACTGTATGGCAGTAACTAACAGACTGTCAGCTCTCCTTATCTAATTAAACACACATTGACAAATGGCTGCTTTCAACCCAGCCTTTTAGAGAAATGAGGCTGGCACATAACAAAGACTCAATTTTGCCCCTTCTAAGCTACCTAGCCTAAGTTCAATATTGGTAGTATGTTGCTATGGCGTTAAAATTGTTTGCCATGTCTGCAAACAGTGAATAGATTAACCTCATCTCTACAAATAATGAAATACACAAACATAGCAAACATAGCAAACACTACATTAAAGTGTTATTAAACCCTCAGTTTTGTTAAGCACGTTCAGCAGCTGATTTAATTTGTTCCTAAGTATGCAGCTTGAAATAAATATGGGGTGGTTTTGGATTCCCCTTATTTATTATAAATATGTATTAATTGTCTATTCCTATAGTTAGCTAGTCTATCAAAGCTCTGATAAAGTTAATGGTGATGGTACAATAACAAGGTTAGCCAAAAAAATAAACACACTGCTTAAAGAAGCAAGGATCTCATTTATTTCCCAAGAAAGTAGGAATGCTAACATACAGGTATAACACTAAACAAAATATTACAGAACTTATAAAACAAAAGAACATAATTGATACTTTACGTAATGTCGTCCTCTGTATTCGGTAGCTTTCAGCTGGGTTCAATGGGGCAAGAGGAAGTCACTCCAGCTGGCCAGCACTTTTTAAAGCTCACTCAGACACCGCCCACACAAACACCCACTACCAGCCCGTACCAATGAAAAAAATCCATAAGAGGCAGTCCTTCCTAATTACCAGGAAGTATATTCTTCTTCTGCCTGTCCTCTAGGAAGTATGCTGTAATGTCCACTAGGGGCAGCATTTGTCCATGAATCACTGCTATTTGACCCGGGTCATCCTTCAGTAACAGCTGGCCTTTGATGTTCTCTAACTCAGCACATTCTATTCGCAACTCCCAAGGAGGTCTTATCTGGTGCTTCTCTGTCCCTGTACCTCACATCAGGAAACCTATGCAAGAAAATCCTGTTAGGGCATGAATTCCCATTTATGACTCATTGTTTCACACACCCTGTCAGGTAAACTTGCTGTACTGGCATTCCAAAAAGGCAATCTCCAACATAGGCCAAATGACTGTACCAACCAGGCATAGCATTACAACTCCAGGAATATGATATTAAACCATGTTGCCTTCCAACACAGCTTCTTTCCCTTTTAACCCTTGCCTATGTTACAGTTTAAGATGTTGCCATGACCATGACCACTGCCCCAGGTTGCCTTTTTCAGGGTCGCTCATTTTCACTTGATGTATCCTATGGAATCAACCGTGTATGCCAGGAGTTGTTTCTCCCTACATTGTGTGCATCAATGAAAACACACAGCCTCGTAGCCTAGAATGGCAAGGCACACCCCTACTCCTCCCTTCTATAGGCTAACAGACTGGCTTGAAACTGCACTGCCCACTGTTAACAATTTCCTGTGAAGATCAGGGAATCAGCACTGAGAAAGCAAGAGCCAGCAGCATTGAAAGTTGTAAAGTGTTGGAGTAAAATTAATAACCAATAGTTTACTACTGAATGTTTCTTTGTTGTGCTTAATGTGTTAAGCTACAAAACACTGGGGGTTTTAAAGGACAAATTCACTCTTTGGCACAAAAAATATTGAATGCACATTTATTTTGCAGGTAAAAAAATTTGCATTTATTTAAAAAAAATTCTGGAGCCATGCAGGTCTGCCAGTGTATCTTCTTGCCCATACATCCTGTAGGTTAAGCAGATACAATCTGACAGGACGCATGAATGAAGTATCACGGTGATACAAAGCTCTGTGGTAGTTTTTTTAAATCTACAAGCCGAAAGCGGCAAAGGCTGACGAACCTTGTATTTTTCATGCACAGAGCCCTGCCAATGAGTGACGTGACCGGGAGGGCTGACACCTGTTTGGGGCACTTTTTTTTTTTAAATTGTGACAGCTTTAGAGAAGAACCCCGCTAATTGTCACAGCGGGGAATCAGGGA
This sequence comes from Rana muscosa, assembly GCA_029206835.1. NCBI lineage: Eukaryota > Metazoa > Chordata > Amphibia > Anura > Ranidae > Rana > Rana muscosa. The sequence continues at coordinate 803,666,335 of CM055117.1, read as the reverse complement.
GGTGTGGGGGCTGGTCTGTTCGTAAAATGTTACATGTTAGGCCTCGTACACACGGCCGAGATTCTCGTCGAAAAAAACATGTCGTTTTTTTCGACGAGATTCTTGGACAAGAAAATTGTCCTGGCCGAGTGTACACACGCTCGATTCAAAGAACCCGCGGTTCTTTGAATGGAGCGTACGCGGTGACGTCATCGACTACGACGAGCATGCGCTCGTCACATTCGATGCCGTCGCCGCCATCTTGGTATACCCTACGTATGCCTAGGAAGCTACCGCGCATGCGTCGAATTCATTTCGAACATGCGCAGGCTTCCGGGAGGACAGGTAAGTGTACACACACTCACTTTTCTCGTCGAGAAACATGCCGACGAGAATCTCGACGAGAAAATAGAGAGCAGGTTCTCTATTTTCTCGTCAAGGTTACTTGTCGGTTTTCTCGATGAGAAACCATACACACGAACAAATTTCTCGGCAAGACATCTCTGCCAGCAAGTTTCTTGCTGGTTCTTGCCGAGAAACTCGGTCGTGTGTACGAGGCCTTACACTCTAAATATGGGTATAACATGTAACATGTTACAAAAGGTGAATTTATCCTTTAATACTACTTTAACCACTTAAGCCCCGGACCATTTCGCTGGCCAAAGACCAGGCCACTTTTTGCGATTCGGCACTGCGTCTCTTTAACTGACAATTGCGCGGTCGTGCGATTTGGCTCCCAAACAAAATTGGCGTCCTTTTTTTCCCACAAATAGAGATTTCTTTTGGGGGTATTTGATCACCTCTGCGGTTTTTATTTTTTGCGGTATAAACAAAAATAGAGCGACAATTTTGAAAAAAAATACAATATTTTTTACTTTTTGCTATAATAAATATCCCCAAAACATGTATAAAAAAAAAAAAAATTTTCCTCAGTTTAGGCCGATACGTATTCTTCTACATATTTTTGCAAAAAAAAAAAATCACAATAAGCGTTTATTGATTGGTTTGCGCAAAAGTTATAGCGTCTACAAAATAGGGGATAATTTTATGGCATTTTTATTAATATTTTTCTTTTTACTAGTAATGGCGGCGATTATCGATTTTTATCATGACTGAGACATTATAGCGGACACATCGGACACTTTTGACACCATTTTGGGACCATTGTCATTTTTACAGCGATCAGTGCTATAAAAATGCACTGATTACTGTAAAAATTACACTGGCAGTGAAGGGGTTAACCTGTAGGGGGTACTGAAGGGGTTAAGTGTGACCTAGGAAGTGCTTCTAACTGTTAGGGGGTGTGGCTTGCCATGACACGTCACTGATCGCTGTTCCCGATGATAGGGAACAGGCGATCAGTGACATGTCACTAGGCAGAACGGGGAGATGTTGGGCTTACACTAACATCTCCCCGTTCTTCAGCTCCGTGACACGATTGCAGGACACCGGCGGACATCGAGTCCGCAGGTCCCGTGGGCACGCTCGCGGCAGGGTCAGGAAGCGCGCCGCCGGCGGCGTGCGAGCGATCACACGGTCGGCAAATTTAAAGGGGACGTATATATACGCCCATTTGCCTGTCCGTGACATTCTGCCGACGTAAATTTTCATGCGGCGGTCGGCAAGCGGTTAAATTGCGTTTTTGGATGTGTCCTGAGTTCAGATTGTTTAAATACTCCAGTGAAGAGCCTGGACAGAACTGTAAAGATACAGTGCATTGAAAAAGTACTCATACTCAAGTGTGGCGTGCATTTGTATTCATCCCCCTTTATTCCGATACCCCTAACTAAAATCTAGTGGAACCAATTGCCTTCAGAAGTCGCCTAATTATTAAATAGAGTCCACCTGTGTGTAATTGAATCTCAGTATAAATACAGCTGGTATGCGAAGCCCTCAGAGGTTTGTTAGAGAACCTTAGTGAACAAACATCATCATGAAGGCTAAGGAACGCACCAGACAGGTCAGAGATAAAGTTATGGAGAAGTGTAAAGTAGGGTTAGGTTATAAAAAATATCCCAAGCATTGAACATCTCATGGAGCACTGTTCAATCCATCATCCGAAAATGGAAAAAGTTTGGCACAACTGCAAACCTACCAAGACATGGCTGTCCACCTAAACTGACAGGCCGAGCAAGGAGAGCATTAACGAGAGAAGCAGCCATGGTAACTCTGGAGGAGCTGCAGAGATCCACAGCTCAGGTGGGAGAATCTGTCCACAGAACAACTATTAATTGTGCACTCCACAAATCTGGTCTTTATGGAAGAGAAGAAAGAAGAAAGCCATTGTTGAAAGAAAGCCATAAGAAGTCCCGTTTTCAGTTTGCAAGAAGCCATGTGGGGGACACAACAAACATGTGGAAGAAGGTGCTCTGGTCAGATGAGACCAAAATGTAACTTTTTGACCTAAAAGCAAAACGCTATGTGTGGCGTAAAACTAACTCTGCACATCACCCTGAACTGAAATTTCAAGGGGTACGAATACTTTTTCAAGGCAATGTACACTTTATCATGTTTGCAATGCATTATATCTCAAATTATGGTTCCTTAGTTAGCTTTTATTAAAGAAAACAATCTGCTGTGCTTAATATGAATGAAACACCTTATAGGAGAGTTTACATTTAAGATCGCATTATAATCTTTGCATTACATTGCTGCTAAATGTCTCCCTTTTTATATTTAAAATATCTGTATCCTGCCAGTGGGCCTTGAAGCTCATATTTATTCCCTCAACACGTTTATTACTGTTTTCTTCTGTTTTGACCTCAGTTCTCCTATAAAACTCATTTTTGCATGCAAAATCTTTATTGCCTTTGATTTTAGAAAGCAAATGTACCACATACTGGTTTGTAATGCAGCAAAGTTTTTCTTCATCAGTATTAAACCTTCAAGCATGAAATCAGTGATCCCTCTGGCAGACATTTATTCATCTTGCAATTAAACAATATCCTTTGTTTCATGTATCAATCTAACCAATTTGGTAAATGTGCTTGTAAAGGATTAACTCTATTTTGTTATTAGCAACAGAATTGCCTCTCTGAGTGTACCCTTAAGGGAAATGACATTCACATTTTGTGAGGTGAAATAATTAGTCGCAGAGGGGTTTGAAATGTAGGGATTTAGGTAAATATGATAGCGGTGCAATGATCCAGTAGCAGTAGGCCAATTTTTCTTTTTTGCCCATGCTGGCTAATAATGTTTTTCTTTTAATTACCTTATAGTCATTACTACTATCTGAGCTGCAGGCAGATATAAAAAAGCACACCAATTATTACTGTAATGTAGTCATTAAGAAATAAGTAATGTATTTTTAAGTGTAACTAGTTACTTATATTTGACTTGGTATCGGTCTCTAATTCCCTAAGTAATCTGGGGGAGAGAAGGGCCATATACAGGAACCAATACTGCCATACTAATAGTTACTTTAGAAAAAAAGTGAATTTCTGTTGTGAAAACTGTTACTAACTTGCTAAACTTCTACCAAACAAACCCAAATAGAATAAGCAAAATTCAGGCAGTATATTAGTTCTTCATACCAGTGGTGTATCAATGAACCAAGTATTCCTTGGGGCTATTATGGGGCCTGGGGTTGGAAGGGGTCGCATTAGGGACGCTGTTGAGGCAATTCAAACATAGAAAATTTGTGTGCATGTGAAGATAACCCATACCCATCACCATATTATTAAACTTATTTTAAACCCTTAGTTTTTTTTTTTGTATTAAGATGTCCATACTTATCTGAGATGATAAGTGTTCTCCTTCTGCTACCACCCTCTCCTATTTGCAGGTGTTGCCTTAGCTAGCCAGCTGCTAATCAGACATGTGTGCATGTGTACTCCTAGGTAGTGCTATGTATGTCTAATGACACAGCACCCAGCAAACCAGACCTTTGCTCCTTCCTCCTAGCAATTTGACAAACACCAACAGGAGCTTATGTATCCACTGCCTTTAGTCCTCTCCTCTGTACATGGAAGATCTTAGATGTGGTACAGCTGGAGGCGACTTTGCAATAGTGAACATGCGCTGCAGGTAAGTGTCTGGGGCCGGGGGCACAGAAAGGTACCAGGGTGTTTTTTGCCTTCAAGCAGAACCATAGGTAGCCTTTTTTTCATTTAGTACAGATTAAGGGATGGTTATAAACGCAGTCAGATTATTATTTTTTGGCCATCTGTGTCCCATAAGGGAGATTTACATTCACTTTGTGCCCCACATTCTAAACAGGAAGTGAGATGAAATCCCTGAAAATTAAGGGAAACCCTTAAAGCCCCTTTGGTCACCAGAAATAGTGTCCTCATTGGAAGATTTCCCCTCCCCTCTTTGGAATTTGTTTTGTACTTTCACTTTCAATGATAATGGTAAACAGGAAAAATAGAGGATGAATGTCCCTAGAGGGGATGAAGACAGGAATAAAGACGTAATAGATGACCAAAGGAGTTTCACCTCAAAAAAATTGGGATTTTAAGGGCAATGAAAATGCATATAAAAAATCTTTGACGTCTGACTGCTTCTGGTTTTTCGGCAGTTCCGGACACGTGTCGGCGTCATTTCAGGTTGGAGCTGGCCATTGGACGGCTCAGGGATCTTCAGCCTGTTTGCTTATGGCAGTACTCATGCCCGCCCTCGGCGCCTGGGCTCCGCCCATGGACGCCGCTTTTTGCAGCACATTTTTGGGCTATTTAGGATGATGCCAAGAGTCCTTCACTGCCAGTCTCCTCTGGACATCAAGGTGGAAGGTAGCATTGATGGATCTGTATTTCTATGCCTAAGGTCCGTGTTACCCTTGGTCATTTTGTGCCTGTTGGGGATCCTGAGGATTTATGTGAGTACCCTGGATATATGTAGAGAGACAGCCTTGTATCCCTTACCCTTCTCAGTGTTTTGAGGGGGTTATTCTGGTGTTTATCTCTATCCCTCTCTTTTCTAGGTCTCTCTCCCCCTTTCCTCCTTTGAGGTTTTTGTGGATTCTTCTGGATCCGTCTATTGTTTAACCATTTCACGGCACTCTTGTTCCTCCACGCTTTTGGCTTGTTGTGCTTGTTGAGGTTCTCAAGGACCAGGGTAAGTATTTTGGAATATAATATAGGCAGGTTTTTTATCAAAAAACCCTCCCCCCTCTTCCCTCTAATGAAAGTTTTTTGAGGGGGTCTTTTGATTATACAGATATTTATTCCGTTATTCTCTTCCTCCATAGGTTTTGTCCCTTTCTCCCTCCCCTTTTGTTTGGTTGAGGAGTTTGCATGGATACTTTTTGTTTGGCAGTGCAAGTTAACCTCTCGGTTCTTGGGCTCCTTCATGCTGCAATAGGATTGGTGGACCACTCTGTGGGAGTCTGGAATACTTGGGGGACTGGTTTGTTCCCTCTCTAAGGATGCACATATATGTAAGTTTTTGTTGTTTGTTTTTTGTTTTCTGTTTTTGGTTTTTGGTTTGGTCATTATGTATATTGAATGTGTTGCAATTATCTGTCATGCCATATATTGCACTTATTATGTATTTTGCAATTTTAGAGATACTGCTATCCCTGAAGAAGAATTTATATACTCACATATTTTGAAACGCGTCGGATTTAGCAGTCTCATCATCGCCAGGATTCCATTTTTGGGGTTCTATTCAGTCATCATTCTCTGTGATCTATATGTAATATCTATGTAAACTTGTTTTTAAGTGGTTATCACTTTATGGTGATCTATGTTGTTTATGGATTTGTAATAAATTATATTTTTCTATAATTTTTCTATATATATTTTTTATATTTATTTCCATTGCCCTTAAAATCACAATTTTTTTTATGTGAAACTCCTTTGTTCATTCATTGGGGATGGTGGCAATGTACATGACATTTAATGGAAGTCAAACCTTTTTGTACAAAGACGTAATAGATATTCTAATCCATATTAACTCTATCCAAAACTAGAAAAAAAAAGGTTTGAGTTTAGTTATACTTTAATGCAGACAATGCAATAAGATTAAAATGCCTAGCATTTAGTGTAACTTTAAGGATTACAGAAGTTGCCATCGACACTGACCCTGTATCAATTGTGACATTTCCAACCAAGAAGAGATGATGTCATACTAGTCAGGGAACCCCTTTGCAGGCTTTGCTTTAGGGAGAATATATTTATCTCTCCCATAGAGTTTCCTATATCCCCCAAAATACCTTTTTTTGGAAAGTACACAGTTCAAGGTATTTAGTAGGAGGCATGGTGAGTTTTTTTAAGTTGTTATTTTTTTGTCATAATTTTTTGGAAAATTAAGAAATTACAATTATATGATAACACAGTGCAGTACATTGTCATCATATAACTAGTGGGACGGTGATCAGGGACACTGACTAGTTAATAATTTTTTTCATGTTTTTTTATTTTTTTATTAAATGTTTTTATATTATTTTTTTACAATGTTTTTGTGACCAGAGTAATACAGTGTTACCACAATAACACTGAACAATTCTGGGGAAGTGATTATAAATGTCTTTTTATATATTATGATTGCTTATACCAGTGAATTTCACTGTTATAAGCAACCATTTTTACTGAATGAAATTGATTAATTCAGTGTGTATTTTTGTGATTAACTGCGATGGCCACAGCTAATCACATGGTACAGATGGGCTGTGATTGGCCCTGTCTGTACCATGTGATCACTGTGACCAATTTCAGCTAGCAACACAATGGATGGTATAAATGGAAGCCATCCATTGTGTCAGGAAAGGTTTCACCTGCTGGTGGCACTGTCAGACCTTTGGGCCATAGTACTGATGTCCACCAGCGGGTGTCTCCCATCAGTCTGGAGCCGACATCATCTCCTGCAATCAGGCTTCACCTGAGACTGATTGCAGGAGGTGTGTATAAATACCCGGCAGACGCTCACACATGGGCCTTGGTATTTTCCTGGAGCCCAGACCTGTATTCCTGAATCTGTACCTGTACCTACCTGTACCTTGTGACCTGTTATCCTGAACCTTGTGTCCTGTGTTCCTGAACCCTGCATCCATCCCTGGACCCCTGTCTCTGTACCTTGTGCCCTGTGTTCCTGAACCCCGCATCCATCCCTGGACCCCTGTCTCTGTACCTTGTGCCCTGTGTTCCTGAACCCTGCATCCATCCCTGGACCCCTGTCTCTGTACCTTGTACCCTGTGTTCCTGAACCCTGCATCCATCCCTGGACCCCTGTCTCTGTACCTTGTACCCTGTGTTCCTGAACCCTGCATCCATCCCTAGACCCCTGTCTCTGTACCTTGTGCCCTGTGTTCCTGAACCCTGCATCCATCCCTGGACCCCTGTCTCTATACCTTGAACCCTGTGTTCCTGAACCCTGCATCCATCTCTGGACCCCTGTCTTGCGGACTTATCCCTTCCTCCTGTTGTCCTCTCTATGGCTTGTCCTGCTCCCAGTTCAATCTGACTGATCTCTCATGTATGAACCTGGCTTGATCACGTTTATGATTATACCTCAATCCTGTATTCACGTTTGGTTTAGAGAGTTGTTTTTGTGTGTCACCGTGGTTGTTTGCTGGTTTGCTTTATTGCTTATGACTTATCCTTTTAATAAATCTATATATATTTACTTTACATGCGTTGTGGTCTTCCCTGTTGCAGTCCACACATTCTGGTCACACCGGTTTATGACATAATACCAAGGCCAGTCCTGACCAGAAGTGGCTGCACGGAGGAGCCAGCGTGTTTCTGTTATTTTTGCTAAAAATGCATTCTGAAATAGTGGGTTATCTTTCTTCACTGGTGACTGAGGATAATAGTTATTGCCATCAGGTATTGAAGGAGTGGGCCAGGGATCAACTTCTAGAGTATGTCCGTCTGGCCCATTCTCTAGTCGATCAGGACAGTATGCGGTTTTAAAACGTTCAGCCTTTGATTCAGGTGTGTGCAGAGCAAGCATTGTCCAGTATTCCTAAAGGCGGTGATGACTTTTCTCCCCCTTTCAGCATGGCTCAGGTGGAATCATTAGTGTGGCTTTTGGAGGACGACTCTGCATACTTATTTGAGCACTATTCAGCATGTTCCCAACAGGTGCTAGTGGAGTGTGTTAACTCAGTACAGTCTCTTGTCAGACAGGCAGCATGTAAACTGAATTTTGTTCAGCCATTACTCCAAACATGGTCAGATATATTGCACTCATCCTCTTCTCTGCGGTCTGCAACAATCCCACAAGAATTCCCCCTAGCCACTGCTCCCTCTTCCTTACAGTATTCCAGCCCTTCTTTTCAACCAGCTGCATCCGATCTGCTGCAGCCTGTTTCCACACCAGCCGATCTGCTGCAGCCTGTTTCCACACCAACCGATCTGCTGCAGCCTGTTTCCCCACCAGCCAATCTGCTCCAGCCTGCCTCTATGATTGGCAATGGGGTCAGGCTAGTCTCTTATGTTCCTTAACCTGATGACCCACCTATACCTGCCAACTTTCTGCCTGCTATCCAGCCTGATGCTCCAGTATTGGCTGTTCAGCCTGATGTTCTGGTGCCCATGTTCCAGCCTGATGTTCCAGTGCTCACGGCCCAGCCTGAAGTTCTGGTGCCCACGGTCCAGCCTGAAGTTCCAGTGCCCGTTTCCCAGCCAGATGTGCTGGTTCCCGTTTCCCAGCCTGTGGAGTCAGTGCCCGTTGCCCAGCCTGTTGAGCCAATACCCATCACCCAGCCTGTTGAGCCGCTGCCCGTCACCCAGCTTGCTGAGCCGGTGCCCTTTACTCAGCCTACTGGGCCATTGCCTGTTACCCAGCCTGTTGAGCCGGTGCTCGTTACCAAGCCTACTGATATGGTGCTTGCTGAATCAGTTCCTGATGCCCAGCTCGCTGCTGCCGCTGCCCAGCCTTTCGCTCCATTGCCCGTTGTCTGGCCTGACGATCCAGTTCCTGATGCCCTGGCCTGATGTTCCAGTACCCTCTGTCTGGCCTGATGTTCCAGTACCCCCTGTCTGGCCTCATGTTCCAATCAAGGTGCAGTGAGAATAGGGATTTTAATGTGTCCAAATTACAAATCAAACTAAAAAATACATAAATAATATCTCTATTATTCCATTAAAAATGTTATCTCTTCATAATTACAAAACCATTGGTCACCAGCTGCACAGATGTACAATTAGATACGTAGAGACGAAGAAACAATGAATCAACACATTTCACCCGGTGAGGGCTGTGACGAATGCGGGTGTCAGATACCCGCCCTCTGTACTAACTTGCGACGAAGGACCGGCCAACCTCCCACCACGCTGTCACTTGCGTAACAATGCCACTCTCAACTGCGCCCAGCACAAAGATTTTCCAGCTTGCGGGACCACAATCTAAGTGCCAGCAGCCTAAGAGCGATTGTCACTGGGCTAATGACACAATTAACCCATTAACTGCCACCACTGACATTTGATGAGGGAGAGTCAGTACTCCCATTAATTAGGAATACCAATTATGATTTTAGAATAAGCGTCTGCAACACACACTGTCACCCCAGACAGGTCTGCTCAGAGGCCCTACTCTACAACAGTTTCGTTTATAGCTTGCATTAAGAGTTTTAGAGACAAGGTTAACACTTTTCAACATAAGGGTTTATTATGAAAAGGGCAAAGTGGGTGCAATAAAATGTTTACAGAAAAATATGTTTTTAAAGAGATAACGACAATATACAGCCACAAAGTAATAAGGTAGAATTGAAGAAGAAGAATACTTGCAATTAATGTCCAAGGGTTGATCAGAGTTCGATCAATGAGCTGGATAATCGGTTCTCAAACTTGGCAGATGTTCCTGCTTGGATGGTAAAAAGGAGAACTCTCCATTGACTTGGGCTCTCCTCTTTTCTGTCAGATCAAAGGGGTGTTGACAGCGACCAGTGACCAATCGTCTGGTCATCTTATTTAGGGGTTGGTTGCTGGGAGGGGTCTACATTCATGCCCATATCCCAGGTACACTTTGTGATACATATTCATATCTCTTCAACTCTAATGTTTACAGACTAACAATATCCATTTTATTGTTCAGCGTGACATTTGCTTTAAAACAAGTACAGACATGACAAGTCTCCCATTTCTAGTTTACCTAGGAGGAATAAAGGGTTTCAGGGGCTTTCCATATGACCTATCATATTGATGTCTGGACTTGAAACGTTACAAATTATCTGAGGAAACTAAATATGTCCATATTATGGAGGTGCTATTATTTATTTGGAAGTTATGAAACATGTGGAACTTTCATACTTATACACGGTTTAGACTTTTATGGGATACACTTTTTGTAGCTGCTGACTTTTAAATGGCGAGAGGCCACCCTGCAGTCCCCTCCAAAAGCCCTTGTGCCGGTTGGGTCTGTCACATAACTAAATTATGAAATTGCTTTGCTGCACCTTCCTTTTCTCTGATGTCCTGGTTCCACTGCCCTAGGAGAGTGCAATGGAGCCAGAGGACAACTTTTGGACGATTTGGGAATGGTACTGAACTGTCAAAGGCACTGGGTATACCACTATGCATTCCAAGTCCAAAACACACAGAGATTTTTGGTTTGCAAATAATCCAGTACGTGCCCAAGCTGTCCAATTGCATTAAAATTAATACTGTTTGCCCAGTCCCCACTAAACTTTGCAAAGTGACAAACACTTACTTGCTCCTTATTAGACATATTGTACCAGTATGGGGTAAACGGACACAGTTAAAGTAGAGCTATAGAATCAAATCTGGTCACTTATCTGAGCTGTGCAATACAAATGAAACATTGCATGTGCTAAAAAAAAAAATCAAACCCCTTTTTAACGATTCCAAAAAAAATGTGCTGCTACTGTAAAAGTCTCTGGTGGAAACCAGTTACAAACAGGACACAGATAGAAATTAAAACCAATAAGAGGTTCTAATCTTAGTCTCTTTAATTTCTTTTGTGCAGAATTTTATTTTATCTCTATTGTTGTTATATCCAAGTTTTTTGCTCTGTGATTCTATTTATGATTACCTTTCATGTGCGTACGTCTGCTCTTTGTATGATCACCAAAGCTCATAATTTTTTTTGTTCACAGGAACTGACTGTAGGGTAGAACTTGGATTCTCTTGCTATAATGAATGGTAACTGCTTTTAAAAGACTTTGATATAGGGGTGTGATGTGTAGGTCAATCTTAATATTGTACCATGTAAAATGAAAATGCCTTCAGCAAAATTGCCCTTTTCCCTAGATTGTATAATGATGTGAAATTTCTTCAACAAGATAACACGAATGATTTTAAAACAGTTTTGGTATTTATAACTCTGTGGTTGGAAGCATGTGTTATTGCCCACTAGGATAGCCCTGCATGGCCTGCTCCGTTTTTTGATCATAACAGCCAATGCTTGAATTTGGCATGTATAGCCACCTTAAAGTGTTCATCTACAAGCTGAAGCTGAATGACAAGCCATTCCTGCCTTTGTCAAAATTCTGCTGGACTTTGCAGAGTTCTTTTGGAAATATCATCTAGCGTTACAGTTTTGGGGTGTAGTAATAGAACAATCAAATCATGAGTACTGGGGGGGGGGTTAGGGAACACACACTAGCAGTGACGGCTGGTGCTCCAATTTTTTTTGGGGGGCGCAAACAAACTGAATAATTCAGAAAATTACTGAAACCAAAACATCGATTGCAGCCATTGTGCCCATCATATGCACTCACTCTGCCCATCATATGCAGCCATGGTGCCCATCATATGCAGCCACTCTGCCCATCATATGCAGCCACTCTGCCCATCATATCCAGCCAACTGTGCCCATCATATGCAGCCACTCTGCCCATCATATGCAACCACTGAGCCCATCATATGCAGACTCTGTGCCCATCATATGCAGCCAACTGTGTCCATAATATGCAGCCAACTGTGCCCATAATATGCAGCCAACTGTGCCTGTCATATGCAGCCAACTGTGCCCATCATATGCAGCTACTGTGCCCAGCAAATTCAGCAACTGTGCCCATCATATACAGCCAACTGTGCCCATCATATGCAGCCACTGTGCCCATCATATGCAGCCACTGTGCCCATTATATGCAGACTCTGTGCCCAACAAAAGCAACCACCTGTGCCCATCATATGCAGCCAACTGTGCCCATAATATGCAGCCAACTGTGCCCATCATGTGCAGCCACTGTGCCCATCATATGAAGCCACTGTGCCCATTATATGCAGACCATGTGCCCAGCAAAAGCAACTACCTGTACCCATCATATGCAGCCAACTGTGCCCATCATATGCAGCTACTGTGCCCATCATATGCAGCCACTGTGCCCCACTAATGCAGCCAAATGTGCTCCATCAATTGCAGCCTTTGTGCCCATAATATGCATTCACTGTGTCCCCCCTGCCCACCTGCTGTCTGCCCAGTACTTACCCTATCGTGGTGGTGGGTCAATCAGCGGGACAGGCGGCGAGCTGTGGGATGGATAGCGCGTGATGGCTCAGTGTCCTCCATGCGTCCTCCGTGCGTGTCTTCTTCCTGCTTTGCTAGGCGGCCAATGAGATTGCCTCTAGGTGCATCCGGTCCTCCTGATTGGCTGTGCACTTTTACGCCAATTAGAGCCTATGGTTTTAATTAGGTGCTTCAAAAACACCCCCCCTCCGCTGTAATTCAGGAGCCCGGCCCCAGAAAAGGGGACAGACGCCTGAATAGGGGTGGCTACAGTGGCTGTGGGTAGATTCATTCAATAATTGAATCTATCCATAGTACACAGAGGGGGTGGTTGGAGAGAGGGGGCGGCACCCGCGCACCGCCACTGCACACTAGGTCAGTGTCTTCTGAAAGAATTTACAAAGGTTTTGTTCAGAAAAGACATGTACAGATTGATGATTTACGATGCCTTGTTATTATGCAACTTTATACCTTTTACACTAGTACAGGTACTTCTGGTAACGGAACACCTTTGGATGTATATTAGAGATTTTAGGCTACTAATCACAAAAATAACCTGTAATTTAAACTAACATGCTGTGTTTATAGAAATCTTCTGTTTTTGCAATTTCTTCTTATATACTGCATATATTTTAGGTTTACTAAATTTTGCTTGTGTTGTAAAATTCTTTGTGTAGCTCATGCATGTCCATAGGTGCACTCAGGGCATAATGCATAACATTTTGGAGCTGGTACAGTTTGAGCATGCCTAGACAGCGATCCTGCCGTTAGACTTTAAGACTGCATTCACACCTGAGTGACACGACATGTCGTGTTTTGTGTTGCACAATTTAGCATGTTTTTCGCTTGTTTGTTGTGCAACAGCCCATTGACTTGAATGAGCTACCTGTTGTGTGAAAAACACCAAAAAGTGCAATTTTTTGGAACTGTGCCAAGCGCATTTGGTGATGCGCATTTTTGCATGGTTTTCATGCATTTTGTCATTGTACATGAAGTTTACATAACAAGTAAGCCAGCTAAAGACTTGCTATAGGACGATTGGTGACAGCATAAATGTCTTGTAGGAACAGTTGTGATAAGTTTTGCTACATTTGTGGTGAGTACACGCTTAAGCCTTAAATGCACCATGGCTGGACTTGTTATGTAAAGCAACTGGTTGCCACTTAGTTGCTGCCGCAGTACATTTACTGCAGCATGTTGGCACTGGCAGGCTGGATCACATACATGTACGTCATCCAGCCATGGGGCGCATGCAGCGTATTGCAACTACTGGTACTATGGTGAAAACTACTGATAAAAGTATGTAAAAAGAAACGTTAAAAAAGTTGAAAACATTTATTTAAAGCAGAGCTCCAGCCCTCCCACCAAAAAATGTAAAGTCAGCAGCTACAAAAACAGGTACCCGCTCCACCTCCCCCCTGAAAAGTGCCAAATGTGGCAGTGGAGGTGGGAGGAAGCAAACAAGTGGAGTTTCCCCTTTTGGGTGGAGCTCCGCTTTAATTATTTTAACATACTATCACCAGTCAGTCAGTATTCCTGATCACTGCCACACCAGTCATATGATGACGCTGTACTGCACTGGTGACAGTTTGTAAAAAAAAAAAGAACACACTAAAGAAAAAATGCAAATGTATATTTATTATCTATGCATTTTTTCTTTAGTGTGGTTTATTTATATCATGCGATTTTGAGTGATAATATTTTGGTTATGGATACTGGTGCTCATTGATGCATTTATACACAGGTTTATTATATATTATTCTTCCTCCCCTTTCTAGTGTGTGTATTTTACCATCAATTTTTGATACATCCCGGTTGTGTCCCGGATGTTCAATGATTTGACATCATACTGGAAATGTGCATTTTAGTAACGCCAGTACAGTGAGGGGTGATGTGGAGGGAGAGGAGATAGGAGGAAATATTTGGGCTGCATGCACTGACACTTGTGCATTTGGAAAGGGGAAATGTAATTTCCTTTCTTTTCTTTATTGTACGTGTCTGTGCATGTATATTTTATTACATACAAAGTTGCATGTAAGAGCCGGTTCACACTGGGGCAACACGACTTCCAGCGCGACTTTACAAGGCAACTTCAAGGCAACTTCAAGGCAACTTTGAGGCGACTTCGAGGCAACTTCGAGGCAACTTCAAGTTTCCTCCAGGACAGGCGACTTTGCCAGTGGCCAATCAAACAATAATCAGCTCTGTGGAAGGGAGGGGTTTGCCTGAGAAAACTATTTTCTCTTCCTGTAAAGTTGCTTCAGTTAAGACACTGATCCGACTTTGGAGGCGACTTCCATTGAAATCAATGGGTACAAGTCGCCTAGAAGTCGTTTTCAAGTAGTACAGGAACCTTTTTTGAAGTCGGAGCGACTTCTGTAGTGTGCATAAAGACAGCTCCATAGACTAACATTACAGCGCGACTTGGGGCGTCTCGGGGCGACCTGAAGTCGGATCCTGAGTCGCCCTGGTGTGAACCGGCTCTAAATGTTTTTTGTTTCATGTTTTTTGTTTTGTTTTGTGTTTTTCGTTTACATATTTCTAAACGTAGAATTTTCTGTGATGATGTTTTCACTGATTGATAGCTGATGATATCTGCAGTTTAGTGTTTATAGGTGTTTTCTATTTGACAATTAACGTTTTACATGCTTTCGCTCATTTGTCTTGATTACCTTGGTGTATGTATATACAGTATACACCTGTATGTATGTGTAGCACTCTAGCTATGATTAAGCACCATATCCGGTGTGAAACGGGTTAGCTGTGCGTGTTGGTCTGTGTTCACGTGGATGCTTTAGACCTTTGTTTTTGTTTTTATACAATAAAAGGTGAATATTGGAGTGCGGCTGTCCAGCATATTTTGTTTCTATGCCACTGTTGCAAACAGAGCCGACACCCATCTCATTGTGGAGACAGCTGATCTTAGGAGTGGTAATTGTCTTGGAGCGATGTACTCCCATATGGAACAGCAAAAGGGTGATAGTCCACAGGGAAAACAGGGCAGAGCGTGTTTGGTACAGCAGGGGTTAAAGTCCTTGGCACATGTGCAGAGCAGTGTTTGGCACAGCAGGGGTTAAAGTCATTGGCACATGGACAGAGCAGTGTTCAGCACAGCAGGGTAGCAAGGCACAGTGCAACAAAACAGTCCACCAGGTAGCAATGTAACACCACACAGCTAGTCTACGTAGGATCGCCCAACAGAAATGGGGAACCCATACTCAGGGGTGGAGATTGGGGCAGACATGGCAAAGTCCAGAACAGGGTAGAGATCCGGGCAAACAGGACTAAGTCCAGAATGGGAAGAGATCCGAGCAGAGAGGGCTAAGTCTAGAACGGGGCAGAGATCTGGGCAGACAGAGCTAAGTCCAGAACGGGGCAGAGACATGGGCAGACTGTGCTAAGTACAGAATGGGACAGAGATCTGGGCAGACAGGGGTAGGGGCCGCTAGCAGAAGAAAGGCAGGTAAGGTGGGCAGGCTCTTGGAAGGGGGCTGTAGGGGTTTGGCCACAGCTCAGAGCTTTACACAACACAGCAGCACAGACAATATGGAACTATATGTCCCAGCAGTCCCAGGGTCCAGAAAGTAGCACACCATCCATACTGACCCATCAGACTCAACTGTTCTAAGCACCTTCTAGCTTTCTTCTAATGAGGTAATCAGCCACCAGCTCCTTTGTGTCCATCATGGTAGTCAACTGAGAAAAGTCTGACACTTTCTGCCAGCATAGGGAAATTAAATTGTATTCTGAATGCAGCTAAGATTAGCATACAACACCCCGTGGCGGATTAATTAAGCAGACAAGCTAACTGCTTTACACACTGTTGACTTCAACAAAACAAAACAAAAAAAAAATAATAATATTTCTGCCCTCCGCTACACTTTGGTTGTAAGCTTGGTAATAAAGACAAGGCCTGGGCGACTCACGTTTGTTGTGCAAGATGTACTGTTGATTTTAGAGCTTGACTCAGAGGCACTCAGAAGTCAATGCTGTTTGCTGTTTTGATAATATGGCAAGAACTGAATGATTGCGGGACAGACTGTTACTTCTGTCTGTCTGTTTGCGTGACAGACTGTAACTTCTGTCTGTCAATTAAATACCCCAATCTGCCTTCAGCCATGAGACCAGTGCCACATGACAGTAATGTGGCACTACTGAAGGCATTAGAAAAATGGAGCTTAGCTTATGTTAAAGCACATCCAGTATACCAAGTACATCTGAAATATCTGTGGGGATCTAAAGATAATGGTTCAGCTTGGATGTACCAAGTACTGTTGATACATATGTGAATGGGACAGTCATGCAAGAAAGAAAATGGCCACTCCGAAAGAATTTAGTTCCAGGACAGAAAAATGTGACATTTGAACTACTTGTTGATCCGACAAAGATATTTTTGCCTTTGCTTCACATAAATCTCTGACTGATGAAGAATTTTGTGAAAGTGATGAACAAGAAGGGTAAAGATTTGAATTATTTGATGTTTTCAAGAATAACCAATGCCACGTTTAACTGCTTGCCGACCAGCCGCCATCGTGCCATCCCCCAAAGCAGCCCCCCAAAGCACCTTGCCCCTATCCTGGGCTGTGGTTGTCTGGGTCTGCGGGTGGGGGGCTTATCAGAATCTGGAAGCCCTCTTTAACAATACTTGGTACCCCTACCCATTCATCAAAAAAAGTATTGTACTGTAACAAAAGGCAATTTCCAGTTTTTGACAATTCCTTTATTAAAAATTTCTTCTTCTTCCCCGCTTCTTCTCCTGGTCTTTTCCTTCTTCCTCTGGCTTCTTCTTATGTTCACCGGCAATAGCGTGCTTTCCATTTGCATGTCCGCCCAGTTTCTGAGGGTTGAAGTCATAATTGGCTTTAATTGGGCGCTATTTTCATGGACTGTATGATCGCATGTTGTAAATATGGTAAATGACCCCCAGTTAGAAGTGGGTCGGCTGCCCCCATAGCAAGCTCTTTGCTGTGGGGGCACTTGGCAGGACTTTAGGGGCCTGGAGCGCCGACAAGGGACCTGAAAAGAAGAAGAGCTGGGCTGATCTTGGCTGCTCTGTGCAAAACTACTGCACAAATCAGGTAAGTATACATGTTTGTTATGTTTAAACAGGAAATGGTTGTAAAAAACTTCTGCTCTATACTATAAACCAGTACCCGCCAGCACTACAATCTAACAGCAATTGTGTAAATATATGTGGTACAAATAGTGCAGTGCTAAATATAACTAAACAGACAATAATAATGACATATCAGCATAATAAAGTGCACAGTGCAAAATGAATTTTTTTTGTCACATAACGTCATCTGATTAAATAGTCCTGAATAGTGAAGAAAGACAAAAGTTCATATTCAATGGTGATAATGGAAAATATCCAAAAGTTGACTTAAAGTGAATATAAACCTGAAATGTTTTATTTATTTTTTTGCTGTCACAATGTAGAGTATAGGATTTCCTATCATTTGTGCCAGGTTTTGCCACAAAGAGTTAATCCAGCTCTGAGCAATCCTCTTTTATTGTTCAGTGAGATAAAACGGACAAACAGAGAAAAACCTTTGTCCGTTCCGCCCCCTTGCTTTGAGTGACAGGTTATTTACATATCTCGTGCACTAGCTTTAGGCATTCTTTTTTAATTCCCACCCCCACTCCTTTTCTGAAGTCATGTGGTTACTTTTCTGGATTTTGACTGGATGTTAGTGATCATAGCAGAAGGAATACACAGGAGAAAATGCATGTTGACAAGGGGAGTGTAGAGTTGGGTGGGGAGTCTACTGACATCACAACTCCACCCACGAGCCCCAGACAACAGATCCACGCACAGAATCTGCAGTTTTTCAGTTCTTATAACAGACAGAGGGTAGACATTTGACAGATAAGGATACATGCAGGAGGCATGTATATCCTTATAGATCAGCACTATGGCAGTAGTTTAGAAAGGATGAGAGTGGGTTTACATCCACTTTAAGGGGTCACCACACCAAGTGCATCCATCACCCAGAAGAGGAGATTGAATATGCTTACCATAAGACAGCTTTAACCAAGCATGTAGTAACGATGGTCAGGATGGTAGTCACAGGGATGGTAGCCAAGAGTAGGCAGCAAGGTTCTCCACACCAGCCGGGCCACTTATCAAATTATAAACTCGAACATCCATAAAAAACAAGACCTCCACATCGTGTAAACTTTTTGACCACGGATTTTATTAAAAGGTAAAAAACGTACATAGATACCAGGATAATGGGCATCAGTAAAACCGTCTCCTTGTAGTGATCACATAAGCATTGAAAAAAGAAGAAAGGGGAAAATGACATGGAGCGGACTCATCAGAACCGACGCGTTGCGTCCACAAAGACTGCGGTGAGTTTTTTACCTTTTAATAAAATCAGTCGCCAAACGGTTTTTCACTATTTGGAGGTTTCTTGTTTTTTTATGGATGTTCGAGAGTATAATTTGACAAGTGGCTCAGCTGGTGTGGAGAACCTTACTGCCTATTTTTGGATACCACCCTTGTGACTACCATCCTGACCACAGGGATAGTATCCAAACTGTTAAACTGTTAAAAATTAGATCCTACTAGATATTAGATTTTATTTACCTAAAAAAGTGTCAATGAAGCATATAATCTATGATATTTTACAACTCACTACGGTTTACTTGTGTGTAGAGATTGCATACAAATTACTACAGTGACACAGAGTCACTAATTTACTGTTTTTTCTATTTATGTTGCAGATATTCTTCCTAATGTAAGAGTTTTTGCCTACAGTAATGTATTACTGCAAGAATTTCTTAAACGGAAAGGTTCATCTAATATGTAATTATTTCGCCTTATAAACACAGAAGTATTTTATGCTTTTATGATATTCTTTTAAAATGTCATTGGGGTCATAAACTCTAGAACATCTCCAGTTGCTAATAGCTTCATTCTCAGTAAGAAGCTGCTTGAGTATATTTTTGAGTCAACACTTCCACTTAACCTCTGTGAAAGCTTGTTAGGATAGTCATTATGAGGCTGGCAAGTCGACTTACATGAGAGTTTGTAACATTTAGCAAGAGTTGTTCACTTCTTTATGCTTTGAATAAACAGTCAGTCAAGTTTAAGAAAATACAAAGAGAATTTTATTACAAAAAACAATATAAATGTTGCATATTCATAGAATATAATTATTTAGTCATGACAACTATAAAGTGACTAAACATCCCATCATTGTAGATAGAATATCAACACCATCCATAATAGATTGATTTAAAAAAGCTCAACATGTTTCGCGGTTTCTTATATCACCCGCTTCTTCAAGAGCATTGCTCATACATACATACATTGTCAGATGGTGTATACATAGGGTTGTCATGAGACTATGAATAAAGAAAAACAATATTAATGATATTAATTATCACAGTGTGAGTACAAACAGTTATATTTTTCAACTAAAACAAGAAAGGCATCCATCCCATGAGCCATCCCCCAAAACCGCCGTGAATGTCTCACCATTGGGAGCAGCGCCAGAGGATAAACCCAGGGACCGGAGCATGTAGTGACCCACCCCGGAGGACATAGGAATTCCTGGAGGGATACCCACATCCGATATAGATCTAGTTAATAAACATAGATAACATGGTATAGGTAGATTAGCTATTGAAAGCATATGTAAGATCAATGTGTATGCTCATTATAAGGATGATTGTTAGATATACCTTTGGTGTGGGGAAGGCCCCTTTATACAGAGCTGTGGCTGTCAGTGGTGGCAATAAGGTTGCCTCTAAACATGGGGGTGATCTATAGGTGAATTAATAATACATTTAGATAGACCATCCTTACCTAGAAAAAAAATTCAAGTGTGTTAATGTATACCCAGAATATATTTACCTGGAGTCCTCTTATACAAGTATGTCCAGGAGAATTCTTGCTAGTTGAAAAGTATGTGTATAAAGAATACACCCTTTATTAACCAGTAAAAAGAAAGTTCCCTAAAGAGGGGGAGAGGAAGATTGTTGATAAATTCTCAAAATCTTTAAAAAAGGAAAAGTTTGTGTAAAGGGCCATGGGCCTTCTTACCTATACATGCAGTTTTCCTATATAGGAAGCGCATGAACAGGAGCACAGTAAGTGAATTCACAGTCTCCCAGGTACTTGTGTGTAGGGTTCCGGTGGGTATTGTCACCTATGGAGGATAGTATTGAGTCAATTATGACTGCTAGACCAAAGCTCTAGATTATAGCCAGTATTGTCGTTTAAAACTTACCATTGACAGCAACAAAAAGGATGCCCGAACGCTCCCCATACACAGCATACAGGTGGTACATCCACCGCTGTGTATCTTTATAGTGTGTGTCCTCCAGGAAGTACCGCCGGGCAATGCCCATGATGGCAAGCGTCTGACGTCACCGGGCCCGGTCACGTGGTGCGCAACTGGTCCCAAAAGCGGCGGATGCACAAGGGATTTGTGCTCCGCCATAAGGATAGTGGGGATCCCATGTCATAGACATAGGGCTTCCCCCTACGTGACCATATGTCCACCGGGGAGTAAAAAAAACCCCCGGAAATCCCGGAGCTCCGATGCCCCTCCCCATGCCGATGCCGCGGGCGCCATGTTGGAGAAGGCCTAGCCCATCCAAACCATTAAAGTCCAAACCCCAGTCTCTTCCCAATTTCCTGCTCAAACTTTGATTGGACGAAGGTACCGCTCATAAAAATAAGCTATACTTAGCACTTTTCTATATGCTTTGAATAAAGCGCAATACAAAGAATTTTTTTTTTTTTATTGCACAATATGTTTCTTTGTAACTCGAAGATAAGATTACTTATTTATTCCCAACTATACGTAGTGCAATGATTATGAGGGCTGAGAAACTCTCTGTTGTGCTGGTAATGAATTGATGCTTTGTCGGAAGTCTGGCAAGAAAATTGGCAGAGATTTTGGTGCTATGCTTTTATTGCCACTGTAGAATCTTGGTTTGACTTAAAGTGATATTAAAGTCTTATTTTTTTTGTTTAAAAATAACAAACATGTTATACTTACCTACTCTGTGCAATGGCACCGAGCTGGTTCCTAGCCCCTTCCTCCTGCTGAGTGCCATCATAGCAAGCAGCTTTGTTTGTTCATTCAGACATGGAGCCGCAGCTCGGCCCCGCATTCTCTCTCTCCTCATTGACTTGCTGACTTTGATTGACAGCAGTAGGAGTCAATGGCGCCCACTGCTGTGTCCCAGCCAATCAGGAGAGAGACCCCTGGACAGCCGATGCTATATACAACATTGTTGGATCGAGATAGGACTCATCAAGTATTAGGGGGGCTGCTGCACACAGAAGGTTTTTTAACTTAATGCATAAGAACCACTTTAAGCTGGGTACACACTATGGGAAAATCAGAAGAAAGATTCTGTACCAGGCACGATCTTTCGATTTTTGTATAGGGTGTACACAACTTTAGATATCCGACTCAGACTTTCCAAACGAAAATTTCTTAAGGGGCAAATGCCAAAAAATTTCTTGTACCTAAACAGAATGGACATTTTTCATTTAAAGCGGTGTTCCAACCGAAGTTATACTTTTTAAATAAAAATACCCCTATAATACACAAGCTTAATGTATTCTAGTAAAGTTAGTCTGTAAACTAAGGTCAGTTTTCTTAGTTTATAGCAGTAGTTTGTTATTTTATAAACTTACAGCAGGCCGTGGCCGTCTTAAGTGTGGGCATCTGAAGCCAGACTGTATTTCTTCCTGGATCTCATCCTTGCAGATCTCGCACATGGTTAGTGCAGCACAAGCAGTGTAATAGGTTTCAGGTCAGGTTTCCATAGCAACGGCAGTGTAAGAGGAAGTTGCCCCTTAGCTATGGAAATCTCTCCTCCCCCCCCCCCCCCTCCAGGAACTAGGAAGTTTATCTACATTTACAAAGATTATAAATCTAGAAATATAAAAAGCTCCTGCAAAAGGTAATAACTTTAAAAAAAATGCTAATTGTACATGATATCCCCTTTTTCTGTGCAGAGATATATTTTATACATGTATATAAATAGCTCTTGTTATGTATGTATGTGTATATCTCTACACAGAAACAAGGGATATCATTTACAATTAGCATCTTTTTAAAAGTAATTGCCTTTTGCAGTAGCTGCACCCTAAAAATATCCCCGTCAAAACTGCCACCATTAAACCTGCACCATCCTATTGCCCCCTCATAGTACTCTATTCTAAATGATTAGTAATGCTGTGGCTGTGCTCTCCCCCGGGCTCCGTAATCAGAGCTGAGATGCTCCAGCCACCTCCCCCACCGCCCATCACTGTGTATAAGAAGCTTTGGTAACCATGGCAACAAAAGCCCAGCAATGCCTATTGCCTCCTGGGAATGATGACACACATCACCCAGGAGGCAATGCAAACAGGAAATGATGCGATGGGCCAGGGGGGAGGAAGTGAATAATGAATACAGCAGATATACAGTAGGTGCTGAGAAAAAAAAATATCCAATTAGTTTACAGTGCACAGTTTAGTGAGGGATGCTGAGGAGTTGAAAATGTGGGTGGAACTCCACTTTAATGTGTACTGTTTTTTTTGTACAAGAAAAATCTGATCCGAAAGACTGCACATAATCAGAAACAGTAAACAACAACAAAAAAAAGCCTTTGTTGTACAAGAATTTTTGTACATTATTTCCATCCTCGGTTCTGACTTGCTGTGAAACATCAAGAAAAAACAGACGGTCGTTTGCCCGATTTTATTATAGTGTGTACCCACCTCTAGAATCAGTTAGGCTGCTATCATTCCTGGAAGAACAGTCACCTGATAACTGCACTAATTACAGAAAAAAGGTTGTAACTACTTGTATGATAAAAACTTGCAACAATTTTCACTAATCAATGTATCAATATATCAGTGTTCTAGACTCTAAAATCCACAATAGATCACACTTTTCTTTTGTTAACAACAAATGAGTTTAGGCCCAGGTTCACACTGGGCTGCGAGAGTGAAGCCGTGCGAGTTCAGCTGAACTTGCATGATTTCACTCCCGCTGGTCAGTCCCGATTTCGGCCGCGATTACAGAGACATCTGTGCAGATGTCAATGTAAATCACGGGCCAAAATCGCAAAAAGTAGTACAGAAACTATTTTTTGAAATCGGTGCAGCGCCGCAGATGCGTCGTCGCACTGATTAGGACAGTGCCATTGCCGGCAATTTGCGGGAAATACCGTCGTTTTGACATGCGATTTGACATGCCAAATCGCATGTCAAAACGCACCAGTGTGAACCAGGGCTAAAGTGTTAGAACGAGGATTTCAAATACCCAGACCACTGGACCAGCTGCATGGGCGCTGTAGGGTCAGCATTCCGGAGGTAGTGGGAACCAGTGGGGATGGGGAGGGTGTACAGTGTTAATTGACCTATATATATATATTTTTTATATAATGGTGAACCAACACTTTAAACGGCACATGTGCGAGATGAAGTGCATGGCGTCATGCACGTTTTCTCATGCACTTGCAATATGAAAATACTGCAAAATCCTGTAAGCTCTCTCAGGTAAGGGATCTCCCTGAAGCCACTAGTGATGTTGCCTTCCCAGGGGTCATCTGTTTCAGCTGGGGCTACGTCACTAGTGCCTTTAAGGGAACAAAGAGAAGTAGACGTAAAAGGTAAGTAAAGTCAAAACTTTTTTTTAACTGTTAGATGATTTCACATCAACATGCAGAGATGCATGCTGATACAAATTTTGGTAAAAGAGGGGAAAGGTCTGCTTTAGAGGAAATTAGATCCTGCTTTATGAAGGTGTTTTGTCTTGCTCTGCGCTAAAGGTTTAGGGTTAAAGAGAAGCAAGGTTTTTATTTTTGTGAACTATGTAACTATGCTTACTATTCTGTCTTTATGATGTGCAGGGTGCGTTCTTTATCTTCTTTATAAAGAAATAGGTAGCTTGCAGACAAATTTGTTTCAGTGTATAGCATTGTGTTTTTTTTTTGTGTATTTGTTACACAATTATAAGTGCTGCTAGAAATTAAAGTAGGGGTCACAATGAGCAGAGGTACTAGCATCTGACTTTCCAAAATGTTTGCAAATGAAGACATATGCTTTTTTGGAAACATAATAAATAGGGTTAATGGGATTATTTTTGTTGGTTAATAGAGCTGAGTATTGGGGAACTTTTGTAGTGTTTATTGGTGATTATCCCCAGCTGGATATAACTAAACTGACTAAGCATCTATCATTTTGCTTTTAACAATATTGTATGCAATGGTTACAACCAAACCAAGTTACATTCCTAATAAAGTCTTGGAAAAGTGCTAAAGAGTCGTGGAAAGTGCTATATTATTAAAATGCAGCACACTTGGAAAGCCATGGACTACATCATTTATATAGGCTGTTATCACCTGTCCAATTCTCACAGTTACTGAATGTCACCTAGAATATTTGGGGGAGTCACTAAATGTGCATAGATAGATATTGAAGTGGATTGGTAAGGGGTCCAAAACAGCCCTTTGTTAGTCCACCAAATAACAGTTATCCATGACAGATGGTCTGACATTAGAAGCAGTCCCGCAAATCGCGGTAACTGTACATAGGCTCCTTTAAGAGACATAGCAGGCGCACGCTCGCTGCATGGCGGGGGACCCGATGCGCGTGGCTGGCGGCCCGCGATGGCCGCCGGCCACCCGCGATCGTGGACACGAGAGCCAGAAGGGGATGTGTGTATGTAAACCGAGAGACAGATCATCTGTTCTTACTAATTAGGAACAGCGATATGACTCCTCCTCTAGTCAGTCCTATCCCCCCTCAGTTAGAAACACTCATGACATTTAACCCCTTGATAGTCCCCTAGAGTTAAGCCTTTCCCTACCAGTGACATTTACACAGTAATCAGTAATCATTTTCTATAGCACTGATCAAATTGATAAATGTCAATGGTCCCAAAAATGTGTCAAAAGTGCCTGATCTGTCTGCCGCAATGACGCAGTCCTGCTAAAAATCGCAGATCGCTGCCATTACTAGTAAAAATAAATAAATAATGAAAATGCCATAAAAATGCCCTAAATCTAATACCTATTTTGTAGACGCTATAACTTTTGCGCAAAACAATCAATATATGCTTATTGCGATTTGACAATTGCGCGGTTGTGCAACGTTGTACCCAAATAAAATTGATGTCCTTTTTCCCCCACAAATAGAGCTTTCTTTTGGTGGTACTTGATATTTTTTGCGCTATAAACAAAAATAGAGCGACAATTTTGAAAAAAAACACAATATTTTTAACTTTTTGCTATAATAAATACTCCAATTTAAAAAAATAAATAAAATTTTCCTCAGTGTAGGCCGATATGTAATCGTCTACATATTTTGGGTAATAAAACTTGCAATAAGCAGATATTGATTGGTTTGCGCAAAAGTTATAGCGTCTACAAAATAGGGGATAGATTTATGGCATTTTTATCATTTTCTTTTTTATACTAGTAATAGCGGCGATCTGCAATTTTTATCAGGACTGCAACATTAAGGCAGACAGATCGGACACTTTTGACACTTTTTTTAAACTATTGACATTTATACAGCGATCAGTGCTATAAATAGCCACTGATTACTGTATAAATGTCACTGTCAGGGAAGGGGTTAACACTAGGGGACAATCAAAGGGTTAAATGTGTTCCTTCACTGTGTGTTCTAACTGTGGGGGGATGGGACTGACTGGGGCAGGAGACCGATCGGTGTTCCTATATACTAGGAACACACAATCTGTCTCCTCTCCCCTGACAGGACGTGGATTTGTGTGTTTGGCGGGTGCCCCCTATACCCCTTAAAGTGGCCGCCGTACAGCTACGGCAAGTTGCGCAGGGGAGCCATTCTGCCGCTGTCAAACGATGGCGGGCAGTCGGCATGTGGTTAAAGTCCCACAGGCTAAGCTTGTTGTACTTTTTTGTTTATAGTGCAAAAAATAAAAACTGCAGAGGTGATCCACCAAAAAAAAAGCTCTATCTGTGGGAAAAGAAGGATGTCAATTTTGCTTGGGTACAGCACCGCACGACCGCGCAATTGTCAGTTAAAGTGAGGCAATACCGTATCGCAAAAAATGTCCTGGTCGTTAAGGGGGGAAATCTTCTGGGGCTGAAGTGGTTAAATGTGTTTACTATGCCCAGCGTAGAGACATTACTATGGTATCCAGTGTTGCCCGTGCATTCACGAACGCATTCATGAACAAACTTGAGGCACTGTTTGTGTTCTCTGACGTGACCCATGCACACATTGGGGTTAATTTACTAAAACTGGAGAGTTTAAAAACAGTGCAGCTGTGAATGCCATGGTAGCCAATCAGCTTCTAACTCCAGCTTGTTTAATTAAGCTTTGACGATAAAAAAACCTGGAAGCTGATTGGTTTATATGCAGAGCTGAACCAGATTTTACACTCCAATTTTAGTAAATCAACTCCATTGTGTTGGTTTATTGCCACTACATCGATGATGTGTTCGCTGTGTGGTAGGGCAACCTTAAATCCCTATAAGCCTTTAATGAACATATTATTGGGGCTCATCCTTAGAATAAAGGGACGGGACACACCCACGGAAATTCAGGGCTCAGGTAGGTAAAACGGGGGGCTGGGGGGGGGGGTCAGATACTGCAAGGTGTTTTTTCACCTTAATGCAAAGCATGCAAAACATGCATTAAGGTGAAAAAAACATGTAGGTTTACCACCCCTTTAAGTTTCTTGGCCAATCATTGCATCTATGGTCCTCAACGTTGCACAATCAATCAATGGTGTCCACAATGCTGAGAAATACAGGCAGATACTTATCTATCATGCCATATTATTAGGAAGACACGTGATTGGCCCCAAATGTATTCTGCAGCAGGACAATGATCCCAAACATTCAACCAATGTCATTAAGAACTATGTTTAGCATAAAAAAAAACAATAAGTCCTGGAAGTGATGGTTTGGCCCCCACAGAGCCTGATCTCAACATCATTGAGTCTGTCTGGAATTACATTAAGAGACAGAAGGATCTGAGGCTACATCCACAAAAGATCTGTGGTTTCTTCTCCAAGATGTTTGGAGCAACCTACCTGCTGAGTTCCTTCAAAAACTGTGTGTCAGTGTATCTAAAAGAAATGATGCTGATTTGAAAAGGGTGGTCACACCAAAGATTGATTTGATTTAGATTATCCTTCTGTTCCCTTTGCATTTTGTACATTGATAAAAAGAAACAGTTAAAATATATATTTTTGAAAGCATTTTTACTTTACAGCATTGCTTCGCACCTACATAAAACTTTTACATAGTACTGTCAGGGCCGCCATCAGGAATTTTGGGGCCCCTTACACAGCTTCATTCAGGCATGGGCCCCCCCTGGAGCAGAGGAGAACCATGGGGGGGGTGCTACCGCCGCAAATTGAGAAGCGGGGGGGCAGCCGCAAATTGAGAAGCAGGGGGGGGGCAGCGGCAAATTGAGAAGCTGGGGGTGCCACGAACAAAAAAAGAACAACTAAAAAAAAGGGAGGGTTGCCATCCGGGGACCTCTGGGCCCCTTACAAAAAAAAATAAACAAAATTATAAAAAATAAATATAAAACATTTTTTTTATAAAAAAATAAAAAGGGGGGGTGTTTTTTTTATTTTTTTATAAAAAACACATAAGAAAAGGGGGGTTACCATCTGGGGCCATGGGGACCTCTGGGCCCCTGGGGACCTCTGGACCTCTTACAAAAAAAAAAAGGGGGGTTGCCATCCGGGCCCCTGGGGACCTCCGGGCCCCTTACAGGTGTACTGCCTGTACCCCCCTGATGGCGGCCCTGAGTACTGTACACACAATTAATCCAATCACTGTTCTCGGATTCTATCCTTTGGCACCTAGAAATCATTAGAATAGGGTTGTTGCTTTAGGTAGCCGTTACATTTTACATAGATTCTTGCATACCCCATTTATGTATGCCTAAACAGCACCTTGCTGTGTGGTGGAAATACCGGATAACAGGGAGAAATTAAAGTAAGACAAATTATTATCAAACTGAAAAAAAGACATGATGAATCATAAAAGGGCAAATGTGAAGGTAAGATGAATTAAAATAAATAACATCTGTTCCCACAGGACAATATATAATTTTACTTTAATGAGTACTGTATGCAGGAACAAATTTATTTTGTCCTTCATTTACCAAAGAATCATGACTACTGTTGAGATGATTCATATCTTTATAATTAAGAAATTTAATTATATTAATACGGATAAAGAGTATGTTCTTATCTAGCAGTTATGTAAATGAGGCGCGGTTTTGCCTTTTATTTTGCAGGAACTGGCAGCACCTACAAAGAATGAACTGTTTTTAGACAAATAGTAAAGTACCAGGTCATTTGGGGACCTGCAAAAGAGCTGTTTGTATTATCCCAGAACTGAAGAAAACTTAAGTATTCAGGTCATTTTACTTGCAGCTATATTTCAATCCTCTCATAAGATACAGATTCATAATTTATCTATATCATAAATAACCTGAATTCTAATCTGTCACACAACAGATTGTGCTCTGCAATAGTATACAGTGGTCTCTACCGTCCACATCTAAAATGTAAAGCACATTGCAGACTGAGCAATTAATTATACTGACAACATCAAAATACAAACCTCCGTGTAATTAACAGATAATCTTTTAAATGCTTAACCAGCATTGCTGTAATGTGCAACTGGTTTATATATGTAATAAATGACTGTGTAAAAGGAGAATACATATTATATTCTTGGTATTCCTCTTGATCATTTACTTTGAAACAAAAAAAATGATAACGTTTGTCCTTGGAATGGTGATAGGTCACATCCCAAATATAACATCCGAAGAAACAAAATGTTGGGCCATGGGATTTTTAGGGTGTCACATGTACTCAGACATAACATCAAATATCTAAAACAAGCTTTTTATTATCTTCACATTAAAATCACATAAAAATATTTCCTGGGAAAATATGTAATTCTTAAAGTGACAATAAACGACATCCCTTTTCTCCAAAAATAGTCAATGCGCAACCCTTACTTAATTAGTCTGTAATAGAAATATGAACTATGTTATATTTCATCACATCATTTTTTCACAGTGTTTTTCTGTCTCCTTATAATGTTCTCTGAACTCCCAAACCCTCCCTTTTCATCTCACTTCTCTTTTTTTGGAATCAGTAGTGTACGTTAGTTGCGGTTATCTGCACTGCTCTTTGCACACTACAAATCCCATAGTCCAGCGTTTCTCATCTAGGATATCGCGGCACCCTGGGGTGCCATGAAGAGTCCTCAGGGGTCCCACAGAAAAAGGACAAATACTTCCTGTACAGTCCAATCTGAGCAATCCTGCTTTAGCTCCTGTGTACAGACAGGGGAGGAGAGAGCACAGCCCACACCTCCACCCAGCTCTCACCTAATCTCTGCCACTGTCACTACACCTGTTGACTATGTAGGCCTCCAGCCTGCGTCCTACAAACCAATGACATCATTGGTTGCTAAAAACTTGTCAAGCAGCCACGCACCATTCTGGGTTGCAGACAGCAGTAGTGACAGCGTCAGAGTGGAGGAGAGATTAGGGAGGAGGTGTGGGCTGTGCTTTTCCTCCCCTGTCTGCACACAGGAGTTAACACAGGATAGCTCAGATGGACTGTCCAGGGTTTGATTACCTGCCCCCTATCTCCTTCCTACACTGCTGCTGTCCTGCCAGCAGAAATTGTGGGTGGGGGGGGTAATCAATCCCTGGACAGTCCTGACCTGAGTGTTCTGTTATCTCCTATTTACTAGCAGGAGGGAGAGGTGCAGGGGGAGGGCAGGAATTGGGGAGGGAGTACAGCCCACACCTTCTCCTGGCTCTCTCCTACTCCCTGCTGATGTCACTACTTATATAGCTAGTTTCCTGTAGGTTTGGGGGAATGGTAACAAACAATTGTGCTTAGGATGAGAGGTTTCCCACTAGTAGGGGGAATTTGGGGGTGGGGGAATTTGTGCTTGCAGGTACACACTAGGTACAGTGACACATGCAAAATCACACATTTTCCTGCACCACACAAAAATGCACTGCCTTTTGGAGACTTGCATGGGTGCTGTTAAGAATTTTTGGCTCGCCCATGTATCTAGCTAATACGCATGCGTTTGTGCCCACTAAAAGGCATTCTACCACAGTACCATGAGATTTGGTGCAGCACAATTTTAAAATCATGCCTGCACTTTTTTTTTGTGTCTTTCACATAGCGCAGGCCCATTAAAAAATGTGATGCGTGTGAGCGCGCAAAAAGGGATGCATGCTCTGATCCACCTCCAGGTGTGAACGTGCCCCCGAACTGGTGTAACCAGGGATTGTGCACATTTGTAGAGGGTGCCATGACTGAAAAAAGGTTGTTGCCGTAGTCTATGGTCCCTGGTACATCTCAGGAGTGAGCAAGAGGGGGTAGCTACCCTTATAAAATGGGACCATGAAAAGTGAACTTAGTCAACTTTTAACAGCTATATGGATCACAGCACCAAAATAAAAATGAATTTGGAGGAGGCTAGAGCAATAGAAAAAATAAATAAAGTTTTTATTTAAGAATACTTGAATATTTTTTTTTCAGAGTTTAGTGTCACTTTAATGGTGCAAATGGTGAAGGCAAGTATATACACATCCTCACACATCTACCTATTTCTATCCACTAAACAGCATTAACATTCTGTATTACTGAACAAAGCATTCTCTTCCTGGTAATTGGTGATAATTAATTGAAGGATGGTGTTAGTGTTTTGACATGCTTCTCAGAAGGTATGGAAAAACACCTACGTTAATGCAATGCCAGCGCATTGGAAAATAGCAATTTGCAAATGTATAGACATGTGAATCAAACAGTAGGAGTTAGTACGTGTGACATCCTAAATGTCCCATGGCACAATGAAACAAAAATGTCTGACCAGACATGTTGTTGTG
Source organism: Rana muscosa (assembly GCA_029206835.1). Taxonomy (NCBI): domain Eukaryota; kingdom Metazoa; phylum Chordata; class Amphibia; order Anura; family Ranidae; genus Rana; species Rana muscosa. The sequence goes on along the minus strand of CM055117.1, from coordinate 803,635,104 downwards.
ACACCTGTCTCTATACAATGATGAATTAATTGAAATATAGGTGTCTAGACTAAAGACTATGAAAAGATTATGAAAAACTCTCATTACATGCTATATAACAGACTGTTTATATTCACAAAGCCACAATACATTTGTTTTGTGTAGTGTGAAATATACTTGGTTGATCCTGTATTCAGCTGCCCCTCCCATCTTCTCTGTGTCCCCACTGCATGTTGACATTGTGCAGACCAGCTGGTGTCCTCTACAAAGGATACTCAAATTCAGTTCCCTTCTAAGCTCTTCATTTCCTCCCTTTTCTTAACTGTGCAGCCCACGTGACTATAAATGTGGGACACATGTGGGCGTATACATAGTATACGACACATAGTAAATGACACTTCCCTCCCTCCCTCCCCCTTCGTGTCCTCCTATTTCTAAACACTATGGTGGTGGGATATAGTATGCTGATTGACTACATTCACTAAGAAACTCACAAAACACTTAGTTTTAATATAAATCAGTAATAAATATATCAAATGTAATTGCCAATACCTGTAAAGTAAAAAAGAACCTTGGATGCAGATGCCATCTGAACAAAATGAAAGCTAGTGTCAGACAACTCTGACTCTGTCTACACCATATTAATGCACAAAAATACACATTTGATGTTCAATAAAGATTTACTGGGAGCTGTAAAACAGTTATTTGATATGTAGCGGGTACTTACTTTCCCGGGGTAATTTTTTAATTTTTCAGTGACACCGGTGGTGTGTTCCCGGCGGCCCACTGGGTGGCGCTGTCACCATGGGCTGACGGACGGATACAGCTGTGGGCTGAGCCTCCTTTTTGTCCTCTCTCGGCAGCGGTATGGTGGGGCGGGGAACCCGCCGTGCTTGCTGGGAGGGGGTATAAAGGGGCCGGCCATCTTGGTCACGGGGTCGGAGTCCCAGGCACCTTCAACCTACGGACGGTGGTTCGTGTCCGTCCTCTAGGTGGCCTAGGCCTAGAGGACCACCGGAGATCGTGTTCCACCTCAGGCACCTTTAGTCCTGGGGTGAGGTACTTGGATGGAGGTCCGGAGCTTAGTGCCCAACACTGAGTTCCGCGAGGGAAGGATCCTAAGGCACTCCGGGGATGGATGCCTGAATCCAAGGTGGGCGTAATAGACCGGGAAGAGCTCCTCATCTGAAGACCCGGTGCAGCATACTGCCGGTGACGGGTGAGTCTCTTGTCGGAGACCGTCCGGAAGGAGAATTTCCCTCGTGCGGAGACCATAGCCCACTCTCAGGGAGGAGAGTGGAGGATCAAATTTGTGTCTGGGCCTATTCGCACCCACACCTCCTTTTCTGTTCTATAGCCAAGGGAGTTCATGTTATGTTCTACAATAAAAGTGTGTTGGACGTTAATGGTGTGGGGCTCAATTTCTGGCAGACGAGGTTCACGGAGACTCTTGGAGGGAGGATCCAGATGCACAGCACAGACCCGAAGGTAAAAACAACAGAGACATTGCTGATACCACATCACACCTGTGGTAGAAGCCTGGCGTAGCTCACCCTCTCCGTCCCCTATCATACCCCTAGACCAGAGACAGTGCGAGTTGAACTTTAATAGAGGGGACTGGGACGAGGGTGTCCGCTACACGTGGGGGCTCGGGTCCGGCATTGTGTTGTGCATCACTGTATGGAACGTGTTTGCTGGAAGAGTTAAATGAATAGGGCAAAGTGCAGCCCTGCTCGAAGTCGTGGACATGACCCCAAGAAGGGAAAGGCCCGCGCAGGAAGAGCGGTGAACGGGGGGAGCTCAGCCGTGTGAAGCAGTACACGTGGGGGCTTCTAATTGCACTGCGCCACCAGACACAACCCCCGCCGCTTGGTTCGTGGGCGTGGCTCAACCAAGGAAAGTGAAGAAAGCCCACGAACTGGAGCAAAGGGGAGGAGTCCAATACGTGTGAAGGGACTACACGTGGGACATTGGCGCGAAAACTCTGCAGTGTGCGATGGATCAGCAACAGGTCGCCATGTTTGGACATACCTCGTGGATTCCGGTTCATCCTTCCACCACGACATTGACTGCTGCTGCTCCGATAACGGATACGGGGATCCGACTAAAGCCAAGGGGTCGATTCGCCCTATACTCGTGTATGGACGTTGAGGCCCTGGGTATGATTTGTCCCGGGTGTTCGGGACTGGTGTGCCTGTTGAAGCCGTTCGGATGCTGTGAGGCCTGTGGGAGTTCACGTTTGAGGTGGATCCGGCAGTTGAGAGGCCGAGAACCATCTACCCAGTCCGGGCTTCAGGTACCACCACTCAGAGAGGAGAAATCACTGCTGTGAAAGTCACCCCTGCGCACACTGCAGCGACCGCGGAGGAGGTCGTTAAAACTCTACGGGAGAAATCCGAGGATGCTGACTCGGTCGCCACTGTCTCGCAGCGTCCACCACCGAAGAAAAGAACCAGCGTGGTAGCCCCGACCAGCGGTGGTGGTGGACCGTCTCGCACGCTTACGACAGGCCCGGATGGATCCATTGACGAGGGTTCCGGATGTCCCGCTTCAAGGAAAGGCCGAGGTAAGCCAGGCGAAGAGACTTGGTGTGTGGGAGGAGGTGTCGGGAAGGCATGGCCTAGCAAGTCCGCGGAGTGTGGAGGCTCCGGTTCCACAAAGGGCTACATACCCGCGGAGGAGTGTGACACCTCCGACCTGGAATCGCTCTCGGATCTGGGAGATGATGCCATCAAAGATGATCTGTTTGCCAAGAAAGGCTGGGACAAGGTACCACTTGCTTCATTCTGCAGACCTCGGAATTCACCCATGTCAACAGGGGAAAGTACACCCCGGGTGGAGGCGTCAGTGCCTGAAGAAGGGTCCCATCCCCAGCTTGTCCCTGGATCCCCGGCGCAACCTGCATCTGATGCTGGGGTACAGAGACTGTTGCTGCGGGCACCGATGCCCAGATTGGAGGTGGTTAGGGCGCCTCGTCATCCAGAATCAATAGTTTTGCCTGGTGAATCAGACAGAGCTACCATGCCTCCTTTGGCGAGACTACAACTTTTATTTGGCCAAAAGGTTGCAGAGGAGTACGGATGGGAGTATCCCTACTTATCGAAGGACTTGCTTTATGAGGTGGAGGTGTACAGGGAGCGCTGGTACAATGACTTTGTGTGGACCCATATTAAGGTTACGCACACCCGCAGGTACCTGGCATGCTCTTCCACTGCTTCACAACGTTTCAAAGATTGCAAGGCCGAATGGATGTTAGGACGACACATCCATGCAGATAAAGTGTTGATCCGACGCAAAGAAGGCGAAGATGTGGAGTATCATCTGGAGACCGTGGATCAGCACTTGAAGCCACTGATTCTGCCGCATCCCCGCTTTTACCTATAGGAGAGAAAGACTCCGTTCTTATCATGTTGCTGAACTTTTTGGGGCAGTTGTTTTGTGTGTGCCCAAATGAATGAGGAACTATTCCTGTTGTTTTTTTTTTTCATCTTCCTGCAAAGAGATCACAGACTCTGGGGTAGATAGGGCCAAAGAAGAAGAAGCTCCACGAGTGCAGTATCGCGAGGCTGTCACTAGGTGGCAGTCTTGCGCAACGTTTTTTTTTACACTTTTCATGCACTCACTCTTTGGAGAAAAGGAATTTCTTTTCGGAGAAGTTTCTTTCCTTCACTACACGAATACATGTGTCAGGGTTTGTGTGTTGGTTTTGTTTTTTCCCCCTCTGCAGGAGAGCATCCCAGCAAGATTATGGAACCTGGGGGTTGGTTCTTAGTCAGGATGGGAGGGAAAAGTATAATGTTGAATGTGTTGTTCTTCACTCCTCTTTTGTTACAGGGGCTCAGACACAACTTCTTTGTTAGGATAGTTTTCCTAAAAATTTAGTTTTTTTTCAATTTGTTAGTTGGTTTCTGGACTGGATTATGTCAGCCGGAGAGGGCATGATTCACTCCAGACACTGGGGACCAGTGTCAAATGACAGGGGGAGAATGTAGCGGGTACTTACTTTCCCGGGGTAATTTTTGAATTTTTCAGTGACACCGGTGGTGTGTTCCCGGCGGCCCACTGGGTGGCGCTGTCACCATGGGCTGACGGATGGATACCGCTGTGTGCTGAGCCTCCTTTTTGTCCTCTCTCGGCAGCGGTATGGTGGGGCGGGGAACCCGCCGTGCTTGCTGGGAGGGGGTATAAAGGGGCCGGCCATCTTGGTCACAGGGTCGGAGTCCCAGGCACCTTCAGCCTGCGGATGGTGGTTCGTGTCCGTCCTCTAGGCGGCCTAGGCCTAGAGGACCACTGGAGATCGTGTTCCACCTCAGGCACCTTTAGTCCTGGGGTGAGGTACTTGGATGGAGGTCCGGAGCTCAGTGCCCAACACTGAGTTCCGCGAGGGAAGGATCCTAAGGCACTCCGGGGATGGATGCCTGAATCCAAGGTGGGCGTAATGGACCGGGAAGAGCTCCTCATCTGAAGACCCGGTGCAGCATACTGCCGGTGACGGGTGAGTCTCTTGTCGGAGACCGTCCGGAAGGAGAATTTCCCTCATGCGGAGACCATAGCCCACTCTCAGGGAGGAGAGTGGAGGATCGAATTTGTGTCTGGGCCTATTCGCACCCACACCTCCTTTTCTGTTCTATAGCCAAGGGAGTCCATGTTATGTTCTACAATAAAAGTGTGTTGGACGTTAATGGTGTGGGGCTCAATTTCTGGCAGACGAGGTTCACGGAGACTCTTGGAGGGAGGATCCAGATGCACAGCACAGACCCGAAGGTAAAAACAACAGAGACAATGCTGATACCACATCACACCTGTGGTAGAAGCCTGGCGTAGCTCACCCTCTCCCTCCCCTATCATACCCCTAGACCAGAGACAGTGCGAGTTGAACTTTAATAGAGGGGACTGGGACGAGGGTGTCCGCTACAGATATTTATAGTCTAATTTTAATTGCTCTTCTGGCTTTTTTTTGTTTGGTGCTGTGCCAGTCACGTGGCTAAAAAAACAATCAGGGATGGCCAGACACAGACTCACACTGTAGAGAGCAGACATCAGTAGCATATTAGAAACCCTTTTTAAAGATATTTCCCTGTAAATGTAAAAGAACAGGGAAAGATCAAGTGAACACACAATAGTACTGCAGGAATAAGGTACTTAGAAGATAAAAAAAAGCCCAAAAAAACAAGATTCAGTGGCATCATATTAACACTTCTCTGTTTAGTATCACTTTAAAAGACCGTTTTTAATTACTGGCTGGCTAATGCCTGCTAACCTGTTTTACTGTTTTCTAAAAGGGTTTACCTGGTTGCTGCCTCAACTAAGTCATCAATTTAAAAGGGATATACAGTATATGTGTAGTGCCCTCACCCGCCTTCTCCCCTCTCTTTATGTCTGTATGACTCGTCTAGGGGTATCTGGGAGAAGGGGGGAGATGTACACCACCAGCTCGGCTCTCTGATGTAGTATGCAGAGATATGAGCAAAACCGTTTACCTTCGGGTCTGCGTTTTAGGCCGGAGTCTCAGCTTCTTCCAGTAACACGAGTTCCACACCATAAAAAGTCCAACACTGTTTTATTTGCTTTGATCAATAGGTAGGCTGGTTGAACTTTAGAAGAACAGACAGCGTGTTGGAAAGAGTAGGTCCAGGCACACTCAATGAATAAAGTCTCTCCTGTTCCGTTTAGTGCAAACAGGCTTGGCGCACAGTCGCTGCCACCGACTGTGAATTTGGTCCCTGCCACTGACCTGGGTGAACGTTGAGGCCCCTGCCACAGGCCTTAGTGAAGGCCTGCCACTGACCTGATGAAGATGGGTCCCTGCCACAGACCATAAGAACATGAAATACCTCCGTTAGGACAAACGACCCCTGTCAGAGGAAGACATCCATCCAGACGGTCACCAGAGGCCCACACCAGCACCGGCCAAATGCTGCACCGGCTCTACAGGAGGGTCACGTCTCTGGTCCCTTACGCCCTGGATTCAGGCACCCAATACCGGGGGCACCTTAGGAATGCTTCTCCCTTGCGGGACCCAGTCGAAGGTACTGGGCCCCAGGCCTCCTTGTAAATTACCTCACCTCAGGCTGAAGGTGCCTGGGATGGAACTCGACTCCACGCGCCCAGGCCAAAGGCACCTGGGCACAGACGAACCGCAGCAGCCCCCAGGCTGAAGGTGCCTGGGGAATGGACCTCATGCGCAAGATGTCCGCCCCCTTCATATCCTCTTCCAGCAGGCACAGCGGGTTCCCCGCCCCACTGTACTACTGCCGCGAGAGGACACAAAGGGCATGGCGCTAGAATGGCAGTTCAACCCCGGTCCCAGGTGACAGCGCCACCTAGGGACCGCAGGGAACATGACAACATTCATACCTCCCACACTCCAAAGTGTCCATAAATTCCAAAAAATCGATGTATCTGGGCCATCTATGGCCCAGATACGCCCCTCTAAATTTGGCACCCGCTACATATGATTTATACAGTGTCTGGGGTTGTAGGATGAAAACAAGTCAAATGTTTGAAATGTCTGTGTCACCAATTTTACGTGTCCCATTTTGCTGCTTCAGAACCTGCACAGATTAGATGTTATGGTCATCCAACCTCTGTTGTAGTGCACCTTTGCACAGACTTTGGAGTATTTACATACTCTTGAAAAGAGCTTTAAAACAAGCTGGTCCTGACTAGCTGCTTATACTGTAAAGTGACTCAGTCTCAAAGATCCTCAAAAATCTCAACAAAGACCCTAAAGTTGGTTTCAGTTTGTTTCTAACAGCTTAGAAATAGGTATGGGGTTCAAGTTTGAATCAATGAGGGGATCGCCCACTGTAGGTGTTTAGGCTTGGAAAAACACACAGTGAACCTCTGGCTGTGTAGAAAGTAATTCATTAATGGGGGTATTGCTAACACCACTAATAAATGAATGACAGCTTCCTGTTCAGGCCTGCGGTTGATAGGATGCTTTTGGCTTTCTAGCAACCAATGACACACCCCTGGCCCCATTCAGTTAAATATATGTCATTGACAAATTGCACTATGCTAGCCATACACAAGTCGAAAAAGTGTTTGAACGTAAAAAACAAACACGTGGTTGTGAGAGCAAACAATATTGCCATCATGTATTGACTACATTTCGAACAATAAATCACTTGAAATAAATAGGGAGGTTTGGCTTCCCCCTACTTAACTTATAAATATGTATTATCTTGTCTGTTCCTATAATTAGCTAGTCTATCAAAGCTTTAATGATATTAATGGTGATGAAATAACAATAATATTAGCTATAAAAGTAAACACAATGCTCAAAGAAGCAAAGGTCTTATTTATTCACAAAGAAAGTAGAAAACTAACATAGAAAACTAAAAGAATAACACAAAAATGCACCCTTGCACATCATGTGACTGACGCATCAGGTGCGACCCATTCCAAGAACAAAGATATTGTGCAGCAGTTCCAATGCTTTTACAGTGAACTTTATAACCTTAAATCTAGTGAACCAGACCCCCTTGCAGACAATACACGGAAAAAAAATGATCCAAGACTTTTTAGGCCAATATACAGAAGACTGGAAGACTTTTTGTGCCTTGTCTACAGAAGACTGGAAAGCACTAGATGCACCACTGTCATTAGAGGAATGGGAGGCGGCACTGAAGACCACAAAGCCAGGCAAAAGTCCGGGACCGGATGGTTTTCCGGCACAATACTACAAAAGCTTTGCTGATCTTCGTGCCCCAGGTTTCCTAATGCCTTCAACACCTAATCTACTAATTGTTGCCCTTCAGAAACCTTGTTGGAGGCATACATTTCAGTAATCCCTAAAGAAAATAAGGACCCTGCTATTGTTGCTAATTATAGGTATTATATATATTAACGATATCACTTCTAAACGTGGATGTAAAACTATTCTTCAAGATCCTGGTATCCCGACTATCCCAACCCTTACCATGTGCTGCCTTGGTCTGGATCAGGTATTATTTGTCCCAGGCAGAGAAGCTAGGAATAATACTACTAAAGCCCTGAATCTGCATCACTGGCTCACCTCCAACCACAGGGAAGGTTTCTTTTTGGCAATAGATGCAGAGAAGGTGTTCGATCGTGGCTTGGGATTATATGGATACTGTTTTAGGAGCTTTGGAGATTGGGGCCTGTATGCGTGCCTTCATCCGCTTACTATATGCCAATCCCAGAGCCAAAGTGAGGGTAAATGGCCACTTATCGGATGCCTTCTCTATCCATAATGGGACCAGACACGGCTGTCCTCTTTCCCCCCTGCTTTATATTCTTACATTGGAGCCTTTGCGTCGTTCTATTTGGGCCAACTTAAATATAAAGGGAATTGAGGTTCACAAAAAGTAATACAAGATTGCTGCTTTCACAGACAATGTTTTACTCTTCCTTTCAACGCCCCTGACATCCCTGCCTAATCTTATGCCAGTCCTGGCTCAGTTCAAGCCTATCTCAAATTTAAAAATTAATTATTCAAAATCTTTTCCACTGAATGTTTCCTTACCAACAGAATTAGTAAAGCAATGCCAGGCCTATTTTCCCTTTCAATGGAAAACAAATATAACTTCCTGGTAAATTAGCGGATCTTTATGACAAACTTTTTGGCAGAATTAAAAAATATACAACAAGATCTTCAACGATGGGATGCGCCCACCATCTCCTGGTTTGGGCGAGCCTCTATCCTGAAGATGACGGTTCTTCCGCGTTTACTGTACCAAATGCAGACTCTTCCACCTTCTTTCTTTGCAATCTACAAGAAAATGTGTAGGACCTTCATATAGGGGAAGATGTAGGTGCGAATTGGATGGGCAAAGCTGGTCTTACCAAAATCCAGTGGTGGAATTGGTCTTCCCGACCTGCAACGCTATTACTGGGCGGTCCATTTATCTTGGGTAGTTGACTGGAAGATGCATGTCTGGTACAAAGGGTAGATAAACCTTGAACACTTAGATGTCCGTTTATCAAACTGAGATCAGCGGCGATCCCGAGTCTCGCCTCTGATCTCAGGTCATTACCAGTTTATGAAACTGAGGTAATCAGCGGAGAACATGTTTTCCACTGATCATCGCAGCACAGTGAGAATATCTAACTGACTGTCACAGAAACGGCCAGTTTATGAAGGTGCGATCTCGGCACCTCACTGGCAATCTGTGACAGAATTCTCACTCTCTGATTCACCAGCTCAGAGGTGGAGAATCAGAGAGAGAAGCGCAAAGCTGGCTGAGTATTCTGGAGGAAGCAGGAAGTGTTTTGACTTCCATCTTTCACACACGAGCAGCCATACAGTCAGAGCACATCTTCCCCACTATTACACACCCCAAAATGAGCAGGTTAGGAATTTATAGTGTATATATGTATATGTAGCATATATATATATATATATATATATATATATATATATATATATATATATGTGTGTGTTTATTTCTATGTGTATATATATATATATATATTATATAGATAGATATATTATATATATATATTTTTTTTAGATGTTCACGTCTCTGGCTGGGTTCACGCTTGTGCGATGCGGGAACCAGCGTGATTCCTATGCGGGTTTCCACATCGCACCTGCATTGACATCTGCGCACCACTGCCGGTGTCAATGTAAAGTTAATGACACCCCCAGATCATTTCAAAGATCGCAGTGTGAACTATGAAATGGTGCAGCAATCGGATCACATGGGATTTCAGTGCGGACCAAAGGGTCCTGTACCATTTTGGTGCAAATGCAATATGATTTCAATTTGCATCGCACAAACATTGCATGTGATATGCACAGCAATGCGTCACATGCAATATCCGTGATGCCAGCCTCTTTCTCTCTCTCTCTATCTATATACAGTATCTCACAAAAGTGAGTACACTCCTCACATTTTTGTAAATATTTTATTATTTATTTTCATGTGACAACACTGAAGAAATGACACTTTGATACAATGTAAAGTAGTGAGTGTACAGCTTGTAAAACAGTGTAAATTTTCTGTTCCCTCAAAATAACTCAACACACAGCCATTGATGTCTAAACCGCTAGCAAAAAAGTGAGTACACCCCTACGTGAAAATGTCCAAATTGGGCCCAATTAGCCATTTTCCCTCCCCAATATCATGTGATTCGTTAGTGTTACAAGGTCTCAGGTGTGAATGGGGAGATGGTGTGTTAAATTTGGTGTTATCGCTCTCACTCTCTCATACTGGTCACTGGAAGTTCAACATGGCACCTCATGGCAACGAACTCTCTGAGGATGTGAAAAAAAGGAATTGTTGCTCTACATAAAGATGACCTAGGCTATAAGAAGGTTGCCAAGGCCCTTAAACTCAGCTGCAGCACGGTGGCCAAGACCATACAGCAGTTTAAACAGGACAGGTTTCAATCAGAGCAGGCCTCGCTATGGTCGACCAAAGAAGATGAGTACATGGGCTCAGCGTCATATCCAGAGGATGTCTTTGGGAAAAAGATGTATGAGTGCTGCCAGCATTGCTGCAAAGGTTGAAGGGTTGGGGGGTCAGCCTGTCAGTGCTCAGACCATACGCTGCACACTGCATCAAATTGGTCTGCATGGCTTCTAAAGATGATGCACAAGAAAGCCCGCAAACAGTTTGCTGAAGACAAGCAGACTAAGGACATGGATTACTGGAACCATGTCCAGTGGTCTGATGAGACCAAGATAAACGTATTTGGTTCAGATGGTGTCAAACGTGTGTGGTGGCAACCAGGTGAGGAGTACAAAGACAAGTGTGTCTTGCCTACAGTCAATTATGGTGATGGGAGTGTCATGGTCTGGGGCCAGTTCATTGATGGTCTGGAGCCAGTTCATTGAGGAACCATAAATGTCAACATGTACTGTGACATACTGAAGTAGACTGGGCCGCAGGGCAGTATTCCAACCTGATATAGACCCCAAAGACACCTCCAAGACAACCACTGACTTGCTAAAGAAGCCGAGGGTAAAGGTGATGGACTGGCCAAGCATGTCTCCAGACCTAAACCCTATTGAGCATCTGTGGGGCATCCTCAAACGGGAGGTGGAGAAGTGCAAGGTCTCGAACATCCACCAGCTCCGTGATGTCATCAAGGAGGAGTGGAAGAGGACTCCAGTGGCAACCTGTGAAGCTCTGGGGAACTCCATGCCCAAAAGGATTAAGGCAGTGCTGGAAAATAATGATGGCCACACAAAATATTGACACTTTGGGCCCAATTTGGGCATTTTCACTTAGGGGTGCACTCACTTTTGTTGCCAGCGGTTTAGACATTAATGGCTGTGTTGAGTTATTTTGAAGGGACAGCAAATTTACACAGTCATACAAGCTGTACACTCACTACTTTACATTATAGCAAAGTGTAATTTCTTCAGTGTTGTCACATGAAAAGATATAATAAAAAAATTACAAAAATGTTAGGGGTGTACTTACTGTTGTGAGATGCTGTATATCTATGTATATATATATGCACATACACATCTAAATAATATATCCACTTGATGACCAGTGACATAGCAGTAAGTCGCTGTACTGCAAGTGGTTATACTGTGATGATGACGGCTGAAATCACTGTTATTAACTTATATATATTATTCTACCTGCATTAAAATGCTATTATTAAAGTCATTTTTATATAATTTAAAATTTATTAGTAAAAAAAATTGTAAACCATAAAATATGGTTTTACCCATAATAATAATAATAATACCCATGGACTGTTCTATTAGTTATACGGGGTTTATATTTGTATACTTTATTAAAATAATTTTTTAATGATTAAAAATTTGTTTTTCATTTATATGAATGGTGTATAGCTGCGTTACATATGTGGATTACATTCATTTACTGTACACCATTCACATTTAAATAGGCAAATGTATGATCTTTAAATATTGATAAAAACAATGTTTTTTAATAATTAGGTTAATGTATATTGTGAAGGGGGAATGTAACTTTATTATTTTATTATTATTTATTATTAATATGTGGTGTGTAATGTGTGGTGATTCGTGTTCAACTTTGGTATTTTTCACTTCCTATTACTGTAATCCCGTGAGATTACAATGAAAGGAGCTGTTGTCAGAAGTTCCCGGCGTTTGTAGATCGCTTCTCAACGCCACATGAGAAGTGAGCTACAAAGCATGATAAACAGGCACTCAGAGGAGAGCGATCTCCTCTGAGAATGCCTGAGAACTGAGTAGAGGTATTTTACCGCAGTTTGATAAATGGACACCCTAATCTCAGAGTCTGATCTGGGCTCTGTACCTTGGTTCTCCAAAGCACATATACCACATAACCAGTGGCGTAACTAGAACCTTCAGGGCCCCGATGCAAGAAACCATGAAGGGCCCCCCTGACCCCCGGACAGGGCTCTTTTCTCTGAGCCCGGTGGCGGAACAACAGGGCCCAGTCGAAAGCGGGTGGCGGCATATAAAGGAACTGATTTCTCCATTTCCCCCGGCTTCTCCTCCTCTCCCTCCCGCAGGCATTCAGCGGCTGCAGGAGGAAAATGGAGAGATCGATTCCTCTGGGCTGGGATAGCCCCTACCAGGGACTGTGGCAAGATACTACAAGACAGACGGCCTCCACCCCCACACAGAGCGCACCCAGGTCGGACAGGCATCAGGCAAGGAGTGATGTATGGACTTGTATCAGTGAATGGTGGTGGCTGTGAAGTAAGGAACAGATGAAGGGTAAGTGCTGATGCCTGTCCGACCTGGGTGCGCCCTGTGTGGGGGCCGTCTGTCATGTAGTATCTTGCCACACTCCCTGGTAGGGGCTATCCCAGCCCATGGGGCTTGGTTGCACTTCCATGCCGGCAACATATGGTTACCCGGTGAGTACCATCTGGGACTCTGACTTGTTCATTGTCTCCTGAATGTCAGATGCCCTGGATCAACCTGAAATGTGCATATGTCGTTACAGAAACACAATGCATGATTTTTCCTGATGAGCGACCAAAGTCACGAAACGCGTAGAGCTACCAACTTCATGCATTAATATGTATCACTGCAGTATATCTTATTGTGTTTATTATCTATGTATCCGGGTCTCTGTTTGATTAATTCCCTTCCCTACCATGTCTGTGCATGTTTTATCAATTTCTTCCATAATGCAATATAGTTATGTACGATGCATTATGTGAAAGTAATAAATTATTAATTATACAACGTATTTCAGATATGCTAATTACCCCCAATCAATCTTAACTTTTCCCGCACATGCTTCACACAAAGTCCATGTCAGGAATGGTGTCATTACTGGGCTCACCTGCTGGTGGCACTGTTGCATTCGGCACCAGTGGGTGTAGTTCTGGTGGCCACCAGCGGGTGTCTCCCCACCAAGACTTTCCACCAGCCATCAAAAACACCTGATCTGGGTCTGCTGGACTATATAAACCCGCCCTTAACCAAGGCTCAATGCTCCAGAATTCCTTCTGTAAGCCTGATTCATTGCCTGAACCTGATCCGTTTCCTGCCTTGTCCTGGACTCTGTTCTTTGTATCCTGTCCCCTGATACCAGCTTCCAGCTCCCACTTGCTGACTGCTCCCAGTACCTTGCCTTCTGCTCCCCTTGTCTTTCGTCCCTGCCTTGTTTATGTATGTGTGTTCCCTTTAGTTGTATATATTAGTTAGATAGTTAGATTAGGTTGTTTTGGGGTTTGTTGTGTTCTCTTGTATTCATTTCTTGTCAATGGTTTTCTGTTGTTTGATCTGATCTGATCACCTTTATTGGATGTCTGTGTATAGCATCCCCCTAAAAGAATTCTGGAGCCATACAATCAGATCAGCTGCACCTGGGAATTGGGTCTGAGCACTTGCTAAATTACTAAGATACAGGTGGAAGATATTCTGTATCTTTCGCTCCTGGCGACAGATGACAGAGATTTCTGTTATCAGACACTAAAAGAATACACTAGAGAGCAGTTATTGGAATGCATCCACATGGCTCATGTTTTTGTGGATCAGGGCAGTTTTCAGTTTGAGGATGTGCAAGCATTGATTTGGATCTGTACAGAGTTGGCCCTGTCTGATGCCCCTAGTGGAACTGATGATTATACACCTCCTTTTAATGCAGCTCAAGTAGAATCTTTGGTGTGGCTGTTGGAAGACGACTCAGCCTTTTTTCCATGAGCAGTACTCAGCTTGTCCTCAACAGGTGCTTGCAGAATGTATTGATTCAGTGCAGTCTCTGGTCAGACAAGCAGTGTGCAAACCTTATTTTGTGAAACCATTATTACAGGCCTGGTCAAGTTTGTTGTACTCAGCCCCTGTCAGCTCCCAACCATCCATTTCTATGTCTAGACACCAACCTGCTGGGATGTCTTCCTCTCCTTTTCCCCCAATTCCCACTTTTTCTGAACAATACACCCAGCTAACAATGAAGTACCAGTACCCTGTTTCCTCCTGCTGCACTTACCCTGCCTTTAACCCTTCTGCTTCTTCTCGGCTGCCTCCATCAGTTCCTTCAAAGTCTGCACCCTCTGTTTCACCATCCCTCCGCTCTTCACCTCTACCAGCTACATCCATTACCTGCAGTCCTATATCCATATACAAATCCTCAGTGGCGAAACCAAAGAAAAAACTGAAGTTTTTTCCAACCCATTCAATCCTGCCACTATCCCAACCTGCCACTATCCCAACCTGCCTCCACACCCACCAACCTGCGCCAGCCTGAAGTTCCCATGCCAGCCTGAAGTTCCTGTGCCAGTTTGCCAGCCTGAAGTTCCTGTGCCAGTTTGCCAGCCTGAAGTTCCTGTGCCAGTTTGCCAGCCTGAAGTTCCTGTGCCTGTCTGCTGCCCAGCCTGACGTGCCCCTGTCTGCTGCCCAGCCTGACGTGCCCCTGTCTGCTGCCCAGCCCAAGGTGTTCCTGTCTGCTGCCCAGCCCGAGGTGTTCCTGTCTGCTGCCCAGCCCGAGGTGTTCCTGTCTGCTGCCCAGCCCGAGGTGTTCCTGTCTGCTGCCCAGCCCGAGGTGTTCCTGTCTGCTGCCCAGCCCGAGGTGTTCCTGTCTGCTGCCCAGCCCGAGGTGTTCCTGTCTACTGCCCAGCCCGAGGTGTTCCTGTCTGCTGCCCAGCCCGAGGTGTTCCAGCCTGCTGCCCAGCCCGAGGTGTTCCAGCCTGCTGCCCAGCCCGAGGTGTTCCAGCCTGCTGCCCAGCCCGAGGTGTTCCAGCCTGCTGCCCGGCTCGACGACGCGGAGCCTGTTGTCTGCCTGGATGTGCCCGCTGTCCAGTCGGATGTCCCAGAGCCTACTGTCTTGCTTGGTTATTCTGTACCTGGTATCCAGCCTCACGATCCAGTTCCTGATGGTCCCATTCCTGATACTCTGCCTGGTGGTTCCTTTACCGCTGCCCAGCCTGATGACCCGGAGCCCGCTGCCCAGCCTGAGGATATGGTCCCTGCTAAACCTGTTCCTGATGCCCAGCTGGCCGCTCATGTCTTCCTGATGGATGCCCTTTTTTCCGCTGTTTTAATCCTGCTTGTCACCCAGCCTGAATGTAATACCCCTGCGTGGTCTGCCTCCGATGGGTTCTTGCCCGTTGCCCTGCTAATTTTCATTTCCGGATCTAAACTTCCTGACCCTGGTGGTGGGATGCGTGCCCTATTTTCAGACTATAGTGGCACGTCCCCCCAGTGAACTAAAGGACTCTGGCCTAGGAAGTGCGAAGAAGTCCATAGACTTAGTATGGAAACTTTTTAGGGTTTTTCCGCATCCACTCGGACTGTCAAACCAAGGGCTGAATGGAGTGTCCGGAGGCCACTCCTTAAGGGGGGGGGGAACTGTCAGGAATGGTATCATTACTGGGCTCACCTGCTGGTGGCACTGTTGCATTCGGCACCAGTGGGTGTAGTTCTGGTGGCCACCAGCGGGTGTCTCCCCACCAAGACTTTCCACCAGCCATCAAACACACCTGATCTGGGTCTGCTGGACTATATAAACCCACCCTTAACCAAGGCTCAATGCTCCAGAATTCCTTCTGTAAGCCTGATCCGTTGCCTGAACCTGATCCGTTTCCTGCCTTGTCCTGGACTCTGTTCCTTGTATGCTGTCCCCCGAGACCTGTCCCCTGATACCAGCTTCCAGCTCCCCCTTGCTGACTGCTCCCAGTACCTGGCCTTCTACTCCCCCTTGTCTCTTGTCCCTGCCTTGTTTATGTATGTGTGTTCCCTTACTTGTATATATTAGTTAGATAGTTAGATTAGGTTGTTTTGGGGTTTGTTGCATTCTCTTGTATTCATTTCTTGTTTATGGTTTGCTGTTTCATTTCACGTGTGTCTTTATCTTCAATAAATATATTTTCACTTACTCTGTTCCTGATTCCTTAAGTGCAGACCAATGATCTGATCACCTGTATTGGATGTCTGTGTATGGCATCCCCCTGACAGTCCCGCTCTCCTGCTCTTTTTATCATATAATTAACAGGGATGGAGGTAATTTGACCCATTACCTCATATAAAGTCCCAACAAACCCCCCCACCCCCTTTTCTCCAATCAATTAATTAGGGATGGAAGCATGTGCTTCTGGGACTTTATTGTTAATAATATATGTCTGCATATATTTATTTGTTTTTCTTGCCTCTTTCTGTTTTGTGTTAGTAAATTGTTTATATGTTTATTTTGTTATCTGATATAATCATCCATCACGGCTCCCCATTTAGTTTTTTTTGGGTCACTTTTCATTTCAGCGCAGGTTCCATTATTGTGTCTGGCTTTGGATGTTATGCAGTACCGGCCCCCTGCGGGCTTTGCTCCAATCCAGGGGCTGTGACACACACTGCCCTGCTCCCCATCCCACGCCACTTTGATGCGCAGATGTGTGGGAGGGCACTGCGTGTCAACGTCACGCCTTTCATTGCCGTTCACGGGGCTTACTCTCCGTGCGGCTGTCTGGCATGACAGCTACGAGTGGTGTGGGGAGTGGAGTGAAGTGAAGTTGAAGCCAAACTACCAGGTGGCTCTTCCGCATTGGTATAGGCGCCTCTCCTCCCCACCCCCTTGCGTGCGTGACGTTGGCGGGAATCTTGGACGGCGGCGCCTATGTAAGGGCGCTACCTATGGTTGTTTCAGGCATTTGGCTCCTTGCACGTCACAGATCAACATGCAGCACACTATGACTCCATGGGTAATTTCCTTCCTCACATAGTACAACTTTTTTCATTGATTTTTGTTGGTTTATTCACAGTTTTAGATCATTGTCCTTCCCCTCTTATACACTTTATTCTACCTGCTCATCATCACCCCCATTCAAGCACTTACCCTTCATCTGTTCCTTACTTCACAGCCACCACAATTCACTGATACAGGTCCATTCATCACTCCTTGCCTGATGCCTGTCTGACCTGGGTGCGCCCTGTGTGGGGGCCGTCTGTCGTGTAGTATCTTGCCACAGTCCCTGGTAGGGGCTATCCCAGCCCATGGGGCTTGGTTGCACTTCTATGCTGGCAACATATGGTTACCCAGTGAGTACCATCTGGGACGCTGACTTGTTCATTGTCTCCTGAATGTCAGATGCCCTGGATCAACCTCAAATGTGCTTATGTCGTTACAGAAACACAATGCATGATTGCTCCTGATGAGCGACCAAAGTTGCGAAACGCGTAGAGCTACCAACCTCATGCATTAATATGTATCACTGCAGTATATCTTATTGTGTTTATTATGTATGTATCCGGGTCTCTGTTTGATTAATTCCCTCCCCTACCATGTATGTGCATGTTTTATCGCTTTCTTCCATAATGCAATATAGTTATGTACGATGCATTATGTGAAAGTAATAAATTATTAATTATACAACGTATTTCAGATATGCTAATGACCCCCAATCAATCTTAACTTTTCCCGCACATGCTTCACACAAAGTCCTGCTCTCTCCTGCTCTTTTTATCCGATGACAGGTATAGGAATTGCCCAGAGAAACTTTATACTGTAAATAGATGGAAGTATCAGAAATAACATTTTCTATGTTAAAACAGTCACCTTTGACCTTTATAAATAGGCTATTTTAAAAGTCTGTTCTAGGAAATGCTATGCTGAGTGCTATGAAAAATTCATAATTAATGTCTTCATGCACATATGGCTCCATCTGGCATCATCGGGGCCTCAAAATATTTTCAATTATCAGAACTATAAAATAAACAAGATGAGTAAATTAAATGTTTCTTTAAAACAATCTGGTATTTTACAAATTAGAATTCATGGGCATAACCTTTTCAATGCATCCACATGGAGACACATTCTTGTGCTACTTATGTTGATCTCCACGCAAAATGTTACATCTGTGCATCTCAATATTTAAAGCACTGCAAAAAAATTGTCAACAGTACTATAGAAGTACCTGTAATAATAAACAAATATGATTACTTAAATCCAGTAGCAGCTTTAAATATCTAACACAAATACAGGTACTCCTCACTTAACGACCAGGTTCCGTTCCAACGACCAGGTCGTTAAACAAATTGGTTGTTAAACGAGGATTCACAAGAAATCAATATTTTAAGCATTCTTAACTACTGTACTGTGGAAAAAAGTTCTAAACACAAAACTCCAGCTCAATAGCGTTGTTTTAATTTGCATACGTAAAGAGCACACATTAAAAATTCTGTACTGTACTCTACAATACAATGATGTGCAGCACGTTGTTCAGGTGGGGCGAGCTGGTTGTAAGTCCAAGCAGTCGTTAAACAAGTAAGTCTTTAAATGAGGAGTATCTGTATGCTGTATATTTCGAACCATGAGATAGTATTTAAAGTGATAGTAAACGCACACACTGTTTAATTTACATTTCCCTTCTATTTCTATATGTGGATAATGGCGCTGTAATTATTTTAATAATAAAAAAAAAGTACTGTATTCCTAATCGATATACAGCTATCATGACCTGGCTCTTTTCCAGCCCGTCTGCACTGAAACCAATGCAGGAGGAGCTTCTAGTCCTCTGCTGCTGGTCACATGTTCAAAAAAACAAACATCTGTGGAATACAGAGTAAAAATAAATAATTAATATCAATAAACTGTTTTAAATTATCATACAAATATTTTAAATCAAATCTTATTTTTTTTGGGCAATAACATAGTGGGGGAGGATTTCTGCCAGGCACAGGCTGTGTCACACTCCTCCAGCCTGGGTCTTAGAATAAAAGGGAGGCGAAGCCTCCATTAATCCACATGTAATATCTTGCCCCCATTGTGTTTAGCTGGTTAGTGGGCATGGAAGAAGAGGGAGGTATTGGGCTGTCATTTACCACTGTGTATACATCCAAATGTGTGACTCTATAGTCACATTGGCTGCTCAGATGTGATAGGGAAGAAATGATCAGCAAAGAAACTCACTGAGAACTAAGCATGTGCGGAGCTGCCAACACCGCTCTGAAAAATCCCTAGCTGAATTGGGGACATGAACCGAAGAGATAGAGAGCAGCAGGATCAACCAGGTTTTTTGCAGAATACAGAGAATGAATCTCATAGTGACTTGAACTGCATGTAATACAGCATTTATTGATAATTTTTTATGATGTGGGTTTAGTGACACTTTAAAGAGACAGTTGTCAGGATACATATATTCTAACAACAGTGTTTTTTTTAAATGCATGTCCAATGCTGTCAGAGAAGCATATTATAAGAAACATATTATACTTTGAACACTAGATTGCAGCAAAGTTGACATTGAGAAGCTGTCAGAGAAATCACATGACTTCCTGGCTGCCTATAAAAGCTGAGCAAATGCTCAGAGGAATTGCTGGTTTGTCTTTCAGCTTCCTGTGTTCCTGTTTCAGTATCCTGCTATCTTGTGACTACCTGTTGTGACCCGGATTGTTCTGGACCTACTCTACCTGCTTCCTGTGTTTGAACCCCGGCTTGCCTAAGGACTTCTCTACTCTGCCTGCTTCCTGTATTTGACCCCCGGCTTGCCTAAGGACTTCTCTACTCTGCCTGCTTCCTGTGTTTGACCCCCGGCTTGCCTAAGGAGTTCTCTACTCTGCCTGCTTCCTGTGTTTGGCCCTTGGCCTGCTTAAAGGACTACCTCGCTTGCATTCTCGTGTTTGAGTCCCAGCCTGGCCTCTCACACCAGATTGGTACCCAGCTGACCACGACACGGTGCTCCAGTTTCCTTCCAGCGGTCACCACTCAAGTCACCTAAACCTGCTGGCAACCCGTGCCTCTCCGTGCCTTCCACCTACTGTATCACCTCCAGGGGTGGAGTACACACAGCATCTTGGCCTCGGTGAGTACTCCTGACAGTACAAACCAGCCATGACAGAGGTCGACAGAGCGATTGTCCCACTCAAGGCTCTGTGCCAGCAGGTTACAGCTCTCACGCAGGCAGATCAGAGACTACAGGAGGTCTACTCTCAAATTGATGGCCGTCTTCAGCATCTAACCAAGTCTCCTTCTCCCACTGACGCAGTTCCGGTATCCTCCAGTGGAGTTTCCTCTTCCCAGGATCAGGCCAGTACAGTCCCTGCCGCAATTTCCGGAACCAAGGGTGCCCACACCTGAGCGATTCTCAGGAGATCGTAAGAGGTTTAGGGCATTCAAGAATGCTTGTTCATTATACCTGGCCCTCCAGCCTAGGACTTTTTCTGTAGAAACCGTGAAAGTTGGTTTTATCGTCTCTTTATTATCTGAAGAACGACAAGCATGGGCCCATAACTTCCTAGAGCAAAAGAGCCCTATATTATATTCAATAGAGACCTTCTTCGAGGCAATGGTACAATTGTACGACGACCCCCAGCGCACAGCCACCGCTGAGGCCACCCTGCATACCCATTTTCAAGGGAAAAGACCAGTGGAGGACTACACGGTCGAGTTCCAGAGATGGTCCGCTGATACGGGATGGAACAAGGCCGCCCTCAGGCATCAGTATCGTCAGGGTCTTTCTGTACCACTTAAGGATGAGCTGGCACGGGTCGAAACCCCTACCTCTCTTGAAGATTTGATTCAGCTGGCCTTAAAATTAGATAGGCGCATGCGGGAGCTGCGCTCTGAACGCTTTCAGTTTTCGTGACCCACCTGGTTGCCACCTAAGTCCTCTCCAGTCCACCCTCCTCTGCAGGGTCCCTCTGCCACTAGAAGTGTACCCATGCAACTTGAACTGGTCCGGTCTCCGCTCACTCCTAACGAAAGACTAAGTAGGCGACAAGCCAGCTTGTGCCTATACTGTGGAGGAGCAGGCCATTTTCTACGCAATTGTCCTGTGAGACCCAACAAGCCACGCTCACCAGTTATCATGAACTGGCAAGTTGCTGGGCCTGCCCAGTCTCACTTTGTTCTCCCCATCTCCCTGCAGGTTGCAGGAGAGGAGATCCGGCTGCTAGCCATCATTGATTCTGGGGCATGTAGTTGCTTCCTGGATACATCTCTGGCCCAAAGACTGCACATCCCTCTTCTTCAAAACAATAAGTAGGGCCTCCAGATAAATTTGGCTGACGGTTCTCTACCCTGCTCAGGATCTGTCACCCAAGAGACTAGACCCATCCTTACCACTACAGACTGTGGCCACCAAGAGATCTTATGTTTTGACATCATATGCTCACCGTTATTCCCCATCATCCTGGGACTTCCGTGGCTACAAGCTCATGACCCACAGATTAACTGGAGTAAGAAAGAAATCTCCTTTCCTTCTGTCTACTGCTCTCAACACTGTTTTGTCCCAGTCTCCGACAACTCAGCCTCCTGCCTGGCCTTACAGCCTGTACCGGATAATCTCCAGCACGTTCCCTCAGTATACCATGAAGTCACGGACGTCTTTGACAAAAGAAAAGCTGATAAATTGCCACCACATTGGTCTTACGACTGTCCTATTGAACTGTTGCCAGGTTCCGAAATCCCTTTTGGCCGGATATTCCCCTTATCCGAAACTGAGTTGGAAGTCCTTCGGTCTTACATTGATAAAAATCTTGAAAAAGGCTCCATCCGCTGATCCTCTTCGCAGCTGGAGCTGGTATCTTCTTTGTTGAAAAGAAAGATGGCACCTTACAACCCTGTGTGGACTACAGGGAACTCAATAAAATATCTCCGAGGTGCTTACAACCTCATCCGGATCCGAGCAGGGGATGAATGGAAAACCGCTTTCAGGTCTGGGTTTGGACACTTCGAATATCTAGTAATGCCTTTCGGGCTATGCAACGCCCCTGCCACTTTTTAACACCTGGTGAACGATATCTTCCGTGAACACCTTGACAACTTCATAATCGTTTACCTGGACGACATCCTTATTTTCTCCACCACAACTGAGCTACACCATTCTTAGAAAAGACAGACTTTATCTTAAATCGGAGAAATGTGAGTTTGAAAAAACTATTATCCAGTTCCTTTTGGTTTATTATCTCCACAGAAGGGGTCGCAATGGACCCTCAGAAAGTTAAAGCGATCTAAGAATGGCCAGCCCCCGTGGATAAAAAAGGAGTCCAGCAATTTGTAGGCTTCGCCAATTTTTATCGCAGGTTTATAAAGGGGTTTTCCTCAATTATTTCACCCATTACACAGCTTACCCGTCGCCAGTGGACACAGGAAGCTCAAGAGGCTTTTAATAAACTGAAAGATCTATTCACGTCCGCTCCAATTCTGCAGCATCCTGACCCAGCCATACCCTATGTGTTAGAAGTAGATGCCTCAGAGACAGCTACAGGGGCTATCTTGTCCCAAAGACAAGGTCACAAGGCCCTTCTTCATCCTGTGGCCTTTGCATCCCGGAAATTAAGCCCTCCTGAAAGGAAATACGATGTAGGTGACCGGGAATTGCTAGCTATTAAGTCCGCCCTGGAGGAATGGAGATATCTGTTGGAGGGTGCATCCCATTCCATCATGATTTTCACGGATCATAAGAACCTGGAGTACCTTAGAACAGCGAAATGCCTTAGACCCAGACAAGCTCGGTGGGCATTATTTTTCTCCAGGTTCAACTTGCACATCTCGTACCGTCCTGGCTCCAAGAACGGGAAAGCGGACGCACTCTCCCGGGTGTTTCCAGAGACCCCTCAGATTACGGAACCCAGTACCATCCTGTCTCCTCAAAATTTTCTTCTTCTCACCCAGTCTGACCTAAGGACTGCCATCAAGCAGGCTTCCAGCAAGTGTTCAGAACCTGAGGAACGGGATGGCCTACTATGGGCTCAGGACAAAATATTTGTCCCACAACAAGTAAGACTCTTGGTCTTAAAGACATTTCATGATCACAAGCTGGCAGGACATTTTGGAGTACAAAAGACTTCCGAACTGGTACAGCGTTCCTTTTGGTGGCCTGGTTGGAGACGGGACTGTAAAAATTATGTCTATTCTTGCATCTCCTGCCAATGCAACAAGGGGTCCAACTCCAGATCTTGGGGTCTGCTAAAACCTTTACCCGTCCCAGAACAACCTTGGAAGGAAGTCTCTATGGACTTTATCATTGATTTACCCCCCTCAGAAGGGTTTACTACTATTTTTGTGGAAGATGGCACCCCCTCTGCCCTGGATACAGCAAACATCTTCATCAAAGAAGTAGTGAGGCTTCACGGGGTGCCTAACAATATCGTTTCAGACAGAGGAGTTTGATTCACCTCCAAATTCTGAAAGGAACTCTGCAAATCCCTGGAAATCAGTTTCCCTTTCCTCTGCATACCAATCTCAAAGTATTGGCCAAACAGAGAGGACAAACCAAACCTTAGAACAGTACCTCCGCTGTTTTTGTTCTTGTTCCCAGGACGACTGGTCCTCTCTTCTTCCATGTGCAGAGTTTGCCTACAATAACTCCAAACATACAGCAATGAATCAAACCCCTTTCTGGTCCAATTATGGGTTTCACCCTTCTTTTTTGCCTGACACTACCCCCGAAGTCTCAGTCCCCGCAGTACAAGACTGAATAAACTTTATCCAGACTCATTTTCAATTGATCCAGGAAGCTATGCAGAAGGCCCAGGACAGTTACAAAAAGTACTATGACAGAGGGAGAAGGCGCAATCCTGCCATCAATGTTGGAGACAAAGTCTGGCTATCTGCCATAAACCTTAGGCTACCATGCTCATCACGGAAATTGGGCCCGAACTTCATTGGCCCTTTCAAGGTTAGAAGAGCAGTGAATCCCGTGGCCTTCGAGTTAGCCCTAACTAGCTCTTACAAGATACACCCGGTTTTTCACGCATCCTTGCTGAAGCCGGTGGTCCCCAGTCCTTTTCCAGGAAGAGAAGAGTCGCCCCCTCCTCCAGTCGTAATCGAGGGCGAGAACAAGTTTGAGGTAGAGGCTATAATGGACTGTAGAAAAAGGGGTAGACAAGTCCAGTACCTTATAAAATGGAAGGGGTATCCCCTGGAACATAACTCTTGGGAACCTTCAAGGAACATACACGCCCCTTGCTTGAACCAAGCTTTTCATTGGAACACCCAGAGTTAGTGTCCAGTTTGGGCGTCCAGAGGCCGCCCCTCGGGGGAGGGGTCACTGTCAGAGAAGCATATTATAAGAAACATATTATACTTTGAACACTAGATGGCAGCAAAGTTGACAGAAGCTGTCAGAGAAATCACATGACTTCCTGGCTGCCTATAAAAGCTGAGCAAATGCTCAGAGGAATTGCTGGTTTGTCTTTTAGCTTCCTGTGTTCCTGCTTCAGAATCCTGCTATCTTGTGACTACCTGTTGTGACCCGGATTGTTCTGGACCTACTCAGCCTGCTTCCTGTGTTTGACCCCCGGCTTGCCTAAGGACTTCTCTACTCTGCCTGCTTCCTGTGTTTGACCCTCGGCCTGCTTAAAGGACTACCTCGCTTGCCTTCTCGTGTTTGAGTCCCAGCCTGGCCTCTCACACCAGATTGGTACCCAGCTGACCACGACACGGTGCTCCAGTTTCCTTCCAGCGGTCACCACTCAAGTCACCTTAACCTGCTGGCGACCCGTGCCTCTCCGTGCCTTCCACCTACTTTATTACCTCCAGGGGTGGAGCGCGCTCAGCTGCAAGGGGAGCCGCTCTCAGCATCTCGGCCTCAGTGAGTACTCCTGACAAATGCTTACCAGTACTGCCAATAGTAAATCCAGTCTTGTTCTCTTGCAGAGCCAGAACATCTGGCAGTACTGGATGAGTTCCCTCCCGGTATGCTATTGTTCCACCTGCTGGCTGGGTGAGACAAAATTCTGGACAGCCGCACTCCAAAAATTTGCTTTTATTTGGAGAAAAATATTTTAAAAATACATGCCACAGCAGAATATAGGACAGAAACTGACGCGTTTCACACTTTCAACAGTGCTTAATCATAGCTGATTAAGCATTGTTGAAAGTGTGAAACGCGTCAGTCCTTCTGTCCTATATTCCGCTGTGGCATGTATTTTTGATATATTTTACTACAAATAAAGGCAAATTTTTGGAGTGCGGCTGTCCAGAATTTTCTATTACACAATTGCTATATGCATTGCCTGCATCTGCTGCTTCAACTCTAAGGAGAGGTTTATTTCCATTGATCCACCTGGAGAGGTAATTCCCCTTCCACCTGCTGGCTGCTACTTCAAAAGCATTTACTGCAGAGCTGAAGGGACACAATAGTGACATTATGGCCAGCAGATAAAACCACAGTTCACGGTAAGAGACTTAATTCAGCCACAGACAGACTGAAATTCCGCAGGTTCAGCAGGAACCGATCAAATCTTGATTCGTCTATGGAAAGGCTGGTTGTACTGAGGTTTATCCATCGATCGGCTTCAGCACAACCAGCCTGTCAGGGTTTTTTTGTTTGATCAGTGACGACGGCCAATGCCATCAGCAGTGATCATTGCAATCTGCTAATGGGGGAGGCTCTGCATGCTCCCCGGTGGCAGAACACAATAGTGCTGTGGAGGGGAAGCACTATTGTGTTAATGGGGGAAACTAGCAATTTCCTTTCCTTCAACCCTCAGTGATTCATTATCACCACCTGAAGTAGCCCTTTTACGCTTTATGCTTGCCCAAGGTTTAAAACTGTCTGTCAATTTGTAGGCAGAATTAAACCATTTATGTCCATCCTTATACTGAGAGTTGATCACATAAAACCCCCTTTATTTTTAGTTTAAGTGGTGTCATTTATTTTCACCCTAAAGTGTTTGGTTAACCTTTACATAAAGAATCAAAAAAGCTTAATTAACACTGTCAGTTCTCACACAGTGTATCTGTTTGAGGCTGAGTTGATGAGAGGGCTTTCCTTACACCTCTTGTACTTTTTCCCCTGGGGATGATGACACGGTATGACAGGGCACAGAGTGGCATGGGTGCCTGTAGAAGATCCGGGTCAGGAGATCTGGTAGCAGATGTGAAGCTGAAGACAGTGCGGCAAGCAAGCTAGCAGTTTGCAGAGGCAGGATCTTGGATGCGTGGTCAGACAAACAGGGGTCAGCAACAATCGGGCAACAGGAGTACAGAATCAGGAACCAGCAGCAGAGTGAAAGCTAGACCAAGGTTAGTATCAAGCAGGCAGAGGAGGTACCAGAACAGCAGGCAGAAGGCAAGGTTGGGGTCACAAGCCGGAGTCAGCAACAGTTAAGGAACAAGCAGATTTAACAAGCCAGGTCTGGATACAGAAGTGCATGGGATCAGGTCACAGGCAGAAGGAGCTGACGACTACTCAGTAATGATCCAGAGTCCTGTATGGCTTTAAATAGGCCACTGGGTGCCAAAGTCCAGCAAACATGCACGCTTGCGCTCATGAGCATGCGCAGCACGCTAATGCATGCAGGGTCTTAATTCTGTGCACAGTTCTTTGAACTATTCTGCGTGCATGCGCATTCCTTTGAGCACGGGCTTGAGCGTGGACTTGAGCACGGTTTTCCTGACATAGCCAGTGTAGCAATCCATTCTTTCTCTTCTCTGTACAGCTCTTCTGAGATAGACAAGATCAATTCTGATTGGTCAGCGCCATCACAGAGCATTATTCTGATCGGTCCTGGAAGTGCTGCACAGAGAAAAGGGAGAAGAGCAGAGATTTAAAATTCCTGGACAACTCTACCAGCTGCTTGGGTGCTGACAGGTTAGCATCACCGGAGGTAAGGACATGTGCATTCGTTTTCGTCCGAATGCATTTTCGTCCGAATTTCAGCTATTTTCGTTACCGTTTTAACAAGCGAAAACGAAAGCACAGAATCCGAAAACCGAAAGATCCGACATAAACAAATGCTTTATTTTCGTTTTCGTTGCTACAACAGTTCGATATAGATAGGAGATTCGACGTGACGCTGACAATAACAATCTGTGTCTATCGAACCTGTGATCGAATGTGCCTAACCTTAACTCTATTAGTCCAAGATTATTCTACATAGGAGAGAAAAGATTCGACATTATAGAGAGAAAAGATTCGACATAGGAGAGAAAGATTCAACATAGGAGAGAAAAGATTCGACATAGGAGAGAAAAGATTCGACATAGGAGAGAAAAGATTCGACATAGGAGAGAAAAGATTTGACATTATAGAGAAAAGATTCGACATAGGAGAGAAAATATTTGTTATTATAGAGAGAAAAGATTCGACATAGAGAGAAAAGATCACTGCTGGAATTGGGTGGGGGAAGTAAAATAAAAATAAAGTTGATGATGAATGTTATTGGCTGATTGTAACCAAAGAGGAGGAGCAGTAAAATAGCTAGAATGATGAAGATTCGACAAAGCATCGAAAGTTAGAAGATTCGACGGTGCAGCAAAACTGTACGACGCTGCAATCGTACATTTCCGGTCAAATGCATCCGCCCATAGGCTATAGAAGAATTCTAATGTTGGTTGACTAGTAATAGTAATGAAAAAATATAATTATTACTAGTCATACAACATTAGAATTCTTCTATAGCTTGTGGGCGGAACATTCGACCGGAAATGTATGATTGCAGCATCGTACAGTTTCACTGCTCCGTCGAATCTTCTTTGAACATTCGACAGACACCATAAGCCTTCAATGACAGATTCGACCTTAATTAATTCAGATTTTCGGACGAATGCAATTTCTAACGAAAAACGAAATAAATAAAAACGAATTTCGGGAGTAACTAAATAAATTTATTTTTCGGACGAAAACGAAATTCCGAAACGAAATATTTCAGTGTGCACATGTCTAGTAAGTACAGCTGGGGCAGGAGGGTGGGGAAGGGAGTGGTGTTAGTTCGCCTTTTAATTTTTTTTGTAAAGGTGAACCAACACTTAAAGGTTGTCCAGGAGTAAGTAAATTAAAATGCTGTAAATGAGAATCTTTAGCAACACAATTTCAGAACACTATCTGAAATCAGCTGATTTCCGGTAGATTGGTTATTAAGAGTGTTGTACCATTCCGCTCCATGAGTATCTCTGGCAGCTCTTTTCCTATCAACCAGATTGTATTAGCCAACATGATTTGTGATAAGAGTGCTGACATTATATGGTTAGCTTCTGTCCTTTGGAATTTAAAACTTTCAGTACTTTTATTTTTTGCTCACATAATAAAATAATTTTCAACTTGAAAATCACTTAAATCCCCCAGGACATATCAGGGTCTATTTTTAAAATGCTTTCACAAGTTTCACATAGGATTTATAATTTTTTATGAATGAATTCAATTAGAATTTTTTTTCTATAAGCCGTTTGTTATACATACCAACATCGAGAAATCTCTCCAGAGTGCCTTTCATTAATTTTTGTTTATTCTTGTAATCATTAAATAATTAAATTGATTTCTATTCCCTCTTTTTTCTTGAGACATTTGGCCGCTTTTTTATTATTTGGCTACTTAGTCCTCAATGGATACATATTTCTCTTTGGAAGTTATAACAATTGCCATTTGGCAACAACATTTATCAAACATGCTTCAACTGAAACTTCTCTCTTTAGACCCACTCCATTTTTGACCCTTTTCAATTCATGTCATTTCATTTTACACCCATTCTCACTTTCTTTATTATTTATTATTTTTTTATTTTTTTATTTATTATTACTTATTATATTTATTTTTCATTTTTACTTTTCCTTTTCTTTATTTAATATTTTTTATTTTTTTCACCAGTTATAGCTGTAGACCTCCGGTCTTTTCTGACCTGTCCAGCTATCACAATACAATCAGACTTCTCTTCCTCCAAATCATTTTCCTTGTGGTTTTAAGTAAGTGATATGCATATATATATATATATATATATATATATATATTTATATATGTCTTATATCTATTTTGAACCTCTATTTGTTCATTGGTCATTTACATAATTATCATTTTTTATTTTGCTCTCCTTTTTCTCCTTTTTCCCTTCTTTCTTTCCCTCTTCTTTATATCACCCATTACTCCTTCATACTGCCCTCTGTGACCATTGGGGACAGTCCCCTTTTAGCTTCCTTTGGGCGGCCAGTGTCTGATCCTGGAACTCTATCGGTGGTTTCGTCTGCATGTTACACGGGATGGGGTAGGCATAGTCCTTGGGTTCTAAGGCGGAACTCTGATCTTCTCTCTAAAGCAATGAATATGTTTTTTCTTTCTATCTTTGTAATTTGGTTTAATAATTGTTCCAATATTGTTTATTGTTGGTTTATTTATCTCTTTTTTCATTTATACAGTTATTTTTTCTACCATTGAGCATAAACGCACCGCCCCTGAAGAAGCTACATATAGCGAAACATGTCGGGCTGATGCATTAGTTCTCTGCTCTTTATCGTTTGAAAATAACCATGCTTCTGTGACCACTTTACATGTATAATACCACCACCTTGGTTTTATCCAATGTGTCTTTTCCTGTTTTTCATTATATCTGTGTTTAAATTTGCTTAATAAAATGGTAACAAACTTTTAAACAATGATCTCCTCCTCATTACTACCCCATTGTTAGCACCGTGTAAAAATCCCATTTTCCTTCCCCCCTGAAATTTTGAATATATCTATCTGGGATGTGGTGCCTATACTTTCAGGTGTTTTCCCTTTGACTGGACTAAAACATATAAAAAGGTTCTATACATGTTACAGATATGTCACTTTACAGGCAGACTATGGGGACGCCCCAGGCACTATATTTAAAGGAATTTTTCATTTTTTGTTTCAGTTTAAGGATCATTAAAATCACTGCTCCTTGTTACATATCCCCCAGGGCAGTATCCGGACTCCCATACACTTTTCATGGACAATTACTTGCATATAAGCCTTCAAAATGGGGACTTTTCTCATATTCGGCTCCCATATACTTCAATAGGGTTTGGGGCAGAACTTTTCCCCTGTTTGGGAGTTCTGCTGCGAACCGAACATGGGGGTGTTCAACCCATCTCTAATGGCCATCACAAGGGGTTTGATAATCCCCCTATGTGATAGCATTGGAAGGTGAAAGGTATTTTTTATGGTGACATCAGGGGTTTATTAGACTCTAAGGCTTGGTTCACACTGCAGCAACTTGGGATCCAACTTGTGAGACCCCAATCTGCATGATGTGTGAAACCCCATGTTAGTCAACGAGAGCTGTCTTAATTAGCACTACTAAAATTGCTCCGACTTTAGAAAAGGTTCCTGTAGTACTTCATGGTGTAAGCTATGCTTGTATCAAACGTGTACTCAAGTCGCCAGAAAGTTGCCTGGCAAAGTCGCACCTTAACCACCTAACGACCGCTCACTGTATATATACGTCGGCAGAATGGCACGGACAGGCACAATCACGTACCTGTTCGTGACTGCCTTCGTATAGTTGGGGGGTCAGATCGGACCCCCCTTCTATACAGTGAGCAGTGGTTATCATTCCGGGAGCGATCCGTGATGAAAGGGGCGGCCATTAGTTTCCGGCCACCCCCTCGCGATCGCTCCCGGAGAATGAGAATCTTCCTCTGCCTGTGTAATGTAAACACAGGCAGAGGAAGTGATGTCAGCGCTCCATGCGGCGGTCTTTTCGATCTGGCGCGAGGAGAGAAGACATCTCACATTAAGTGCACCAACACTACACTGACACGAGTACACATAGGCACACTTACACCCTTCAGTCACCCCGAGATCACCCCCAGTCACAGTGCACCGTTTGCAGTGGTCATTTTTTTTACTGATCACTGCAATCAGCGTCATTTGTGAGAGTAAAAAGTTGCAAGGCAGTTAGGTTTAGGCCCCTTTAGGTCCAGGGTAGCCCCCTAACCCCCCCATATAAAGGTTTAACCCCTTGATCACCCCCCAGGTAACCCTTTCACCCCCTAACGCCAGCGTCACTAAGCGATCGTATTTCCGTTCGCTGTATTTAGTTCCGGTGGTGCCCTAGATAGCCAGTTATTTATTTTTAGGTTCGCCGCAGGTTTTAATAGCGTCAGGTACCCCCATATATTATTTTAACCCCCTTATTGCCGCTAGAGTTAACCCTTATACCAGTGATCACCGTATAAGTGTCACTGGTGACACTGGTTAGCCAGTTAGTTATTTCGTTATTTAGGTTACCCGTCAGGTTTTTATATAGCATCAGGTACCCCCATATATAACCTAATAAAGGTTTTAACCCCCTGATTGCCCCTAGTTAACCCTTTTACCAGTGATCACCATATAAGTTTTACGGGTGACGCTGGTTGGTTAGTTTGCTTTTTATAGCATCAGGGCACCCGCCGTATATAACCCAATAAAGGTTTAACCCCCTGATCGCCCGGCAGCTGATATCAATTAGGTTTTAGCGCCAGAGAGGGTCTGCGTCGCCCCAGGCAGCGTTATGTTAGTGCCAGTAATGCTAACACCCACGCGCAAAGCATACACCTCCCTTAGTGGTATAGTATCTGAACAGATCAATATCTGATCTGATCAGATCTATACTAGCGTCCCCAGCGGTTTAGGGTTCCCAAAAACGCAGTGTTAGCGGGATCAGCCCAAAAACCTGCTAGCACCTGCGTTTAGCCCCTTCGCCCAGCCCACCCAAGTGCAGTATCGATCGATCACTGTAACTTACCAAACACAACACACATAACTGCAGCGTTCGCAGAGACAGTCCTGATCCCTGCGATCGCTAACAGTTTTTTTTTAAGCGTTTGATAAATTTGCTGACAGTCAGGTGCTTTTTTACCTGTGAATCTTACTAGTGTACCCCTAAATTTAGAGCCCAAAATGGCAAATCGAAGGTACACTAGTAAAGAGGCCTACGAGATTCTGAGCATGACAGATAGTGAAGAGGAGGTCACACATCTGTCAGATTCAGGCTCAGAATATCTTCCCGTAGAAGACAGTGAAGTCAGCAGCTCCATGTCAGATAGCTCTGACGACGAAGATGAGGTTCCTGCTAAGGTCAGGCGTACCCGATCCCAATCTTCTGAGGTTGTTGAGGAGTAGGGATGAGCTTCGTGTTCGAGTCGAACATACGTTCGACTCGAACATCGGCTGTTCGATCGTTCGACGAAGATCGAACGATTTGGGCCGTTCGCGCCAAATTCGAGTGACGCGAACGGCCCACAATGCACTACGCCATCGCAGTGTCATCCAGGCGCTGTGATTGGCCAAGCATGCACTGTGACCCCGCATGCTTGGCCAATCACAGCGCCGGCAGCGAGGAGAGCAATGATTGGCCACAGGCAGGATGCCTGTGGCCAATTATTGCTGAGGGTGTTTAGTACACGCCCCACACTATAAAAGGCCGCCAGCACGGCGGCCTAGTGTAGTGTGTTCCGGAGCAGGGAAAGACAAGCATAGGCAGGGACAGTGACATTTATTTCTTTCTTGCTTAACCTGGATTCCTTTAGTTTAGGGAAAGAGAAGGATAGGTAGGGAGAGTGTCAGTGTGTTTTACTGTGCGAGTCCTTGTTTCTAGGGACAAAGAAGGAAAGTGAGGGGATTTCTCCTTGTGCTATAGTGTGCTTTAAAAAAACATTTTTTCTAGGGACAGAAAACTGTAGGTAGGGAGAGTGTCAGTTTCTTTCACTGTGCCAGTCCTTGTTTCTAGGGACAAAGAAGGAAAGTGAGGGGAATTCTCCTTGTGCTATAGTGTGCTTTAAAAAAACATTTTTTCTAGGGACAGAAAACTGTAGGTAGGGAGAGTGTCAGTTTCTTTCACTGTGCCAGTCCTTGTTTCTAGGGACAAAGAAGGAAAGTGAGGGGATTTCTCCTTGTGCTATAGTGTGCTTTAAAAAAACATTTTTTCTAGGGACAGAAAACTGTAGGTAGGGAGAGTGTCAGTTTCTTTCACTGTGCCAGTCCTTGTTTCTAGGGACAAAGAAGGAAAGTGAGGGGAATTCTCCTTGTGCTATAGTGTGCTTTAAAAAAACATTTTTTCTAGGGACAGAAAACTGTAGGTAGGGAGAGTGTCAGTTTCTTTCACTGTGCCAGTCCTTGTTTCTAGGGACAAAGAAGGAAAGTGAGGGGAATTCTCCTTGTGCTATAGTGTGCTTTAAAAAAACATTTTTTCTAGGGACAGAAAACTGTAGGTAGGGAGAGTGTCAGTTTCTTTCACTGTGCCAGTCCTTGTTTCTAGGGACAAAGAAGGAAAGTGAGGGGAATTCTCCTTGTGCTATAGTGTGCTTTAAAAAAAACATTTTTTCTAGGGACAGAAAACTGTAGGTAGGGAGAGTGTCAGTTTCTTTCACTGTGCCAGTCCTTGTTTCTAGGGACAAAGAAGGAAAGTGAGGGGAATTCTCCTTGTGCTATAGTGTGCTTTAAAAAAACATTTTTTCTAGGGACAGAAAACTGTAGGTAGGGAGAGTGTCAGTTTCTTTCACTGTGCCAGTCCTTGTTTCTAGGGACAAAGAAGGAAAGTGAGGGGAATTCTCCTTGTGCTATAGTGTGCTTTAAAAAAACATTTTTTCTAGGGACAGAAAACTGTAGGTAGGGAGAGTGTCAGTTTCTTTCACAGTGCCAGTCCTTGTTTCTAGGGACAAAGAAGGAAAGTGAGGGGAATTCTCCTTGTGCTATAGTGTGCCAAAGCATTCCTCATCAACCATCTTTGAAATCCTTGTTTTTTGGACAGTCAGGGAAATTGTCGTTGTGCTATTCTGTGCAAAAGCAATAATCCTCAACCATATTTAGAAATCCTTAAGTAAAGGGACAGAGAAGGACACCTGAAGGTAGCCCTTATTGCTTTTTTCCCATCTCCCTGCAGGCCATCTATTAGAATGTCTGGAAGGCAAGCAAGGAGAGGCAGACAGTCAGGAGGCAATAAAAGAGGGCAAGCAGGCTCTGTGTCTGGGGGCAACAGTGCTGGAGACTCCGGAGCGAATGCCTCAGCAAACCTACGCTGCATGGCCTCCCTGATCCTGCAAAGTCTGCGGAAGGATCCTCGTATTCTTCGGATCAAGGAGAGGGACCATTACTGGCTGGCCACTCTCCTTGATCCACGGTACAAGGGTAAGGTTGCGGACCTTATGTTACCTTCGCAGAGGGAGCAGAGGATGAGACAACTCCGGGAGGCCTTGCAGAAAGGTCTGTGCAACGCGTTCCCAGAGACTGGGAGGTTACAAACTCCTGGTCCTGGACAACGAGTTGCTGAGGCTTCGGCCAGTCAAAGAAGGAGCGGTGGGGAAGGTGGCCGTCTGACCGATGCGTTCAGACAATTCTTTAGTCCGCAGCCCCAAAGTATGATCGGTTCCAGCAACCATCGCCAGCGTCTGATAAACATGGTGCAGGAATATCTAGGGGCAAGGTCAGACTTGGACACCTTCCCCACCGAAAATCCTCTGGCTTACTGGGTCTTGAGGATGGATCACTGGCCAGAGCTTGCACAGTATGCAATTGAGCTACTGGCCTGTCCTGCATCCAGCGTTCTTTCGGAACGCACATTCAGTGCTGCTGGAGGATTTGTCACGGATCACAGGGTGCGCCTGTCCACCGACTCGGTTGATCGACTGACTTTCATCAAGATGAACCAGTCTTGGATCACCACCAGCTACCACACACCTGATGCTGATATAACAGACTAATTGATTTTAACATGTCACATCCCTTCAAGACTGATGCTGATGCTGAGTGCCTGTGCTGTTATGTTGACTGGCTATCCTCCTCCTCCGAGTCCTCAATGATACGATTGATGATGATATATTGGAAGATCATTTTTGTTTATGGGTGCCGCCACCAGTGGCTAAGGCCCAATTTTTCAGCCCCTGTTTTACAGGGGCGTGTAATTACAATTTTTTTAGCAATAATTTGCCATAGGGCTCATTGCTGTGCTCCAAGTACAGTATCTGTGAGGGGTTGGAGTGTTGTGGCACCAGTGCCTAAGGCCCAATTTTTCAGCCCCTGTTTAACAGGGGCGTGTCATTACAATTTTTGAAGCAATACTTTGCAACAGGGCTCATTGCTGTGCTCCAAGTACAGTATCTGTGAGGGGTTGTAGTGTTGTGCCACCAGTGCCTAAGGCCCAATTTTTCAGCCCCTGTTTAACAGTGGCGTGTCATTACAATTTTTGAAGCAATACTTTGCAACAGGGCTCATTGCTGTGCTCCAAGTACAGTATCTGTGAGGGGTTGTAGTGTTGTGCCACCAGTGCCTAAGGCCCAATTTTTCAGCCCCTGTTCAACAGGGGCATGCAATTACAATTCTTGATGTAATAATTCACAGCAGGGCCCATTGCTGCACCCACCAAGAGTAACTCTGAGGGCTTACAGTGTTGTGGCAACGCCACCACCACCACCACCACGAAAGGCCCAATTTTTCAGCCCCTGTTCAAAAGGGGCATGTAATTACAATTCTTGATCTAATAATTCACAGCAGGGCCCATTGCTGCACCCATCAAGAGTAACTCTGAGGGCTTACAGTGTTGTGGCAACGCCACCACCACCACCACCATGAAAGGCCCAATTTTTCAGCCCCTGTTCAAAAGGGGCATGTAATTACAATTCTTGATCTAATAATTCACAGCAGGGCCCATTCCTGCACCCACCAAGAGTAACTCTGAGGGCTTACAGTGTTGTGGCAACACCACCACCACCACCACCACGAAAGGCCCAATTTTTCAGCCCCTGTTCAACAGGGGCATGCAATTACAATTCTTGATCTAATAATTCACAGCAGGGCCCATTGCTGCACCCACCAAGAGTAACTGTCAGGGCTTACAGTGTTGTGGCACCAGCACCACCATCAAAGCCCCAATTTTTACTACCACTGTTCAACAATTATATGTAATTAAAATTCCTGATATAATAGTTGACAGCAGGGCGTTCCAGCACCAACCAAGAGTAACTGTGAGTGCTTACAGTGTTGTGCCAACACCAACAACTAAGGGGCCTATTTCTGCAGAGTATATACGGCAGGTCCCTACTTTCAAACATCCAACTTACAAACGACTCCTACTTGCAAACGCAAGAAGACAACAGGAAGTGAGAGGAAATCTACCCCTAGGAAGGAAAATTCTCTCCTGTAAGAATAAATATGGGAGAAAAGTGTCTCCTCTGTACTGATGCTTTATCAGCAATCCTTGTTTCAAGAAAAACACCACATTTCAAAAACAGTTGACATTGGGACGGAAAGTGAGGTGAAATGTTCTGAACAGGGGCACAGACAGCAAAACAAATGTTACAGGGGTGATAACCCTTACCTATGTTTTCCAAAAAGTTTAAAAATAGATTTTTGGGCTGGAGCTACACTTCAACAATGTACCTGTTCAAAATTACAAACAGATTCTACATAAGAACAAACCTACAGTCCCTGTCTTGTATGCACCGCCTGTATACGGCTGTTCAGAGTATATAGGGCCTTTTTTATTTTATGTGCGGGGTTCCCCTTAATATCCATACAAGACCCAAAGGGGCTGGTAATGGGCTGGGGTAGGGGGGGGGGGTCATGGGGTAGCTATGCCATTTTTCTTAAAGATTTTCATCCATATTACCGGGACCAGACATTACATTAAAGCCGCAAGCAGTTTTAAATGGCTTTTTTTTCCTTTAGAAGTGTCATTTTGTGCAGGGACAGTTCTAAACACGGGAAACACGTGGCACTTCACAGGCATACTTTAGACACCCCCCAGGTACGATATTTAAAGGAATATTTGACTTTTTTTTTTTCACTTTATGCATCATTAAAATGACTGCTCCCGAAAAACGACCGTTTTTAAAACTTCTTTTTGCATTGATACATGTCCCCTGGTGCAGAACCCGGGTTCCCAAACCCTTTTTAGGACAATAACATGCATAATAGTTGTTATAATTAGCACTTTAGAATTCGAACGTTCGCATCCATTGTATTTAATAGGGTTCTAATGTTCGTACGAACTTTCCGTCCGTTCGCGGGTTCTGGTGCGAACCGAACCCGGGGGTGTTCGGCTCATCACTATTGAGGAGCAAGAACCGCAGGGCTCTCGTATCATGGAGCAGAGTAGTACTAGCGCGGCTATTCCTTCTGGTGAATTGGCAAGCACCAGCGGTCTAGTACAGCCTGGGCGTACATCCAGCACTGCAGTATCACGTGGTGACGTGGCGAGTCCCATAAGTGCAGTTCAAGCTGGCGAGGTGGCAAGCACAAGTAGTGTCCCGCTGCCACCAAGAAGAAGACAAAGGCAGGCCCGTCGTGCCCATAGTGCCCTTCCTGCAGAATTTGCCTATCCTGATTGGGTCCCCACCACTTCTGCAGAACCGTACTTCCCCCATTCACTGCCCAACCCGGTATTCAGGTGGAAACAGCTGATTTTATGCCAATTGATTCTTATTCACTGTTTTTCACGGAAGATCTCTATAGATCTATTGTGGACCAGAGTAATTTATATGCTGGTCAATTAATCGCCGCTAATCCCCAGTTGCCTTCTATTGCCAAAGATTGGAAACCAATTACGGTTTCCGAATTTAAGATCTTTCTGGGCCTTTCCCTCAACATGGGCACACATAAATTCCCGTCATTGCGTGCTTATTGGTCCACGCACCCAATTGACCACATGCCCGTGTTCTCTGCCTCCATGCCCAGAAAACGATACAAGCAGATCTTGCGGTTCATGCATTTCAACGACAATGACCTTTGTCGTCCACGTGGAGACCCTGAATACGACCGGCTCTACAAAATTCGGCCCCTCATAAACCACTTCAACAAATGTTTTGCAGCCTTGTTTATTCCCGATCAAGTTGTCTGCGTTGATGAGTCCCTGATTAAATTTTCTGGCCGCTTGTCTTTCAAGCAGTACCTTCCCAGCAAGCGTGCCAGATACGGGGTCAAGCTCTATAAGTTCTGTGACAGGGCAACAGGATATGTATGGAGCTTTACGGTTTATGAGGGAAAAGATAGTCAGGTTGAGCTGGTCAACTGCCCAGATTACATAGGGAGCGCTGGCAAGATAGTGTGGAACTTGGTGTCACCCTTATTCGGAAAGCGAGCAGGCCACTGTTTAGTCACTTGTTTGATCATCAGATTGGAGCATGTGGCACCGTGCGACCTAATCGCCGGGGCTTTCCCCAGAGGCTTGTAGATTCCCGTCTTAGGCTGGGGGAGAGAGCCTGCTTGAAGTGTAATAACTTGCTCGCTGTGAAGTGGAGGGATAATAAGAATGTTTTCCTTCTTACCTCCCTTCATGCAGACACGACAGTCCAAATTCGTACGGGGACTGGTGTTGTGGAGAAACCCCTCTGTGTCCACGAATATAACCAAAATATGGGAGGGGTGGACCTCAACGACCAGTTGTTGGCGCCGTATCTAATTGACCGTAAGGCGAGACGCTGGTACAAAAAAGTGTCTCTATCCTTATTCCAATTGGCTTTTTGAACGCTCATGTGCTATACAGAGCTTCAGGCGGGACGTTATCTCTCCTAAAATTCCAGGATGAGATAGTCACAGAACTCCTGTATCCAGGCGGTTCTGCACCTCACCATCCCCAACCAAATGCAGTAAGCCGGCTGCATGAGAGGCATTATCCGTATGTCCTCGAGAGTACCCCAACCCAACGAGCCCCCCAAAAAAGATGTTGTGTCTGTAGCAAGCGCGGATTTAGGCGTGACACCCGTTATTTTTGTCCACGCTGTCCTGACAATCCTGGTCTTTGCATTGGTAAATGTTTTGAACGCTTCCACTCAAAAGCGAAGTTTTAGCGTAGGGTACAGCATTGCACAGAACAGGACACACTTACACAGGGTCTCCCAAGATGCCATCGCATTTTGAGAGACCCGAACCATTACAGTTGTTAAAGTTACAAAAAAAAGTGTAAAAAAAAACAACGTAAAAACACAAAAAAATATAAAATAAAAAAACAAAAAATAGTTATCGTTTTATTGTTCTCTCTCTCTCTCTATTTTCTCTCTATTGTTCTGCTCTTTTTTACTGTATTCTATTCTGCAATGTTTTATCATGCTTGCTTTTCAGGTATATAATTATTTGTTTTCAGGTGCGCCATTCAGCTGCAGCGCGGAATTATTTATCTTGACAGCAACAGCGTTTGCTCCCACGATACATAAAGCTGTGACTCCAGTGCTGTAGGAGGTGATTTCACCACCACAGTTAAAAAAAAGAGCATATATGCCGAAGCATAGGGGCTGAGGAGCGATTTTGCTCCTAATGCCGCGTACATACGGTCGAAATTCCAATGGAGGCTTGCCCGTGGAAAAGTCTGACCATGTGTACGCGGCATAACTTTTTTGCGGGAGGATGCCCCCATGCTTCGGCATATATATATTTTAGGCACAGGTTGTGTTAAAAAAATGTTTTATTTTTTACTAGTTTTTTTTTTGGTATTTGCTTTGCAGGTATTGTATGGTACGGTCTTACTGTTATACTGTAATGTTACTTTGTTTTAATATTAACCATCATTTGCTTAGCAGGTACGCCATTCAGTTCCAGCGCGGATCTATTTATCTTGACAGCAACAGCGTTTGCTCCCACGATACATAAAGCCGTGACTCCAACGCTGTAGGAGGTGATTTCACCACCACAGTTAAAAAAAAGAGCATATATGCCGAAGCATGGGGGCAGCAGGGGCGGAGGAGCGATTTTGCTCCTAATGCCGCGTACATACGGTCGAAATTCCGACGGAGGCTTGCCCTTGGAAAAGTCTGACCGTGTGTACGCAGCATAACCTTTTATGCCGCGTACATACGGTCGAAATTCCGACGGAGGCTTGCCCGTGGAAATGTCCGACCGTGTGTACGCGGCATAACTTTTTTGCGGGAGGATGCCCCCATGCTTCGGCATATATAAATGGTTCATGTATGCCCATCATTAGAAGTGGGTGGATGAAGGGAGGTATTCTAATGGTGGGCATACCCACCGATCAATCTCTTTTTTTCGTTCAGCCAACAGGCTGCATGAAAAAAAGATTACAATACATGTCCAACAAGGACCAGCAACGTACTGGTATGTTGCTGGACTTTGAATGTTTATACCAGAATGATGCCTGCGGGTTTAGGTATCATCTTGGTATCATTCTTTTCAGCCAGCGGCCGGCTTTCATGTAAAAGCAATCCTAGCAGATAATTAGCCTATAGACTGCTTTTACAAGCAGTGGGAGGGAATGTCCCCCCCCGGATATAAACAGCGCCATTGGGAAATTGGGAAAGCATTTTATCACACCGATCTTGGTGTGGTCAGATGCTTTGAGGGCAGAGGAAAGATCTAGGGTCTAACCCCCCATTTTTTTTTTAAAAAAAGAGTACCTGTCACTACCTATTGCTATCATAGGGGATATTTACATTCCCTGAGATAACAATAAAAATGGTAAAAAAATAAAATATATGGAAGGAACAGTTTAAAAATAAAATAAAAGAGCAAAATAAATAATAATAAAAAAAAAAGCACCCCTGTCCCCCCCTGCTCTTGCGCAAAGGCGAACGCAAGCGTGGGTCTAGCGTCATATGTAAACAGCAATTGCACCATGCATGTGAGGTATCACCGCGAAGGTCAGCTCGAGGGCAGTAATTT
The DNA here is from genome assembly GCA_029206835.1 of Rana muscosa. NCBI lineage: Eukaryota > Metazoa > Chordata > Amphibia > Anura > Ranidae > Rana > Rana muscosa. The sequence goes on along the minus strand of CM055117.1, from coordinate 803,594,475 downwards.
TAGCAGTAGACCTCCTCTGTAAATCTAATGTGGTAACCTGTAAAGGCTTTTAAAGGCACCCCAAAATACATTCTGTTGCTTCTCCTGAGTACGAGAATACCACATGTGTGAGACATTTTGGGAGCCTAGCCGTGTACGGGCCCCCGAAAACCAGCACCGCCTTCAGGATTTCTAAGGGTGTAAATTTTTGATTTCACTCCTCACTGCCTATCACAGTTTCGGAGGCCATGGAATGCCCAGATGGCACAAAACCCCCTAAATGACCCCATTTTGGAAAGTAGACACCCCAAGCTATTTGCTGAGAGGTATGTTGAGTATTATCATATCATATCATTTAGTGACAACTTTTTGTACATTTTTTTTTTCTTTTTGTCATTATTCAATCACTTGGGACAAAAAAAAATATTCAATAGGCTCAACATGCCTCTCAGCAATTTCCTTGGGATGTCTACTTTCCAAAATGGGGTCATTTGGGGGGGGGGGGGGGGTTTGTACTGCCCTACCATTTTAAAACCTCAAGAAATGAGATAGGCAGTCATAAATTAAAAGCTGTGTAAATTCCAGAAAATGTACCCTAGTTTGTAGACGCTATAACTTTTGCGCAAACCAATAAATATACGCTTATTGACATTTTTTTTACTAAAGACATGTGGCTGAATACATTTTGGCCTAAATGTATGACTAAAATGGAGTTCATTCGATTTCTCTTATAACAAAAATTAGAAAATATCATTTTTTTTTTCAAAATTTTCATAATTTTTCTGTTTATATCGCAAAAAAAATAAAAAATCACAGAGGCAATCAAATATCATTAAAAGAAAGCTCTATTTGTGGGAAGAAAAGGACGCAAATTTAGTTTGGGTACAACATTGCATGTCCGCACAATTTCCAGTTAAAGCAGCGCAGTGCCAAATTCTGAAAACACCTCTGGTCTTTAACCACTTCCATACTGGGCACTTAAACACCTTCCTGCCCAGACCAATTTTCAGCTTTCTGCGCTGTTGCACTTTGAATGACAATTGCGCGGTCATGGTACACTGTACCCAAACTAAATTTTTATCATTTTGTTCCCACAAATAGAGCTTTCTTTTGGTGGTATTTGATCACCTCTGCGATTTTTATTTTCTTCTAAAAAATAAAAAAAAGACCGAAAATTTTGAAAAAAAAAAGTTTTTTTTTGGTTTCAGTTACAAAACTTTGTAAATAAGTTAGTTTTCTCCTTCACTGATGGGCACTGATGGGGCTGCACTGATGGGCACGGATAAGGCGGCACGGATGGGCACCAATGAGGTGGCACAGATGGGCAACGATCGTCAGCACGGATGGGCAACGATCGGCGGCACGGGTGGGCACAGATCGGCGGCACGGGTTGGCACAGATAGGCGGCACGGGTGGGCACAGATAGGCGGCATGGGTGGGCACAGATAGGCGGCACGGGTGGGCACAGATAGGTGGCATGGGTGGGCACAGATAGGCGGCATGGGTGGGCACAGATAGACACGGATAGGCGGCATGGATGGGCACTGATAGGTGGCATGGGTGGGCATGGGTGGGCACTGATAGGTGGCATGGGTGGGCACTGATAGGTGGCACTGTACTGTACTAATGGATGCCAATCAGTGCCAAACAATAATGCCTGCCAATCAGTGGTGCCCATTGTGGGCACTGATTGGCATCTATTGTGGCACTGATTGGCATCCATTATCCCTGGTGGTCTAGGGTGGCATACCTTATTGTGGGCTTCCCTGGTGGTCTAGTGGCATCCCTGGTGGTCTAGTGGCATCCCTGGTGGTCCAGTGGGCATCCTCGGGGGGGCTGTGCTGATAATCGATCAGCACAAACCCCCCCTGTCAGAGGAGCAGCCGATCGGCTCTCCTCTACTCGCGTCTGACAGACGCGAGTGAGGAAAAGCCGATGACCGGCTTTTCCTGTTTACACTGTGATCAGCCGTGATTGGACACGGCTGATCACGTGGTAAAGAGTCTCCGTCGGAGACTCTTTACCTAGATCGGTGTTGCGGGGTGTCAGACTGACACCCCGCAGCAATGATCGCCGCGATGCGCGCCCCCGGGGGCGCGCAGCGGCTCAAAATCCTGAGGACGTCATATGACGTCCAGTCAGGATTCTGCAACCACTTTGCCGACGTCAATCCGCTATAGGGCGGGCGGCAAGTGGTTAAGCTGCATAATGGTCCGGGGCTTAAGTGGTTAAGTTATGCGACTTTCAGGTCATGCCAGTGTGAACCGAGCCTTAGTGTCTTCCCTACCCTCTGCTCAAAGCTACTATTGACAAAAAACAAGCCCAAGCTTGTTTTTCCATTTTGTCATGACATTTTGGTTGAGGGTTGTAAATCATATTATATTTCCTGCCCATAATTTAGGCCCATCTTTAGCCAAAATGATGATTTTTTAAAAATTTTTGATAGAGCAGGAAAACGTTTGAATCTCTGCTTTTTTGCCATCTGCCATTTGGGTCCCTATTGGACAGATTCCTTTGCCAAAAAGTTGTTAAATCTCTCAGTATCAGATATTTAATGGTCTATGTAGCCCTGGCCCAAAGCTAACACTAAAGCCCTGTAGACACAATCGGATTTCCTATAGTTTTTAAACCGATGGATTTTTCCATCGGAAAACTGATGAAGCTGACTTCCATCAGTGTTGCCTACACACCATCAGTCAGAAAACCGACCTTTCCAAACGCGGTGACGTAAAACACTCCGATGAGCTGAGAAAAATTAAGTTCAATGCTTCTGAGCATGCGTCGACTTGATTCTGAGCATGCGTGGGTTTTTTAACCGATGGACTTGCTCATAAACGATCAGAATTTGCTATCGGAAAAATTTAAAACATGTTCTATTTTTTGACACCGATGGAAAAAAGACCGATGGGGCCCATACACGATCGGTTTGTCCGATGAAAAAAATCCATCGGACTGTTTTCATCGGTAAAACCCATCGTGTGTACGCGGCTTTAATCTCAGCTAGGGATGGTCTGATCTTCAACAGGTTTATCCATTTACCATGTGCATTACACATGCATAGACGGCTAAACTTGTTGTATTGTATTGTATAAAGAACAATAGAAGCTGTTAGAAATCAACTCCATTTCTTCTTAGGACAGTGAAGGTCTAACTATCTTAAACTACCTTTGCTTTCTAATATACATTTTTAAATTTTTCTAAAGAACAGCTTTAAGGGTATGGTATCTAACTGAAGTATATACTTATAAATATGATGTGGCTCTGGAGAAAATGTTGTTTAGTGTGTGTGTAAACACACATAATTGCTTATGTCTATTAAAATGACAGTAAACTCTGGTTTAAAAATAAGAAAATTATATTCAGGTATAAATTATTACCCCCAAAAGGTGCATAATATTGTTCCCAGCCTCTTCAAAGTCTCCAAATTCCTTTATTTATTTTTTTGCTGCTATGATCAAACTTCCTGTTAGAGGGTAACTAAATTTGTTCTCCGTGGTCCCACGGTATGTAGGAATGTAGCCACCTAGTTTTGTTCACTCCTGAATAGGAATATGGCAGTCTTTTCCAACCTCTATATTATAGAGGAACCCTTGAAATAATTTCCATGGCTAACTTATTCCATCTATAGCTCATGGCACATTTGTGTGGTTAGTAAGTTGTAAATATAATATTACATAAAATAATGTAGTATATTTAGCATATTTGACATCCAGAGTAGTTTTTTTTAACATAAGAAAGAACCGTTTCCCTAGCATTAATGAAATAAAGCAAATAATAATAATGGTCAGAAAAGAAACACCAATGGTGAAAATGGTAGCGTCCTTCACATTGATGGTCAATGGAAAGGTGCCTTCTTATATTGACCATTAGTCTAGTGGTTCCAGACATTGATGGTCAATGGGAGAAGGGCCCTTATTATTATTGGTCGGTGGGAGAAGGACACTAATGCCTAGTACACACGATCGGTTTTCCCGGCTGTAAAAAGCCCGCTGGGAAAACCGAGGGGAAAACCGAGAACCTGCTCGGTAGCTTTTTCCCCCTACTCACGGCCGGGTTTCCCGGCAGGAAAACTGCAATGAGAGCTCTGGTCTGGAATCCCGGCTGTGTTTGCTCCATCGCAGAGTTTCCCATAGGAAAACTGCGGGTTAAAAACCGCCGGGAATCCAGACGGGTAAAAAGAAAACATGTTGGGAAAACTGCGATGAAGCATACACACGGCCGGGATTCCCGGCCAAAATCTCTCATGGCAGTTTTCCTGCCAGGAAAACCGGTCGTGTGTACGAGGCATAATACATTGTTGAACAGTGGGAAAACTGCCCCCTTACATATTAGTTGTTAATGGGAGTTAGAAACTCTTCATTGTTTTAGGAACCCCTGGCTGCCTCTGGAGGAACCCTGGTTGAGAAGCACTGGAATATGTACTATGAGATTTGTAGTGTGCATAAAGCTATGCACATGGCTGCAATTAACGTGTACTGCTTCTCCCAAACAAACAGAAATGAAGAAGAAAAGGAGGGGTTCAGGAACTCAAGAGGGCATTATAAGGAGGCCGAATGCAAAATAGATTACAGGGCCATTAAGTAGTAGATGTGTAATATTTATTTTTGGAGAATAAGGATATAATTTGGTGTCACTTTAATGTTTTAGATATTTGCATGTCAATAAATCAGTATCTGCATGGCAAAAAATATAAAAAATATAAAAATAGTCTTTCACCCTTAAAGGAAAAGGCATTCAGGGTCTACTCTGTTCCTAAACAGCCAGACTCCCATTTCTGGCCCCTCTGCTAATTGATCTGGTACGTTGACTGTTGCTCCTCATTGCAGTAATCTTACACATTCCTCATATTTAGAGAATATTACAGCTAATGAGCAGAACTGTAGGATCCATTCAGAAATGTTATAAAAATGGGAGTGCATGTTGCCTAGTATCCTAGAGAGCATAGGCGTGCGCACAGGGTGTGCCAGGTGTGCCTGGGCACACCCTAATCACCCTGTGTGATGCATAGACCCCCTGATATTTCACCAAAGCCCCCTAACTGGGCTCCTAAAAAAGTATACATAAATATAAAAAATAATAATCATGAGAATAAAAACTACTGACACCCTCCACTGCCTTACTGACACCAATCTCTGCCCTAATGACACCATCAGTATACTGTATATACACATGCACACACACACGCATGTGTGTTTGAGCTTTGGTGGGCACACCCTAATGCAATAGGCTGTGCACACTTATGCTAGAGAGAAAGGAATGCCTGTAAACCTGGGTAAACTCTGAACTAGGGCTTACAGACTTGTTATGTTATTTTTTCCCCTGATTAGACCTATCAAAAAGGATCAAATGTATTGTACATCTTGTAGATTGGTTATGACATGTGCATAGAGTGAGATATCTCACAAACTGGTATGTATTTCAGTCATAGTCTGTATGGGAAAAATTAGCATTCCTATGCTGTCCTTTAGTGTATGAGGAAACATTTATGTCAAATCTAATATTGGTCAAGGGAATAGATTTATAACTGCTATAAATCCTGCTCCTGTCTGGCAAAAGTCATCAAGCGCCTTGCATCCATAATGAAATAAAGAACATCTTGGGATGCCTTACTTCTGCACAAAGATGTATAAAATCTGTATTTTTTTTCCTGAAATGTCTTCAATGCACAATGATTGATAACACGAGTCTTGTGTTTTTTTCACCACACTGGTATTTTGTAAGTGTGTGTGTGTATGTATGTATGTACTTTGTCATCTTTGTAATTTGTTTAAGCACTATGTTTTTATTACAATAATTTAATAAACTGTCTATAACCATTTCATAATAGCCAATGCTGCATCAAATCAGAGCAGTGTTTTTATTTTACCACCCTAATCCAGCAAAAATTCCTCTTTAGATTTGGATCGAGTAGGGACAGATTAGTGTGATTTGTTGCATTATCTTTCCATGGTGGGGAGACGTAAGGAACAGGCAGACACGTATACAAACCTGACAGACATTCTAAACTTTTCCTATTCTAGTAAAACAAGTGTTTTTTTATTGCTGTTTACGTTTTCCATTGCAAATATTTCCTTTCACTTCCTGTCCTTGGACTTGAGAACGAAGGTGAGATTACATTTCCGTAATATGGTATATATATATATATATATATATATATATATATATATATGTAGCGATACCTCCAACTAAGAAGGCCGCAGATTTAGTTTGGGCCCTGAAGACAGCTCCGCCAACCCCCGGCAATATGCTCTATCCCCTACTGGCACAGCTAGTACTGACAGTAAATTGTATATCTTATACTGTATGAATAACTGAGCATTGAGACAATACTAAATTGAAATAAAGGTAAGATTTTACTTGAGCTATTGGTAAAGAAAAGGGTAACATCAATGACAGTTTACAGAATAATCACTTGTAATGCAGAGCCCAACCACACTAACACACTATAAGGTTAACACATAACAAGTGCGCCACGCGGGCGACCGTTAGCTAAGTGCCCTGTGGCGCAGTAACCAAAACACCTTAGAAATCCCACCAGGCCTGGTTCTGATATCTACAACTTAGTCCTTTTTCTTCACCGGCAGATCTTTAACGGTGGTGCACATTAATAGAGTACAAACTTTGTAATCCAATGGGGTAGGTAAAGATGGAGTAGAAACTTGACTATGTGAACGGTAGGTTCAGTTCTAACAAGGGTCTTCAATAAGAGCACTAAGAATAACTCATAGGCCACGGCAGTCTATAGGCCTATATGCAGTAACAGTATATCGTTTGGGCATATGCCCTCTCACCCGCCCGGACTACGATCCCAGTCCGGGAACTTCCACCTGTTGTGTCCTCACACACACACTCCGTCTCTTCAGCGATCGGGTCCCGATCCAACAAGGCTGTAGTCGAGCAAAGTCAGATGCCACCCAGGCTCGCAGAGGGGTGGAAGGCTCTTTGGTGCTGCGCAAGGTCTCAGGCTTCAGGCCCTGCACTCCGACACATCCGCACAGGAGGATCAGTCTGTGAAGTCTCGTGTCCCAAAGAGCCCGAGCCCAGCCTCGCCTCCTCCTTTTATAACCCCTCCCATGAGTCTCTGCGGCGGAACATTGCCGAATGGGGTTCTGGGTAATGTAGTCTCTCTGCATTAAAGGGGAACACCCCGCTACACACTCCCCCCACTTGAACTCTTTGGTCCCCAAAGATAAACCTTAGCAAAGACTATGTACAACTCTAGACAATTCTACAAACGATGTTGGCATAGGGAATTCCCACCAAAACTGAGGAGTAGAATTCCCTTGCCCACAGGTCACATTATCATAGGTGGCCTGCCTAGCTGTGCCAGAGAGTGAGCTGGGGTTGCCCTCCACTAAATGGACAGTGGAGGGATCCGGATTTTCAGCATTCCTCCTAGCGGTAACTACAGAATCCTCTGAGCTATTCCCCATTTGTGGGTAGGTCAGCTTCTTAGGAGGCCGGATGACTCTTCGAGCCCTTTGCTCTCTTGGGATTTCTGGCTCTGGTGCCACAGGCTCCTCTTCCTCTGAGTAACCATCATGGGCATCTTCCCAGAAATCTGCTGAAGGACTAGAGGGGATGAACTCTGTGGCTTCTGGGTTCAGTGTTTCATCTGTGGTGTCCTCAGTGATTGGAAGGTCTATGTTAGAAGTTCCTGGAGTTGGGGAAGGCCACAGCCAATTAAGTTCTCCATCCTCATTTTCACTAAGTTGAGAGGCCTCTCCATCTTCATCTCGAGAAGCCTGCGACCGAGTGTTCGGCCTAGGAGTATCCAGGATAGAGGCCGGTTCAGTGGAGTCTCCCACGGGAGGTATTCTAACTGCCTCAGCAAGAGGGAGCAGGTGGTTTCGATGCCATGTCTTCAGAGGGCCCACCTTTCCTTCCGGGTTCAACTTGTAGACAGGCAGGCCCGGCAACTTCCTACAGATGACATAAGGTTCAGATCTCCATCTATCTGCAAGTTTGTGCTTCCCAGGGACCCCCAGATTGCGTAACAGTACTCGATCCCCGGGCTGTAGGTCTTGTACCTGGACCTTCAAGTCGAAGTTTCTTTTGTTTCGAGCCCCCCTTTGATCTGAGGCCGCTTGAGCTTGTTCATAGGCTACTTTAAGGCTATGTCTGAGCCTGTCCACATATCCTTTGTGGGATGTGGCTGAGGAATGGTCCAGAAAGGTGCCAAAGGCCAAGTCCACAGGTAGTCTCGCTTCTCTCCCAAACATGAGTCGATATGGGGAGTAGCCTGTAGCATCACTGATGGTGCAGTTGTAAGCATGTACTAGAGCTGCTATATGTTTGCTCCAATGTTGCTTTTTCTCACTTTCCAGAGTCCCCAACATGTTGAGCAAGGTTCGGTTAAACCTTTCCCGCTGAGCATCTCCTTGTGGGTGGTAAGGTGTAGTTCGAGTCTTCTTGAGTCCCAACGAATCCAGGAGTTTCCGGATCAGTTTACTCTCAAAGTCCCTTCCTTGATCTGAATGAAGTCGCTGTGGCAGCCCATAATGGACAAAGTACTTCTCCATGAGTACCTTGGCTACGGTGGAGGCCTTCTGATCTTTGGTTGGGAAAGCTTGGGCATACCGGGTGAAATGGTCGGTTATCACCAGAACATTTCCTAGTCCACTCAGGTCGGGTTCAAGGCAGAGAAAATCAATGCATACCAGATCCATTGGGCCTTGACTTTGTAGATGGCCCATTGGGGCAGCTTGATGGGGTAAAGTCTTCCTCTGGATGCATCGTGCACATGAGTGGCAGTACTCTTCTACCTCTGCCCTCATGCAGGGCCAATAGAACCGACTTCTGACAAGTTGAAAGGTCCTTTCAGCCCCTAGATGGCCATGATTGTCATGCAGGGCAATCAGAACAGTCTCTCGATGTTTCTCTGGGAGGAACAGTTGCCACTTATCTTCTGAGTCATCAGAGGGGCCCCTTCGGTAGACCACTCCCTGATGTACCTGCAACCTGTCCCATTTTTTCCTCAACAGGCGAGCTTCCTTTGAGGGATGACACAGGAGTTTGTTTGGATCCTGATTCTCCAGGGCCTCCAGGACCAATCTCCCCATGGGGTCTTCCAATTGGTCACTCCTCAAATCCTTCTTGGACAATCTCGGCAGGTTGTCTTCGTCCAATTGAGTCACTCCACAGTAGTGTTTTGGGACTCCCACCATGGTAACTCTTATTTCTTCTGCTCTGGAGCCTCCTCTGGCCTGGAATTCAGCTCCTTGACAAAGGGCCCGCACCCCGTCTGGTGCCACTTGGGTCCAATCTTCTATATCACTGGTGAGGGCATGAGATCTCCTGGACAGAGTGTCTGCGTCTCTATTCCCAGCCCCTGGCCTATACTTTAGGCTGAAGTTGAATCCAGACAGTGCGGCCAGCCACCTGTGTCCAGTGGCGTCCAGCTTGGCCGTGGTGAAAAGGTAGGTAAGGGGGTTGTTGTCGGTCTTCACAGTGAACTCTGCCCCATACAGGTAGTCTTTGAGCTTGTCTACTACCGCCCACTTGAGGGCCAGGAACTCCAGCTTGTGAGTGGGGTAGTTCTTCTCAGAGGGTGTCAGGCTCCTGCTCACATAGGCAACAGGCCGTTGTTGCCCTTCGTGTTCTTGATAAAGTACTCCTCCCAGACCGTCATGACTAGCATCTACGTGTAGTTCATAGGGCTTGGTTGGGTCTGCGTAGGCCTAGACTGGGGCAGTGGTTAGGCTCTCCTTTAATGCCTGGAAGGCCTCTTCACACTTCTGGTTCCACTGATTTCTGACTGACTCTCCCGGCTTCCTGGGCCCTGAGTTGTCCTCTTCCCCCTCAGTCTTGAGCAGTTCATTCAATGGTCTAGCAATTCGGGCGAATCCCTCCACAAACCTCCTATAGTAGGAGCAGAAACCCAAGAAGGATCTGAGTTCTGTTACTGTGGTGGGCCGTGGCCAGGAGGTAACTGCCTCCAATTTCTCGGGGTCTGTGGCCACCCCTTCTTCGGACACTATATGCCCTAGATAGTTCACAGAAGACTGGTAGAACCGACACTTTTCAGGCGAAAGTTTGAGTCCCTCCTCACTGAGTCTCCTCAAAACTTTTTCCAGCCTCTCCTCATGTTCCTCCAGGGTTCTTCCAAAGACTATGACATCGTCCAGGTATACAAAGACTTCAATAAGGTTCATGTCTCCTACAGTCTTCTCCATGAGACGCTGGAAGGTAGCTGGGGCTCCAGACAGACCTTGGGGCATCCGGTCAAATTCAAAGAACCCTACTGGGGTTATGAAGGCTGTCTTCTCCTTGTCTTCTGGGTGCATAGGGATCTGATAGTACCCACTTTTGAGATCCATAACGCTGAACCACTTGGCCCCAGACAAGCTCTGTAGGGCATCCTCTATCCTTGGAGTGGTATACTGGTCGGGTATGGTTCTCCTGTTGAGAGTCCTGTAGTCGATACAGAGCCTCAATGATCCATTCTTCTTCATGACCACCACTATCGGGGATGCATAGGGGCTTCTAGATTCCCGTATCACTCCAGTCCTTTTGAGTTCTGAGAGTTGTTCCCTTAGATCCTCCAAATCAACTAGGGGGACCCGCCTAACTCTCTCTCTGAAGGGCTTATCTTCCTGGAGGCGGATCCGATGGGTGGCACTCCTTGCACACCCCACATCGAACTCATCTTTAGAGAAGATCTTCTCCCATCTGTTCAGCTGGGCCTTTGCTCTCTTTCCAAGCCCTGGGCAGATTCGGGTTTTCCATGGATATCTTCTCCCAAGCATCTCCTCCTTCGCCCACCTCTGACAGGTTGACAGGGGCAGCAGCGCTCACCTGGCCTAGCAGCATCCTGGCTGGGACCTCCATGGGGCCATCCGTATTGTTCCTAACACTCACTGGGACTCTACAATGGGCCTTCTTTAGGGCCTTCAGTGGAATTACTTCTGGTATCACTTCCAGACCGTGGGACCCTTCTCTTGGATCAGATTCCAACATGACAAAGGGTCCAGGCTGCTCCCAAGTAAGCTTCACAGTGCCTCTGAGACAGGTTACTTCGCCGGGCTGCAGCACTATCCCTCCTCTTCCAAGTCTCCACACCTTCCCTATCCCTTCTCCTGGGGTCTTCTGCTCTAAGACTAGCCTTTGGTAAGCTGTCTTCAGCATGGGGTGGATCTTGGTGACCGCTGCCCCTTTCTCTTTCACTAGAGGGGTCAGAAGTCTTCGGACCAGGTCCGTGTTTGTCCCTATTATCAGGGAAATCTTATTGGCTCCTGGTGGCCGAGGGCACACAACTGCCAGGGTGTCAAACACTTCGTTTTTCCCAGCCACAGATGGATCAAAGGTCATCCTGACAGGCAGATAGCCATCGTAGGGGAAGTTCTGGGTTCCAATCCCACATATCTCTAGTCCCTCTATTTTCCGGATGGGTAGGTGACTCAAGTACTTATCGTAAAAGTCACTGTATAGCAGGGTTACTTGCGCCCCAGTATCCAAGATTGCTCTGGTGTAGACTCCCTCCACTTGAATGGACACTATAGGAGATGGGCCTACCAGCTTCTCCGGGTAAGGCCCGGCAGGGGTCGCTTTCTTCAGATTTTTTTTCTTTGAACCTCCTCTCGTCCAATCCCCTTTGGACTTCAGCCTTTCTTGAGTCTGGTATGCATTGACTCCCCCCCCTTTACTGGGTGTAGGGACCCGCTGAGGGACGCTATTGTTTTTCCTAGGTGTGCACCCCCTCTGGGGAGTGCTGTGCCTCTTCTGGGGGGTCTTACACCCTTTCTCTGGGGTGTATCTCTGTTTAGGAATGTTGTGTTTCCCCCGAGGCGTTTTATCTCCTGTTGTTTTCTGCTTTGCTTTCAGCTTGGAGCTCACTGAAGGTGATGGGCACCCGGTTGACTCCTTCACCGGGGCCCTCTGAAGTTTCCCGCCGGCTTGCGGTTGTCTATTTTCTTCTTTTTGGGACTGGAGCATGTAGCCGCAATATGTCCAATTCCTCCACAGTTAAAGCAGACGATATCTACCCATTCTTGTAAAGATGCGGGTGCTGAGGCAACTGGGAATAATTCCTTCCTTAGTACTTCTCTCTTGGGACTCTCTGTGTCTTTTTCCATCAGAGAGGTCAACATCTCTAACACCTTGGACATTTGAGCTTTCAGGGTGTCTATCTCCGAATCTCTTTCAGGGGTCATTACTGGATTGACTAGCACCTGTGCGGGTACAACACTTGTCCTAATCAACTGCTGGTCCTGTTGCAGTGCCTCCTCATCTCTGATGATTTTTGTCAAGTCAGCATAAGTCAGCAACGTTCCTCCTCCTGAGGTTTTCAGGTGCAACCAGACTGGATCCGAGCGCAGCGCTCCCTTTAAGACTTGCTTCATTCTTGCCGCATCTGTGTCTTGGGGCCTCATCCCCTTCTTCAACACAATCTTGCACAGCAACCTGTTCAGTCTCCTAACATACTCGGAAAGTTTCTCCTCCGGTTGTTGGAAAGTGTGTTCAAACTGGTAGACCATCTCAGTCACCTTTTCCAATTGACTAAACTCTTCTTGCAGCATGGCTAGACAGTCTTGAGCCGTACAATCTGCATTCCCAAACCGAAAGCTTTTCACTGCTTCTGCTGCTGCGCCTTTAAGGCTTTCCATCACTCGTTGCCTCTTCTGCGCTTCAGGCACCTCCCATGCCTCTACAGCCTGCAATGCCTGCTCCACCCAGGTGTCAAAGTCTTCTTCCCCTGCGGGGACAGGGAGCTTCCCTGAGAATGTCTTTAGTATCCGGTAGCTAGTCTCTACATGCACCGTGTTTGCCTTCTGACACTTGGTTAGCAGATCCCCTATCGCACCTATCAGTTCTGGTGATATAACAGTGGCAGGTGCAGGCGCCACCGGGGGCGTCGCCCTGCCCCTTTCTTCCGGTGGGGTACGGGCCGCAGCCTGTGGTGATTCCGTTGGTGATGGTTCCTTTTTTTCAGTTACTGCGTGCGCCAACCTATAAGTTCTGTTGTCTGGCGTCCGCACACACTTGCGCTTACAGGCCTCTGGCATCCCATTCCAGTACTCCACTAATGCATACTGATATGAGATGTCTGGGTCTGACTTTATCTCCGTCACCCACGGTGTGTGATTTGGGGACACTGACTTCATCAATTCCTCTACCGTTTCAGTCGACCATGCCTCCCCTGGGAGGCTGATGACTATCGACTGGTTTGGCTCTGCGTTAGAGGCTTTGCACCATTCTTCTACCGCTCGTGGATCCATGGGGTCAATGCCGGCACCTCTGGCGTTCACTTGCTGCATCGGGATCCCGGACGAGAACCCCCACCTGTAGCGACACCTCCAACTAAGAAGGCCGCAGATTTAGTTTGGGCCCTGAAGACAGCTCCGCCAACCCCCGGCAATATGCTCTACCCCCTACTGGCACAGCTAGTACTGACAGTAAATTGTATATCTTATACTGTATGAATAACTGAGCATTGAGACAATACTAAATTGAAATAAAGGTAAGATTTTACTTGAGCTATTGGTAAAGAAAAGGGTAACATCAATGACAGTTTACAGAATAATCATTTGTAATGCAGAGCCCAACCACACTAACACACTATAAGGTTAACACATAACAAGTGCGCCACGCGGGCGACCGTTAGCTAAGTGCCCTGTGGCGCAGTAACCAAAACACCTTAGAAATCCCACCAGGCCTGGTTCTGATATCTACAACTTAGTCCTTTTTCTTCACCGGCAGATCTTTAACGGTGGTGCACATTAATAGAGTACAAACTTTGTAATCCAATGGGGTAGGTAAAGATGGAGTAGAAACTTGACTATGTGAACGGTAGGTTCAGTTCTAACAAGGGTCTTCAATAAGAGCACTAAGAACAACTCATAGGCCACGGCAGTCTATAGGCCTATATGCAGTAACAGTATATCATTTGGGCATATGCCCTCTCACCCGCCCGGACTACGATCCCAGTCCAGGAACTTCCACCTGTTGTGTCCTCACACACACACTCCGTCTCTTCAGCGATCGGGTCCCCGATCCAACAAGGCTGTAGTCGAGCAAAGTCAGATGCCACCAAGGCTCGCAGAGGGGTGGAAGGCTCTTTGGTGCTGCGCAAGGTCTCAGGCTTCAGGCCCTGCACTCCGATACATCCGCACAGGAGGATCAGTCTGTGAAGTCTCGTGTCCCAAAGAGCCCGAGCCCAGCCTCGCCTCCTCCTTTTATAACCCCTCCCATGAGTCTCTGCGGCGGAACATTGCCGAATGGGGTTCTGGGTAATGTAGTCTCTCTGCATTAAAGGGGAACACCCCGCTACACATATATATATATATATATATATATATATATATATATATATATAGTCAGGTTGAAAAAAGACACAGGTCCATCTAGTTCAACCAAACATATATATCTATAGCATAGTCCTTAGGGTGGGGTGCCCATCGGTAATTAATATCAGGACTTTCCAAATTCCAAAGGCCATATATAAAAAACAAAACACAGGGATTGCTGCACAAAAATTTAATGAAAAGATTAAATCAATACAAACAATTCCACAGTGTTTAAAGTTAACAATTTTGGGCTATATTGATAACGCCCTTCGGTTTCGAAGAAGGACATTAGCAATATAGCCTGAAAATGTTAACTTTGAACTCTATGGAATTTTTTGTACTGTTTGAATCTTTTCATACATTTTTTGTGCAGTAATCCCTTCCTGTTTTATAATTTTATGATGCTTTCTCAAGGTCACAAGTGTCAGTTGTCACATAGATCCCAGCACTTTGTCTAGAGAATAAGACCCAGAACTGTGCTGTACCCATTTTTCTCATTACAAAAGCAGAACTAAACTCTCTCAGTCAATAATAAAAAATTGTAATCCTTATGCTGCTAGCATTAGTAAATATATAGGAAGCTACTGTATATTATATTTACTTGTTTTAAACTTTTTTTTACATTTGCTTCCTGGATTCTGGTCTAGGCTAAAGTGATGTCATACAACCCAGGAGTCTTCATGGGCACACCCTCCTGCCTGCATGTTTGAGCCAAGGGCAGATCGATTTCATGAAATAAATGCTACGTGAATCATCTGCCCTTACTCAAGATGGCTGTTGCTAGAAATGCCGCGGGGAGGAGGGTTTGAAATAAAATAAAATAAAGCATGGAGACATGGGTGGATGGGTGGATTTGCTTTGAATATTAAACGGGTTGTATAGGTAAAAAAAATTTTTTAAATAACAAAATGTTATACTTACCTCCACTGTGCAGCTCGTTTTGGTCCTGGTCTTCTGGGATCCCTCGGCGGCTGTCTCGGCTCCTCCCCGCAAGAATTCACCACCTTTATACAAGCAAGCTCGCATGGTGGTAAGTTCTTGCGGGCGCGCTCCCGTGATTCAGCAGGCGGCTATAGCCGCTCACTGTATCACTCGGCCCCGGCGCACCACGTCATTGGATGTGATTGACAGCAGCGCTGCTTTCAATCAACCAATGAATGAGCCGAGAATCCAGACCGAGAAGCCAGCACGTTCACGGCGCGGGACTTTCGAGGGGTCAGGTAAGTAAACGGGGGGTCTGGGGGGCCGCTAATCCTCAGATGTTTTTTTTACCTTAATGCATACCATGCAAAAAACGTGTACCTTTGCAACCCCTTTAACCCCTTCACGCCGACCGTACAAAAATTTGCATTCATGGCTTGAAGAGGTTATGCAGGCATCACCCCGGTACTGCTTTTTAGAGCGGGTGGTTGGCTCTTTAGTGATTAAAACTGATGCAGCTAAAAGATGCTCGGCTGTTATCCTAAGGAGTGGGAGGGGACATCCCTTACCTTCCGCCGCTCTTCCCGGGCATCCCGTCCCACCAGGAGACCAGAGCCACCAGCCGGTAATGTGCTTGAGAACAAAGCTGGATTCGGCTCTGATTGGGTCTCTGATGTAAAATCCAGGAAGCGACGTCACAATGTCACTTCCGGTTTACTCGGCTGCCAATGACACTTATTTTAAAAAAAATTACCTGATTTTGGCGATCTGAATACTTTTAAGTGCAAAGGAGTGATTTGGGGTCGATCCCTCGATAAAGAGTACCTGTCACCACCTGTTACTGTCACAAGGGATGTTTACATTCCTTGTGATAGCAATAAAAGTGATCAGATATTTTTTTTAAAGGGACGATGTAAATTTTTTTTTAATAAAATAAATATATGTTTAAAGCGTCCCCATCCCCGCGTGCTCGCACAACAAAGAAAATGCATACGTAAGTGGCGCCCGCAAATGTAAACGGTGTTCAAATAACACATATGAGGTATCGCCGCGAGTGCGAGTGAGAGCAATAATTCTAGTAAAAGACCTCCTCAGTAACTCTAACCTGGCAACCGTTAAATTTTTTTAAAGCTTCGCCTATGGAGATTTTTAGGTACCGTAGCTTGTCGCCATTCCACAAGTGTGCGCAATTTCAAAGCATGACATATGAGGTATCTATTTACTCGGTGTAACATCATCTTTCACATTATACCAAAAAATTGGGCTAACTTTACTGTTTCGTTTTTTTTTAATTCATAAAATAAAATTTTTTCCCCAAAAAATGCGTTTGAAAGTCCGCTGCACAAATACCGTGTGGCATAAAATATTGCAACAATCATCATTTTATTCTCTAGGGTTTCTGCTAAAAAATATATATAATTTTTGGGGGTTCTAAATAATTTTCTAGCAAAAAATACTGATTTTAACTTGTAAGCAACAAAGGTCAGAAATAGGATTAGGCGTGAAAGGGTTAAAAAAATGAATTAAATATTTGTGGTAATCAGATACAGTCCTTTCTTTTCTTTTTCAATATTTATTTTCTATTTCAATATTTAACCCGGGTGGAAGACCCCCAACAGCCCAAACCTGGTCGGCGGTCACCCCGTACATAAAAATATCCATCCAGATATATTATATCTTTATTTGATTCATACATATGACTCGTTAATGTTGTTTGCATTTTCCAGCATTGGCACACATTTAGGCCCCTCTGCAGTGTGGTTCCTTTGTGGTAGCGGCAAATTTTGTTTCACCATGGGAGCTGCGAGGTGTATACAGAGAGATTTATTATCTCCAGCTGTCCCCACCTGCTTTTTCAGCGGGTGGGGACACCTACACCTCGACGCCATGCATGTGCGCCGGCCGCGTGGCGTCTGCAATTTCGTGATGTCATGTTGGCTGGATGCATTATGCCATCCAGATGCTCCAGGGAGGCGTTTGCAGTTGCCCGCCTCCCGATGACGCTGGCCCCCCCCTGCGCTCATACGTCGGACATCCATTCATGGCTTTAGGGGCGGAGCCCCGCGGGGTCTCCTAGGGGTATATATTGGAGGGCTGACATGGTGTGGACTCCAGGCTTTGCATCACAGAGGACACACACACCTGTTGATTCACCTGCTTCAGGCTTATCAGATTCACATACTCTCATCAACTCCAGCTACACTTCATTATTTGCACATGGCTCACTCTGAGCATTCATCTCATTTTTTGCTTTTTTGTCATCACAGATTTTAACACATATGAATATTTTATTTTGTTTCCTTTCACTCCTTTTCCCTCTTTCTTGTCTATCTTCCTGACCCCTATCACTTGCTGGCATTTCTTTGCCATTTTCCATTCCCCCTATAGTCTCCCTTATCATTCTTGGTTTAGGCTTTTCATTTACACAGAGACATATACATATTACTTAATATATTACTATAGATCTTCTGACAAAACCCATTTACGACTACAGCTTCTACTACATATGGACTCAGTGAGATTTTTGGGGATACCTACTCACATCCGCACCATGCCTGTCCTCTGTTTTGCCCCACCGGGGTCCCGTTTGGCTCCACCTCCTCAGCTCCTGGGTGAGACATCTACTGCTGCCGCTGGGAACCACATACTTGCTGTTTTGGCCTCATTCAGTGGTGAGTATGGGATCTTACATTATGGCTCCCACGCTCTGTGACCATTTTTATTAATACCATACCACATACCCATTTACATTCTTCCATCTTAGGTACATCTATACACACATCAACCCCTAAAGAGGGAGCTGGGCCTCGCGAAACGTGTCGGGTACACTAGATGCCCGTGTATCACATGTTTTTTACTTATATATGTACCTACTGTTCATTTACATGTATGTTGTTCTATAACTGGCCACTGTTGATGATATCAATATATGCATAACTTTTACCTGAAAAAATGCATATACTTTATACTTCACTTACTGGTACAATGTTTATTGGCCAAATGGTGCCCACCTCATTTTAAGACCCATAAGGGCGAATCTTTTGTCAGATACAGTCTAAGTTCTGCTGTTTGTTTTTAAGAAGGCCTTATATTTATTTTTTGGACAATACAAACTGCTCAGGAAAGAAATGGGGCAATTTACTAAAACTGGAGCACTCAGAATCTGGTGCAGCATGCATAGTAACCAATCAGCTTCTAACATCTGCTTGTTCAATTAGGCTTTGTCAATAAGACATAGAAGCAGATCGGTTACTATGCACAGCTGCACCAGATTCTGAGTACCCCAGTTTTAGTAAATCTCCCCCCAATGTGTCTGTAATAGGAGGAAGCAGTGTCGAACTTCCATTTTTTTCCTAATGCTTTCCTTAAAAATTGCTAGCATGATAGTTCCATTTTAAATTCCCCTTTCCCAAACAATAGTTTTATAGTTCAATTTTATTACTGTACTGTATAGGGATGCCTGCCTGTCCAGTCAATCCATGCGCATTGAGTGAGGACAGAAGGTATACTAGTATAAAATCGCACCAACAGTTTTAAAAGTACAGAAAATGTAGTTCCTATACTTTTGTTTGATCCTCCAGTGTTACCTGAAGATTTATACCTGTATGTTTGAAGATAAAAGAAGGTTGAGAAAATCTAGACAGCTTTATATTTATATACCTGTCATGTAAATATTTATAGAAAGGGTGGTTTTTGACTCTAATATGGAAATACTGGATATCGAACGCAAGTTCTGAAAGCGATTTTTTTTTTTTTTTTTTTTGAGATTACATCCTTTGTACAGACATATGCAAGTTATATATTTCCAAAGTTTTAATTTCATATCAATAAAACATGGAAAAGTTTAAAATAAGACATTAAATTATTCTACTTGTCTTATACTCTTAAGTTGAAATTAAAAACCCCAGTCAACTCCAGTCACAACATTCCCTGGAATTCATAAAGGCTGGCGCTGACAGATTTTGCAAAAGTGTCCCTCATGCCTTCTAAAAGTGGTGCAGCATGCGATAAATTCATGTCTAGAACTTGAATGTGGTGCATGAGTTGCTGTGAGAACCAGAAGTGTCACAAATGCTTCATGAATTTGGCACAATATATGAGCGTTTAGAGCCAGAACAGTTGAATTCCCCCCCCCATTTTGTTTTTGCTTCTTCAAAAAAGATTATGGACATGGCTGAAAGGCAACTTCCAAGGCAAGGATATCATACTGTAATGAGGCATTTAATAGTTGGGTTCAAACACAGTCCGACACAAGAGATCAATGGCAAGAATCAAATGAACAGACAAAATGTAGCTAATATGTAATATGTTAGTATGCAATATATTATGTAATATGTATAGGCAGTGCCCAGGTTATGATCAAAATAGGGTCTGTAGGTTTGTTCTTAAAGCGGAGCTCCACCCGCAATTTTCTTTTTTTAAAGTCAACAGCTACTAACACTGTAGCTGCTGACTTTTAATCAGGACACTTACCTGTCCTACTCTCCCACGCTGATAGCCCCCCCGATGCCGATCCCTCGATCGGTGCAGGTCCCGCGCCGCCATCCGCACTAAGGGAAACAGGCAGTGAAGCCTTACGGCTTCACTGCCCATTTCCCACTGCGATTGCGCGAGTCTCGCGCCGACTTGTGAATGGCCTGCTGCTCTCTGGGATTACTCACAGTTCCCAGAAGGCAGCGTGCCCATTCACCAGAAGACACCGCGAGTAGGAGGGATGAAGAAGATCCACCTCGGATAAGGAAGAGGCAGATTAGGGCCTTCCGCATAGCAACCGGTATTTTGGGTGAGTACATTTTTTTTATTTTTTTCAATTTTTTATTTTCAATTTTTTTGCTGCATTTTCGTGTATTTTTTTTTCAGGGTGGAACTCCGCTTTAAGTTGAATTTGTATGTAAGTTGGAACAGGTAAAGTGTAACTCCAGCCCAAAAAATGTTTCTATGTTTTTTGCCTAGGATGGGGAAGGGTGAACACCCCTGTAATGTTTGTTTTGCTGTCTGTGCACCTGTTCAGAAGATTTCACTTCACTTTCTGTCCCTGTGACAATTGGATATTTTGAAAATTATGAGTTATGAGATAAACCTTCAGTGGAGACACCTTTTTCCCACGGTAACTCTTACAGGAGTGAAAATTTCCCTTCCTAGGGGTAGATTTCCTTCTCACTTCCTGTTGTCTCCCTCCATTTGTAAGTATGAGTGGTTCGTTACTCGAATGTTCGTAACACGGGGACTATATAGACAATAAGTAGTTAAAATATAACCACAAAGATCCTCAATGGAAGCACTGAGGAATTCTATAAGTCTGTATAATTGCAAACCAGTGTTGTGAAAGCTGGTGGCTGGTAGCAGTGGTGGAACTACCGCCATAGCGACCCACGCAGGCGCTATGGGGCCCACAGCCGAGTGGGGCCCGGTGAGGATGAGCAGTCTTCAAATTTTCCACTTGCATGTGGAAAATGGCTGTTGGCGAGCATGGAGCTGCTTCAGAGTGGGGGGGGGATGAGCACCGCTGGCACAGTCTCCCAGCGAGGGGAAGAGAGAGGAGAGGAAGAGGCGAGCTGTCCGTATCAGCAGAGAGCGGGATTGCCCGCTGTAATAGCTTTTATTAGAACTTCCAGTGTTCCCAGGGCTCACGTCACATAGCTCTACCTTTGATAGACAGAACGCCAGTCCAATGCGGGACGTGTGACGTCATCAAAGGCGTTGGGCCAAGAGGTAGGGATATGTGATGATAAGCCCCGGGAAGATGGGAAATTCAAATGAAAGCTATTACAGCAATCCCGCACTCTGCTGATCCGGGCGGCTTGCCTCTTCCTCTGCACAGGTGAGGCTGTATTGGGCATAGGCAGGCCAGGCTGTATTGGGCACAGGCAACGCTGTATTGGGCACAGGTCATGCTGCATTGGGCACAGGCAGGCCACGCTGTATGTGGCACACGTCACGCTGTATGGGGCACAGGTTACGCTGTATTGGACACAGGTCACGCTGTATGGGGCACAGGTCACGCTGTATGGGACACAGGTCACGCTGTATGGGACACAGGTCATGCTGCATTGAGCACAGGTCATGCTGCATTGAGCACAGGTCACGCTGTATTGGGCACAGGTCACGCTGCATTGGGCACAGGTCCCACTGTATTGGGCACAGGTCACACTGCATTGGGCACAGATCACGCTGTATGGGGCACAGGTCACGCTGCATTGACACTAGAGTGGCTTTCAGGGGGGGCTGTTTGCAGGGGGGCCCATACAACATTTTGCTATGGGGTCCTGTGATTTCTAGTTACGCCCCTGGCTGGTAGCTGTGGTTCCACGGATTAAAGACAAAAACTACAGTTAATACAAACATATAAAATGTTTATTGGTCCAACAACAACCTTAAAAAGGATAAAAAGGCTCCTGTGTGAACAGACTGGACTGTATAAGTATGAATCAGATGTTGCTATAATCCCACATAGATGTGACTTGAAAGGCTGAAAACACATACCATTAATCAAGCAGGTGCTGGAGGGGAGAGAGGAGAACGTCTGCCCAGGAAAAAACACTTGTTCTCCCAGATGGAAAAAAGCAGATGCTGTGTAAAGGAAATGTGAGGAGCCCAGTGCATACCACTGTAATGGACTGCTGGCACAATGTGGAGATGCCAGGGATGTATTTTGCAAGCAAAGATGCAAAGAGCCAGGGATGTGTTTGACAGGCAAAGGTGCAAAAAGCCAGAGATGCATTTGGCAGCCAAAGATGACATAAGGCTGTGCAGCAAGGCGGCGGGCTCGCCGATCAATCCCAGGAAAATTTAGGGAGACTCGGGCAGAGGATGGTTAGCCAAAGCTTCTGGGCGGTGCGCCGTATGTGGCGTCACAGCCATGATAATCACTGGATGCGGTGTGTGTATAGACACCAGGGGATAGCAACAACGTTCCGTGAAGAAAACTCTCATGCCGCGTACACACGATAATTTTTCACGTTGTGAAAAATGACATTTTTTGTTTTCAACAAGAAAAACGACCGTGTGTGGTCTTTTTGTCATTTTTCACGACGTGAAAAACAGCATTAAAAACGACGAGAAAAATTAGAACATGTTCTAATTTTTCTCGTCGTTTTTCCTGACATTTCTTCCGCGGCAGTGTTTCCCATAGGGAAACACTGCCGCGGAGCCCATAGACGATCGTTTTTCTCGTCATTTTAAAAAATGACGAGAAAAATGACCGTGTGTGGGGAACAAGCTGTTCCCTCGTTTAAAATGTCATTATTCACGGCGTTTTTTTAACCGCCGTGAATAATGATCGTGTGTACGCGGCATCAGAAGGCTGTCGTCATGATGACATGTTTCGACGTGGCCCATCTTCAGGTCATGACCTTATGCCCCATACACACGATCATTTTTAATGTCATTTTTAAAACTGACGTTTTTCTTGTCATTTTTTTTCTTGTTTCCTCTCAAGCCTGTCTTGCGTACACACCATCATTTTAAAAAATGTTCAAGCAAAGCGCAGTGACGTACAGCACGTACGACGGCACTATAAAGGGGAAGTTCCGTTCGAATTGCGCCACCCTTCATGTTAGTAAAGTTTGTTGAGAGACGATTCGCTCTTTTCAGTCTTGTGCTTTGCAGTCCGTTACAGCGTGACGAATGTGCTATCTCCATTACGAACGCTAGTTTTACCAGAACGAGCGCTCCCGTCTCATACTTGATTCTGAGCATGCGCGTTTTTTTTGACGTCGTTAAAGCATACACACTATCGTTTTTCACGTCGTTAAAAAAAACGACATGAAAAACGACGTGAAAAAAGAGAGCATGTTCGAAATTTTTAATGGCCGTTTTTCACGTCGTTAAAAATGCTCTGGAGCCTACACACGATCATTTTTAATGGCCATTTTTTTTAATGGCATTTTTAATGGCATGAAAAATGATCGTGTGTATGGGGCATTACATTAGAATTTAAGGACTTCTTAAATCATCAGGCATTGTGCCAAAATGTCACATCAACTCTTTTAAAAAAAACACCTGTGAAGAAAAGTTAGAAAACATACCTACCTTCTGTACTGGAGAGGGTGTTGTGCCAATCCTTCCTGTGTGATCCTGGAAATGCTAAGTATCCCAAATCTCACAAGAAAACACTCTTGAACTGTGCAGAAGCATTTTCACGCAAGGTATCGGATCCTCATTTGATCCGGGAAATTTTGGATGAAAAATTATGCCGTCACTCTTGTATAGTCACTGCGATCGGAATCGGGGTGAAATCTGTAACGAATGGACTAGTTGCTACTTTTCCTACCTTTAAATTTACTACTACGTTTACAGGGAAATCCTTTGTTCTTTTAGCATGGTTCTTTTCAAAGAAGGATCTTTACAATTCTTTGGTTTTCTCTCTTCTTATATTTATGACCATGAGTCCTGTTCACTTTTAGAAACTGCCTTAAACTAGTTATGGTGGAAAATATTCTGGAAAAGAGTATTCTAGTGAAATGTGACTCATTTGATTGCTATCTATGAAATTATACTGTTAGGCAGAAGCTACTGAGGGTTAATTGAATTAAGATAACTGAAGGCAACCTGTGTGTTAACTGTGATACTGTTGGATAACTAAATAGACCTTTCTGAAGGTTATTTTGTTAGAGATTCAGGACTAAAACCTGATTATTTCCAATGTCAATTAATTATAAAGTGAAAATAAATGAGGTATTCAACAGAATTACTATCGCATTAGCAACAGGTCTGTATATTTCCAACAATGTCCATTACTGATTTTCTTATGTTAGAAAAAAGTGCCAAACATAGAAGCATTAGATATGAATGAGTGACTTTTTTCATTCGTTTTATTTAGAGCATGGAATTTTGGGTTTGGAGCCCTGATGACCATTTCTCTGGATGATGTGAATGGTCAGTTTAAAGGCCTGGAGGCAGCTCATGTTTACTGAAATGTAAAAACCAAGTTTAGGCACCTAGCCTTTGATATATATATATATATATATATATATATATATATATATATATATATGCTGTCACCTACAGTGCATGTATGCTGAGTTATGTTTTACAGGTATATATTCATACCTTCCAACTTTTCAACATTGTACTGCGGGACATTCAAGTTGTGGGGGGGGGGGGGACCTGACTTCCTACCTTTTCATCCTCATGTTCATGGCTTTTCCTCCTCCCGGGCTGCAGTATTGAGGAGCGTGGGGAGGGCTCTTCCTCGGACCTCCTCCTTCCCCTCTTCACTGACTTTATGTGGGAAAATATCCTCTCTTGTGGGAATGCGGGAAGCAGTTGTCATTTCAGGAAAGTCCCGCCCAATCCGTGCCAGTTGGGAGGTATGTATATTACCTCTAAAAAAGATCACAAGGCTCATTCTTTTAATATTGAACTGAAGGGTGACAGTCCATTAAACAGGCAAAGAAGAGATATAAGGCAGGAATGCTGTCAGACGGGCTGGAAGTCAGGGCAGGTGGCAGGCAAACAAGGTCAGGAAAACAAAAAACAAAACTGAGGCCAAGACAGGCATCAGGTAAACACAGAAACCAAAGGAAGCCTGCATCAATATCCAAAAACAATCCAAAAGCATGAAGTAGCTAAGCAGGTAGTAAGATTCACCTACTGTATGACTGACTCCTGACTGATGTAGGATGTGCATTTGCAGCAACAGGTGGTTGAGGCTTTTACCTAATATCTTAATTTTAGTTTTTTATTAGGCATCATTCAGGGTCAGAATTTATGTCTGTGGCAAAAATACTGACCTACCAATTATATAACCATGTGAGACCTGGTGCCTGCATAGCAAAGTTTGTATTCTTGACTGTGTGTATACTGTTTACCACCCTGATGTTGTCTCTTACTCCAGGACCAGTCAGCACCCAGTGCTTCCTTTAACCGTATGACCTGCCAGAACACTATACTAATCACTGAAGGATATGGGATAGATGAAGGAGGGAATGCTTCCTCCTGGCTTCAGCATACTTCAGTGGCAAGTCTCTCTGAATGCCCCTGTCAGACAGACTATGAAACACTATACCTAGGCATGGTCAAATAACTAGAAATAGACTGAACTCAGAGAACCTTGTATTCAGGGCTGGGACAAGGGGTAGGCAGGAGGGACGGTTGCCCTGGGAACAATGGTTTATTGCAGGGATGTGGGTGCCCTGACCCTAACCCTAAGGGAAGGGAGGGCGCAGTTTGGCATCTTTTCCCTGGGCACTGGATGGTCTTGTCCCAGTACTGCTTGTATTTCAAGCAGATAATACTAACCTTATTACATGCACAGTAACAGTGACACAATTTTTAAGATAGCATTTATTATTTGATGTAGGTAAAGATTTTCCTCTCAAATTGTGTTTCATGCTGTCTCAGTTAATGCAATGTAATGGGGATTTTTTTTAAATCAAATAGGGATTCTCCTTTTTAATGCAAGAAAGTTTTTAATGCTTATTGTTCCTCTGAATTATCTTACCAGTTTCTGAATAACCAGTGGTTAGTCTGACATATTTGTTCCTAGCTGTAAATAACCAATGGACCAGATACCTAACTTTTAATAATACAAGATACAATCGTTTATACACTGTTATGGTATATTGTGACATGCCATCTTTTACTCTTGTAAAGTTATTAATAGTTCCATTTAAAAAATGCTATACTAAATGATGTTAAAGTGATAGTAAAGTCTTGTTTTTTTTCTCTAAAAATAACAAACATGGTATACTTACCTGCTCTTCTCAGGTCCCTCTTCGGCTCTCCTGGCCCCTACCTCCTGTTGAGTGCCTCCACAGAAAGCAGCTTTCTATGGGGGCACCCAAGCCGAGTCACAGCTCCATGCGTCCATTCAGACAGTTCGGCCCTGCCCCCCTCTTTCCTGATTGGCTAACTGACTTTGAATAACAGCAGCAGGAGAAAATGGTGCCACTCTCAGAAGGAGAGTCCTGGACAGCACTCGTGGACATCGCTGGACAGAGATGGGGCTTAGGTAAGTATTAGGGGGTGCTTAGGGCGGCTGCTGCATTTCTGACTTTACAACCAGTTTAAGAAACTGTAACAAAGTCCTTTTGTAATACTGGACCTCAGGGCTTGGAACTTATTAATGCCTTAAAGCTTGTTTATTTCTATCACTTTCTTACTTGAAAACTTACAAAAAGGCAGCATTTGTGCAGATGGAGAGACAGCAAAGTTTCCCTTTACAAATCGGTATGTAAAATAAAAAAAAAACATTGTTCCATTCAAGTGTACCTGAACTCCAAAAGTGAATATTTGTTCTTTTACAGGGAACATCTAGAAATGTTAACTGTGCCTAAGCAGTGCCATAAAAGATTAACTTTTTGTCTTAAATATAATAATGCACCACCTGTTCCTACAGTCTAACGCCTATATTTATGCAATGGGAATCTAAGGCATCACTGTCAGGGATTACCAGTCTCACAACATTTGGAGTGAGATTTTGTTATGTCACTACTATACTGCTCACTGATCTTCTAAGGACCTGTGGGAGGGAAAGCTGTAAGCGAGGTCCTGCAGTGTAAGCATCTTCCTCATTTTGCTACATTAATTCTGAGGATCTGGCTCTGATTTAATCAGGGGCTTCTGTGAAGGGGGAATCTGATGGGATGGGGTGAGGTCTGATGTGATGAGGGGACTCTGATGTGATTGGGGGACTCTGATGGGAAGGGAGGTTGCTTATTTGATGGTGGGACTTTGATGTTATAATGGGGGGAACCTAACATGATGGGGGTGCTCTGATATGAAGAGGGACCTCTGATAGGGTATTCTGCTTTTATGGCAGGACTCTAATGTGAAGAGGGAAACTCTGACATCAAGAGGGAAACTGACATCAAGAGGGAAACTCTGACATCAAGAGGGAAACTCTGACATCAAGAGGGGGGCCTCTGATGTGAAGAGGGGGGCTTCTGATATTGCATGCATCATCCCAGGCTCAGGTTTTCCCTTGATGGTACAGTAAGCAACAATTAATTTTTTTACATTGTAGACTGTGGTGCCTTGAGATTTTGTGTACTTTTAAAGGGTGCTGTGACTGAAAAAAGGTTTAGTGCTGAGTGCTGAGATGTTTACCTGTGCTAAGCATATGCAAACTAGCAGCAGATAAAGTCCAGCCTGCAGGTAGCAGATACGCAGCAGCAAGACGCAAATTGGATGTTGGTAGAGACCAGCAAAACTGCCTTAAAGAAACAGCAAGAGACTGACAAAAGTCTTTGTAAAGGTTTTAAGGAAAATATAAATGCCTTATTTTGACATATGTAAAGTAAACTAAATTGCCAATTCTAAGCTGGAGAAATAATTCTTAGATGTTTGGAGTTAGAGGATAAAGAAAAAAAAAAACAAAAAACAGCTGGTCTCAGATATTTGATTAAAAAACACAAGTGTACAAATGCAAAATGCACAAATGTTTTCTCAAAAATAGAAAATATATACTTTATAGCATTTTAACAAACCTTAAAAGAGGAACATCAGAACATTTGCATGTCAATGTTTACAAGCGCTGTTTCTAGTAAAATTGCCAGTATGGAGCAGGCTGTGAACAGCTGTTGAAGTACATGATCTCACATGAGTTAAATTAACCTTGCTTGAAAACTATCCATAGGAAATAGTAACAGTTACAGATAAACACATATCTTAAAATTCTTTGCATTGGCAATTTGCCAGATCAGCT
The DNA here is from genome assembly GCA_029206835.1 of Rana muscosa. NCBI lineage: Eukaryota > Metazoa > Chordata > Amphibia > Anura > Ranidae > Rana > Rana muscosa. Next base: position 803,566,641 of record CM055117.1, on the reverse strand, counting down.
ACCTCCCTTCTCTGTTTTGGAGAATAAAAAAAAATCTGAAAATTGTAAAGTTTCAGAATATATGTTTTATAGCCACTCGCCGACTACAATACATATATATACGTTGTGGTTTGCAAGTGGTTTACCGGGGGGTTATAGTTGAAGCTATCAACCATAACCCCGGTATTTTTTTCTTCAGCCGGCAGCTGGCTTTTTTTATGAAGGTGCTCTGAGCAGCTAATGAGCTGCTGGAACGCTTTCAGAAGTGGCTAACCTGTGTTTCTCTGGCTTACCGTTTCCACTGGCGTGAGTGAGAAACGATCTGGTGGTGTGGCCAGCTGGTCACAGAGGTGATCAAAGACTATATTGTCTTTGATCACCTCTATGGCCTTGGAGGACCAGAGCGACGTAATTTTTAAAGAAAAAGAGAAAAAAAATGTTTTGGTGATCTTTTGCTTTTAAAGGTAAAGGAGAGATTTTGGGTCTTTTTGATCCCTGATCTCTCCATAAAGAGGACCTGCTATCCTTATTTCTATCACAAGGGATGTTTATATTCCTTGTAATAGGAATAAAAGTGATAAAACAAATTAAAGGGACAGTGTAAAAACAAAAAATAAAACAAATAAGAATTTTTTATAAAGAGCACTGTGACAGGGGTCACTTGGGGCACAGGGTGAATGAGAACCCCACCATGGTCTGTGATATTTGTCCACCATATTCCCAAGGATGTCTGTAACGGACTATTTACTGATTCTGAACTCAACAGGTTAATTGAGAGATACTGATGTGTTCAGCTTCAATCACCTGTCTGCCTAGTGTAATGCTAATGAATCCCAGCTTCTAAAAGACCTGTTCATTGTTTGTGATGATGTGGATTGGAGCTGGTAGAACGTCTGGCTGCCTATTATGGGATGTTTAAGTGTCTTTCTGTGAGGAGGGGGGGGGGAAATCACCCCTCCTGCTAGGACTGTTTACTGAAAGAGAAGTTTGAACACACCTGACCTGTATGACCATTGTTATTGGACAGTTTAACCCGCCCTGTTCCCCAAGGATGGGAGGGAAGGGTTTTGAATAGAAATGTGTTACCATGTGTTTGTAATAAAGTGATTCCCTGTTTTGGAACTTGAACACGGAGCGTTGTCTCGTTTTGTTCTGGAAGAATTATTCCTATGGGAAGCGGTCGCCTAACTGTGAAGTGTCTGGTAGCTGATGTGTGTTTTCGGGAATGGAATATACTTAAACGACGTTAACCCCTGTCGTTACATTGGTGGCAAGCAGCGGATTGATTCCCACAGCCGGAAGGACAGCTACAAGAGGACACAGGCCAATGGAGGCACAGTATGAACGGCTAAAGCACTCTACCCTCAAGGACTTACTGGAGAACCGGGGCAGACCGGCCAGCAACCGTAAGAAGAGGGACATTATCAGAGAACTAGTCGAAATGGATGGAACTGAAATGCCCAGCGTAACAGACAGGACACCCGAAGAGGCAAGTTTTGATCGGGCTGTTAACATTATGGTCCTAACCCTACAGCGGAGATCATTGACCGAGTTATAGCGGCTGCGGACGTAAATTTGCTACCACAAAGAGGTGCTGCAGCAGCAGAAGTCAGAGCAGCACCAACTGAATGGAGAAAGATACATTTTACTGCTTTTAAATTTTTTATTGAAACTGAAGGAGAGATTGATGGGTACCTTGCTGATTTTGAACGGCAATGTGCCCTACACCGGGTGCCCACAGAGGAATGGGTTACCATTTTGTCTGGGAAACTGTCCGGCCGGGCCAGTGAAGTGTTCAGGGCCATCCCAGAAGAGGATATTATGAACTATGGACTGGTAAAAGAAGCACTGTTGGCCAGGTATGCCGTCACACCGGAGGCATACCGGAGGCGGTTCCGAGAGACTAGCAAGCAGACTGGAGACTCGTATACCGAGTGGGCATGCCGCCTACACCGCACTGCATCCCACTGGGTCACTGGATGCCAAGCAGAATCCGGGGAAGAGGTGCTGCAGGTGTTCCTGCTGGAGCACTTCTTTGACAAACTGTCCCTGGAAGTCAGAGAGTGGGTCCGGGACTGAAGACCTTTCACCTTGCCAGAAGCAGCTCGCTTGGCCGACGAATACACAGACGCCCACAAACTGAATAACCCTGCGGTCAAGACAACAGCTCGGGTGGATTATCGATCAGTGGCACCCCCTCCGGCTATCGCCTACCAACCCCAGTCGTGCCACCCTACAGCACCACCTCCAGCGGCCACTTATTGTCAGCAGCCCAGGTCCAACTCCCAGGGCTACTCACAACCCATCAGGTGTTTCGGGTGTAAACAGCTAGGGCACAAAAAGCCAGACTGTCCATTGAATCCAGCCAGGCAGTCCCAGTCATGGAGACAGCCAGCAAGGGGGAACCCCCACACATCCATGCCTGTGGCCCACTGCGTTGAGGAGGAAGAACATTGGGGCGTCTTGCACGAGGCTGATCCCATACAAGCAGCTAACCGGGACAACCGGCAGCAACACAGGCAGACTGTCTGGGTCAATAGAAAGGAAGCCAATGGCCTACGTGATTCTGGTGCCACTATGACCCTACTACAGAAGAACCTCATCCCAGAGAGCCAACATACCGGAGACACTGTAGCCGTAAGTGTAGCGGGAGGTACCATCTTCTGGCTACCCGTTGCCCGTGTTCACCTGGATTGGGGGGTTGGTTCAGGACACGTGAATGTGGGGGTGATGAAGGACTTGCCCGCGGATGTACTACTGGGGAATGATTTGGCCCCCCTCGTTTCTGCTTACGCCCCAATGGGCCCCGCTGAAGCCAACCCAGTGACTACCTGTGCCCAGACCCATGCTGCTGGAACCGGCCTGATTGCGGCTGAGAACGGGGTAAGATTACCCTCCCCGACATATACCTTAGATCAGGCACAATATCACAGTCTAAAATTGGAATGTGACAAGTTGGCCAGTGAGAAATCAGAGATGCAACGACACTACGTCATGTATTATGAGATGTCCCATGGCTTGAACATTGAAATGCACAAACAGGCTGAAATTGTCAAAAGGTTAAATGGGATTTGCGCCCAGGCTTTGCCTTACCTTTCCCAAGAGCACCAGCAACAAGTTTTGGGAGCCATTGAGAGAGCAAAGCAAGTCACTGTCCCAGAACTGAATTCCATTATTCGTCCTGCAACCTTACAACTGCACCATCAGCTACTGACCCAGTAAATGCTGATGGGTTGTCCAGCACTAGAGGAATGAAACTATGGACTAACCTCGGAGTCAACCCGTCTGGGGTCTCCTCCTGTGTTAGTCTCCTGCCGAAAGGGGAGATGTGTGACAGGGGGTCACTTGGGGCACAGGGTGAATGAGAACCCCACCATGGTCTGTGATATTTGTCCACCATATTCACAAGGATGTCTGTAAAGGACTATTTACTGATTCTGAACTCAACAGGTTAATTGAGAGATACTGATGTGTTCAGCTTCAATCACCTGTCTGCCTAGTGTAATGCTAATGAATCCCAGCTTCTAAAAGACCTGTTCATTGTTTGTGATGATGTGGATTGGAGCTGGTAGAACGTCTGGCTGCCTATTATGGGATGTTTAAGTGTCTTTCTGTGAGGAGGGGGGGAATCACCCCTCCTGCTAAGACTGTTTACTGAAAGAGAAGTTTGAACACACCTGACCTGTATGACCATTGTCATTGGACAGTTTAACCCGCCCTATTCCCCAAGGATGGGAGGGAAGGGTTTTGAAGAGAAATGTGTTACCATGTGTTTGTAATAAAGTGATTCCCTGTTTTGGAACTTGAACACGGAGCGTTGTCTTGTTTTGTTCTGGAAGAATTATTCCTATGGGAAGCGGTCGCCTAACTGTGAAGTGTCTGGTAGCTGATGTGTGTTCGGGAATGGAATATACTTAAACAACGTTAACCCCTGTCGTTACAAGCACCCATCCCTCAGTGCTCGCGCTCAGAATCGAACGCATACGTAGGTCGTGCACGCCTATGAAAATTATGTTCCTACCACACATGTGAGGTATCGCCGCAAACGTTAGGCCCCTTTCACACGGGCGGACCGTATGTCCGTTTTTCACCCATCCCTTTTCGGATGAAAAACGGACATACATGTATCCCTATGGGATAGCGAATGTCAGCGGATGAACATCCAATCTTATCCGTGCCCGCTATGCTCCGTTTTTCAGGATAGAATTTTTTTTAATTTTCTATCCGTTTGATCCCCCATAGGGGAGAGCGGAGATCTGACAGGGCGGTCCCTGCACAGTGTGCGGGGACTGCCCAGTCATCCGCCGGCTCAGCGGGGATCAACGGAGCGATCCCCGCTGAGCAAGCGGAGGTTCACGGGGCGGATCATGACTGATCCGTCCCGTGTGAAGGAGGCCTAAGAGTAAGAGCAATTAATAATTATTTGTTTACAAACTTTTACAACAGAAACTAAGAGAAGTGTGTTTTTTTATGTTTTTGGTATTTTTATATAGCAAAAAATAAAAAACCCAGTGGTGATTAAAAAAACCACCAAAAGAAAGCTCTGTTTGCTTGCAGAGTGCTGAATAGCAAAAAAAATCCTGGTCATGAAAGGGGTAAAACTTTCAGGAGGTCAGGTGGTTAATAATATTAATTATTATTATATAAAGAATGTCCTACTTTCATTTTGCCATTGAGGGAACATAAACAGATGCACCCATAACACTATACTTCTATTTCCGAATCCACAATGACAAAATACCAGTAGAACAGCATGCAGCAATTTTTTTTTTAGTTTTACTAAATAATATTTTATACACAATAGAACACTTAACTAGTGCCTTACAGCATTATTACATTATGGTGTACATTAGACACCTATAACTGATAAAAAGATACATGCATACTGCATATATACTGACTTTACACTGAATTCACATTTTAGTCTTCTTCTGTATTTAAATATGTAGCGCCTCTCCCCTCACTCTCCCTCTCGGTTTCTTCTCGTTTGAGTGGCTGGTGTCTAGGGGTACCTGGGAGACGAGAGTACAGGAACACTACGCCAAATTCTCCCCTCGTATGTGTATGAGGGTTGAGCAAGTTTGTTGAATTACCTCCGGGTCTGTTCACTGCATACGAAGCCTCAGTTGTTCCATGGAGATGTGTCTGCCAATAATAGAGTCCCACACCAATCAAAAGTCCAACACACCTTTATTTCTCTGTTTTCAGGTTGAACACAATCAGTTGAAATTTTAGTAGCAGACAAACAGGGGTGTGGGTACGAGTAGGTCCAGGCACAAATGAACTCTCCTATTCCTTTGCTAGCGAATAGGCCTGGCGCACGGTCTCTGCCACCGACCGTGAGTTTTGGTCGCTGCCACCGACCACAGGAATTGTTGAGGCCCCTGCCACAGGCCTAATAGCAGGTCTCTGCCACTGACCTGAGTTGAATAGTTGGACCGCGAACTCCAAGTGTCCAGGCCTAGGCCGCCTGGACACCGACCGTGGACAGCAGCCCTCAGGCTGAAGGTGCCTGGGACTCGAACCTCGTGGCGAAGATGTCCGCCCCCTTTTATACCCTCCCCCAGAAAGCACAGCGGGTTCCCCGCCCCGCCGTACAACTGCTGCGAGAGGTCACAAAGGGTACGGCACTGCAGCGATGGTTCAACCCCGGCCAAAAGTGACAGCGCCACCTGCTGGGCCGCAGGGAACTATACATCACTGATGTCTCCACCAGATTTAAAAGTATATGCCTGCTACACTCTCCCCCTGGTTATTGAACACTGGTCCCCAGTGTCTGGAGCAAACCATGCCCAAAAAAGGGTCCAACATAGCCGGATCTAGAAACTGACTAACAATTTCAAAAATACCCCAAAAAATTTAAAACGAACTAAACAGTTGTGCCTGAACCTGACATGAAAGGGGAGGGAAGGGAAACAAACAACACATAACAACATTTTGCATCACATGTTCACATTAACATCTTTCCCCACCCATCCTTATTAAGACCCACCCCATTCTCAGTGGTCTTGATGGGATGCTCTCCTGCAGAGGGGAAAAGAAATGTTAAACACAAAAATCCCTGACACATATGTTCATGTGAGAATGAAAAAACCTCTCCGCAGAGAAGTCCTTTCCTTCTATAAGTGTGTGAGTGAACAGTGAATATCGGTGCGCAACACTGCCACCTGGTGACAGTGCCGCGGTAACTGCACTGGTTGAAGATCCTCTTTTTTTTTTTTCTGGCTCTAACTACCCCAAAGTCCATGATCACTTTGTGGGATGGAAGAATGAAGAACAAACAACGGCAACAGTCCTTCAATTCCTCCAGAGAGCACAAACACCCATTAACACGGGCACAGTCACTGGGTTTTCCCGGGAAACAACCCCGGAAAGTTCAGCAGCAACAAGGCAAAGCAAGAACGGAGTCTTTTTTTTTTTCTCCTACAAATAGAACTTTAAGTGCTGGTCCATTGTCTCTACATGGTATTCGACATCCTCCCCTTCTTTGCGCCAAATTAACACCTTGTCTGCGTGGATGTGCCGACCCAGCATCCATTCTGCCTTGCAGTCCTTGAACCGTTGAGAGGCTTTGGGGGAACACGCGAGGTACCTGCGGGCATGTGGGACCTGAATGTGCGTCCACACAAAATCGTTGTACCAGCGTTCCCGACAGACTTCCACTTCATATAAAAGCTCCTTAGGTAAGTACGGGTACTCCCACCCGTACTCGTTGGCAACTTTTTGGCAGAAGAGGTGCTGTAGTCTCGCCAGCGGAGGCATAGTGGCCCGGTCTCCCTCACCCGGTAGGACAATGGCGTCCGCGTGACGAGGTGCCTTGATCACCTCCATCCTGGGCATAGGCGCCCGCAGCAACAGTCTCTTTTCCCCGGTGCTAGATGCAGGTGGCACCGGAGGTAGAAGGGCAGACTGGGGACGGGATCCCTCCTCAGGCGCTGGTGCCTCCACCCGGGGCGTACTATCCCCTGTAGATATGGGTGGATCCCTGACTCTGCGGGACGAGGAGAGAGGCATCTTGTCCCAGCCCTTCTTAGCGAAAAGTTCATCTATGATGACGTCGTCTCCCGGATCGGAGAGCGACTCTAGGTCGGAGGTGTCACACTCCTCCGCGGGCTGGTAGCCTGTAGTAGAGGCTGAATTGCTACCCCCCGTGGGCACACAGGGCCGTGAATCCCCGACACCTCCGCCCTAACACCAAGTCCCTCTGCCAGGCTTACCTCAGCCCAAAGTTGAGAAGGGATGTCCGGGACTCTTCCGACCGGATCAATCCGGGGCGGGCGTAGGCGAGCAGGGTGATCCACCGCGACCGTTGGACGGGGCAACCAAGCCGGTCTTCCTCTTTGGCGGTGGACGCTGGGAAACAGTGGTGACTGAGTCAGCATCCTCTGATTTCTCCCGTATCTCTGTGATTGCGACCTCCCCTGCGGTCGCTGCAGTGCGCACAGGGATGGCTGTAAAAGCAGCGATTCCTCTTTGAGTGGTGTGGCCTGTTGCGCGGTTGAGGTGGATGGTTCTGGGTTTCTCAAAAGTGGCTCCACCTCAAATAGGAACTCTCGGCAGGCCTCGCAGCGCCCTAATAGCTTCAGTTGACACACCAGCCTCGAGCAGCCGGGGCAAATCAAACCCAGGGCCTCAACGTCCATGCATGAGTACAGGGCGAATCGTCCCCAGGTCTTTAGCCGAATCCCTGTATCCGTTATCGGAGCAGCAGTAGTAGTCAGATTTGTGGTAGTAGGATGAATTGGAATCCACGATGCATTGCTGAACATGGCGACTCTCTGCTGATCCATTGTGCACTGCCTTGTTGGCGCCAAAGTCCCCACGTGTAGTCCTTCACACGATTGGACTCTTCCACTCTTGCACTCCAGTTCGCGGGCTTTCTCCTTCCATGGGTCATGCCCACGAACTGAGCAGGGAGGGTGTGCCTCGCGGCGCAGTGGCCAACATACTCGGAACTCTTCCAGGCAGACACTTTCAAATTCCAGCAACCTCAGTTTTATTGTAGCACGAACACATCCCCGACCAGAGCCCCCACGTGTAGCGCCTCTCCCCTCACTCTCCCTCTTGGTTTCTTCTCGTTTGAGTGGCTGGTGTCTAAGGGTACCTGGGAGACGAGAGTACAGGAACACTACGCCAAACTCTCCCCTCGTATGTGTATGAGGGTTGAGCAAGTTTGTTGAATTACCTCTGGGACTGTTTACTGCATACAAAGCCTCAGTTGTTCCATGGAGATGTGTCTGCCAATAATAGAGTCCCACACCAATCAAAAGTCCAACACTCCTTTATTTCTCTGTTTTCAGGTTGAACACAATCAGTTGAACTTTTAGTAGCAGACAAACAGGGGTGTGGGTACGAGTAGGTCCAGGCACAAATGAACTCTCCTATTCCTTTGCTAGCGAATAGGCCTGGCGCACGGTCTCTGCCACCGACCGTGAGTTTTGGTCGTTGCCACCGACCGGAGGAATTGTTGTGGCCCCTGCCACAGGCCTAATAGCAGGTCTCTGCCACTGACCTGAGTTGAATAGTTGGACCGTTGCCACCGGTCATAGAACGTGAACTACCTTCCTCTCTGAACTTGGCCCCTGTTCAGGAAAGATATCCCTCCGGGCGGTCTCCAGAGGTTCACCCGGCACTGGCAATATGCTGCACCAGATCTTTGGAAGAGTCCCTCCTCCGGTCCCTTATGCCTCTGGATTCGGGTGCCCCACTCCCGGGGCCCCCTAGGACAATCCCTCCCTCGCGGGACCCAGTGGAAGGTACTGGGCCCCAGGCCTCCGGGTGAGCACCTCAACCCAGACTGAAGGTATCTGGGATGGAATACGAACTCCAAGTGTCCAGGCCTAGGCTGCCTGGACACCGACCGCGGAAAACTACAAGTCCTGATAGCCTTTGCGGCTGTCAGATTGTAGATGATGTGGTAGTTCATTGAGTTTTCCCGTCAGATTGCATCTGCTTGCCATTATAATGTACGGGCATATAGATACACTCATAGGTCTGCAGGAAACCTTCATGGCACCATGGTGCAATGCTTTAGACTGGCTCCAGAAACAAAAATAATAAATACACATTTTTTTACCTGCATTTATTTATTTTTCTTAAAAGATAAACTTATCCTTTAAGCAACCGCTATTAATAATCACCCAGTATATTAGGCAGATGGATAATATCCAAGGGATAAAAAAAGATAAATGGCTAGCAAGATGGCTAAATAATAATAATATTCAGGGTGTATGCAAATGCCTTTGGAGATCTGGAAAATGTTAATACCGTTTAGAGTAAATTGGATTCACAATTTATATGAGGTTTTTTTTTTTCCCTTTCAATTTGATCAATCGCAAGGTTTAGGGTTCTGACAATGAAATGTTTTTGTTTTTTGTTTTTTTTGGTGAGCATGTGTCTTCCTTCCAAATGATGTAACTATGTAACATCACATAGGCTTCAATATTTTTTGATGGGAGCAATTATCAGTTTATCCAATACCATATTCTAATATACTGTAGATCCAATTAATACTTTGTGTAAAAGGTCATTTATATCAGAATCTTAGAGTAGCAGATCAATGTTCCAAGCTAATATAACATGTTATAAGCTTGTATAGTTCATGATATGTGCTAAGCGACATGCATCAATCTTGTGCGTACAGAACACATTTAATACAAGCAGGCCACCAGAATTAAAAATACTGAGCTTATAACAGCTGCTTAGTGCATGATAGTGGGTATACTAATTACAGATCAATCCCAGACTACATAGTTTTATATGAACATCCAATTATACAGTGCCTTGAAAAGGTATTTATACCCCTTGAAATCTTTCACATTTTGTCATGTTACAACTGTAGCGGGTATGTACTTTCCCGGGTGTAAATTTGAATTTGGAAGTGACACCAGTGATGTGTGACTCACCGCGGCCCATTGGGTGGCGCTGTCGCCCTGGGTTGGGTTGGATTATCGCTGTGTGCCGTCCTCCTTTTTGTCCTCCCTCGGCAGCGGTATGGTGGGGCGGGGAACCCGCCGTGCTTGCTGGGAGAGGGTATAAAGGGGGCCGGCCATCTTGGTCACGGGGTCGAAGTCCCAGGCACCTTCAGCTTGCGGACGGTGGGTCGTGTCGCTCCTCTGGGTGGCTTAGGCCCAGAGGACAGCGGAGGTCGAGTTCCATCCCAGGCACCTTTAGCCTGGGGTGAGGTACTTAGATGGAGGTCTGGAGCTCAGTGCCCAACACTGGGTTCCGCGAGGGAAGGAGATCCTAGGGTACCCAGGGATTGGGTACCCGAATCCGGAAGGCGCAATGGACCGGGGGAGCTCCTCATTTGAAGACCCGGTGCAGCATATTGCCGGTGACAAGTGAGTCTCTCGTCGGAGACCGCCTGGAAGGAAATCTACCCTCGTGCGGAGACCAGGACACACTTCTAGGAAGGGAAGTGGCAACTTACATTGTATCTGGGCCTGTTCGCATCCACACCTCCTTTTCTGTTCTGTTCTATCAAGGGAGTTCAACTGTTTGTGTTCAGACAAGGAGAATAAAGGAGTGTTGAACTTTAATGGTGTGGAGCTCATTTTCTAATGGACATGGTTCACGGTGACTCTTGGAGGGAGGATCCAGGTGCACAGCACTGACCGAAGGTAATACAAAACCGTTGCTTATACCGCACTAACACCTGTGGTGGAAGCCAGGCGTGGTGTCCCCGCTCCCTCCCCTCTAAGGTGCCCCTAGACAAGAGAAAGACGAGACGAGACAAAGAGGGGAGTGGAGGTGGGCGCTACACAACCAAAAACGTAAATGTGTTTTATTGGGATTGTATGCGATAGACCAACACAAAGTGGCACATAATTGTGAAGTGGAAAGAAAATGATAAATGGTTTTCAAAATTGTTTACAAAAAAAATGTGAAAAGTGTGGCATGCATTTATATGGCGACCCCCCTGAGTCAATACTTTGTAGAACCTCCTTTCACTGCATTTACAGCTGCAAGTCTTTTTGTGTATGTCTCTACCAGCTTTAGACATCTAGAGAGTTAAAACTTTGCCCATTCTTTCTTGCAAAATAGCTCAAAATCTGTCACATTGGATGGAGAGCATCTGTGAACAGCAATTTTCAAGTCTTGCCACAGATTCTCAATTGGATTTAGGTCTGAACTTTGACTGGGCGATGGGCTCGCACAAAGGGACTTTAATAAGTAGACAAACACATTCATAAGAGCAAATATATATTTATTAAAATATCTTCTTTGGATTACAAATGGCCACGGTGTATCCAAGGGGTAACCTCATAATAATTTATTTAAAATAAATATGTAAAGCCATCCTGGCTAATAACTAAAATTCAGATTAAACGGTGTCCATCCAGACATGCTGGACAACTACACCCCCACTGGACAACACCATGACTTTAAGGGTAGGGAGGGAGGGTGGGCGTCTTGGTCCGGTCTAAACGGTCTGCAGAGCCCCTCACACAGCATCTTATATAAGCTTCTTCCGCACGGGCTTTCTCATTTGCCGCAGACCCACCAATCAGCTGCTGTTATAGATAACCAATCCCACGGCTGTTACTGCCCAGGGAAACCGCTACTTTTATGTTAGATCTGAAAAATAAAGCACAAACAAGTCTGCAGCCCCCCTTTGAGCTCTCCCATGTTGGTCCAGCATATTGCTAAGACCTTTCATGGGCTCGCACAAAGGGACTTTAATAAGTAGACAAACACATTCATAAGAGCAAATATATATTTATTAAAATATCTTCTTTGGATTACAAATGGCCACGGTGTATCCAAGGGGTAACCTTATAATAATTTATTTAAAATAAATATGTAAAGCCGTCCTGGCTAATAACAAAAATTCAGATTAAACGGTGTCCATCCCGACATGCTGGACAACTACACCCCACCGGCTGAGGCCAGCAGAGAAGCTACTGGCTGAAGCCCCCCCCCAAACACCGCGGCCGACTCGATTAAATTTTGTAATCCCATACAGAAAATATCCAGGCCTATAGGGGACAAATGGACTGAATCATTCCGGAATAAACCCGGAATAAAACCTTCCAGCTCTGAGTGCCTGTAAGAGACACCACCAGACCCCCGTAGGAAGCTATGGATTGTTCTATTAAGCCGTCTTCTAATTTTATCTACATAGAAAAAAATTGTGGCGGGGGACCACACCAATCTCGGAATCATTTCTGAAAAGGCCAAAATAGCAGAAGGGAACAATAGCTTAATAGAGGCCAAATCTCTCTTCAACTCACATAGGAGGTCCCATGTCCTAACTTTCCCAAGATCATTCGCCCCTGCATGAATAATTATAACTTGAGGGGCAGGCCAAACGCTGGATAAATAAATCAAATGCTCTCTTAAGTCCCGCCATTTTAAACCGCGGACACCTGACCACAAAACTGAATAAGAGTTGGCATCCAGACCTAGGATGGCTGAGTAGTTCCTGTTTCCGGCATGTTGGTCAGCCCAGAAAATTAAGGAATGACCCACTATCCAAACAATATTTTTGGCAACATCTGAAAAAGAAAATCATCATATTAGTAGATCAGGACGGACATATATCTTATACCTATCACTCTCCCAGCGACCTACTTTTTTCATAATTTCAGATGGAAGACCCAATGCCTCGGCTGTAGTGGCTGCCCCGATCCGAAACGAATGTGAAGAAAAACAAAAACCGGATAGGTTTAAACGTTTCAAAGAGGAAGCCAGCACAGCCGAAAATTTATACCGTGTGAGGGAGGACAGGTCTTGATGGATAAAAAATGAATCAGAAGCAGACGGCCTGACTGCCCTATACCTTGAAACGTGTTGTACTGGACAAATAACCGGATTGGAGGAGTTAGACAACGAAAACCATAGGCCCTTATTGTCAGGACGAGATTTTGACCTAGACAGAAAGATGTTAAGAGATACTTCATCTATTAAAACATGGTGGAAACGCAAAAAGGCCAATGACCTCTTATTTGCTGCTGTAAATTCGCCCAGCCTTAAAGCACCAAAAAAGGCCATTGAAAAGGCAGCTCTAAACAGAAGAACTTCGAATTCTGAAAAACGAATTTCATCTAAAATTCTTAACAGATCAACCAGCAGTGAGACCGATATGGGGCGACAGTTATCTAGAGAAGGTCTGGATCTTCGAAGGCCTTTAAGTACCTGACTGACTTGAAAGAAGGATGTTAAAGCCGGCAAACCTGAAAACTTCAGAAAGAAAGATATACCTGCTAAAGTCCTGCTTATGGAGGCCGGACTAAAATTTAATTGAATCAGCGAAGACAAGAAGGACAATGCAGTATAAGAGGTCACATCTAAAGGGTCCAAACCTGACTCTGTACAAAAAGAAGACCATCTGTGCCAGGAAGAGAGATAATCCGACCAGGTCTTCTGCGAAACCGAATGTCTGAGATTCGTGAGAATCAGTTCCAAATTAAGACCCAAAGGAAATCTGGGCAAGGAATTCCATGCAGGTCCGCCTCTGGCGCCAAGTCCCGAAATCTCTCGAACTGCGAACGAGACAAAGCATCAGCAATGTTATTGCGCACACCTGCTATATGAGCTGCTTTTAACCAAATGTTATAACGCATACAATGCAGGACCAAAAAACGCAATAGACTAATTACTGGTTCAGACTTAGAGGACAAGGAATTAACTGCAAATAACACACCCTTATTATCAGTATGAACCAACACTCTACGATTTGCAAAAATCTCTTTCCAAATGACAACTGACACTATAACCGGAAATAATTCTAAAAGGACAAGGTTCTGGAGCATATCCTGATGTAACCAATCCTGATGCCACAATTCTGCGCACCAGTGGCCATCCAAAAATGCTCCGAAACCAATCGATCCAGACGCGTCGGTAAAGAAATTCAAATCGTAGTTAGATACAAAATCCTGTTGCCAAATGGTAGCACCGTTAAAATTACATAAAAGGGCATCCCAGACCTTAAGGTCTTCCTTAATGCTTTTAGAAAGACAAACATGGGAGTACGGGTTCTTAAGACCTGTGATAGCTAAAGCAAACGTGCGGGAAAATACCCTGGCCATAGGGATTACTCTGGCCGCAAAAGCGAAGAGTCCCAACAAGGACTGTGCTTCTTTCAGTAAAACTTTCCGTTTGGACAGGAATAAAGAGATCATAACTCAAATTTTCTGTAACTTGTGTAAAGGGAGCCTAAACTCCATGGATGAAGAATCGATTATGATTCCCAGAAATTCAATAGACCTTGTAGGAAGCACTGTTTTTTCCGATGCCAGAGGGACTCCAAAATGATCACATATGTAAAAGAATGTTTGTAAATATTTAAGGCAATCCGAAGAGTTAGGAGGGCCGACAAACAAAAAGTCGTCAAGATAATGCAAAAACCCCCCATTGGGATGAAATTCTGATAATACCCAGTGCAAAAAGGTAGAAAAAGCTTCAAAATAAAAGCAGGACAATGAAAAACCCATTGGCATGCATTTATGAAAGAAAACATTATCTTGGAAATGGAAGCCTAGAGAATTAAATCCGAGGATGGACTGGGAGCAACCGAAAGGCAGACTTGATGTCTGCCTTAGATAGTAAAGCACCACAACCGTGTTGCCGCAAAATAACTAACGCACTGTCAAAGGACGAGTAGCAGACCGGGGCCTCCACTTCAGAGACCTCATCATTTAATGAAGAATCTAATGGATAAGATAGATGGTGTATTAGTCGATAACAACCTTTCTCCTTTTTTGGGACTATCCCCAAAGGTGAGAGCCTAAAGTTGTAAAATGGGGGAGACGTAAAAGGGCCTGCGACCCTGCCTTCAGCCAATTCCTTGGAAACTTTTTCTTGAACCACTGAGGTATGCAAGGAGACCGATTTTAAGTTGTTAACCATATGACAGCCAGGTCCTCTAAAAGTAGGGACCAAAAAACCGTGCCTAAAACCTTTAGTGAGCAGAGTTGCCATCTTGCGATCGGGGTAGCGATCTAACCAAGGGAGCATGTTTGGCAAGCTCACTGGTGTCAGAGCTTTTTGCAACAGAATCCCTGGCATGTGATTGAAAAGGTGTTGAGGTGGGTTTACGAAAACACCTGAGAACTGCATGGTTGCCATTACATTGAGAGCACTCATGCCTATATCGGCAGTTAGTAAGAAATTTACACTGTCCTTCATTGAAGGCGAAGCAAAAACCTTTGCGAAGGGGGGGTTGCTGGTTAGAAACCATTCTGGGAACGAATTGAGGCTTTGGAGGCAACATCAAATTCAGCCATAAGCCTACATCTTTTGATCCCCAATGTAGAGAGGGATGTACTGCTAATTTCTGGCGAAAGTTTTCATCATACGCATACCAGGCAGTACCGCCAAAATGCCGAAAGGCTTCTGAAATGATATCCACATGTTGGAACAAGCCAGAACATTTGTTAGGGAAGCATTCTCCCATTACAGCTGCAAAAATGCAGAAGGCCTGCAGCCAGTTTTGAAATGTTTTGGGAATAGCTCTTCTCCTCTTCAGACCTATCACCTGACTGCTTGTCACTTTTTACCAATAATTCTTTTGAAGCAGGCAGCAGAGATAATAGATCTATGAATTCATCCCTCCAAATTTTTTCTTTCACTGATTTTGATAAGTGAAAGCCCAAAGGTGACAACATACAAGGAAGGGGTTCTTTAAAAGAGGATTCACCAACCAAAGTGGCTGAAGGTCTGAGAGGCAAAGCTGAGGTAATAGACTGTAAAGGGTTAACATCATTAGCTTTAGGTAGCAGCGCAGTATTCATTTCCTGCAAGGGCTGATCACTTATGCCCTGCCACACAGAACCAACTTCAGCATAATTCAAGTCACCTAAAGCACCATATGTATGTGCACCTGAATCTAACTTATGTAAATCATGCCTATAACCACAGCCAGCACCAGTGACCTGTGCCCCCTTATGCTCTCTGGCAACCTTAGTATTAGACTGCAGAAAATTTTGCTCACCAGGGACTTGGCCCAATAATTCATTTATAACAGATAAATTTGTTTTTGCACCAGAGACCTGTGCTCCCTGCTCCATAACAGCACCATGTGAATGTGCCCCTTCTACTTTCCTGAAAACATTAGAAAGTGAGGTAAATAACGCTGACATGTCAGCCATTGACACAGAACACTGCTCACCTTCAGTTGTCTGCCCACCGCTGGCTGCCTCTGAGGGAAGCTGAGTGGCACCTTTACCATTTTGTTGCGGTTTCGACCCGCTGGCTCTCTCCTCTTCAGGTACTTGAGGAGAAGCAACTGACCTCCGTTTTTTCTTTGCTCTTCCCGGCTGCTGGCGCGGCCCGCTGATTGTTTCTGTTGATGTGAGGGCCGCCTCCGCAGGCGAGGCTGAACCGTGACCTTCCTCCAGACACCACAGAAGCCACTCCTCACCGCCCTGTCCCTCCGCCTTCTCTAACAGGCGGCATAAGAGGGATTTGCGATTCCCAGGAGAGCGGCGCTTCATGCTGCGTCTTGGTCCGGTCTAAATGGTCTGCAGAGCCCCTCACGCAGCATCTTATATAAGCTTCTTCCGCGCAGGCTTTCTCATTTGCCGCAGACCCACCAATCAGCTGCTGTTATAGATAACCAATCCCACGGCTGTTACTGCCCAGGGAAACCGCTACTTTTATGTTAGATCTGAAAAATAAAGCACAAACAAGTCTGCAGCCCCCCTTTGAGCTCTCCCATGTTGGTCCAGCATATTGCTAAGACCTTTCATTCTACCACATGAATATGCTTTGATCTAAACCATTCCATTGTATCTCTGGCTGTATGTTTAGGGTCGTTGTCCTGCTGGAAGTTGAACTTCCGCCCCAATCTCATCTTTTGTAGACTCTAAAAAAAAAATTTCTAAGATTGCTCTGTATATGGGTCCACCCATCTTCCCATTAACTCTGACCAGCTTCCCTTTCCCTGCTGAAGAAAAGCATCCCCACAACATGATGTTGCCACCAGCATATTTCACTGTGGATATAGTGTGTTCAGGGTGATGTGGAGTGTTAGTTTTCTGCCACATATAGCCTTTTGCTTTTAGGCCAAAAAGTAACATTTTGGTCTCATCTAACCAGAGCACCTTCTTCCACATGTTTGCTGTGTCCCGAACATGGCTTCTTGCAGACTGCAAACAAGACTCTTATGACTTTCTTCAAACAATGGCTTTCTTCTTGCCACTCTTCCATAAAGGCCAGATTTGTGGAGTGTACGACGAATAGTTGTCCTGTGGACAGATTCTCTCACCTGAGCTGTGAATTTATGCAGCTCCTCCAGAGTTACCATGGGCCTCTTGGCTGCTTCTCTGATTAATACTCTCCTTGCCTGGCCTGTCAGTTTAGGTGGACGGCCATGTCTTGGTAGGTTTGCAGTTGTGCCATACTCTTTGCATTTTGGGATGATGGATTGAACAGTGCTTTGTGAGATGTTTAAACATTGGGATATTTTTTTTATAACCTAACCCTGCTTTAAACTTCTCCAAAACGTTATCCTTGACCTGTCTGGTGTGCTCCTTGGCCTCCATGATGCTGTTTGTTCACTAAGGTTCCCTAACTAACCTCTGAGGGCTTCACAGAACAGTTGTATTTATACTGAGATTAAATTACACACAGGTGGACTCTATTTACTAATAGGTTGACTTCTGAAGACAATTGGTTCCACTAGATTTTAGTTAGGGGTATCAGACTAAAGGGGGCTGAATACAAATGCACGCCACACTTTTCAGATATTTATTTGTAAAAAAAAATTGAAAACCATTTATCCTTTTCCTTGCACTTCACAATTATGTGCCACTTTGTGTTGGTCTATCTCATAAAATCCTAGCTAAATACATTTACTTTTTTGGTTGTAACATGACAAAATGTGGATAATTTCAAGGGGTATGAATACTTTTTCAAGGGAATGTACTTTATAATTTAGGATACTTGCTTGTATTAATTAAGCTCTGGAGAGGAAGGACACATTGCTTGGCTGATGCCATGAACTTTACATGTATATAAATTGATAGAACTAATTAACTTTGTATATCGTCAATGCCACTCTAGAATAATAATGACCATTACATAAAGTATGACTTTCCTTGTTTTAATTTAGATGCTGCTTCTGTTTTGTAAGCAGTGTTTCTGACCTATATAAAAGTGCAATGCGCCTACGATAAAAAGTGCAATGTTCCTGAGAAGAGGAGAATCTATTTAATTATTGTGAACAATTATGAACCACTCTGTACTGTTAAAGATATTTGAGATCTCTAAATGTTTATTATCCAGTTGCTTTAACATGGGTGATTATGAAGTGCTTCAAGCGGTTTGTACTATCGCACATCAAGGCCAGCATCTCCGCTGATCTGGATAAACATCGGTTTGCTTACTGAGTGAACATATTAACCGTGCATTACATATAGCCTTGACCCATTTCAAGGACCCAAACACTTGTTAGAATGTTATTTTTTTTAATTTTAGTTCTGCCTTCTGTATAATAATCTCCCACAAACTGATGTACAAGCTAAACAACCTTGGCCTAGACCCCTCGCTTTGTTAATAGATTATGGATTTTAGAACTAAACTCCAGCTAACACTTTATAAGCCGTTACATCAAACAGTTTTTTTTTTTCCTTTTGGGATAAAGGTTTTACAAAAATAAATAGAAGCTGATCACGGTCAGCACTCCTGCTAGCCTTAAAGAGGAAGTAAACCCTCCTTAACATTTTGAGCTAAACATACGCCCTGCAAGAGAAAGGCATAATGAGCTAGTATGCATAGCATACTAGCTCATTATGTGGCACTTACCTCAGATCGAAGCCTCCGAAGTGCTCCTCGTCCCCCTCCGCCGCCGCCACCATGTCAGCTCCGACCGCCTTCCTGTTATCGCCGCTCCGGCGCTGTGATTGGCCGGAGCGGCGATGACGTCACATGCATGCGCGCGGGGCCGGCTTTCTCCATTGAGACAACCGGCAGTCTCCATTGAGAAAACCGGCAACGCGCAGTGCGCCTGCGCATGACGTCATCGGCGCGGTTTTTAAAAGCAAATATCTCCTTAAACCATGTAGGTTAAGGAGATATTTCTTGCACCTACAGGTAAGCCTTAATCTAGGCTTACCTGTAGGTGCAAGTTGTAAGGAGGGGTTTACAACCACTTTAAATAGTTTGTCTCATCTCTGTAACTGATTCTACTGAAGAGCTTGTTGTTTTAAAAAACAGGCTTACTGGCTGGATCACTAGATGAAAATAAAAAGCCAAACAAGAAAACTAATGCAGACATCACATCTAAGAATTGGTAAGCTGCAATATAATGAATGTTTGCTTTTGGGGTAATACCACTTTAACTTTAGGTGTGATAACAGGAGCAACCTCTCTAGGCCCCATTGGTGAAGGCAGAGTTGTGTCTGTTCTTTGACTAAGGCTCTTTTCTGTTTCAATAGTTTTTATTACATTTTTCTGTTCCAATTGGGAAACAAAACTTGACAACAGAACAATTTCATAAGTAGCACTACACATTCAATGTAATAGGTATGACTAAGGTTCTTTTCACACTAGTAGCGGATTGCTCTTCAGAGGAGACTGAAAGGAGGCTTGCAGGCTTACAGGAGGTGATTCTGCCATTTTCTAATGCCTGTTTTCTTTTTTTTTCTTTATTTGCAAGTTATTGGAAATTTTGTATTGTGGGATTACGCTGCAACTGCAACCAAGTGTAGCGATACCTCCGAAGGGGCTGCTGGATTCATTTTGGGTCCTGCCTTTACCCCACATTTCACCGTCCCAGAACTTAAGAGTCTATGTTAAGTGATTAGAATAGAGGTGATTGCCAGTCACTTCAGTCTCTTTCTCAATTTATTTATTAAACAACTTCAGGTAGGAGGATAGAGGGTAGGGGAAGTTCAGATACCTTGGTTTTGCAGATCACTAATGCGGTTCTTGAATCCAGAGGACAACAGCTTTCTGTCTCTTGTTCTTGCGACAACCGGATAGGCCTCTCACACCGACCTAGCAGCCGGTATGAAGCACGGACAAAGTCTCTGCCACAGACTTGGTTGAAAAGTGGAAACAACTGCATAATCCCCTGCCACGGGATTGTTTAGCCAATAGTCAGCTAGTTAGGTTAGCTGCACAGTACCTGAACCTCTAAGCCATCCGGCAGTACTGTGAGGTAGGTTAACTTGGGTGCATCCTCCATACGAGTCACCAGGCCCTTCCTGTGATACCAGCCATCAGCTCGGTCCTCTCTAGTAAGGTCCTCCCCTGGAATATTCTCTGCTTGAGTGGCTTCCTTCCGCAGGACAGACAGCACAGGATCACCTTTCGTTAAGTAGGCCCCAGACAGGCTTCTGGGCCTACTTGCAGCAAACACAGCAGCATAGCCACAGGCCTGGAGGGCTATGAGGCAAGAAGGGCCCCGGAGCACATGGCACTGCCCCTTAAATATCTTTCCCCAGCATGCCCAGCTACAAAGAAGCTCCTGATTGAGCTGTTTCTGGGGAAAGAATATCCAATGCACTTCAGCTGGCTGTATTTCTCACACTGGCCTGTGACAACAGTGACACCTACTGGCAACAGTGGGAAATGCACGCAACTCAGCCAAAGCTGGAACAGAAACCAACAATTTACATAATCACTCTAAGCTATTTACAGCTCAGACAATACTAAATTTACAGAATCGCCCCTGTGCAAAAGTAGCAGGGTGCTACACAAGCATGTAGCATGTGGCTGTGGTTTAACCCCATTCAATTACATGGGAGAGATTGACAGATGGTGCCATCTTGTAGCTTGTAGCTTTAAAAATGAGACACCATGATGCAAAGCATCACAGTATTTGCCATGTGTACTCCTCTGACCAACACCATGTCTGCTTGCAGATGGGCAGTCAAGGGGCAGTAAAAATGCAGATCAATGGCAGGAACCTTTATATGCAATCCTGTAAATGTTAGAAGTAAGTCCTTCACACAATACATAATCATCATCTCTGCACTGAACAAAGACAACCTTCTGCCATTAAAATAACACTCATAACACTTCTTACCTGATTGTCCTAATTTTGCTCGAAATTTTCGGGACGAGGAAATCTATTCAGAGGCAAAAAAGGAAAACTGTTCTTGTTGTCTATGGCAACCAATTAGATTCCTCATTTCATTAAAAAACCTTAACTATAAAAATGAAAGCTGAGGGCTGACTGATTGCTATGGGCAACCACAACACTTTTCTTCAGAAAAGAAGCCCCTTTGCTGATAATGCCAATATAATTTCAGAACAGTTAAAGCCGGCTTCTAGAAATGGGGCAAATTACTTCTTTAGGCCTTGGTTCACACAAATGCATTGTTGTGCAGATCACATGCAATGTCTGTGCAATGGGAGTTCAGCCATACAGTTGTATGGCTGAACTCACATTGGATTCGCACGAAAAAAGTGCAGGAACCTTTTTTTCCCCGCACTGGAATCTGATTACATGGGTCTTCACACCCATGCGATCTGATTCCTGTCCGAATTCACAATTCACAATTCGCACTGCAATCTGCGAACTGATATGGGGGTGTCATAAACTTCGTACTGACACCCGCAGCAGTTCACAGAGGGCAGTGTGAACTGCCTGTGAGGGAGATGGGAACGCGGGACTGGCACTGTAATCGTGCTGGTTCCCGCATCGCATATGTGTGAACCGGGCGTTAGGGTCAATAATATGCCATGCCATCCATATTATGACTGACTGATGCGGAGAGGTTTGAATCTTTGTTGCTTTGTGGCTGCTTTAATTTTTCAGCATCTCATAACTGAATAGGCCAGTCCTAAAATGAAATCCTTTCCTACCTTAATGTTTGATAGCCTTCTATACTCTGCTCCTTTTAAACTGTCCTATGAATACATGCAGTGGGTGGAATGAACACAGTTATGAGATTTGTGAGGATATCAGACACTAAACTGTCTATGAGCTGCTTTTTCATTGCTCTGCCTGGTAAGTAGCTTAACCACTTCAGCCCCGGACCATTTAGCTGGCCAAAGACCAGAGCATTTTTTGCGATTCGGCACTGCGTCGCTTTAACTGACAATTGTGCGGTCGTGCAACGTGGCTCCCAAACAAAATTGACGTTCTTATATTTCCACAAATAGAGCTTTCTTTTGGTGGTATTTGATCACCTCTGCGTTTTTTGTTTTTTTTTGCGCTATAAACAAAAATAGAGCGTCAATTTTGAAAAAAAAAAAGCAACATTTTTTACTTTTTGCTATAATAAATATCCCCAAAAAATTATATAAAAAAAAACATTTTTTTCTCAGTTTAGGCCGATATGTATTCTTCTACATATTTTTGGTAAAAAAAAAAACGCAATAAGCGTTTATTGATTGGTTTGCGCAAAAGTTATAGCGTCTACAAAATAGGGGATAGTTTTATGGTATTTTTATTAATATTTTTTTTTTTACTAGTAATGGCGGCGTTCAGGAATTTCAAAGTGACGGAAATATACAGGAGTCGGTCGGGAACCGGTTAAAGCAGATCTTCACCCATTCCACTGACTTGACTCCTTTGCATCCTGCCCACCCTCACCTGCACATTTTTTTTTGTGTTTTTTTTTAAATTGAGTTTCGGGCCGGCCCTCTATTCTCCAACATTCACCTAGGTGAATGACGTCAGTGGTCCCGGTACCTCCTGGGATATATGGCATGTACAGATGAACATGGTGGTGTGGGACCAGGCGGTGGCTGCAGAGAAGAGGATCTCAGCAAGATAACACTGGATCCCTGTGTGGGTGAGTATCTGAAGTGTGGCCAGCGCAGCATCAGGTAAACAGGGGAGCAAAGACAAAAAAATTATAATGGGGAGAGTGAAATCCCTCTTTAAAGTATAATTAAAGGCAAAACTTTTTTTTACATTTTGGATAGAGTGGAGAGGGATTAGAATACTTGTCAAGTTTTTATTGTTGTCTGTGCCCCAATTAGGAAGATTCACCCTCTCTATTTGTCCTGTTTACTAATACTGTATCATTGAATGTAAAAATGAAAGAAAAGACCACTACACAAAACAGGAAAAGAGGGGAAATCTTTCACTGGTTCTGGTGAACCTGATGACAACCATATATCCTCCCACTTTGGAGGGATTTCCTCTCACTTCCTGTTTTGGCTATGGGACATGAAGTGAAGGGAAATCTATCCATATAGATAGCAAAAAAAATAAAAATACATGCTTGGCTTAACTGTGACATGATATCACTCTTTTTCTCTACAAGCATATTCAGGAGAATTCCTAAAGGGTTTTGTGGACACTCTATAGAATTCTATCTGGGTGCAGCACGGAAAAAGTCAGTGCTTGTGCTCGATTCATATACCTGTCACAGGCAGGTACATGAATCTGTCTTTGTCTGCACTGAGGAAGGAGTGTTTACACTACATTAAAATGGAGTTTCACCCAAAAAGGGAAGCTCCACTTATCTGCTTCCTCCCCCACTCCGGTGCCACATTTGGCACCTTACGGGGAGGAGGTGGGAACGGGTACATGGTTTTGACAGGTACCTATCCCCACTTCCGGGAGACCTGGCTGAGGCGAGATGCGGTGAGGTCCCCCGGAAGATCGGCCTCCCGGAAGTAAGGCCCCCCTCCTCCTTCCCCCGCTGCCGGGCCATTAAGCAAGCACAGCGCGCTTTGCGCAGATGCAGTAGGCAATTCCCTTAAAGGCAATTGCGGCGGCAGTATCCGAGAGCTGATGGAAACATCGGCTGGGGTGCCGACATCGCTGGATTCCAGGACAGGTAAGTGTCCTAATATTAAAGGTTAGCAGCTACAGTATTTGTAGCTGATGACTTTTATTTTTTTTTCGTGGGGGGGCTGGACCTCCTCTTTAAGTAATGTAAACCTTAAACATAGCTAAATTCGGAATGTCTACTATACATACTAGAGGATCTTCTGGTTTGCCCTGATCCATACAAAGCCCTTTGAGCACTTTAAAAACAAGTTCATTTAAAAAAAAAAAAAAAAAAAGTGCCTTATTGCATTTGAATATCAAAAAATTATAAAGCAAGAACATGCAAAACCCGCTGTGATGGTCCCTAAGGCTATGTAGCTCTTACTCCCATAGGTTACCCAGGTTCTCCCCCAGTGGATTGCCCTGCAGCCAGGCACACAATTATAGCTCACTTTTCCTCAATAACCAGTCTGTTGTTTTTATTTTCGGAGAACTCGGATAGGGTTGAGAGAATTGAGTGGGATACTCCAAAAACAGAAACTATGTACAGGTTGAGGACAGTGAACTCCTTTCTGTAAAGATGGAGCAGAAGTCATTGCATATAGCAAACTGTGAACTTGGCTTGGAGTAGAAACAGTTAAATGTGGAGCTGAAGCAGAAATCCTTGCAAATAGCCTCACATAAGGCATAGACTGGGAATAGAGGCTGGGAATGGAGCCTCCATTCCCAGTCAATGCCTTCTGAGAGGAAGCGCATCGGGCAGGAGACAGTAGCGCGACGTCGACTTGTGCGGACCATTCTGCAGGCAGCCGTGCACTACCTTATGCTCAAACTACCCGATTCAAACAACTATGTTGTAAGTGCAATTTTGTTTTTAATAAAGTCGTTTTATACAGTAATGCACTATGAGCCATTGCTTTTGTCGCTACATGATGTGAGATACGTGATTAGTGAGATAAGCAAGCCTGGATCCATCTCCTGAAGCTGGCTGATCACCTACCCGTTGAGGAGATTTCACATACACGCATATGATCTCTTGGTGGGATCACTTCATTTGGTAAGCGCCCAATCTTTCGTTCACAGCACTTTTGATTATTTTGGATGCACAAGGACAATCCTTTATGAACTGCATGTGGGTTGGAACCATTTATTCATTTTATGCAAATACAGGAATTGTTGGAGCACAAGTCAACATATTAGAACTTTTGACACCCCTATTTAATTCACCTGCATTTGTTGCAGCAGGTTATCTGTCACTTTAATTTGATATCTAGTTGTGTGATATAGAATATTAGTTATATGTACCTTGTATGGTCACACACAATAATTCACACCAAGAGTGAAAAGTTTATTTTCAATTCGGGATGAGCCGAACACTCCCCTGTGAACTTTAGAACCCTATTAAATACAATGAACTCGAACGTTCGAAATCAAAAGTGCTAATTATAAAGGCTAATATGCAAGTTATTGTCCTAAAAAGTGTATGGGGACCCCGGGTCCTGCCCCAGGGGACATGTATCAATGCAAAAAAAAAGTTTTAAAAACTACCGTTTTTTCGGGAGCAGTGATTTTAATAATGCTTAAAATGAAAAAAATAAAAGTGAAAATTTCCTTTAAATTTCGTACCTAGGGGGTGTGTATAGTATGCCTGTAAAGTGGCGCTTGTTTCAAGTGCTTAGAACTGTCCCTGCACAAAGTGTCATTTCTGAAGGAAAAAAAGTCATTTAAAACTCACTCGCGGCTATAATGAATTGTCGGCTCCCGGCAATACATAGAAAAATCATTGATAAAAAAAAAAAAAAGTGTGGGGGTCCCCCCAAATTCAATTACCAGGCCCTTCAGGTCTGGTATGGATATTAAGGGGAACCCTGCCGCAAATTAAAAAAAACAAAAATGCGTGGAGTTCCCCCAAATATCCATACCAGGCCCTTCAGGTCTGGTATGGATTTTAAGGGGAACTCCACCCCAAATTTTAAAAAAAAATTACGTGGAGTTCCCCCCAAAATCCATACCAGACCCTTATCCGAGCACGCAACCTGGCAGGCCGCAGGAAAAGAGGTGGGACGAGAGAGCGCCCCCCCTCCTGAACGTAAAAGGGGCAGGTCTATTCATGTATTAAACTGTGGAGGAAGTTCCCCATCAGGTCCGCCCCCTCGTATGTCAGACCCCGCCTACATCATTGGAGGAGCGGACCTGATGGAGAACTTCCTCCAGTATATTACATGAATAGACCCGCCCCTTCTCACGTTCCGCATCAGGTCCTCAGCCTTACACCTACGTCATTGGCTGAGCAGACCTGATGGGGAACTTTAGAAGGGGCGGGTGTATTCATTTAATACACTGCGGAGGAAGTTCCCCATCAGGTCCGCTCAGGCTCAGTCAATGACGGACAGCGCTGGACATCATATCGCCGAGGGACACTGTATTTCATTGCAGGAATGTTTTTGTTTTGTTTTTTGTTTTTAATAAAGGACTTTTCCAAGGTGTCGGTGTGTGTTTTTTTACATTTTTTTACACTTTCTTTGTGAAATGGTAGGGGTACAATGTACCCCTTACCAATTCACATAGGGGGGCGGGATCTTGGGGTCCCCTTTGTTAAAGGGGTCTTCCAAATTCCGATAAGCCCCCCGCCCGCAGACCCCACAACCACCGGGCAAGGGTTGTGGGGATGAGGCCCTTGTCCCCATCAACATGGGGACATCCTCCCCATATTGAGGGCATGTGGCCTGGTATGGTTCAGGAGGGGGGGCGCTCTCTCGTCCCTCCCTCTTTTCCTGTGGCCTGCCAGGTTGCGTGCTCGGATAAGGGTCTGGTATAGATTTTGGGGGGAACTCCACACCATTTTTAAAAAAAAAATTGGTTGGAGTTCCCCTTAAAATCCATACCAGACCTGAAGGGCCTGGTATGGATATTTGGGGGAACTCCACACATTTTTTTTTAAATTTGCGGCAGGGTTCCCCTTAATATCCATACCAGACCTGAAGGGCCTGGTAATTGAATTTGGGGGGACCCCCACGCTTTTTTTAAATTTTTTTTATCAATTACTTTTCTATGTATTGCCGGGAGCCGACAATCCATTATAGCCGCGAGTGAGTTTTAAATGACTTTTTTTTCTTCAGAAATGACACTTTGTGCAGGGACAGTTCTAAGCACGGGAAACAAGCGCGACTTTACAGGCATACTATACACAAACCCTAGGTACGAAATTTAAAGGAATATTTCACTTTTATTGTTTCACTTTAAGCATTATTAAAATCACTGCTCCTGAAAAAACTGCAGTTTTTAAAACTTTTTTTTGCATTGATACATGTCCCCTGGGGCAGGACCCAGGTCCTCAAACCCTTTTTAGGACATTAACTTGCATATAAGCCTTTAAAACGAGCACTTTAGATTTATTTTCGAATTTGCGGCGAACGGGCAAACAGGCAATTTTCGAGTCGAACATGAGTTCGACTCGAACTCGAAGCTCATCCCTATTTTCAATTTATTTCACATGAGATTTATTCATTGTATTGTTTGTAACAGTTGTCACATTTTTATGGGGACATATTTACTTTTACTTAATTTCTTATAGATACACAAACAATTACAGCCACACTGGTTTCAGTGAGGCAAGCTAAATTTACCTATCGAAAACACAGCTCCATTGAACATAGTGAACAACACTAAAGGCCCGTACACACGATCGGATTTTCCGCAGACAAAGCGTAGGACTTTTGTCCGAAGGGTGTTGGCCGTGAACTTGTCTTGCATACAAATGGCAAAGAATTGTCATCCAACAAACACAAAACTATGTGTTTTTTCCGCTTTTTAGCGCCACCCTTTGGACAACATCTGCTAATGTTGTCTTATGGTTAGCATTGCTTCTGAGCATGCGTGTTTGTACTTTGGATTTTTTCCCGACGGACTTGTGTACACACAATCCAAAAATACGAGACACACATTTGTTGTCGGAAAATTTTAAATCATTGCTATCCCACATTTGTTAGCGGAAATTCCGACAACAATTGTCCAAAGGGAGCATACAAACGGTTGGATTATCCGACAACATCCTGCCATCACACAATTCCCTTCGGGAAATCCGATCATGTGTACGAGGCTTAAGTCTATCTATCTAATCCTAGCACCTATCTAGGAGTGTGCTACAGATAGGTTCACACTATATTGGTTAGGTGTGGGCACAGCAGCCTATTCAATTGAATGGGCTGCTGTACATATGGAAAATGCAGGGAAAAGGTTTCTGTACCTTTTGCAAAATTGCAGCCACAGGAAAACCACATAGTGCTACAGTATATGGTTCCCAGCATGGAAAACTGCATTGTCATTTCCAGTGCATGGGGTGTGCTATTAAGAGTTAATGGCTCCTCCATCACCACTGCTAACAGCAGCATGTTTTTGATTACATGCAGTCCCGCACACACATATAGTGTTAACTGAATCATATAACTTGTTGGGGACACTTCCTATACCCAGACCCAGAGCGAAACTGCTTATCTTCTTTCTGCTCATTCAGCTGGTATAAATAGTAGTAGCAAAAAAAAAAAAAAAAAAAAAGCACATGTATTATATGCTGACCTTTCTTCCAGAGGTAGATATGCTTTTTCTTAACCCCACTAAACTACCCTATATTGTTTCTCCTGATTTAATATGAGAAAGTTATAGTATTGATTTTGCTGCACAACCTCATTCATATTCTTGTATCTCTTGTGAATTCTTATCTACTGATAGATTCCATTTTAAAGAGGAGCTTTCTAAAACTGTATATTGTTTAGCTGGAAACAGGCTGTAGTAAGAGCAGGGCTTTGTAGAAGAGTTTGAAATACAAATATACATTTTAAAGTCCCACTTTCCAGATAAAGCTTCCCTAAAGTAAATAAATTATATTGCTTTCATATAAATAAAAAGAAAGGAGCAAAGAAGAACATGAGCATAAATTACTTGCACAATTCATCACAAATAGTTGACACTTCAATCTAATCCTGCAAATGAAAATAGTGAAGTTTATAGAGTTGTATGAAGTAGGCAATTTAAACATCCTATAGCACAAGGTCATCTGAAAATGAATCCTGGAAGATGTCCCTTTTTATTCCTTTCTCCTTCTGAATCTATCAAATGAAAATGAGCCACACCATGGAACTGACAAGCCCAGTGTCCATTCGTGATTAGGGGACCCTCTGTTCTGCCCCTGTTGACAATGTATAATAGCTAATGGGCAGTGAGCACTGTTGTGCACTTTTACTAAGAGTAGAGATGTCCTGTATTTGGCCGCAGGAAAATTTATATGACGTTTCTAGCGCGTAGTGAAGGACGCGTTATCTGTTTCGCAAGAGTGGCTGGCTCGTAATTTACATTTCTGAATTAAACATTTCATCCATCAATTTTTTCTGGTTATAACTTGCAGTGACAGTAGGTGAGTGTTCATTAACCTAAATCACTAAGAACAGAGCCTTGGGCTAATATTTTTAAGACATACTGTCCTGAACCAGTCTTGTTCTTTTGTTTTACTTTCCATGTGTTTTGTTAAAGGGGACCTATCATGCAAAATGGACAAAACCAGCCATTCGTTTTTTTAGCATATAGTTGTTGTTCATATTATACTTCATAGAAAAAAATGAGAGGTAAAATGATATTTTCTTGTTCTGAATTTATGTTACTACAGTCCAGTCTTAGGCTATTTGAGCAAT
Source organism: Rana muscosa (assembly GCA_029206835.1). Lineage (NCBI taxonomy): Eukaryota > Metazoa > Chordata > Amphibia > Anura > Ranidae > Rana > Rana muscosa. The sequence continues at coordinate 803,537,355 of CM055117.1, read as the reverse complement.
TGAAACAAAAGCTTTTTTTTTATTGAAGAAAATGTAAGCCACGTAAATGTAAGGGGACTGCAGTAAGCATCCTGGCAGTGTTATACCCTGTACACACGATCAGTTTTACCGATGAAAACAGTCCGATGGACTTTTCTCATCGGACAAACCGATCGTGCATGGGCCCCATCGGTCTTTTTTCCATCGGTTAGAAAATGTCGCTATTTAGTAGCTGTTCTATTATATGCTTTGCACAAACAAGAGCGGTTGTACCCTCTTTCCTCCTTTTGTAAAATATTTTTGTTAAAAATTGACAAATTATCTTTTGGACTTGCCTGTAGGTCCTTTCTGCCTCCTCTTTGAGGTGGTATTAAATGTGGTTCCTTGTAAGCCTCTTGGGCCGTGTTTCCTTCTTTTGGAGAGTGGAGGTAGCCATGGAGTCCACTGGATCATCTAATGCCCTGTACACATGATCGGTTTTACTGATGAAAACAGTCCTATGGACTTTTCTCATCAGACAAACGGAACGTGTATGGGCCCCATCGGTCTTTTTCTATCGGTGAGAAAAAATAGAACATGTTTTAAATGTTTCCGATGGGAAAAAAAACGATAGCAAATTCCAATCGTCTGTGTGGAACTCCATCGGACAAAAAACCCACGCATGCTCAGAATCAAGTCGACGCTTGCTCAGAAGCATTGAACTTAATTTTTCTCGGCTTGTCGGAGTGTTTTACGTCACAGCGTTTGGGACGGTCGGATTTTTGACTGATGGTGTGTAGGTAAGACTGATGGAAGTCAGCTTCATCGGATTTCCGATGGAAAAATCCATCGGATTAGAATCCATAGGAAATCCGATCGTGTGTACAGGGCTTTACAGTTTGTCTCAAACTCTATCACTGTAATTGTTTCTGCACAGCTTAGTGTATAAAAATAAAAAATAAGGGAACATTAAAGCGGAGGTTCACCCTAAATACAGACATTAGCTTATCCTGATCTTGGTAGCAGATACTTATACATATGGCTAGTGATTTTTTACTTACCGTGAATCAGACGTTTTTAATGTGGACTTCCAGGTATTCCTCCCGCGGGAGTGGGCGTATCTGTTTCTTTTCCTGACGCCCCGTTGTTTTCTGGGAGGTGTCCGCAATGTCTCCTGGGAGCACAGTGTAATGATTCCCAAGGAAACAATGCGGAACGCCAACCATCGTAATCTCGCGGTATTTCACCGCGTCCCGGAAGTCTCTGCTTGTGGGCTTCACAATGCCCACAAGCAAAATGGAAAAGACCAGGATCGATTTTTAAAAGTTATTATTCACAACTGAAATAGATGGGGGATGGTTCTAATAGCACGACAAGTGAGTACTAACGTAGTATCTGTAACCCCATTAGATGCAAAAAAAAAAAAAAAAAAAGAGGGACCGCGGAACCTCCGCTTTAAATAAAAAATGGAATTACTATTCTGAAAACATCACTGCATGTTTCAACTGCATGCAGGTTTTCAGAATACAATATTTTTATGGTTAGTGATCCCGATTTAGAATACAACCATTACATGTAAAATCTACATACAGTTATCAGAATACAATATTCTTCTTGATCATGATCTTATTTTGAATACTATCATTACGAATTTTAACTGCATACAGTTTTAAAAGTACAATATTTATCTCAACAGTAGTCCTTTAGATTATCTGCAGCTACAGGTACCATGCTATCAATTCTTATAATATAAAAATATAAAAATGATAGAGTTGATTTAAAGCATATGTCAAGGCAAAAAATATGTAGTACATATCTGTAATACACTCACATTACCCCATGTTTTATCCCATTAAAGACCCTGCAAGTACAGAAAAATATCTATTGATCTGCCAGCTCTTAAACGCTGTTATGAGCTGCCAACACACAGCTTTTTTTGTGGACAGAGGTGTGCGTTTATTAAAGGGAGATAAGCTGTGATAGTGACTCTAACAGCTTATCTCTACTGCGCAGCAGTTTGCCTAGCTGTTCTGAGGAGTGGAGATGATGTTAAGTTGAGCTGAGAGAGAAGCGGCCACTTAAGTCATTAAAAAAGGCCATTTTATTAAGGTACAATGAAAGCACCTAACTGGTTGCTTGTGTTAAATATCTTCCTCCATGGTTCACCACCTCAGAAGTAGTAATAGCAGGGAGAGAAGAGAGAAAAAACGCAGTTTAATGAGGAAGCAGAAGTATAAACTCCTGTGCTTCCTCACAGACCAAGCCAGACCCGAAAAAGACACACTTTACAGCAAGTTAATATGTATATAGATATACAGTATATACCGTATTTATCGGCGTATAACACATACTTTTTTCCCCTGAAAATCAGGGGAAAATCGTGGGTGCGTGTTATACGCCGATCCCTGCTGTCTGTGAGGGGAAGAGGAGCGAGTGCCGCCGATATACACATAGCCGAGTGTACTGTGTACTCGGCTAGGCTTGGCTCCGCTCACAGTCACGCCCAGTCCCGCCATTGGACCTGTGTTATGTCCATCATAGGAGCCCGGCCAAGGGGCGGGACTGCGAGAGGAGCCGAGTATAGACGAGTACACAGGACATCCGGCTCTGTCTATCTCAGTGCCGCGGCGGTAATTTTAAACAATCATGCTGCAAGGACACTGGGCAAGGCTGTAATGACACTGGGCAAGGCTGCAAATGACACTGGGCAAGGCTGCAGATGGACACTGATCATTCTGCAATGATGAACAAGGCTGCAGATGGACACTGATAAGGCTGCATTGATGTGCATTTAAATGTAAGTTTTTATCCTTAAACTTCCCTCCTAAAAGTTTTTTTCCTTAAAATTCCCTCCTAAACTTGGGGTGCGTGTTATACACGGCACATGTTATACGCCGATAAATACGGTATATCTATACAGCGGGTAAAATAAGTATTGAACACGTCACCACTTTTCAAGGTACATATAATTCTAAAGGTGCTATTGACATGAAATTTTCACCACATGTTGGTAACAACCCATGCAATCGTCCATACACACAATAAAGCCAAAAAATTCAAATAAGTTCAGAAATTAAGTTACCGTATATAATTATGTCATATGTAATGTATTTTGTTCTGATGGCAACATACAAAGAATGATTTAGCATTAAATTTATTAGCTACTTTTTACTGCCAACATACGTTGTATTCCTTTACAATAAGTAGTGAATTAAAAAGAACATAAAAGGAACAGAAATAGGAATGACAAACGCATAAATAAACATTTTGTATAGAGAATGGATTCTATATTACTGCAATGGGTACTGCAGTTTGCACCTAATTCTTACAGCGTGCTTGTTGTTGCCATTAACTTAACTGCTGCAATGCATTGCGTGCAACATATTTGTTTGTATGATGTGTCAATTAGAAATGATTTAAAAAGAAATTTTTTTGCAAAGCAAAATACCTGTGAGATAAGCCTCAGGTGGTTGGATGGTGGATCTTTTGGCTGTATAGTAGTTGAGGGACAGAAGCTGAATGTGTTCAACATTTCTGAGAGTAAAATCACTGTACTGAAACTACTATGTAACAAATGATTCAGGGAACAGAACTTTGAAGTTTCCCACATAACTTTTTGCTTTGCACCAAATTCCCTTTAATGAGCAGTTGAGTGTAGAAGACAGGTTCACTCTCATTAAAATCTGGGAAACTGTGTGGAACTAAACCAGTAATTCAAAACATTAACTGTAAAAAAGTTTGCTGCAGTTCAGAGGCATTTAATTTTTCCAGTATTTTATCTCAATTTCATACTTTTTATACTTTTCAGCATGGACTACGTTTCTAAAGAACTTCATAAAATGGCATCTTTACCTGAACCTAGCCTTGACAATTTCTACAGGGGAAAAAAAAATGAGAAAGAAAGAGGGAAATTTCCACAGAATAAACTACACACCATAAAGGTCAATGATATGAATATTTGAAGTAAAAATCAATTACATAAAAATGTCAAACACTTCAGAATTCTCAAGGATCAGACATGATGCCTCATCACTCAGTTTTATGTTGCTGTGTAGAAAGAAGAAATCAATTAGCAGAAAAGGGTCTCAACATGTGAACTTTAGGAAAGCAGAAATTAAACCAAGAAATAGCCAAAAAGTGTGTTATTATTCTGTCAAAACACGCAATTATTGTCATGGTCAGATAAAAAGACGTTGCTAGACCTAATTATACTTATATTTATCTGTTTATTGCTACATTACTTATCTGGTCTATACTTGCTTGCCTGGCTCTCTTTGCTCACACAGTATTTTTGCCCTTGGCTAGAGTTAACACAGTGCTGTTTACCACCTGTCTAGATCCTAGAATGTTTTCAGATTAGATTCCCCTTTTCTTACTTTAGTTCTGACATCCTGGATTGAGCAGGTGTCTTGGTTTCCCTCTACATGGGTCAGATGAATTAAAATTAGATGGTATATCTATATCTAGTGTGTGCTACTAGAAGTGGCAGTGTAGGAAGATTTACCTGTTCAGGGCTGGGTGACTTATCTTGGCAGCTCTCTAGTGCCTCCCCCTGGTGTCTGGAACTTTGGAGAACCTTCTAGAACTAGAGAGCGGTTGTTAGGTGGAGCTGCCATGAATATTTATGGGGCCTTAGCCAATCCCAATAAGTGGGCTTGCAGGGGGCAGAGACAACACCATAAATAGACATGGGCCATTCCAGCCAGAAAGTCGGGTGGAAGATGGAGATGAGTGCTGAGGAGAGGCTGTCGGTGGCCCTTGAGGGAACCCCCTGCCAGGGAGGGGTGATACCTTGGGCTAGAGGCTTGGGATAACTGGCCTAGAAGGATCCCACCACAGGAGGCAGTTGGAGGAGAACCTTCAGAAGAGGCAGTGGGACAGAGCAAAAGACAAACAGTGTGTAGAGATCAGCACTGAGCAGGGACAACACAAGGGGAGAGACTGTCAGCTGTAACAATGCTCTCTGAAGACAGCCCTGGACAGAGGCGTTGCTAGGGGGGTGCGGGGGGTGCGGTCCGCCCCCGGGTGACACCCGCTAGAGGGGTGACACCCTCCCTTTTTTTTTTTTTTTTTTTTTTTAATTTTTTTTTTTTTTTTTTTTTACAGCTGACCCATTCATTGATTAATTTCACCCCGCTGGGCTGGAAGCCTGGAACAACACCTCCAGCGCCGCGGCCGCGCCTGGTGTGTGTCCTCCGGCTCCTTATTCTTCCTATTCCTAAATTCCAATCCTCCTCCCTACCCTACAGAGCCAGCGAGCGACTCAGCCTGTCACATCATCACACTGCACTGTAGTGTCACACTGGAGTGTCAGTGAAAAGATTATCAACAACACGCTGGAGTGCTCATCATGCTGCAGTTAAGCCAGTAAAAGAAAAATTGAATATGTTTGTGTCTGCAATCGAAGCGCTTTGTGATCCTTCTGAAAATATGGACACAAGAGGAGCAGCAGAATGTCTACTGCCTGCTGTCTGTGATTTTACGTTTTTGTGCTACCTATACTTCTGGGGTGATGTACTTCAAGAAGTTGATGTTACACAACAGTACCTGCAGACCAAAGGCTTAAAGGGGTTGCTCCACCGGAAAAAAAAAATTAAAAGCCAGCAGCTACAGCTACAGCAGCTGCTGGCTTTTAATATTTGGACACTTACCTGTCCTGGAGTCCAGCGACGTCCGCAGCAGAGGACGAGCGACCGCTTGTCACTCTGCTGCTCCCTCCGCCATCCTCGCTGAGGGAACCAGGAAGTGAAGCCCTGCGGCTTCATGCCCGGTTCCCTACGGCGCATGCGCGAGTCGCGCTGCGCCGTTCTGATTGGTGCTCCTGTGTTCTGGGAGCCGAGTGTCTCCCAGAACACCAAGGGAAGTCTGCGGGAAGTGACGTAACTCCCGCAGATTCCCGGAGACAGGACTCCCGGATGTGGGTGAAAATACCTGTCTTAGACAGGTATCTTCACCCCCCTCCCCCCTGAAAGGTGTCAATTGTGACACCGGAGGGGGGGAGGGTTCCAAATAGCAAAAGTTGCTATTTAGGGTGGAGCTCCACTTTAAGTCTGGACAAAGCTAGAGTCACTAAGACTTTTTCTGTTTGAAGAGCGCAGTCACCTAGTGGAACATGCAATTAAGCAGGCACATTTAAAATCTAAAGAATATGGAATTGCCGTAGAGAGAAGAGCCAGGTTTAAGAAGAGGATGGCAGGGGAACAGGCACGTGATGCTGGAGGCATAAGTCTACAAGACGAGAACAAGAGGGCAATGCTTGAGTGCATTGATCGCTTCCATTCTGAACTCCAGATCAGATTAAGAGCCATCATGGAAGTTGCAGCCATGTTTGAGGCTGTTCAAGCAAAGAGTCTCATATATGAAACTGAAGAAACATTAAAGGTGTCCATTCCAAAACTGACCACTTTTTATGACGAAATATCTGAGAGTGAGCTGTTAATGGAAATACCCAGACTGAGGAGACATCTCAAAGCAGCCAAGATCAACCTAGAAGAAGTCAAAGATTGGTCGGCTTTACAAGTTTTGACCTTCATAGCAGAATGGGACTTCATTGAATCTCTTCCAACCCTTTCACTATGTCTAAAAATATTTCTGACAATCTGTGTGTCTGTGGCTTCATGTGAGAGGAGCTTTTCAAAGTTGAAGCTGATAAAAAAATATTTGCGTTCAACGATGGGACAGGCAAGGCTTTCTGATCTTGCAATATTATCAGTTGAAAGTGAACTAGCGAAATGTATTGATTTTGATGATGTTGTTCACAATTTTGCAGCTGTCAAGGCTAGAAAAGCAAAGTTTTGATTTAGATGTTAACTAAATGCTTTCATATTTGTTCCTGTTTTTGTGTTATTTATTTATTAATTCAGTAAAGTTTAAAGTTAAAATAAATACAGTTCTTTAACAGTTTAAGCTTTGATTTCTATTATTTTCATATGATTTTGTTATTCAAATTTGCTAGTTGATTGATAGTTATTAACGGCACTACTGTTGCCAATATATGCAGTGTTATTAGGGTGAAAAAAATTATTGGGGGGGGGGGGTGACACTATGTTATACCGCACCAGGTGACACCAACCCTAGTGACGCCACTGGCCCTGGAGAATCTCCATGAAAGTGTGCCAGTCAGGCAAGACTGGGGCAGAAAGTCAGTCAGGAGGACTGGGAGGAAGATCAGCCAGGCACGGCTGGTGGCAGCCAGATGGGCTAGCAATTTCTTTAAGCAAGTGGATCTGGGATCATTGGCCACGAGGAAGCAGAAGGAAGAATGTCATGCTGTTTGCCCACTGCACTACTTTTTCAAGGGACTGAGGTTTTCTGCCTGTAATGGGCCTTTGCTGAGCTAACAATAAAACTGTTAGTTCCCTCAAGAGTGAGCAGCAGGTGCTTTACTGTGAAAACCAGGTTTGTGCAGGAGGAAGGAAAAGTGAACTCTTTGTAAATAGGGAGCAAATGTCCCTTTTGTTCATAGTTTTGGACATTCTTTAAAGTTGGGCATCCCATAATTCCCTACCCTATATACGTTATCAACCCCTAAAAAAAATCAAAAACAATCCAAGAACTGATTTTTGTGTTGGAGTGCGTGAAAGAAATGCTGTGTGACTAGCCGTGCAGCAGTGGGGACACTATTGACTCCTACGGGGGGTAGTGCTACATTAGAATTAACAAGGACCAATTTTTTGCATAGCCTACAAAGGCTGTGTGACCTTGGGTACCAGGTCTGCCAGAAGCAGCACACATCTTGTTTCTTGCCACTAATACGCCCCTAAAAAATTTAAGTGAAGAAAGGTAAGGTGACTCCGTACAAAGGACTTCAAACACAACGCAGTAGTCAGAACTGCTGCCTCTACTTATTGCTACCTCCTGGATAGGTGGAGCAAGGATATGAAGAAAGATAAGGGGTGTAGTGGTGGCGCTGCTCTTACATGAAACCAATCTGCTGGAAGCCAGATGATGGTAATAATAAAAAATGTGTACAAATGAGCAACAAAGCTGGCTCTGCCAGGTGTTTACTGTTGTGGAGGTGTGTTCAGAACTTGTGTTGAGTGAAACCTCAAATAAAATGTAAATCCAATCAAATAAAAACAGATTAAGATAAATTGGAGTGTCTCTGCCAGGTGTTTGCTTAACCTTAGCGATGGCCTTCAGAAGGTGATAGTGTTAATGAATTTGTGCAAGTGGGTGAAGAAAATAGTTGAAATAAATAAGTGGTGTGAATATTCCAGTTCCGGCTCCGCCGGGTGTTTGCTAACTGAGGACTAGCTATTGGAAGTGCTGTGGAGCAAATGGATGCTACCAATGTGGTGCTGCAAGAGATGCGGTGTGAACCAATAAAATACAATAGATTACAATGAATTAGAATATTGTCTCGGCCGGGTGTTTACTAAATCCAGCTGGGATTGTGCTCTGTCCCAGATGATTGAGCAATTGAAAAGAGTGTTTAAGTGATCCGTGGTACACTCTGACAATGCACATAATATTTTCAATATGACATTGAAACTGATAAAGATAAAGATAAATAAAAAATAATAAAAATAAAAATAAAGTCGAATGGTGAAAATCCAGAAAATGGTGACACGATAAATTGGTGACTTTTCTGCAGTGCTTGTTCTAGTAGCCTGTGCCGTGAATGTGATTATCCGTGACTGTTTAGGATGTTGCACTCACCAGATCCTTCATACCCTCAGGGGGTATGATGCAGTCACAGTATATGCCACTGTGTAGCAGTCTCGGGAATCCGGGGTGGCTCCTGTGGTCCTTTGTGGTTCTCCGAGAAGGTGGGGGTTATGGAAAGGAAAAAAGGATGCCGCTAGACATTGGAATGTTGCCTTCCCTTCATGTGCTGTGAAATAGACCTCGAAATGCCTTCATACTTTACTGCTGACATTGCTTCATTCCGCCTCACACTGCCCTCACAGTCTACAGCGCTGCAATACACCTACAATCCCAGCTGGGTTTAGTAAACACCCGGCCGAGACAATATTCTAATTCATTGTAATCTATTGTATTTTATTGGTTCAAACCGCATCTCTTGCAGCACCACATTGGTAGCACCAATTTGCTCCACAGCACTTCCAATAGCTAGTCCTCAGTTAGCAAACACCCAGCGGAGCCGGAATTGGAATATTCACACCACTTATTTATTTCAACTATTTTCTTCACCCACTTGCACAAATTCATTAACACTATCACCTTCTGAAGGCCATAGCTAAGGTTAAGCAAACACCTGGCAGAGACACTCCAATTTATCTTAATCTGTTTTTATTTGATTGGATTTACATTTTATTTGAGGTTTCACTCAACACAAGTTCTGTACACACCTCCACAACAGTAAACACCAGGCAGAGCCAGCTTTGTTCTCATTTGTACACATTTCTTATTATTACCATCATCTGGCTTCCAGCAGATTGGTTTCATGTAAGAGCAGCGCCACCACTACACCCCTCATCTTTCTAAAAAATTTAAGTGATTGTAAAGTTTTCTTTCCTTATATTAAAATAACAAACAAGTCATTCTGTGCAATGGTTTTACACACAGTGGGCTCATTGTCTTTTTCTGGGGCACCCCACCAGTGCATGCTCGATCTGAGGACACTCGTGCATGCTCGATCTGAGCTGGGCTGTTTGCATCAACTCAAATACACTGGCCAGCTTGGAGAAACAAAATGTTACCCCAGCTCCACTGCCAATATAGAAGTCCACGAACTGTGATCCGGTGCGCTAGCCAGGACATTCAGGCCCCACAAATACAATACTTGAATCAAAAAATCAAAAAATCTAAATCAGTGTCTGCTCTGCATTGGGTGTTTGTGCCTAGAGCTACAAATTGAGGCTACAGTTGGAGTCGTCCTTTTGATTTATGATATGTGTCTTACACTCAATTTTGTCTTTGTGAATATAATTGTCTGTTTTTTACATTCTAATAAATGGTACCATTGATAATGCAATAGGCTGGTACACCCAATATAACGGCAGACAACTGTGGTAGGAACTAGGAGTACAAGATAGTTGGTCTTGGGGGTAGTAGGTTTGGGAATACAAATCCAACCCTGAGCATGAATGAATACTGAAAGGAGGCAACAGGGATGACAAGTTATTGGACTGCACCTGAGTATGTAGAAGTCTTAGTAACATGTACTAGAGAGAATAGTGGGAATTTCCATCCACTGTATATATACATGTCATGACTTTGACGTTATATACCATGGTGATGGCAGCAGATAGTTGCCATAACCCCAGTATATTTTTACGCAGTGGGCAATCCTCTTTCAGATAAAAGTGGTCCTGGAAGCAGGTTCGCCACGGGATCACTTTTATGGGTGGCGGGAGAGGTGCCCCCCCTCCTGCCTCTTCCCAGTCAATTTCCCAGCTTACCAGAAACGTCGGTATCGGCGAAAACGATCCGACCTTCTGGACTGATGGGCAGAAAATTGAGTGAGAGCAAGATGGACCCCACTCCACTCTACGCCCTTGGAGAACTGGGGCGACGTCAAACGCCACTTCCGCCCTCCGGCCTTAAAGGGCCCATTTTATTTTTGCGTAAAATTACTTTTTTTGGGGTTTTAAGTGTAAATGTGAGATCTGTGGTCTTTTTGACCCCAGATCTCGCATTAAAGAGGCCCTGTCCAGCTTATTTCTATTACAAGGGATGCTTACATTCCTTGTAATAGGAATAACAGTGATCAAAAAAAGTTTTTTTAAGGGACAGTGTAAAAAAAAAAAAAAAAAAAGTAAAAGAAATAAAAAAAAATAAAAAAAGTTTTAAAGCGCCCTGTAATGCCCCGGACTTTTGCTTGGCCAAAATCACATCGGAATTCTGACGGAATTCTATCAAAGTAAAAGAGAACATGTTCTCTATCTAAACTCCGACAGAATTCCTCGGAATTTCCGATGGAAAAAGTCCGATGGGGCATACAGATGGTCGGAATATCCGATGGAAAAAGTCAGACAGACTTTTTCCATCGGAAATTCCGATCGTGTGTACAAGGCTTTACTTTCGAGCTCTCCCGCAGAAGCAAATGCATACGCAAGTCAAGCCCACATATGTAAATGGTGTTCAAACCACACATGTGAGGTATCGCTGCGATAGTTAGAACGAGAGCACTAATTCTAGCACTAGACCTCCTCTATAACTCTAAACAGGTAACCTGTAAAACAAAATTAAAGCGTTGCATATGGAGATTTTTTAAGTAGCTTAGTTTGTCGCCATTCCACGAGCGTGCGCAATTTCAAAGCATGACATGTTAGGTATCAATTTACTCGGCATAACATCATCTTTTACATTATACAAACAAATTGGGCTAACTTTACTGTTTTCTTCTTTTTTTATTCAAAAAATAAAACATTTTCAAAAAAATTGCATTTGTCAGACCGTTGCGCAAATACGGTGTGGTATAAAGTATTGCAACAATCTCCATTTTATTCTCTATGGTCTCTGCTAAAAAAATATATATAATGTTTGGGGGTGATAAGTAATTTTCTAGCAAAAAAATACTGATTTTAACTTGTAAACAACAAATGTCAGAAATAGGCCGGGTCCAGAAGTGGTTTATCATAGCGCGCCGCAGCGAAAAATGGGCGTGGTTTACGGGAAATAGTGGGTGTGACTTAAATGGGCGTGGCTAAAAGGGGTGTGGTTAGAGTCTGAGATGAATGAGGGATGGAGGACGAAAGAAATAAAGAAAGGCCCAGATCCTACACCACAATCGAAATTTGTATTCCAGAAAGTTAAACAAATCAGCAGATAAAGATACTCCAAACACTTGGGGGTTAGCGCTTCAATTATCCCAGCACCATGGTTGTTATGGTGTCAAGGTGATTGAAGCGCATTATTTCTATTATTACTTTGTAATATAAAATTAAATCATTCAACTCACCATAATGCAGAATCAGTGGAAGCCCTGAGTGTGTCAAGTGCCACGTCGCCTGCCACCGGATGCCAGCAGAGTCCGTCCTTGCATCAGGTGCCTCCCCAGCAGAGTCTGTCCTTGCATCAGGTGCCTCCCCAGGAGCAGTGGCGTAGCGTGGGTTGTCAACACTTGGTGCAAGGCAAGAAATTTACGCCCCCCTAACCTACGGACATTTAACACTCTGTGGTTCCCTTCCCTTCCCACAATAGTACTTACCAGCCTGATTACTACACTGACCACTACACTGACCTACCTATCCACTACACTGACCTACATGATTCCCAGACTGACCATTACACTTACCTACCTGTCCACTGGCACTGACCTACCTGATTCCTATACTGACCAGTACATTGACCTACCTGTCCACTACAACACCCACTACACTACACTACACTGATTACTACAACATGCACTACACGGATTACCACACCACCCACTACACTACACTGATTACCACAACAAGCACTACACTACACTGATTACCACAACACGTACTACACTACACTGATTACTACAACACGCACTGCACTACACTGATTACTACAACACACACTACACTACACTGATTACTACAACACGCACTGCACTACACTGATTACTACAACACACACTACACTACACAGATTACTACAACACGCACTACACTAATTACTACAACACTTACTACACTGATTACCACACCACCCACTACACTACACTGATTACTACAAGACGCACTACACTGATTACTACAAAACGCACTACACTACACTGATTACTACAACAAGCACTACACTACACTGATTACTACAACACGCACTACACTACACTGATTACTACAACAAGCACTACACTACACTGATTACTACAAGACGCACTGCACTACACTGATTACTACAACACGCACTAAACTGATTACTACAACACGCACTACACTGATTACTACAACACGCACTACACTGATTACTACAACACGCACTACTCTACACTGATTACTACAACATGCACTACACTACACTGATTACTACAAGACGCACTGCACTACACTGATTACTACAACACGCACTAAACTGATTACTACAACACGCACTACACTGATTACTACAACACGCACTACACTGATTACTACAACACGCACTACTCTACACTGATTACTACAACATGCACTACACTACACTGATTACTACAACACACACTACACTGATTACTACAACAGGCACTACACTGATTGATACAACATGCACTACACTGATTACTACAACAGGCACTACACTACACTGATTACTACAGCACGCACTACACTACACTGATTACTACAACACGCACTACACTACACTGATTTCTACAACACGCACTACAGTGATTACCACACCACCCACTACACTACACTGATTACTACAACATGCACTACACTACACTAATTACCACACCACCTACTACACTACACTGATTACCACACCACCCACTACACTACACTGATTACCACAACACACACTACACTACACTGATTACTACAACAATGATTACCACAACACGCACTACACTACTTTGATTACTACAACACGCACTACACTGATTACCACACCACCCACTACACTGATTACCACAACACCCACTACACTGATTACTACACTACACTGATTACTACACTACACAGCCCACTACACTACACTACAATAGTATATGGTACCTGTGGTGCGTGAACATGTGCTGGGGTCCGTGAGGTCTGTCAAACGAAACGAGCCAGGACCATCACAGTGTTCCCAGCCAGCGGAGTCCCGGTCCTTCCATCAGTGTCCCCGCTCGTCTGACACACGGGGGTGGAGGGTTGTTGGCGGCAGTGGTGGCAGTGGGTGCAGCAGGCTGATCACTTCCTTGTATTCAGTGGAGAGCGGGGAGGGGTCGCCAATCCCTGCAGCCAATAGGCTTCAGTGTACAATAGAATTTTCTATTTGTACACCAAAGAGAGAAGCCGATTGGCTGCCCCAGTCTCCTCTGCACTGAACACAAGGGGAAACAACACTCGTGACGGCGGAGGCGGCCATTTCTGTGTAGCCGCTGATGTTTTTTTTTTTTTACAAATAACGTGGTGTTTATTATGAAGAGCAAAGACATACAGAAGAATGACAATGGCAACATAAATATAGTAAAGGGAATGATGACAAAAGATACAGGTGTATATCAAGGTTCAACAAATCGCACAAAGTACGGTAGCGTGATGCTGTGGATCCGGAGCAGCAGTAGTACAACTGTAATCTAGCAATAAACAATGATTCCTGCAGGAATATTTTATGAAATTTGTCTGAATCCGGGTCTGGGAATACTCTCAGAAGGCACTGTTTGGGGCATAATGTCAAAGGAGACCCCATCTCATCATGTATAAACTTCACTATGTGAGACCAGTAATCTTGTATGACTGGACACGACCAAATAAGGTGAAAAAAAGTACTAGATGGACTATCACATCTGGGACACAGAGGGTTGTGGTCAGGTTTCTACTTAGCCAGACGTAGGGGGGTCAGATACGACCTATGCATAATGTACATTTGTACGAGACGGTCCGAAAGCTTATTAGAAACCTTTTTGCAAGTATCCAACGCATCCTCCCATTCGTCATCCTCCATGTCCCCCACGTCAACAGCCCAACGATCCTTCAGTGCATAGGCAATGGTTGCTGCATTGGGGCGAAGTAGAGAACCATAGAACACTGAAATAAGTTTAAGGGAATCCTGTCCCGTGATTATGGTGAGGATATACAATTGATCTAAATTAGGGGGGGTTTCACGGAATTGAGTCTGAAGGGCGTGACGGAGCTGGAGGTAACGAAAGTGCATGGAGTGCAGAAGACCAAAGTCTTCTCTAAGTTGTTGGAATGACTTCAAAGTCGAACCCCTATGTACATCTGAGAGAGTCATCACCCCTTGGTTGAGCCACAAGACATGGTCTGGTATAGTCAGTAATTTAGATAGGCAAGGGTTGTCCCATAGAGGTGTGTGAGAGTGCGTGAGAGACGTTTTCAGTCTGCGTCTCACTACTGCCCAAATTTTACAGTGGGTGTACAGCAGTCCCTTCCGGTCTCCCAGTACCCAGGGATCTGCAGTGTCCCTGAAGAGAACCTGGAAGGGATGCGTGTAGCCACGCGTTTGAGGAGAGCACACTAACGCCAGATAGCGGTTCTTATCATGTTTATCTAAATAATAGAAGTGGGAAAGTTGTGCTGCCAAATAATATAGATTAAAGTCCGGCAGTGCCGCGCCCCCCAATTCAGTGGGGTTTTTCACTGCTGACGTTTTTAGCCCAAAACATTCCCGATTTTCCCGGGAGAAAAGCAAAATCCTGGGAAAATAATCAGGACAAGCTTAAATCGGGACGAGGGTCCCAAAATCGGGATTGTCCCGAGAAAATCGGGACTGTTGGCAACTATGCTGTGGTGATTTTCACCCATATGTAAAAGAGTCATAGCAACAGGTTCTTCAACACTTCCTCCTGCCACTTGTTTACCAAATAGGCCCCCCTAATGATGTTACCACTGGGTCCTGTAAAGATTCCAGCCCATGTTTTCACGACTTTGCCAAAGTTCCCAAGCACACTTCCACTTAAATAGCAAGCACATAATTCAGCCTAAGAACTTTGGGGCCTTGACAGGCTGTGTCAGGAAGGTGCAGCACATCTCCAGACATTTCTACACATGTTACCATGGGTATGTGCATTAGCATATTGTATAGCTCCAGTTAAAACAAATGCTCAGAGATTGTTGCCTTTGCATGTTTGTTTTTGCTAGTACACATTTCTGAGCTTTGTGTGAATGACAGTTCTATTCATTATAGTTATGGATTGAGCCTGTCAAACTGGGGGTAACGTGTGTAGAAATGCCAGGAAATGAGCTGCATCGGTCATACGTAGTTCATCACCTGTCTCAGTAAGTCTTTACAGGGGACAGCTGTGAAAACTAAAATAGAAATCATGGCAAAAGAGCAAGGGCAAACTGAATCACATTGATTTGCCCAATGTAGATATCTGCACATTCTTGGAGGTTTGTGGCAAAAGTATGTATGACAAATCTACTTCTTTATAGTTTACAATACTGCACAAATACCTACACCTAAGTGACTACCGGTATATATTAGCAGCACCCCTTGCTAAAAGACATATAAAATCCTATTTTCAGACTGCTCCGATTTTGGTCACAGTCGGCAGTGACTGCAGGGGAGAGGAGGGACCTCTGACAATTGATGGGCATGGAAGCCTATGGGTGACATCACTGCTCCTAGCCATTTCCAGCCATTGTTGAGCGCTCTCTCCATTCCCCTCCACTCCCCTGCAGGAACTGAAGGCTGACATAGGGTATCATGTGACTGGACTGGAGAGGGTGGAAGTTAAAGTAAGTATATACATCTTTCTTAAACAGGTTAGTGAGCATAGGTGTTAGGAGGGTGAGGGAACATTTTGGCCACTAGTTAAATTTAATATATAGGTATAAAAATAAGGCTAAATAGTGGAATTACCATGTTAATGCACAGAATTTGTGGAGCAACTGCTGTTCAGCCCCTATCTGCATAAACAAAAAACTTTTCAATCAAGGCGATTGAAAAAAGAGGAGGCTCATGAACAGTTTGTGCAAAATTATCAAAAATAAATGTATTGAATAATATAATATGACATGGTAACGTGGACTATATCCAAGGAGCATGGACAACATGTATCAAAAATGACCACAATCAAAGTTGGCTGATCAAACACAGTGTGACAGCAGGAAGGTAAAGTCACCTGGTTGCATCCAGGGGGGTAGATATATTTCGCCCAGATTCAGGCTTTACGCCGACTTATACAACTAGGTGGAGAGTTGTATAAGGCTAGTGGGCTCATGGATGACTCATACCTCTAGGGAGAGGGCTGGGCGTCGTGCAGACAGGGAGTTGATGAGACCAGCTGAAGCTTGTCAGCTCATTTAGGCCTCTATAAGAACTCCCAGCTTCATTAGATGTTAGCTCATGCCTGGAACCAGACCTGTGTGGACTGTCTAGGGAGAGTGAACCCCTGTGCGGTGAGACAAAGCCTGTGTGGCTATTTGCTTGGACATTTAAAACCAGGGACTTAGGGACTAGGACAGCACTAGGCTGATCCCAGTTGTTAGTTAGGAAACCTGTATGTTTACTCAGAGGTCAAGTTGACCAGGATTTATTTTATTTATGTTTCTTTTGCTTTGCTGTGTTTTGTCACTGTAAATAGAAAATAAACCGCACCTTTTTGATTTTGAAAACCACAACCTCCGTTTGCTGGGCCTGTTTTTGTGTGGGGAGCCCATCCCGGGGGTCACACACACCCGCTGCCGAGCTAACCCCCTCACAGTTGGTGGAGAACCAGTGGCAGTTTTTTTTTAAGCCAGCATGGAGGAGATACTGAAACAGCTGGCTCTAGCAAATGCCAATCAACAGCAGACAAATGCAGGTTTGCAAAGGAGCCTTGCAGCCCAGCAGCAAGCTCACCAACAGAGTCTGGAAGCTCAGCAACAAGCCCAGCAGCAATCTGAGGCCCGCTTCATAGACCTGTTACAGAAGCAAGAGCAGAGACTACAACAAATGGAAGCAGTAATGCAGCAACGTCCGCAGACCAGTGAGGAAAGCCGTCCCACTAATACCGCGTCCTTTGGGGTGAGTCGTTTATTGACAAAAATGACTGGAGAGGATGATCCAGAGGTATTTTTGACCACATTTGAAAGGACCGCTGAAAGAGAAAAGTGGCCTGAGGAGCAGTGGGCTGGACTGGTGGCTCCTCTGTTAACTGGTGAATCGCAGAAAGCTTACTATGACCTAGAGCCTAACCAAGCAAAAGACTATGTGATGCTAAAAGCTGAAATTTTGGCAAGGCTGGGTGTCACCCAGGCTGTCCGGGCTCAGCGTGTGCATAACTGGACTTTCCAGCTTGGAAAACCCCCCAGGTCTCAAATGTATGATCTCATTCACCTGAGCAGAAAGTGGCTACAGCCAGAGACTTTGTCCGCACCAAAGATTGTGGAACGTGTTGTAATGGATCGGTTTTTGAGAGCTCTTCCTACTGCCATCCAAAAGTGGGTAAGCCATGGAGACCCAGAGACGGCCGATGGTCTTGTGGATCGTGTGGAGAAATACTTGGCTACAGAGAACCTGACGGCCTCTTCCAGAGACACTCGGACTTTCCACCCTAAGACCAGACCATCCCCAGGGGCGGATAAGAGGATTCCAAGGGGTGAGGGTGGAGAGAGTGAGAGGGTGGGAGCTCTACCCCAAGTTTGGCGAGAACAGCCTGGGAAATCAGCGGCTCAAGAGGCGGCAAGAAGGATCGTTTGCTACCGCTGCCGGCAAGCGGGACATATTGCAGCCAATTGCCCGGTTGTGGAGGAACCCATGCAGTGTGACTTTCTGACAGGCAGACGTCAGTCGCTGTGTGCGACAGTCGCATGCACTGCCATTCGAGGAACTGAGAAACATTTATGCAAAATGTGTGTTAATGGTAGAAATGTTGTGGTATTGCTGGATTCAGGTAGCCTTGTGACCCTGATAAAGGCTGAGTTAGTTAAAACAGAGGTCTCTGGGAATAGCAAGGTAGCTGTTATTTGTGTGCATGGGGACACCCGAGAGTATCCAGTGACTACAGTGTGTTTCGAGACCCCCAAAGGTACGCTCTCTCATCCAGTGGGCTTAGTATCTCAGTTACCGCATGACGCCATTGTGGGAAGGGATTTTCCGAAGTTCTGGGAACTGTGGGATGATCCTGAGCCCCTCACTGGTGCCCCTATGTACCAGGAATGTGATAGCCAGAACTCCCCTGAGAGTGGTGAGGACTCTCCGGAATTTCCCTTATCAGTATTGGCAGGGGAGACTCAAGAAACTGGAGAGGAGCCCACCTCCTCAGACGAAAACCTACCGTCTGTGGAGTTTTCTGATCTTGAGGTTCACAGGGAAAACTTTGCCACAGAACAGTTGAAAGACCCCGCCCTAATAAAGGCACGGGAAAACGTAGTGAAAATAGATGGCGAGTTAGTGAACCCAGATAATACCTGCACTTACCCATACTTCAGCGTAGAGAAGGACCTACTGTATCGGGTGGCAAAAAGGGCAGAAGAAACCGTTGAGCAGCTTGTGGTGCCCAAACCTTACAGGAAGTTGGTGTTGGAGTTGGCCCATGGGCACATTCTTGGAGGTCATCTGGGGACAGAGAAAACCCGAGAGAGGGTATTACAGAGATTCTATTGGCCGGGGGTGATGAAGGACGTAGAAAATTATTGTTCCTCCTGCCCTGTGTGTCAGAGGTTGGCCCCGATGCCACATTTCCGTAGCCCGCTGGTCCCTCTACCCATCATTGAGGTCCCGTTTGAGAGGATCGCCATGGATTTGGTAGGTCCTATAATCAAGTCCGCTAGGGGGCACCAGTACATATTAGTTATAATGGACTATGCCACCCGTTATCCAGAAGCGATCCCTCTCCGAAATACCTCGGCCAAAACCATAGCCAAAGAGCTATCTCTTGTTTTTAGCCGGGTGGGTATTTGTAAAGAACTGCTTACGGACCAAGGTACACCCTTTATGTCCCGGGTTATGAAAGAGCTGTGTAAATTGTTCAAAGTGACGCAATTGCGTACGTCTGTGTATCACCCCCAAACCGATGGGCTGGTTGAAAGATTCAACAAAACCCTAAAACAAATGTTGAAGAAAGTGGTGGATAGAGATGGAAAGGATTGGGACTGTTTACTTCCTTATTTGATGTTTGCTATTAGGGAGGTGCCCCAATCCTCTACGGGATTCTCCCCCTTTGAGTTACTGTATGGGAGACACCCAAGAGGGCTGTTGGATATTGCCAAGGAAACTTGGGAAAGTGAGAGTTCTCCCCACAGGAGTGTGATTGAGCATGTCGCCCTGATGCAAGATCGAATTGCACAGGTAATGCCCATCGTGAAGGAACATTTGGCCCAAGCGCAGTTGGCACAGCAGAGAGTGTACAACCGTGGAGCCAAGACCCGTACCTTTTCCCCGGGGGATAGGATATTGGTACTTGTCCCTACGGTTGAAAGTAAATTCCTTGCCAAATGGCAAGGCCCCTACGAGATAATGGAAAAAGTGAGCGAAGTGAATTACAAGGTCAGACAACCAGGAAAGCGAAAGCCCGAACAGATCTATCACGTTAATCTGTTGAAAGCCTGGAGGGATAGAGAGTCCCTAGTCGCAGACACTTGGTCACCAGCTCAAACTGGTTGCGTGATTCCTGAGGTTGGAATAGCAGCCACCTTGTCACAACCCCAACAACAGGAGGTTAAGGAGTTTGTGCTTCGCAACAAGGAGGTATTCTCTGAGCTGCCGGGACAAACATCTGGGGTAGAGCATGACATCATTACCCCGCCCGGTGAAAGGGTGAAGTTAAAACCCTATCGGATCCCAGAGGCTCGACGGGAGGCAATACGGGAGGAAGTACAGAAAATGCTGAACTTAGGGGTGATAGAGGAGTCCCAAAGTGATTGGTCTAGTCCCATCGTGTTGGTGCCTAAACCGGATGGGAGCTGGCGATTTTGTAACGATTTTCGTCAGTTGAACAAAGTTACAAAATTTGACACCTACCCCATGCCACGTATAGATGAGTTGATCGACCGGCTGGGAACAGCCCGATACATGACGACTCTTGACCTCACAAAAGGGTATTGGCAAATCCCCCTGGCCAAGTCGGCCAAAGAGAAAACCGCATTTGTAACCCCAGACGGGGCGTTCCAATATAAAAGAATGCCGTTCGGGTTACAGAATGCGCCGGCCACATTCCAGCGGAAAATGGACCAGATGCTGAGGCCCCATCGGAAGTATGCTGCGGCTTACCTGGATGACGTAATTGTCCATAGCACAGATTGGGCCTCACATCTGCCAAAAGTGCAAGCAGTCCTGGACTCTGTTCGGGAAGCGGGGTTTACGGCTAACCCCAAGAAGTGTACCATTGGGCAGGAGGAGGCCAAATATCTTGGGTACACCATTGGGAGGGGAGTAATAAAACCCCAACTCAACAAAGTCGAGGCCATCCAGAGTTGGCCACGTCCCAACAGCAAGAAGCAGGTACGAGCCTTTCTGGGAATCGCTGGGTATTATCGGCGATTCATTCCCCACTTTGCTTCTAAGGCTGTGCCCCTAACCAACCTGACGAAGGGGAAAGGGTCGGTCATGATTAAATGGACCCCCGAGGCTGAGGCAGCATTCCAATTCTTGAAACAAGCCTTATGTAGCCAGCCAGTGTTGTACTCACCCGACTTCTCTAAAGACTTTGTCGTACAAAGTGATGCGTCAGATGTGGGGTTAGGAGCAGTATTGTCCCAGGTCTGGAACGGGGAAGAGCACCCAGTCATTTACCTCAGCAGGAAGTTGAAGTCCCATGAGGTAAATTACGCCACCGTTGAAAAGGAGTGTTTAGCGGTGAAGTGGGCTCTAGATTCCCTTCGGTACTACCTGCTAGGTAGGCACTTTGACATGGTTACGGATCACGCTCCGTTAAAGTGGATGGCTCAAAACAAGGAAACAAATAGAAGAGTGAATAGGTGGTTCCTGGCCCTCCAAGAATTCAACTTCACAGTAAAGCATCGCCCTGGCGTTCAAATGGGGAATGTGGATGCTTTGTCTCGAGTACATGAATGCCTGATTGCTGGTGTTCCAACCCCGAGGTTAAAACAAGAGGGGGGGGTATGTGACAGCAGGAAGGTAAAGTCACCTGGTTGCATCCAGGGGGGTAGATATATTTCGCCCAGATTCAGGCTTTACGCCGACTTATACAACTAGGTGGAGAGTTGTATAAGGCTAGTGGGCTCATGGATGACTCATACCTCTAGGGAGAGGGCTGGGCGTCGTGCAGACAGGGAGTTGATGAGACCAGCTGAAGCTTGTCAGCTCATTTAGGCCTCTATAAGAACTCCCAGCTTCATTAGATGTTAGCTCATGCCTGGAACCAGACCTGTGTGGACTGTCTAGGGAGAGTGAACCCCTGTGCGGTGAGACAAAGCCTGTGTGGCTATTCGCTTGGACATTTAAAACCAGGGACTTAGGGACTAGGACAGCACTAGGCTGATCCCAGTTGTTAGTTAGGAAACCTGTATGTTTACTCAGAGGTCAAGTTGACCAGGATTTATTTTATTTATGTTTCTTTTGCTTTGCTGTGTTTTGTCACTGTAAATAGAAAATAAACCGCACCTTTTTGATTTTGAAAACCACAACCTCCGTTTGCTGGGCCTGTTTTTGTGTGGGGAGCCCATCCCGGGGGTCACACACACCCGCTGCCGAGCTAACCCCCTCACAACAGGTACACACACACACAACAGGACAGACTGAAATGACTATATACAATTATAAAGTCCGGACGCCAGGTTGTTTAGGGGGAGGTCTCAGAAAAAAATGTCAAATGGAATCAAAATAAATGGCAACAGCAATAGGCTGTGTATATGCCAAGAGACCACCCCCTAAAAAGCCCTGGAGGCTCGAGCCCTGGTGAACGGAAGGGTGTGTGAAGGAGGAAGGAGGGCGGAAGTTACATTTAGCCTTGAAGTCTACTTTAAATATAAAATAGAATGCCAGTAAAGGAACTCACATGTTAAGATTACATGTGTTGCATCAAACATTTAAAGGACATAGGGTTGTCTTACCAGGGACACGTGGTGTGCACAAACTTTCAGCAAATAAGCAGTTTATGGGTGTAGCACCCTCTAGTGTGTGCTACTAGAATTGGTAGATTAGGTAAACTATATTCTGGCCAGGAATAGCCTAAGTCAAGAAATTGGGTCAGGGTTATTAGAGGCCAGGGCTGGATGACTCATCTTAGCAGCACTCTGGTGCCTCTCCCTGGTGTCTGGAAGGTGTGGGAACCTTCTAGAGGGTGGGGTTAGGAGGGGCTGCCATGAATATTTGTGGGGCCTCAGTCAATCCTCAAAAATAGGTTGGCTGGGGGCTGGGACTACCCCATAAATAGACATCGGCCATACCAGCAGGGAGTCAGGTGAAAGATGGAGATATAGTGTTTAAGGAGACTGTCGGTGGACCTGAGGGGTACCCCCTAGTCTGGGGGGTTGTCCTGCCTTGGACTGGGGCTCAGGTGTTGGAAGGATACTGCCAAAGATACAAGGGAGGAAGCTTACCTGGAGGCACCGGAGCAAAGAGAGGACAGAGTAAGTAATTCAACACTGGTGGGGACTAACAGAGGGGAGAGACTGCCACATGTACCCAGTCTCCTTTGAAGACAGCGGTGGGCTTAAATCTTCTACCTTTCCCCTGAGAGATCTCCAGAGAGTCAGCTGGGTGGGCTGGTGTAGAGAGTTAGCTAGCGTGGGCACTGCAACGAGCTGCTTACAAGACTGATTCTGAGCAAGCAGGAGCCACTCAAAGACAGTGTAGACCTGCAGTCAGCCACTGAAGTCCCAGAAGGCCAGAATGGGTCGAAGAGCAACCAGTCTAGAAACAGAGGCGCCCCTATGAAGATGAGCAACATCTGTAAAGAAGACTGGAAGTCCGCCTCACATTGCAGTCCGGCTGGAGAACTGGTACCTGTCAGGGCTGCCCAGCAGGAGCCAGAAGATAATCAACCCGACCTGGAAGGAGCCAGTGCAGGGAGACAACTTGTCTTCAGGTGAGCCAGAGGGGAGAGGCAGTAGTGGGGCAATAGACTGGGGATCGCCCAGACTGCATGCAGAATTCAGGCCCATAGATGCTGAATGGGAGGAGTGGACATCTCATAGCAGCTCGGAAAAGGAATGGGAGACTCCCAGGAAGATGTGGAGGTGCTTTCAGAGGTGACAGATGTGCCAGAATCATCTGAAAGGGCCAAAGGATCCATGCAGACCCCTGTTTGTGTCCAGCGGTGATTACAGAACAGACCATCCACAACCCAGACCAGAAGTGCTGAGTACAGGCAGTGGGTAGTGAGGTCCCCCCTGACCTGTGTCCTCCTTGGGGAAAGGTAAGCCATGGGAACTGACAAGATTCTCAAGGTTCTAGGGGGAAGTGTAGTGGTGGGAAGCACTTGAGTGGGGCCTGGACTATCTGTATGTCCCCAAGGACATAATGGACATTATTGACGATTCCTGGACCAAATGGGAGGAACACATGGTCTGGGACTTCATGCATGTTCCCAAGCCCCCCGTGGGGATCCCACAACAAAGAGGCCTGGACCTGGTTTCAGGACATTCAACAATAATGGCAATTGGGACAGGCTACCTACAAGGTGATTGTCAATTCCGGATAGCCAACCGAAGCCACTCTCTGCTGCTGTCAGGGGAGCTGATGGCAGCATCAAAAGACTCCCAAATCCCCATCTATACTTATGAAGGGGCTGATGTAAACTGTTCAGCCTGAGGGCCACAGAGATGGACAGCAAGTAGAGGACTGCTTTCTCTGTTTGTTTTCTACGGACTAGGCCTGACCCAACACTCTCATATATCTCCAGAGGGGATATCATATTCCAGAAGAAGATCTTTGGATGAGGCCTAGAGAGATGTTGTATTGCTACTATGGAGGGTCAGCTGGGTGGTCTGGTGAAGAGTCAGTCGGGTGGAATGGTGTATAAAGAGAGACAGCGAGGAGGGCTGGTGGAAAGGGGCAGCTGCAGCCAGGTGGGATAGCATTGCCTGAATAAGTGGTGCTGGGATCAGTGGCCACATAGAAAATAGCAGGAAAAGCTAAACACTGTATCACTCCACATGTGCCGTAACAAGGGACTGTGAGTTCCTGCCTATAAAGGGCTGTTACTGAACTGACAAGGAGTCTGTCAGTTCCAACAAGAGTGAACCAGTAAAAGTGTGTGCAGGAGGAAAGCCAAAAAGCAGTCTGTATATAGGAAGTTGTCCCTGAAGTTACTGTTACAATCAAGTAGGCATCCCATGAACTCCCTATCCCCATCCAAGTTGTTAACCCTCTCTAGTAAACAACAAAAAACAAAGCTACAAACTGCTTTCTAACTTAGTGTGCCTGTGAAGATTCGGTGTGCCTGGCTGTGCAGGAGTGTTCATCTGCAACTTCACACGTGGGGTATGCTTCTTGAATGATGTTTGCTTATTTAACAAGACTGTTCACCATGATTTTTTTTAAATTGTGGACATTGTTATAATTAGGACTAATTTTACAGGATTAAAGTTTGAGCATTTTTTTTTTCACTTTTTTTAAGTGTCACTGTGACCAAAATAATACAATTACATATATGATATTGTCTGTCGGTAGAATTAACAGAGCAGTCTTTGTTTTTCTGGGTAACATAGTTAATTACCTGGCAATTAGGCCATTATTTTATTTTATTTTTAACTCCCTTTGCACTTACACCATCTAGCAGCTTCGGCTCCTTCCTGCATCTCCTCCGTGGCGGCCGCTTCCTCCTCGGCGGCTTCACCCTGCATCTCCAGCTTCACAGCAGCATCCTCCTTGGCAGCTTCCCTCCTCCTTCCCTTGGCAGGCCAATGCGATTGCTTCTTCTCTCGGCTAATCAGGTCTTAAGACCCACTTCCTGATTGGCCAGGAGGAGAATCAGGAAGACAATAGCAAATATTTGCTGTTGTCACACAACTGGGGGGCTCAGAACGCAGTCCTGTGCCCCCCGAGCCACCCTTTTTTTAAGCCAATTGGAGCCTCAGGCTCTAATAATGTGCTTCAAAAAAAAAATCCATTGAAATCCATGCGTGCGGTGCCCTGCGCATAGATTAGGGGGCGGTGCCTCTGCGCCCCTAATGGACGGGCCGCCACTGTTCACTATCCTTCCCTGTGCCTGCATACACTTTACCACAGTCAGTCAATCAGGTGACATTGTTCCATTATTCTCGACCTTTGTATAACAGCATTCCAAGCGCATAGCAGCCTGCATTGCTGAATGCCCATTGGTGATTTCATATACTCAGGGGAACATGTATCAATTCTCTGTGGCAATGCTAAAGATTGGGAAAGATTACAAGGCACATTTCCTAAATAATTTCAGCTTAATTCATAAATTCTTCCTTCAACTGCTTTAACGAAGTGTCGCAATGAAATTAAACCTGCCACTGACCTCTTCTTAATTGTGTGTGTCTTCACTAAAAATGTTGTCTAATCTCCATTGGTGATTCTGTTAGAGACCCATGAAACGCTTTCTCCGTTGACTGCCAAGGATTACAGGAAAAATAAATGAAAACACATTAAATCTGTTTTATCTCCAGAGGTAATTCTGTTGCAGATCTGTTAAAAAAAAATTGTCTCATTTGCCTGCCCAGAATTACAGTACAAGCGAAGTACACATACCCATAAGAACTGTCACATGTTGCTTACTAAGAGGCAGCCTGATTTGTACCTAATTTCTTTGATAAATGTCCCTCACAATGCTAATTTCCAGAACTCAATGCTAGTCATCAGCCATTTTTTTTTGTGTTTTAAATGCTCAGAAAAAAAAAAAACACATGGTTATTGTCATGATCTGTCACACACAAGCAAGTATTAGAAGCCATGTAGGGTCAAAAGGGTTTTTAGTGACTGCGAAAGGGAGAAAAAACTGAAGTTACTTGTATTAAAGAGTTTATAAATCAAAAGCCTTTTCTTTGCAGTCACAGAGTCTCTTGCTAGTCCACCACTAATTCCACTTATACTCACATTTTTCTACAATCCCTCATCACTATGTTGATCGGTTGGAGCCACAGTGACATACCCAGTACTTCCAAGTATGGGTGACCTTAATGCAGAACTTTGGCTTGAGTGAGCACTCACCAGACTAAAATACTGTCATGGGAGGTAGTGGATGACTTCATCAATCCTCTGTAAACTCCAACACCATCTGACATGGAGCACACAGAACTGAGCTACAGGGGAAAGCAGGAGCGTGGAGAAAGTGGATTGGAGGCTGAGCTTTAAAGAGACTGACTCTTTGCCCTGAATGGACCAAGTTACAAATTTTCTTTAAGAACATGGCATCCAAAGGTATTCTTCCTGGAAGATATGTGTAGCGGGTGTTTGCTTTAAGGCCCAGAGACTATCATATCCAGGATGCATTTTCCCACGCAAGGACTGCTGGGGCGGGGTATTTAACCAGGGGGCGGGCCGGAGAACTTTCTCTTTGGACACCGCCCACCCAGCAAGTGGAACTCTGTGCTGAGTATACAGGACCTAAAGCCTAGGCCTGTATTATTCCAAAGAGCCTACCGTACCGACTGAGGAGCCTGAGGGACGTCTCATCCTGCTGCTGTTCTGCTACTACCAGGAGGACCGAAGACCCGGGTGTCGTGGAATCTGTGTACCAAGACACAGCAACGGAAGATACGGACACGGACTGTTCCGGTTGGGTGAGAGAGCACTTGGTCATGAGAATAATACAGGATCTCTAGATCCAGTAACTGTTGTTCGGAACTAACGTTCGTGTTTGCAGCTGCATGCCGGAGGGACGGTGCATTAAATAACACTAGTAGATTTGTTCTGGGTCACCAAGTTATCAAATTCCTTTATTCTTGTGGATTACAAATTGTTCCAGAAGTGCACCACCGTTTGCTAGCGAAGATCTTTCTCTGCAGAACTTTCACATAGTACAGTCAGGCCTGACTTAGTAGTAGTGACATTGCTGGGCGCCATCTTAACCACGAGGGATAAGCGCTGCAGCAGGGTCTGTTAGTTTCTGGATATAGAATTGTATATCTGTCTGTGTGCTAAAACACTCTTTCATTGCAGGGCTCTGCATATGTCTATGTATACTGTTTTGCCTGCTTAACCATTATTTTCAGTTAAGTACCAGGGTTAAGTATATCAGTTGTTTGTGTCATTTACTGTGCAGGAGAAACGGTTAGTGATAGCTACACCATACTGTTGTGTGCCTTTATCGTGGGATTGTGCTACCAAGAATCACAGGTTACACAATCTCATCATCCCCTACTAACTGTGCCAAGGGAGGGTAGAGCCAATTGCCGGTGGTTGACAGTGAGTTCTACAGGGCCCGAAACAAATCATACTAGCGGCCCTCTTAGCTGGGGGTATCGCTACATAGGTAATAGAGTTTTTTTTTTTTTTTTATTAAACTTTATTATTCTTCTTCATTTTCCAAAGCTGCATCTAATATTAGACTGATGTGCACCCCAGAAAAATGTTTAATGAAATACAAATATTTTATTTTGTTCTCATTTTTCTTATTTGCCACCCTGACTGTTTGATTTTGCTGGTGTTATCCTAGTGCTGCTGCTCCAGTTTGGTGTGCAGATGTAATTTTTGTATCCAAGCTGGCTAGGCATTATGTATTATCCTCTGCAGTAGGGCCCCGGGGTGAATATATAATGTCCTTTATACAAGCTATGCAGAAAGAGCAGTGCTTTACCTGCCATTAATGATAATATGATTTATTTATTTTTTGGTGTTCAGAACATAACAGTAGATATTTAAAGTCTGACTGCTGTGTGAAAATTATACAGACGTATTCCATTCAGGGCTTAATTCTAATCCACCTTGATGCAATTAGCATTATACTGAAGAACCATACGACACATTGGACACTGGAGAATTTTTAGCAGCCAAATCTTTCAAAGCAATGAATTGCTTTTCACGTGTATATAATAACAAGGTATAAAGCTCACTTCTAAAAGATCCTATTGTTTAAGTAGGAGCACACGGCAAGCCATAGAGCTCTTTCCCTTTCTCTGCTTAGTTCTGATAAAAATTCTTTAGACCAAATGTCTTCATTTTGTAAGATATATGTCTATAATCCCCATTAGGCCTTCTTTCTATAACTGGAAATGAAACCATAAACCCACAGCCTTGCAAAGAATAAAGCAATAGAGAACCTTTTTAAGTTTAATGAAAATCAAAAGAGATTTCATATGTATAAATGAAATATTAGTTTTGCACCCCTTTATCTCTTCTATAGACAGTTGGCTTTAATAGCTCTTGTGAATTTAAGATGATGTGGATAATTAGCCTTTCTTTTACTGGTTAAATAGAAAGAAAGTTAAAAGGGAAAAAACATAAGACATCTGATATGTTTGACATAATTCAATGCATCATTCTACAAGTGTAATGACTTGATCTAAGGTCAGCAGGTCTTACAAAATCGTACATTAAAAAACTGCAAGAAAGTTCCCAAAGATGGTATTCTGCAGTGGAAAATTATTTTTATATTTAATGCCCTTTGTCTGGCAGCTTTACAGTATAGATAGTAAAATTATTTTTTTGTTTACTTCAATGGGGAAATCTTCCAACACACATTTGACTCAAGCACAACCAAAGTCAGATACAAGTAGAATTTCAGAAAAATATAAAAATACAATTCAGTCTGCTAATAAAGCCATTAAATATAATAGAGTAAATATCTGTGCTAACCTAAACAAACATGGGGTGCTGCAGCTCGCAAATAGCCTAAATACTGAAGCTCAAAACATATGGATAAAATAAAAAACAAGCACGCGACCATTACTAAAGAGTGAATAAGTGGAAAAAATATTTTTGGTCAAAAAAGTGATACCAAAAATGTGTGGTAAGTGAATTATCTAAAAAAAAAAGGACATTCATATAAAATACCAATACACAAGAAAATACATATGAAACAATTAGTAAACTGTTCAATATAAAAAGTGATCATATAAACTATTGCATATGCCCAAAAAAAAATTGTCCATATAAGTGAAATGACCGCGATATGAGACACCATATATCTTCCAATATTCTGAAGTCAGGAAATAATATCCCCCCATAGGAGCCGCTTGTGTAATACACAGACAGTCCTTACTTCTTTACTGCCAGCCAGGTGCAAGGTATTTCCTGCAGCCAGGTACACACACATTTAGGCTCAATGTAGTCAATGACCAGTCTAGGGGGTGTTGTTTTTGTAGTTTTATTTTTGAGGAACTTGGATAGGGTAGGGGGTTTAAAAACAGTCACTTCCAGCGCTAATAGGTCTTCCAAGGTGTGGAGTAACAGATGTCAGATAAAATGTTGGTGGGAAAGGTATATATGATATCCCAAAACTAGGTGGATGCTTCCTTCCTCAGATGGGGTAATCCGAAAGGAACTACAAGAAAAACTGAAATGGAAGGCGCTTACACCTAGTGCATTACCAGAGATAATTTAATAAGAACATTTTGTAAAAAAATGGGTACTCACAAAATGCAACTGACAAAAGGCCATAAACACAGTGCATGGACATTCACAGAACAAGGGATACAGCTAATGCGTTTCGGGGGTGCACCCCCTTCCTCAGAGCTAGGCTAATCTCGTACACCATGGGCAAGCGCTTTTATAGAGAATGGTGGAATTGAAACTTGGGTGTCAAAAAGAGCCACGCCCTCAAAGGCGCGGGAAAGAAAAAAAAAAGTTCATAGGAAATTATAAAAAAATGAATAATATATATTAATATATAAATAGTTGCACTAATGTAAAAACTACAGAATCCATATCAAAAACCTATATGCAAAACAAAAAACTCCATTATAAATGCACAAATAAATAAATAATGATAATTCATTCAGATCCATGATATATTGTACATTAATTTATATCTAGTCAGATGAATACAGGTGTAGGAACACATAAGCAAAAAAGGGAGGCAGGATTGATAAATGGGTCAATCCATGTCTTACCTCTACATGCCTGAAGTAGCTGCGGGGGGAGGGGGAACACTCGGAGGTGTCCAAAAACCACACACAAGGATCCCCCGACCTGAAACTTCAGAATTGCAAGGAACGGGGGGAAAACCCCAACAGATGCCAGCAGGAACATCCCTGCTGCAGTGCGCCGATCAGTGAACACCCAATGTCACACAGGCACCTTACCAGACCCCAGGGAACCAGGTCAGTGCCAGGGGGAATCCACTTCCGGTGCACGCCTTCCATTTCTGTTTTTCTTAGGGTAGGGGATTTTTTGTAGGATATTCCAGAATAAAACTATGTACAACTTGAGGACTCTAGCTGATCTAGAATTGAGTAGTAGGTGAAGTCCTTCGCTGATGAGCAGATGGCAGATTTCTCTAGTATAGTAGTGTAGAAATCAATAGCATGAACAAAGTCTATTGAAGTGTATGACAGGTAGACAGAGCTCTTCAGGTACAAGCCAGTTAGGGCAGACTGTTTGACAGTCCAAAAGTAGTAGAAAAGAGCAAAGTCCCATCCAGTAATCACAATTTGGCAAGCTTTTTAGGTCACTAGCTAGCAATCCCTTTAGTTGGACCCTTGGCTGACTATGCTACCACACAGGGGTAGCCAAAAAGAACAGACTCCTAGATCATTTGTTTGTACTCACTGAAGTTGCAAACAGATCCTCAGGCATGACTCCCCCTAAGTCAACTCTTCAGAAGCACCAGGGTCACTCCTTTCCTTTAGCTTCAGGCCCTCAGGTCAAGCACCTGGATATAATCCCAGAGGAAAAAAATAGCCATTTAGAGGACCCAATTACAGAGGAGGAAATAAAAAAATTATATCGATCTGCCAAATGGGAAGAGTCCCGGACCAGATGGTCTGACAATATTGTACTACAAAAAATTTATAGACACCCTAACGCCGAAACTGTGCTCTTACATGAATGGGATTGGCTTGAAATGGGAGATGCGGAAAGAGGCATTAGAAGCCATTATAACAATAATCCCAAAAGACGGCTATAGACCAATTTCACTGGTGAATATCGATACTAATTTTTTTTGAAAAATTCTCGCTAATAGGATGAAAACAATAATGAAAGATGTGGTCTATGTTGATCAGGTTGGATTTATCCCAGGAAGGGAGGGGAGGGATAACGGAATCAGAACTCTCCTTGCCATACAGAAAATTAAAGAAAGCGGGGCCCCAGCACTACTCGTGTCAATAGATGCCGAGAAAGCATTCGACAGGGTAGACTGGGGCTTCATGCAGAGTACACTTGAGGCGGTGGTTGTAGGATCAAGAATGATCAAGTGGATAGGATCTCTTTACATTAGACCAACGGCGAGAATTAAAATAAATGAGACATCCTCAATGCCATTTGAGATGAAAAACGGTACCCGACAAGGGTGCCCTTTGTCACCGCTATTGTTCGTATTGGCATTAGAACCTCTGCTAAGGGGGATAAGGTGGAACATAGATATAAGGGGGATTGAAGTCGGGGAAGAGGATCACAAACTTGCTGCTTACGCGGATGATATCTTATGCTTTATAACTAACCCGAAAATAACTCTACCCAATTTAATGAAATCTTTCAGTGAATATTGAAAATTGTCTAACTTTAAAATAAATTCAGCAAAATCTGAAATATTGAGTTTTAATATTCCCAAATCAGAAAGGACCATATATAAAACAGAGTTCCCATTTAGTTGGAGAAAATAATTAAATTATCTCGGAATTAAATTAACAACCACTACCGAGACATTATATAAAGCCAACTTCATTCCATTATTAAATTACATTAAATCAGAATTGAATAGAATTACACTGGGGCAAATTTCATGGAGCGGCCGAATAAACATCTTTAAATGGTAATTCTACCTAAGATAGTATATAAAATACAAAAGCTCCCAATCCCACTACCTCAGGTATACTTTAAAAAAACTACAAACACTATTTTCAACATTTATCTGGCGAGGTAAAAAACCACAAATTAAATTTACTTTATTGACATTGCAAAAGGCAAAGGGGGGTTTGGGGGCACCTGATTTGAAAAATTATTACAATGCGATCGTATTATCACGTATAATTGAATGGGCTAAAAATAAGACTGAAAAGAGATGGGTAAATATGGAATCTATAAGTAGTAAAACTTCACTGGGGAGGGTAATCTGGATCCCGGCACAACACCGCAAATTGGGTATAGACACACACTGCATCACTAGGAACGCTTTAACAATTTGGGACAAGATTCATAAAAAAGAAAATTGGGATTTTAACTCACCTTTAATACCATTAACTGACACAAAATACTTTTTACCAGGACGAGAGAAAATGTTCGGAAAATGGATTATAAAAGATAATGCCCAATTAAAAGATGTAATGGAGCAAAATAAACTTCTCACATACCAGGAATTAAAAAAAAGGAGTGGACTCATGCGGATTGACGAGTGGTGGTATGCCCAGTTAAAACATTTCTTTGAAAAATTACCACAGCCGATTAGAACAGTAGAAAATCTGCGGCCCTTTGAGAAACTATGTGAGGATAAGGGCAGGAAGGGCGTCATTTCGAAAATCTATAAGATATTAAACGAAGTAAAAAAGCAGGGCATACCGCGATTCATCAAAAAATGGGAGGAGGAACTGGGGATACGGGTAAATGACTTGGAGATTAAACAAGTAATAAAAAGGGCACACTCAACTTCAGTCAATTCTAATATAATGGAATTAAATTATAAATGTCTCGCCCGACAAGGTATATAAAGGATCCACGCTAACAGCCAGGCTTTGTTGGCGGGGCTGTCAGGAAATTGGGACAATGGGTCACATTTGGTGGACATGCCCCAAAATTAAAAAATATTGGAGTGAGATACGAAATAAGATCACAGAAATAATTAAAATTGAAGTACCCGATGACCCGTGGGTATGTTTATTACATGGTGTTCGAATGCCAGACAAACACTATTTAAGAACATTGCTCCCACAGCTCCTAAATGCCACGAACAGCCAAATTCCCATTTATTGGCAAAATCCGGAACGACCAACACTGAGGGGATGGTGTAAAAAATTAGATGAAATATACGACTTGGAATATCTTATGTTTTGTGACGGGGTGGGAATGGAAGAATTAGAAAAAAAATGGAATGAATGGTTGGTCTATAAACACACTATGGGATATGTAGAAATAATGGGGGTATAAGGCATAAGGCATAACGCAAAACGCACAATACATAATTCATAACAAATAATACTAAACAAAATACAAACCGAACAACAATAAGATAATATAAACCTAAAAATAGTAGAATAAGAAATTATTAGAGATGAAGAGGAGGGGGGGGGAAATATACCAAGGGCATAAATACAGGATAGAGAGAGTAGGAAACGGAGAGATACCGAACAAGAGAGGTCGGGGAAAGGGGTGGGGAAGGGTAAGGGGTGGTGTGCACTAACAAACATGTGTAAGAGGTTGGAATAGCGTGTTCACATGAACAATTAATAATGAAATTTACTTTTGTTTAAAAAAAAAAAAAAAAAAAAAGGTATAAGGAAAACCACAAATGATGCGAAACTGAAGTAGAGACGACATGAGCGAATATAAAATATGACCAAGTCTCTTGCTATGGTTGAGTCTGAGGTGGAATAAGAAAGAAAAAAAAAAAAAAGGTCAAGCACCTGAAGCTGAGTGGCAGCAAGTGCCAGAGGTGGCAAGCCTGCCTCACCCCCAGCCGGAGCACTCCCCCATCTGGGCAGGGAATGACCCAGAGATCACATGTCCTCTGAATATATAGGCCAATCCCAGAATGCTCAGGGGCACATCCCTTGTAATTGTCTGAGACTGCTACATACTCATGCTGCCTATTTGCCTAAACCCCACCCATGTTCCAGAAAGCTCTACCAGTTTCTAGAAAGTGGGAGGAGTCCAAACAAACTCAACAGCACCAGAACACAGGCTCAGCCCTACCTAATGAATTGCAGAATTCTATTAAGCAGACCTGATGGAGATAGATTTGCCTCTAGCCCCACCATTAGGCAGAAGAGCAAATTACACTAGTCTAACTTTTTACATTTTAGCACCTAAACTAAGAGGGTGCTACACAGTTATTGGCTGCAAGTGCTGATCAGATGCCGATCGGCTGCTGTTTTTCCAGCATGCCCATTCTACAGAAGCCAGACAGACATTCTGTCGGACAGGTTACTGTACACATGGGTCGAATGTGGGCCGGTTTCTGTTGAACCACCTGATATTTGGCCTTTTCCCGTGCTGCTTTGTTAGTGGATCTGTGGCTCCTCCACCTCTTCTACTGCTTGTTGACTATTCCTCCCACCAGTTATTAGTTTACCACTTATCAGGTAATTAGATCACTAGTCATTATGGGGGCAGGTCTGATATAAGGAAGAAAAGTCCTGCTCTTTTACCAAGATGGCTGCTGCCAGAAAAGACATGGTAAGTTGTTGCCCGCAGCAAGCTTACAGGCATTACTTGTGACATGCCTGTAGCTCAACTTTTTTGCATGTAGCTTCCACATTCTAGGTCCTGCGTAAAAATTATTTAGGCTTAAACATTAAAGGAACCAGATGCTGCTGGCAAAACACCTGCGAGCGTTCCCGAGTAAGGCGGAATCTCTGTGGGAGAGGGACTTGGGTCCACTGACGGGGGATCAGTGGGAGGAGGCATGGCAGTCAGTCACCAATTGCTCCTTGAATGTCGCGCAGAAAGTATCCCAGCTGTATATACTGTTGAGGGTCCACTACACCCCGACGAAACTACACAAGATGGGTAAGCTACCAGACCCTCTGTGTGGTAGATGTCAAAGACATAACGGAGACCTTATCCACCTCCTGTGGAGATGCCGCCTACCACCGCCTCATGGCTTGGCACACTTCCACCTCATGAAAGCAGTTCCTCCGACAAGTACGGATACTCCCATCCGTAGTCCGCAGCAACCTTCTGGCCAAATAGGCATTGTAGTCTCGCCAAAGGAGGCATGGTAGCTCTGTCCCCTTCGCCAGGCAAAACTATTGCGTCCGGGTGGCGAGGGACCTTGATCACATCTGATCTGGGCATTGGTGCCCGCAGTAACAGTCTCTTTTCCCCAGTCTTCAGTACAGATGGTACCGGGAATGTAGAGGCAGGCTGGGGATGGGACCTCTCTTCAGGCGCTGGTGCCTCCACCCGGGGTGTACTTTCACCTGTAGACATAGGTGGATCCCTGGTCCTCCGGAATGAAGCGAGAGGTAATTTTTCCCAGCCCTTTTCTGCAAACAGTTCATCTATTGCAATGTCGTCTCCCATGTCCGAGAGCGACTCCAGGTCAGAGGTGTCACACTCCTCCGCAGGCAGGTATCCTGTAGTGGAGACCGAGCTTTCACCTCTTCCCACACACCAAATCTCTCCGCCAGGCTTACCTTGGCCTTTACTTGAAACGGGACATCCGGAATTCTTGTCGATGGATCCATCCGGGCCAGGCGTAAGCGGGCGAGACGGTCCACCACAACCGCTGGTCGGGGCTACCATGCCGGTCTTTCTCTTCGGTGGTGGACGCTGCGAGATCGTGGTGACCGAGTCAGCATTCTCGGATTTCTCCCGTTGAGTTTTTATGACCTCCTCCGCGGTCGCTGCAGTGTGCGCAGGGATGGCTGTCACAGCAGTGATTCCTCCTCTCTGAGTGGTGTTGCCCGCAGCACGGCCGGGGTAGATGGTTCTCGGCTTCTGAACCGCTGGATCCACTTCGAACAGGAACTCCCCACAGGCCTCACATCGCCCGAATGGCTTCAGCTGGCACACCAGTCCCGAACAGCCGGGACAAATCACACCCAGGGCCTCAACGTCCATGCACGAATACAGGGCGAATCGACCCCTTGGCTTTAGCCGGATCCCCGTATCTGTTATCGGAGCAGCAGCAGTGAATGTCGTGGTGGAAGGGTGAAATGGAATTCACGATGTATGTCCGAACATGGCGACCTGTTGCTGATCCATCGCACACTGCAGAGTTTTTGCGCCAATGTCCCACGTGTAGTCCTTCACACGTATTGGACTCCTCCCCTTTGCTCCAGTTCGCGGGCTTTTCTTCTTTTCTGTTTCTGAGTCACGCCCACGAACTAAGCGATGGGGGTGTGCCTGGTGGCGCAGTGCAATAGAAGCCCCCACGTGTAGTACTTCACACGGCTGAACTTCCCCCTTTTTCCACTCTTCTGCGCGGGCCTTTCCCTTCATTGGGTCATGTCCACGACTTCGAGCAGGGATGCACTTCGGCCAATGAAGGCATGCCTACTCGCGTAACTCTTCCAGCAGACACGTTCAATACTGTGGTGCACAAACACTATAGCGGACCCGAGCCCCCACGTGTAGCGCCCTCCTCACTCCCCTCTCTTTCTTCAGCTCGTCTGTCCCTTGTCTAGGGGTATCTTTTAGAGGGGAAGGGAGCGGGACACCACTCCTGGCCTTCACCACAGGTGTCAGTGTGATACAAGCAAAGTTCTTTTACCTTCGGGTCAGTGTTGTGCACCTGGAGCCTCCACCGAGAGTTACCTTGAACAATGTCTGTCAGGAAATGAACCCCACACCGTTAAAGTTCAACACTCCTTTATTCTTCTTGAATGAACACAATCAGTTGAACTTCCTTGGTAGAAACAGAACAGAAAAGGAGGTA
This sequence comes from Rana muscosa, assembly GCA_029206835.1. NCBI lineage: Eukaryota > Metazoa > Chordata > Amphibia > Anura > Ranidae > Rana > Rana muscosa. The sequence continues at coordinate 803,500,322 of CM055117.1, read as the reverse complement.
TGGATGCGAATAGGCCCAGACACAATGTATTCTCCACTTTCCTTCCTGAAAGTGGGTTGCGGTCTCCGAGCGAGGGGGGATTTCCTTCCAGGCGGTCTCCGATGAGAGACTCACCCGTCACTGGCAATCTGCTGCACCAGGTCTTCGAGTGAGGAGCTCCCCCCAGTCCATTATGCCTTCCGGATTCGGGTACCCACTCCCGGGGTTCCCTAGGATCTCCTTCCCTCGTGGAACTCAGTGTTGGGCACTGAGCTCCGGACCTCCATCCGAGTACCTCACCCCAGGCTAAAGGTGCCTGGGATGGAACACGACCTCCGGCTGTCCTCTAGGCCTAAGCCCGCCTAGAGAACCGACACGAACCACCGTCCACAGGCTGAAGGTGCTCTGGACTCCCCTTGACAAAGATGGCCGGCCCCCTTTATACCCTCTCCCAGCAAGCACGGCGGGTTCCCCGCCCCACCATACCACTGCCGAGGGAGGACAAAAAGGAGGCACGACACGCAGCAATGATTCAACCCCAGCCCAGGGCGACAGCGCCACCTTCTGGGCTGCAGGGAATTACACATCACCAATGTCTCTGCCAAGTTCAAATTCACACCCGGGAAAGTACATACCCGCTACACTAGATATACAAAAACAGAGGTGTGAGTAAAGTTTATCTTTATCAATTTAGCCTGATAGACTGATAAAGATGTGTAGCGCACCCATCCCAGCCTTTACCTGCTTTTCTATTATGTTGGCTCCTGCGCAGGAAAGACTGAGGCACACCACACCACAAGCCTGTACCCTCTTGGATGGGGAGGTTGAGCGGTGTTAGTTTTCTCGGGCCTGCTTGCAGCCAGTGATTAAATCCTCCAGAGCTGGGGTAGCCAGAAACAAGTCCTTAATTCTCCCCAGTAAGCAACTGTCCACACCAACTGAAAAGTCCAACTTCTTATTTATTCTTAAGGGCAATAAATAGTCTCTTTGAGAGCAGACAGGTTGAGACAAATACAGGTCAGATAAGGTGGGAGGAGGTCCAGGCACAAACTGAATTTAAGGTTTCTCCTATTCTGATTTGCACGAACAGGCTTGGCGCACGGTCCCTGCCATGGACCATGAGATTGGTCACTGCCACTGACCTGGTGAATAGTTGCAAGTCACTGCCACTGACCTGGTGTGCGTAGAGTCACTGCCACTGTGACATAAAGAACCCGCACTTCCTTCCTTGAGTAACTTAGCCCTTTTCAAGATAAGAACATCCCTCCGGAGAGTTACCAGAGGCCCCCTCTGTCACCACGACTCTGCGCTGGGTCTTCAGAAAGGGTCACCTCCCTGGCCTCCTCGTTCTGGATACGGGTCCCCTCGCAAGGCAGATCCCTGGGAGCCTCGATCCTTAGCGGACCCCAGCCGAAGGCTGCTGGGTTCCGGGCCCTCGCCAAAGTACCTCACCCCAGACTGAAGGTGTCTGGGATGGAACAGCAGCTCTGTCTTGGGCCTAGGGCACTCGATGACAACCCACCCGCACCCAGGCCTGAGGTGCCTGAGCACGGAACCGACCAGGCCTCCGGGCCTAGGGCACCCGGAGGCAACACACACACCCAGGCCTAAGGTGCTTGGGCGTGGATGAATGAAGACCCCCCCGGGGAGATGGCCGCCCCCTTTTATACCCTCTCCCGACAGGCACAGCAGGTTCCCCGCCCCGCCGTACTGCTGCCGAGAGGGGACAAGAAAAGGCACAACCCTGTACTGCGGTTCAACCCGGGCCCATGGCAACAGCGCCACCCATAGGCCCCAGGGAACTGTACACCAGTACTATCTCCCAGGGATAGAAATGGTCCATGAAACCTAACAATTAATGCATCTGAGCCTAGTTACCACTAGACATGTGCACACTGAAATATTTCGTTTCGGAATTTCGTTTTCGTTAGAAAAATACATTTATTTAGTTACTCCCGAAATTCGTTTTTATTTATTTTGTTTTTCGTTAGAAATTGCATTCGTCCGAAAATCTGAATTAATTAAGGTCGAATCTGTCATTGAAGGCTTATGGTGTCTGTCGAATGTTCAAAGAAGATTCGACGGAGCAGCGAAACTGTACGACGCTGCAATCGTACATTTCCGGTCGAATGTTCCGCCTACAAGCTATAGATGAATTCTATTGTATGACTAGTAATAATTATATTTTTTAATTACTATTACTAGTCAACAGGGATGAGCCGAACACCCCCCTGTTCGGTTCGCACCAGAACCTGCGAACAGACAAAATGTTAGTGTGAACTTTAGAACCCTATTAAATACAATGGACTCGAACGTTCGAAATCTAAAGTGTTAATTATAAAGGCTAATATGCAAGTTATTGTCCTAAAAAGTGTTTGGGGACCCGGGTCCTGTCCCAGGGGACATGTATCAATGCAAAAAAAAAAATGCTTAAAATGAAAAAATAAAAGTGAAATATTCCTTTAAATTTCGTACCTGGGGGGTGTGTATGATATGCATGTAAAGTGGCGCATGTTTCCCGTGCTTAGAACTGTCCCTGCAAAAAATGTCATTTTTGAAAGAAAAAAAGTCATTTAAAACTGACTCGCGGCTATGAATGAATTGTCGGCTCCCGGCAATACATACAAAAGTCATTGATAAAAAAAAAAAAGCGTGGGGGTTCCCCAGAATTCAATTACCAGGCCCTTCAGGTCTGGAATGGATATTAAGGGGAACCCCGCCGCAAATGAAAAAAAAATTGACGTGGAGTTCCCCCAAATATCCATTCCAGGCCCTTCAGATCTGGCATGGATTTTAAGGGGAACTCCACCCCAAATAAAAAAAAATGGCGTGGAGTCCCCCTAAAAATCCATACTAGACCCCTTATCCGAGCACGCAACCTGGCCGGCCGCAGGGGAAGAGGGGGGGACGAGAGAGCAGCCCCCCTCCCTCCTGAACCGTACCAGGCCACATGCCCTCAACATGGGGAGGATGTCCCCATGTTGATGGGGACAAGGGCCTCATCCCCACAACCCTTGCCCGGTGGTTGTGGGGGTCTGCGGGCGGGGGGCTTATCAGAATCTGGAAGACCCCTTTAACAAAGGGGACCCCCAGATCCCGCCCCCCCTATGTGAATTGGTAAGGGGTACATTGTACCCCTACCATTTCACGAAGAAAGCGTAAAAAAATGTTTAAAAAAACACACAAACACCTTGAAAAAGTCCTTTATTTAAAAAAATAAATCAAACATTCCAGCGGTGAAATCCAGCGTCCCGCGGCGATCCCGATGTCCAGCGCTGTCCTTCATTGGTTGTGCCTGAGCGGACCTGATGGGGAACTCCCTCTCAGTGTTTTAAATGTGTAGACCCGCCCCTTCTAAAGTTCGCCATCAGGTCCGCTCAGCGGACCAGATGCGGAACATGAGAAGGGGCGGGTCTATACATGTATTACCAAAGTGAGAGCAGTTCCCCATCAGGTCCGCCCCCTCGGTATGTCGGACCCGCCTACGTCATTGGCTTGAGCGGGGAACTTCCTTCACTATGTAAATTTAAATTACACGGTGAAGGAAGTTCCCCGCTCAGGCCAATGACGTAGGCGGGTCCGACATACCGAGGGGGCGGACCTGATGGGGAACTGCTCTCACTTTGGTAATACATGTATAGACCCGCCCCTTCTCATGTTCCGCATCTGGTCCGCTGAGCGGACCTGATGGGGAACTTTAGAAGGGGCGGGTCTATACATTTAAAATACTGAGAGGGAGTTCCCCATCAGGTCCGCTCAGGCACAACCAGCGCTGGACATCGGGATCGCCGCGGGACACTGGATTTCACCGCTGGAATGGTTTTTTTTTTTTTAAATAAAGGACTTTTTCAAGGTGTTTGTGTGTTTTTTTAAACATTTTTTTACGCTTTCTTCGTGAAATGGTAGGGGTACAATGTACCCCTTACCAATTCACATAGGGGGGGCCGGGATCTGGGGGTCCCCTTTGTTAAAGGGGTCTTTCAGATTCCGATAAGCCCCCCGCCTGCAGACCCCCACAACCACCGGGCAAGGGTTGTGGGGATGAGGCCCTTGTCCCCATCAACATGGGGACATCCTCCCCATGTTGAGGGCATGTGGCCTGGTACGGTTCAGGAGGGAGGGGGGGCCGCTCTCTCGTCCCCCCCTTTTCCCCTGCGGCCGGCCAGGTTGCGTGCTCGGATAAGGGGTCTGGTATGGATTTTTAGGGGGACTCCACGCCATTTTTTTTTAAATTTGGGGTGGAGTTCCCCTTAAAATCCATGCCAGATCTGAAAGGCATGGAATGGATATTTGGGGGAACCCCACGTCAATTTTTTTTTAAATTTGCGGCGGGGTTCCCCTTAATATCCATTCCAGACCTGAAGGGCCTGGTAATTGAATTCTGGGGAACCCCCACGCTTTTTTTTTTTTTTATCAATGACTTTTGTATGTATTGCCGGGAGCCGACAATTCATTAATAGCCGCAAATGAGTTTTAAATGACTTTTTTTCTTTAAAAAATGAATTTTTTTGCAGGGACAGTTCTAAGCACATGCGTCACTTCACATGCATATCATACACACCCCCCAGGTACGAAATTTAAAGGAATATTTCACTTTTATTTTTTCATTTTAAGCATTATTAAAATCACTGCTCCCGAAAAAACGGCCGTTTTTAAAACTTCTTTTTGCATTGATACATGTCCCCTGGGGCAGGACCCAGGTCCCCAAACACTTTTTAGGACAATAACTTGCATATAAGCCTTTATAATTAGCACTTTAGATTTCTCCCATAGATTTTTCGAATTTGCCGCGAACACCCCAATTTGTTCGCTGTTCGGCGAACGGGCGAACAGGCAATGTTCGAGTCGAACATGAGTTCGACTCGAACTCGAAGCTCATCCCTACTAGTCAACCAACATTAGAATTCTTCTATAGCCTATGGGCCGAGCATTTGACCGGAAATGTACGATTGCAGCGTCGTACAGTTTATCTGCTCCGTCGAATCTTCTTAGAACTTTCAACAGACACCATAAGCCTTCAATGACAGATTCGACATTTGTATGTTTTTCGATGCTTCGTTGAATCTTCGTCGTTCACGTTGAATTGTCAAGTTAGTTCTAGCTATTTTACTGCTCCTCCTCTTTGGTTACAATCAGCCAATAACATTCATCATCATCATTATTTTTATTTTACTTCCCCCACCCAATTCCAGCAGCGATCTTTTCTCTCTATAATGTCAAATATTTTCTCTCTATAATGTCAAATCTTTTCTCTCTATGTCGAATCTTTTCTCTCTATAATGTCGAATCTTTTCTCTCTATGTAGAATAATCTTGGACTAATAGAGTTAAGGTTAGGCACATTCGACCACAGGTTCGATGGACACAGATTGTTATTGTCAGCCTCATGTCAAATCTCCTATCTATATCGAACTGTTGTTGCAACGAAAACGAAAATTAAGCATTTGTTTATGTCGGATCTTTCGGTTTTCGGATTCTGCATTTTCGTTTTCGTTTGTTAAAACGATAACGAAAATACCTGAAATTTGGACGAAAATGCATTCGGACGAAAACGAATGCACATGTCTAGTTACCACTCAGATGCTCCCCCTAAATATGACACCCCGCTACAGATGTATACTATCTCTGACTATAGTTTCTGTTATGTGTCAGCAGTGGCATGTACCCCGCTACACAGAGAGTGACACATATAGTAGAATGTCATTAAATGTTAGTGTCACATCCACCTTTCTTTTTGGATGCTGTACCTGACATTTAGTAGGAATAAAGGACCAACATCATGAAAAATATTGTATTCTGATATCCTTGTGTCTAAGGCAGGCAACTTGGAGAAAAATAATTACATGTGGCATATATATTGAAAACTATTGTTACATATATTAATCCAATACACTTATCAGAATGACATTTTTTTTCATGATAACAGCCCTTTAGATTAAGCCACATCTACAGTATTTGTCACAAATAATTATAGAATTCAAGGTTTAGTAGTGTTATAACCTTCAACTGTATACTGTATTATATGAGTTGCTTTGTTAATATCGACAATACAAATTGTATTCAGTTGGCTGTTTTCAACACACAAATGACATGAAGAGAGCTCTATAGTAATTAACGTAGGCTAAGAAAAATATTTAATTTCCTGTGATTCTTTTAAAGCTGAAACCTGAGCTTACACACAAGAGCCATGGGGGAGATTTACTAAAGCTGTTGCACACAGAATCTGGTGCAGCTGTGCATAGTAACCAATAAGCTTCTAGGTTAGGCCTCATGCCCACGGACGTTTTTACAGCCGCGTTTTTGAGCGTTTTTTACAGCTTAAAAACGCCTGTCCATGTTAGTCTATAGCTTCATGCCCACCTAGACGTTTTTGAGCTGCAAATAGCATAGACGTTTTTAAGCTGTAAAAAAAACCCAGGACCAGTGCGTTCCTCAGCGTCAGAATTAGGCAGAAAAAAACGCGAGCGTCAAAAAACACGCAAAAACGCGCACTAACGCGCACTAACGCGCGGTCGCGTTTTTAGCTCCGACGTTTTTCTTTTTCAAAAAAAAAAATTATTATTTACAATAACATGGACAGGCGTTTTTAAGCTCTAAAAAACGCAGCTGTAAAAACGTCAGTGGGCATGAGGCCTTATTGTTAAAGCTTAATGGAGCAAACTGAAGTTAGAAGCTGATTGGTTACTATGCACAGCTGCACCAGATTCTGTATGCGCCAGTTTTAGTAAGTCTCCCCTCATGTGTATTGTTTCTTGAATCTTGGTGTTCTCCCGCACTTTGCTTCTGTGCAGGTGTTTTCTGTAATATAGACTGTAAAAAAATAATGTGCTGCGCTTTAATAAATATGAAAAACACCACCATGCTAGATATCAGTGTTAAGAAAGTCCACATTACAAATCACAAAGAATCCAATGTATGAATTCTCAACAAAAAAAAAAAGACAAAATTCACTTGAAAACAATAAAGTGTATTCCACGCTAGTGAGTCAACCCTTCCCATAGATATTTCACATGAGGCTTACCAGAACCGATTGACATTCAGATTATAGAAATGTCATGTATGAGGTACTGTATGTTTTTTTACAGATTCAATCTAGTCGCGCTTCAATTGCACCATGTGACCACGCTCAGAGAAAGAAGAGAAAGAGAACTACTGTATGCTCCACATATTGTAAATTTGCCAGGAATTGTATTAAAAAAACAAAATTGCATTCACAGGAGCTGGAAACAAAATACAGCCAACTTCCCTAAACTACCATCCTTGCTAGAAGATACTAAAGGAAATAAAATCTTAGAAACAAAGAACACGGAGGAAAAATAGGTATGAGATATATAGATATATGTACTACAATGCAGTTGTAATCTTCAATATGTAGGTAGAACGAAAAGAGCCTTAAAGGTTAGAATAAAGGAACAAGTGCAGAACATTGTTAAGGGATTCCCCAAGCACAATATGTCACGTCATTTTGCACAAGTGCATAATCAAGATCCCACCCAATTACAATTTTGGGGCATAGATAAATTCAAGGGCTCATGGAGAGGCAGCCACATAGTAAGAAATATTAGTCAAAAAGAATCTCGGTGGATCCACACTTTAAGAACATTGACACCAGGGGGGATGAATGTGGAGTTTGATCTAAATTGCTTTTTTAAGTAATTTTTAATCTAGTAATGTTTTAACATTGTGTTATACTTTGTGCATTGGGTACATGGTTAACATATATTTTATATGCGATGGTTTTAATATTTTAACATGTAAATTTAAATTTTATTTGGATGTATTTGTATAATGTGGCCTCATGTATGTATCTGGTTTGTCCTGCTGCTTTTAGATATGTGGCGACGCCATACAGCTAGGATCATACGCACAGGAATTAGATACTCAGCACTTTCAGGGAGGAATATTTATCCCTCTCAGTTTAAGTTTTAGGTATACATTATATACTGTTTTAATATATAGTGGGGTAGGTGGTGTAAGTGATTTTTAAGTCGAATATTGCCCCTCAATACATGCGGATGCACAGTCAGACCGCTGTGGCCAATGCAGGATTGGGATGCAAATTTGAGGTAATTATTTCCCTATCCATTTATTTCATCTGCACAGTAACCACCCTTCTAGTTTGCTTTAAGGTTGGGAGATTGGCGGCTGTATTTAAGTCAGCTTAGCTCCACCATAGGATTTCATATCAGTGGGCGATTCACTATTTCCTGCATGTTCAGGAAAATAGCGGCGCCTATACGCTTTCTTATGGTCTCCAACAAAATGGCGGATTGGCCATTTCCGGTCCACGCACTATATCAATAATGCCTCAACAACCAATCAGGTCCCCTGAAGAAGTCACAAGGTACGTGACGTAACACCATAGGAAAGGAGTGAGGCATCACACCACAGATCGGAAGCAGCGGAGGAACAAGTAAGATGGCGCTAACAACGCCGCTATCCACCCTTACTGCATATTTTCTTTTCTTGTGATGTAAGAGTCCATTCTTGACATTTTTAATAAAGTTACATACTCAATTTACTACACCATCAGAGGCTTCTTTCTCGTCCTACCCTCTGTCCCTGGCTGGAGCTTTGCTCCCCCCCTTCCCCCCTCTTCTCTCTTAGGACAGCTGACACCTTTGGGATCAGCGTGAGTGGTGGAGGATATAGACCAGTAAAGAGTACAGTGGAGAAGATATACAGGAGAGATAAGATCACTCTTAATGGCAGATATTTTTACTGTAGAGGTGAGAGTTCTGGGAGACTGGTGTAGGATTCTCACGCTGGTTCAATACTTCAATTGCTGATTCATTGTGAACATTAATGATACAGCTATAACAGCACTTAACCCAATAGAGGATTTTGTCCATTAGAGACATTTGTATGGGACCTCTTGAGACCGATTTCTCATCATTATTATTTTATAGATCAATTGCAATATTGAACTATTTGTAGCCATTTGCACACTCTCTTTGCACTTTATTGATTGCACTTTATGTACTGTCAGCACTTTATTATTTATATTGATTATTTACACTCATTGCTACGTTTGGCACCATTTAATTTAAGATTTTTTATGGATATTTAGAATCTTGATTTATTCACTCTGCACTTTGTATTATTTCAGATCTAGAGTTGCATTTATATCATTGTTTTTAGGTGCACAGCCTTGTTTGTATTGTATTATTCCCTAAGCGCGAAACCCTTTATATAATGTTTGAATGTTTATGTGTAAGGTGAACACAGATAGGTTTTGCAGCTTTTGCACACATCACCCCAGTTCTGTTTCATTTACTCTTGCGCGAAAGACACACATTCTACACTTTTTGTCAGACCATTGTTCCTAATTTTTAAGAACAGTCTACTGACTGGAATGGTACCAGCAGATTGGAGAAAAGCCAATGTAGCTCCAATATTTAAAAAAGATACATCACCCTTATTGAAGCTACAACAAAGTATTACTCTACATTACTTTTTTCGAAGATACAGATCAATTTATAATTAATATGTTAAATATTTCTTTCAACTACAGTCTTGAATATATTAGTACAAGGATTTATTTACTTTCTATCTCATTTAAGTCCTTATAACTTTCATTAGGATATATTCTGTAGACCCTATTACTTGTTATTTTTCTATATTTGTAATAATTGGACAAATATCAACAACATGTATTACATATAATCTGTATGTGACTATATATGTCCAATAAAATACTTTGACAAGAAAAAAAAGATACATCACTGGGAATTACAGATCAGTTAGCCTAACATCAATAGTAATCAAACTCTTGGAGGGGATGATAAGGGACTACAGTGGGTACGGAAAGTATTCAGACCCCCTTAAATATTTCACTCTTATTGCAGCCATTTGCAAAAATCATTTAAGTTAATTTGTTTTCCTCATTAATGTACACACAGCACCCCATATTGACAGAAAAACACAGAATTGTTGAAATTTTTGCAGATTTATTAAAAAAGAAAAACTGAAATATCACATGGTCCTAAGACCCTTTGTTGTGACACTCATATATTTAACTCAGGTGCTGTCCATTTATTCTGATCATCCTTGAGATGGTTCTACACCTTCATTTGAGTCCCTGTGTGTTTTATTATACTGATTGGACTTGATTAGGAAAGCCACACACCTGTCTATATAAGACCTTACAGCTCACAGTGCATGTCAGAGCAAATGAGAATCATGAGGTCAAAGGAACTGCCTGAAGAGCTCAGAGACAGAATTGTGGCAAGGCACAGATCTGGCCAAGGTTACAAAAAAAAATTATGCTGCACTTAAAGTTCCTAAGAGCACAGTGGCCTCCATAATCCTTAAATGGAAGACGTTTGGGATGACCAGAACCCTTCCTAGAGCTGGCCGTCCGGCCAAACTGAGCTATCGGGGGAGAAGCCTTGGTGAGAGAGGTAAAGAAGAACCCAAAGATCACTGTGGCTGAGCTCCAGAGATGCAGTCGGGAGATGGGAGAAAGTTGTAGAAAGTCAACCATCACTGCAGCCCTCCACCAGTCGGGGCTTTATGGCAGAGTGGCCCGACGGAAGCCTCTCCTCAGTGCAAGACACGTGAAAGCCCGCATGGAGTTTGCTAAAAAAAAAAAAAACACCTGAAGGACTCCAAAATGGTGAGAAATAAGGTTCTCTGGTCTGATGAGACCAAGATAGAACTTTTTGGCCTTAATTCTAAGCAGTATGTGTGGAGAAAACCAGGCACTGCTAGTCTGCAATCGAGGGAAAGATGAATGCGGCCAAGTACAGGGATATCCTGGATGAGAACCTTCTCCAGAGTGCTCAGGACCTCAGACTGGGCCGAAGGTTTACCTTCCAACAAGACAATGACCCTAAGCACACAGCTAAAATAACGAAGGAGTGGCTTCAGAACAACTCCGTGACTGTTCTTGAATGGCCCAGCTAGAGCCCTGACTTAAACCCAATTGAGCATCTCTTGAGAGACCTAAAAATAGCTGTCCACCAATGTTTACCATCCAACCTGACAGAACTGGAGAGGATCTGCAAGGAGGAATGGCAGAGGATCCCCAAATCCAGGTGTGAAAAACGTGTTGCATCTTTCCCAAAAAGACTCATGGCTGTATTGTATCAAAAGGGTGCTTCTACTAAATACTGAGCAAAGGGTCTGAATACTTAGGACCATGTAATATTTCACTTTTTCTTTTTTAATAAATCTGCAAAAATGTCAACAATTCTGTGTTTTTCTGTCAATATGGGGTGCTGTGTGTACATTAATGAGGAAAAAAATGAACTTAAATGATTTTAGCAAATGGCTGCAATATAACAAAGAGTGAAAAATTTAAGGGGGTCTGAATACTTTCCGTACTGTATACTGTATATACAAGATTTTAGTCATGAAAACTGTATCATTAGTAGGGATAAGCTTCGAGTTCGAGTCGAACTCATGTTCGACTCGAACATTGCCTGTTCGCCCGTTCACCGAACAGCGAACAATTTGGGGTGTTCGCGGCAAATTCGAAAAGTCTATGGGAGAAATCTAAAGTGCTAATTTTAAAGGCTTATATGCAAGTTATTGTCATAAAAAGTGTTTGGGGACCCGGGTCCTGCCCCAGGGGACATGTATCAATGCAAAAAAAAGTTTTAAAAACGGACGTTTTTTCGGGAGCAGTGATTTTAATAATACTTAAAGTGAAACAATAAAAAAGAAATATTCCTTTAAATTTCATACCTAGGGTGTGTGTATAGTATGCCTGTAAAGTCGCGCTTGTTTCCCGTGCTTAGAACTGTCCCTGCACAAAGTGTCATTTCTGAAGGAAAAAAAGTCATTTAAAACTCACTTGCGGCTATAATGAATTGTCGGCTCCCGGCAATACATAGAAAAGTCATTGATAAAAAAAAAAATTGCGTGGGGGTCCCCCCAAATTCCATTACCAGGCTCTTCAGGTCTGGTATGGATATTAAGGGGAACCCTGCTGCAAATTTTAAAAAAAAAATGCGTGGGGTTCCCCCAAATATCCATACCAGACCCTTTATCCGAGCACGCAACCTGGCAGGCCGCAGGAAAAGAGGGGGGGACGAGAGAGCGCCCCCCCCTGAACTGTACCAGGCCACATGCCCTCAACATGGGGAGGATGTCCCCATGTTGATGGGGACAAGGGCCTCATCCCCACAACCCTTGCCCGGTGGTTGTGGGGGTCTGCGGGCAGGGGGCTTATCGGAATATGGAAGACCCCTTTAACAAAGGGGACCCCCAGATCCCGGCCCCCCCTATGTGAATTGGTAAGGGGTACATTGTACCCCTACCATTTCACGAAAAAAGTGTAAAAAAAAATGTAAAAAAAACACACAGACACCTTGGAAAAGTCCTTTATTAAAAATAAAAAATAAAAAACCCATTCCAGCGATGTAATCCAGTGTCCCGCGGCGATCCGATGTCCAGCGTTGTCCACACGAAACTTCATTGGCTGAGCCTGAGCGGACCTGATGGGGAACTTCCTCCGCAGTGTATTAAATGAATAGACCCGCCCCTTCTAAAGTTCCCCATCAGGTCCGATCAGCCAATGACGTAGGTGTAAGGCTAAGCGGACCAAATGCGGAATGTGAGAAGGGGCGGGTCTATTCATTTATTACACTGCAGAGGCAGTTCCCCATCAGGTCCGCTCAGCCAATGATGTAGGCGGGGTCTGACATACGAGGGGGCAGACCTGATGGGGAACTTCCTCCACAGTGTAAGGATTGTATTTAATAGGGTTCTAAAGTTCGCGCGAACATTCTGGCTGTTCGCAGGTTCTGGTGCGAACCGAACAGGGGGGTGTTCGGCTCATCCCTAATCATTAGCAGTAATCAGCATTAATTCATGAAGAATCATTCTTGCCAAACTGACCTATTAACCTTCTATGAGGAGGTGAGCTGCCATCTAGACAAAGGAAGGCCCGTGGATGTGGTGTATCTGGATTTTGCAAAGGGATTTGATACAGTTTTCCATAAACGTTTACCGTACAAACTAAGGTCTGTCGGCATGGACCATAGAATGAGTACATGGATTAAAAACTGATTAAAAACTGGCGAGTTCAGAGGGTAGTGATAAATGGGGAGTACTCAAAATGGTCCGGTGTGGAAAGCGGGGTCCCCCAGGGTCCGGTCATGGGATCAATCCTATTTAATTTATTCATAAACGACATGAAGGATGGGATAAACATCTCAATCTCAGTATTTGTGCACGATACAAAGCTAAGCAGGCCAATAATTTCTCTGAGGGATGTGGAAACCTTACAAGAAGATCTGAACAAATTAATGGGGTGGGCATTACATGGCAAATCAGGTTTAATGTAGAAAAATGAAAATAATACATTTGGGTGGCAAAAATATGAAGGCAATCTACTTACTAGGGGGAGAACCTCTGGGGAATCTAGGATGGAAAAGGACCTGGGGGTCCTAGTAGATGATAGGCTCAGCAATGGCATGCAATTCCAGGCTTCTGCAAGCAAAGCAAACAATATGCTGGCATGCAATTAAAAATGGGATTAACTCCAAAGATAAAATAATAATTCTCCCACTCTACAAGACTCTGGTTCGGTCGCACCTGGAGTATGCCATCCAGTTCTGGGCACCAGTCCTTAGGAAGGATGTATTGGAACTGGAGAGAGTCCAGAGAAGGGCAACAAAGCTAATAATGGGGCTGGTGGACCTTAGTTATGAGGAAAGGTTACGAACACTGAACTTATTCTCTCTGGAGAAAAGACGCTTGAGAGGGGATATGATTTCAATGTACAAATACCGTACTGGTGACCCCACAATGGGGATAAAACTTTTCTGCGAAAGGGAATTTAAAAAGACACGCAGCCATTCACTAAAAATAGAAGAGAAGCGGTTTAACCTTAAACTGCATAGAGGGTTCTTTACTGTAAGAGCAGTAAGGATGTGGAATTCTCTTCCACAGGCAGTGGTTTCAGCAGGGAGCATCAATAGTTTCAAAAAACTATTCGATAGACACCTGAACCACCACAACATACAGGGATATACAATGTAATACTGACATAAAAGCACACACACAGGTTGGACTTGATGGACTTGTGTCTTTTTTCAACCTCACCTACTATGTAACTATGTAAGATCCTAATGGGAGTGCTGATGGTCACTTTAAACAAGTTGCTAGCAGGCTTCAGCACTTCTTGAAGCTCATTGAAAGCTTGCTGAAGCCTGCTAGCAGCTTGCTTAAAGTGGAAATCAACACCCCATTAGGATTTGTGTTCAACATTTACAAACTGGAGTTGAATAGTACTTTAAAATCTTCAACAGTGCTTGCTTAAAGTTCTGCAAAATGCTTTTGTCAAAACTTGCTGTTCACACTGCTCTTGGACAAGCTGAAGCCCGTGTGAAACAGTAATATCTGGATTTGATATTGCATTTTGGGCACACAAAGTGAATTTCTATCTGTAGTATGTAGGAGCCGCTGGAAATTTGCTCAGGTTCTTCCCCAGTGGATTGCTCCGCAGCCAGGCATCTCAGCTGCACTTTTCCTCAAAAAACAGTCATGGGGTGTTGTTTAAATTTGTTTTTATTTTTGGAGAACTTGGATAGGGTTGAAGGATTTGAGTGGGATACTCCAAAATCAGGAACTATGTACAGGGGATAGTGAACTCCTTTCTGTAAAGCGGGAGCAGAAGTCCTCACACATAGCAACTCATGGACTTGGCTTGTAATAGCAACAGTTAAATGTAGAGCTGAAGCAAAAGTCCTTTCATATAGCAAACTATGGACTTGGCTTGTAGTAGAAGCAGTTAATAGCAGACAACCTTTTACTTCAGAGCAATAAAAGCATTGTTCCTTCACAATGAATTAGATAGACTAAGCTCTTCAGGACACCAGTCAATGTCCTCTTTAGCAAACACACACAGCTGACTCTCTAACACAAGAGGGGGGGGGGGGCAGCAGCCAAAAAGTCTCCAAGATCTTTCATGGCAGTCTGTACTCACAAATGTCCAGGGACAGTTGGTTGCATCTTTCCAACGTCCAAGTGACACCTTTCGCCAGTGACACCATCAGCAGACAGACCCTCAGTCAACTCTCTGTAGCTTTAGCATCCAGGCCCTCAGGTTTCCCACCTGAGACCTCACAAACAGGAAGCACATGGCAGCAAGCCCTAGCAAGCCCTCCAGGCTGGACTTATCCTCTCCAGGAAAAGACCCAGAGCTCATTGTGGTCAGAGAATTTATACAGACTCCCAACGTGCATTCAGGGCCCTGCTCCCTGGGATTGGCCAGGGCTGTATAAATATTCACACTGCCATCTGCATAGCTCCACACCTATGCTCTTGAGAATTATCGCTGCTCTCTGGAAAGCAGAGGGAGCTATCAGACTGGCAGCTGAGAACAATGAACTGACTTGCACTGGCTACAGTCAGCAAAACCAAATTTACCTAACACAACAAATACAGCCAGCCACATTGGTTACAGTGATCAATCAAGACTACCCAGTTCTCTGGATTACTTTTCTAAACATTTATCGCAAGCAACCTTGTAGGAAGAAGAGAAGAATACCTAGAAGTTATAGGCCTTCGGTCTTTCACAGCTAACAGTCCCTAGCTAAGGACATGGCTAAGGATAAGACCTAGACACCAATATTGTGAAGTGTGTTAAGAATTTAACCACTTGCTTACTGGGCACCCCCTTCCTGCCCAGGCCAATTTTCAGCTTTCAGCACTGTCACGCTTTGAATGACAATTGCGCGGTCGTGCGATGTGGCTACCAAACTAAATTGACGTCCTTTTTTCCCCACAAATAGAGCTTTATTTTGGTGGTATTTGATCATCTCTGCGGTTTTTATTTTTTGCGCTATAAACAAATGTAGCGGGGTGTTCCCCTTTAATGCAGAGAGACAAGAAGTTCCAGGTGAGAGGTGAGTCGGGAGGAAGTAAAGAGACATTATGGAAGTGAAAGCAGAGGAGAGAGAGACTACATCTCCCAGTACATCTTGCAGCACCCAGGGTGCATTGCTCCAGAACAGAGACTGCTGGGGCAGACTTTATAAAGGGGAGGCGGAGTTTTGGTCGGCCTCTTTGGACACCCCTCTCCTAGCAAGAGGATGTCTGTGCTGAACTGCTGTGTGCACAAGGCCTGAAGCCTGGGCCGTGTGCTCCTTTCCAAAGAGCCCTCTGCCAGCCTAGCAGAGCCTTAGAGACATCTAATCCTCCTTGCTGCAGTACACCAGAAGGATTGAAGACTTGGATGTCGGTGGATTCCTGTTCCTAGACGAATCGATGGAGGGAACGGACTTGGACTTGTCCAGGTGGTGAGAGCTGTTTAAAGACAGATCCTTTATCTTTACTATTCGTTGGGATTACAAAGTTGTTCTTCAAGTGCACCACCGAGAGATTGCTAGCGAATATTGTTTCACTGAACTTCCATTTAGATCAGTCAGGCCTGACTGCATAGGTAGACATTGCTGGGTGTTAGTCTACCCATGAGGGGAAGTAGCTGTAAAAGGGCAGCGCTAGAGTTGCATAGCAATACTTTATTATTCTGATTACTCTGTTTATCTTTATTACTGTTTATTGCAGGGATCTGCAACTTGTTATACTGTTGTTTATTACTTGCCCATTAGCCTCAGTAAAATATCTGGGTAAAGTACATTTGGTGTCAGTTCCGCTTACTTTAATAGGAGTTTTAAAGTATATTCTGTGTATGTTTGTTATAGGACTGCGTCACCAACAGTTGCGATCACGCGGTCCTATCTCTCTATCACCAGCTGTGCCACGGGAGGTTAGAGCCGATTGCCGGGGGTTGACAGCGGTGCACTGCAGGGCCCAAATCAATATCAGCGGCTCTCTTAACTGGGGGTAGCGCTACACGTGGGGGCTCGAGTCCGGGATCCTTGTACGTTGCACGCTGCAATCAAGCCGGTCAGAAGTACCAGCATGGACCCGCTGGCAATGTCACAGTGGTGCGCAGCGATTGGTGCCGATCCAACCGCGGCGGTAGTCATTGTACTCCCGGGGGAAAGATGGAAGGAAGAGTAGATAAAACAGCTCGTATTGTTACTGTCTCCGAGCCACAAAGCATGGGTGATGGATTTTAGGCCAGATCCAGTGATCTCGTTTACATACGCACTGGTAGAATGGAAAAACGAAATCCCAGAACATTTTAAAAGTCAGAGTATACAAGCCATAGATAATCAGATCTATCACTTGATACATACGCTGCCAGTGAAGGAAGAATGGTTTCAGACACCAAAGCCATCACTCCCACAATTATCTCCACCACTATCCCCTAAAGCAGAAAAGCTTAAGGAACTATTAAGCCCGGGATCACCGCTGGCCGCTATAGGGCCTGAATTGTTGAATGCTCTAGGAGACCTTGTAATTAAGTGCCAGAAAAGCAGTACGGTGCATGTGGAGGCCGGTTACCGGAAGCTTAGCACCTTCTCAGGGAAGCTCCCCGTCCCTGCGGGGGAGGAAGATTTTGACACTTGGATGGAACAGGCATTGCAGGCAGTAGAAGCATGGGAGGTGCCTGAGGCACAGAAGAGACAGCGAGTCTTAGAAAGTCTGAAAGGTGCCGCGGCAGAAGCGGTGAAGAGCTTCCGGTTTGGAAATGAAAACTGTACAGCTCAAGATTGCCTGGCCATGCTGCAGGAAGAGTTTGGTCAGCTGGAGAAGGTGTCAGAGATGATTTATCAAATTGAACACACTCTCCAGCAGCCGAATGAGAAACTGTCAGAATATGTTAGAAGGCTGAACAGGCAGTTATGCAAGATTGTACTGAAGAAGGGAATGCTGCCCAAAGATGCAGATGAAGCACTCATGAAGCAGATCATGAGGGGAGCGCGGCGCTCAGACCCGGTCTGGCTGCACCTGAAAACCTCAGGAGGAGGAATGTCACTAACCTACTCTGATCTAATAAAAATTATTAGGGACGAAGAGGCGCTGCAGGAAGATCAGCAGGTGGCCAAGGCGAATGTCACACCTGTACCAGTGTTGGTCCATTCTGTCAAGAGCCCAGAAAGAAATGCGGAGGTTGACACTCTGAAATCGCAAATGGCCCAAGTGTTGGAGATGCTGACCTCTTTGATGGAGAAAGATCAGAGAAGACGAGAGAAACCAAGCCCAAGAAAGGAGTTGTTCCCGAACACCTCAGCACCGGCCTCCCTACAGGACAGAGAAGAGGTGATTTGCTATAACTGCGGAGGGAGTGGCCACTTTGCTAACGTATGCTCCAGCCCAAAGAAGAAGAGAACAGATAATTGCAAGCCGGCGGGAAACTCCAAAGGGCCCCGGTGAAGGAGTCAACCGGGTGCCCATCATCTTCAGTGCGCTCCAAACTAAAAAAAAAGGCCAAGAATGGAGGAGACAAAACTCCTAGGAGGAGGTATAGTACACCCCCACCAAGATGTACCCCAGAGGGAGGGGGCAAGACCCCTCAGTGGAAGTACAGCACCCCAAAGAAGGAACATCCACCTAAAAGGAACAATAACATCCCTCAGCGGGTTTGTGCCCCCATTGAGAGGGAGAAAGTCAATGCATGCCAGGCTCAGGAAAAATTAAAGTCCAAAAGGGCAAGGGTCGAAAGCCAAAAAAAAGAGGTGACCCCAGTCCGGCCATACCCAAAGGAACTGGTGGGCCCGTCTCCTACTGTGCCCATTCAAGTGGAAGGAGTCTATACTAAAGCTCTTTTGGACACCGGAGCACAGGTGACTTTACTATACCGGGACTTCTATGATAGGCACTTGAGTCATCTGCCTATCCAGAAGATAGAAGAGCTGGAGATATGGGAACCCAGAGTTTCCCTTATGATGGGTACCTGCCCATAAAGATGACTTTCGACCCATCCGTGGCTGGGAAGGCTGAAGTGTTTGACACCCTGGCAGTTGTGTGTCCCCGGCCGCCTGGAGCCAGCAAGATTTCCCTGATCATTGGGACAAACACGGATCTAGTCAGGAGACTCCTGACCCCTCTAGTGAAAGAGAGAAACCATTCAGCCACCAAAATCCATCCCATGCTAAAGACGGCCTACCAACGACTGGTCTTAGAGCAGAAGACCCCGGGAGAGGGGATAGGGAAGGTGTGGAGACTTGGCAGAGAAGGAGTAGTGCTACAGCCCGGAGAAGTAACCTGTCTTAGGGCCACTGTGAAGCTTTCGTGGGAACAACCTGGCCCCTTTGTCATGCTGGAATCAGACCCAAGGGAAGAGTCCTCAGGCCTGGAAGTGATACCAGAAGTGATTCCGTTCAAGGCCCTGAAGAAGGCCCATGGCAGAGTTCCGGTGAGTGTTAGGAACACTACGGGAGGACCCATGGAGATCCCTGCCAGAGTGTTGCTTGGTCAGGTGAGCCCTGCTGCCCCGGTCACTTGGTCCGAAGTCAAGGGGACGGGTGACAGAGGAGATGTTTGGGAGAAACTGTCCGTGGAAAACCCGAACCTACCCAGGGCTTGGAAAGAAAGAGCCAAGGCCCAGCTGACCAGGTGGGAGAAGATCTTTTCCGAAGATGAATTCGATGTGGGGTGTGCAAGAAGTGCCACCCATCGGATCCGCCTCCAAGAAGATAAGCCCTTCCGAGAAAGGGTCAGGCGGGTCCCCCTGGCAGATCTGGAGGATCTGAGGGAACAACTTGTAGAACTAAAGAAGACTGGTGTGATCCGGGAGTCTAGAAGTCCCTATGCCTCCCCAATCGTGGTGGTCAGAAAGAAGAATGGGTCGTTGAGGCTTTGTATCGATTACAGGACTCTCAACAGGAGAACCATCCCTGACCAATACACCACGCCAAGGATAGAAGATGCCCTACAAAGTTTGTCTGGAGCCAAATGGTTCAGTGTGATGGACCTCAAGAGTGGGTACTATCAAATCCCTATGCACCCAGAAGACAGGGAGAAGACAGCCTTCATAACCCCGGTGGGATTCTTCGAATTCAATAGGATGCCTCAGGGTCTGTCTGGAGCTCCTGCTACCTTTCAACGCCTTATGGAGAAGACTGTTGGAGACATGAATCTTATAGAAGTCCTTGTGTACTTGGACGATGTCATTGTCTTTGGAAGAACCTTGGAAGAACATGAAGCCAGGTTGGAGAAAGTATTGAGAAGACTCAGCGAAGAGGGACTTAAGCTTTCCCCCGAGAAGTGTCGGTTCTACCAGTCTTCTGTGAATTATCTGGGGCACATAGTGTCTGAAGAAGGGGTGGCCACAGATCCTGAGAAGTTGGAAGCAGTCACTTCCTGGCCACGACCCACCACAGTAACAGAGCTCAGATCCTTCCTGGGGTTCTGCTCCTATTATAGGAGGTTTGTGGAGGGGTTTGCTCGGATTGCCCGCCCGTTGAATGAATTGCTAAAGGCAGAAGGGGAAGAGGATGACTCAGGGCCCAGGAGGCCTGGTGAGTCAGTTCAAGATCAGTGGAACCCAAGGTGTGAAGAGGCCTTTCATGCTCTGAAGAGGAGCTTAACCACTGCCCCAGTCCTGGCCTACGCCGACCCTACCAGACCTTATGAATTACATGTGGATGCCAGCCACGAGGGTCTAGGTGGTGTACTCTACCAAGAACATGAAGGACAACTGCGACCAGTGGCCTATGTGAGCAGGAGCCTGACCCCCTCAGAAAAGAATTACCCCACTCATAAGCTGGAATTCCTGTCCCTCAAATGGGCGGTAGTAGACAAGCTAAAAGACTACTTGTATGGGGCAGAGTTTACTGTGAAGACAGACAACAACCCCCTGACCTACCTCTTCACCACCGCGAAACTAGATGCACCGCGAAACTAGATGCCACCGGACACAGGTGGTTGGCCGCATTGTCTGGATTCAACTTCAGTCTGAAGTACAGACCAGGAGCCGAAAATAGGGATGCAGATGCCCTGTCCCGGAGGTCTCATGCCACGACAAATGACTGGGAAGATTGGACCCAAGTGGCACCGGACGGGGTGCGGGCCCTTTGTCAAGGGGCTGAATTCCAAGCCAGAGGAGGCTCCAGAGCAGAAGAAATAGGGGTTACCATGGTAGGAGTCCCCAAACACTATTGTGGGGTAACTCAACTGGAGGAAGACAACCTACCGAGACTGTCCAAGAAGGAGTTGAGGTGTGACCAATTGGAAGACCCCATGGGGAGATTGGTCCTCGAAGCCCTGGAGAATCAGGATCCCAACAAATTCCTACATCACCCCTCAAAGGAGGCTCGCCTGTTGAGGAAGGAATTGGACAGGCTACAGGTACATCAGGGAGTGGTCTACCGAAGGGGCCCCTCTGATGACTCAGAAGATAAGTGGCAGTTATTTCTTCCAGAGAAGCATCGAGAGACTGTACTAATTGCCCTGCATGACCATCATGGTCACCTAGGGGCAGAAAGGACCTTCCAGCTTGTCAGAAATCGGTTCTATTGGCCCTGCATGAGGGCAGAAGTAGAGGAGTATTGCCATTCCTGTGCACGATGCATTCAGAGAAAGACCCTACCCCATCAAGCTGCCCCAATGGGCCACTTACAGAGTCAAGGCCCAATGGATCTGGTATGCATTGACTTTCTCTGCCTCTAACCCGACCTGAGTGGATTGGGGAATGTTCTGGTAATAACCGACCATTTCACCCGCTATGCTCAAGCTTTCCCAACCAAAGACCAGAAGGCATCCACCGTGGCCAAGATACTTATGGAGAAGTATTTTGTCCATTACGGACTACCACAGAGACTCCACTCAGATCAAGGAAGGGACTTTGAGAGTCGGTTGATCCGAAGACTTTTGGATTCATTAGGAATAAAGAAGACCAGAACCACGCCTTACCACCCACAAGGAGATGCTCAGCCGGAGAGATTTAACCGGACCCTGCTCAACATGTTGGGAACCTTAGAAACAGAGAAGAAGCAACACTGGAGTCAGCACATATCAGCCCTAGTACCTGCCTATAACTGTACCACAAGTGACGCCACTGGCTACTCCCCTTATCGACTTATGTTTGGGAGAGAAGCAAGGCTACCTGTGGACCTGGCCTTTGGCACTTCTATAGACAATACCTCAGCTACATCCCACAAGGGATACGTGGACAGACTTAGACGTAGCTTGCAGGTGGCCTATGAACAAGCCCAGGCGGCTTCGGATCAAAGGGGGGCCCGCAACAAGAGAAATTTTGATCTGAAGGTTCGAGTGCAAGATCTGCAGCCCGGGGACCGAGTACTGCTACGCAATCTGGGGGTCCCTGGAAAACACAAGCTTGCCGACAGGTGGAGATCTGAGCCCTATGTTGTCTGTAGGAAGTTGCCTGGTTTGCCTGTCTACAAACTAAAGCCAGAAGGAAAGGTGGGTCCACTGAAGACGTGGCATCGGAACCACCTGCTCCCACTTGCTGAGGCAGTCAGAATACCTCCCGTGAGAGACTCCCCTGAACCGGCCTCTATCCTGGATATTCCTAGGCCGAACACTCGGTCCCAGACCTCTCGAGCCAAAGATGGGGAGGCCTCCCAATTGAGTACAGAAGAAGGTGGAGAACTGGACTGGCTGTGGCCTCCCTCGCCTCTGGGAACGTCCGCCATAGATCTCCCAAATGGAGGGGATACCCCAGATGCAACGCTGAATCCGGAGGCTACTGAATTCATACCCTTCAGTCCCTCAGCTGATTACTGGGAAGATGTTCCTGACACTTGCGCAGAGGAGGACTCTAGAGATTCCATACGTCAGTCGACTTCTGAATCAGAGGTTCCAGAACCAGCAATGTTACCTGAACTTACTCCTGAAGAAGAGCCTGTGGTGCCAGAGTCAGAAGCACCAAGAGAGCAGAGGGCTCGCAGAGTCATCAGGCCTCCCAAGAAACTAACTTACCCCCAAATGGGGACGAGCTCAGAGGACTCTGTTGTAACGGCTAGGAGAAGTGTTGAACAACCTGATCCTTCCACCGTCCATTTGGTGGAGGGCAACCCCAGCTCACTCTCTGGCACAGTTAGGCAGGCCACTCATGGTAGTGTGACCTGTGGGCAAGAGAGTTCCATCCCAAAGTTTTGGTGGGAATTCCCTATGCCAACATCATGCTCGACATTGTCCAAAATGGTAAACAGTATTTGTTGAAGTTTATCTTTGGGGACCAAAGAGTTCAAGTGGGGGGAGTGTGTAGCGGGGTGTTCCCCTTTAATGCAGAGAGACAAGAAGTTCCAGGTGAGAGGTGAGTCGGGAGGAAGTAAAGAGACATTATGGAAGTGAAAGCAGAGGAGAGAGAGACTACATCTCCCAGTACATCTTGCAGCACCCAGGGTGCATTGCTCCAGAACAGAGACTGCTGGGGCAGACTTTATAAAGGGGAGGCAGAGTTTTGGTCGGCCTCTTTGGACACCCCTCTCCTAGCAAGAGGATGTCTGTGCTGAACTGCTGTGTGCACAAGGCCTGAAGCCTGGGCCGTGTGCTCCTTTCCAAAGAGCCCTCTGCCAGCCTAGCAGAGCCTTAGAGACATCTAATCCTCCTTGCTGCAGTACACCAGAAGGATTGAAGACTTGGATGTCGGTGGATTCCTGTTCCTAGACGAATCGATGGAGGGAACGGACTTGGACTTGTCCAGGTGGTGAGAGCTGTTTAAAGACAGATCCTTTATCTTTACTATTCGTTGGGATTACAAAGTTGTTCTTCAAGTGCACCACCGAGAGATTGCTAGCGAATATTGTTTCACTGAACTTCCATTTAGATCAGTCAGGCCTGACTGCATAGGTAGACATTGCTGGGTGTTAGTCTACCCATGAGGGGAAGTAGCTGTAAAAGGGCAGCGCTAGAGTTGCATAGCAATACTTTATTATTCTGATTACTCTGTTTATCTTTATTACTGTTTATTGCAGGGATCTGCAACTTGTTATACTGTTGTTTATTACTTGCCCATTAGCCTCAGTAAAATATCTGGGTAAAGTACATTTGGTGTCAGTTCCGCTTACTTTAATAGGAGTTTTAAAGTATATTCTGTGTATGTTTGTTATAGGACTGCGTCACCAACAGTTGCGATCACGCGGTCCTATCTCTCTATCACCAGCTGTGCCACGGGAGGTTAGAGCCGATTGCCGGGGGTTGACAGCGGTGCACTGCAGGGCCCAAATCAATATCAGCGGCTCTCTTAACTGGGGGTAGCGCTACACAAAAAAAGACTGCCAATTTTGAAAAAAACACAATATTTTTTTTTTTACTTTTTGCTATAATAAATATCCCAATTTTTTAACCTCTTGCTTACTGGGCACTTAAACCCCCTTCGTACCCAGACCAATTTTCAGCTTTCAGCACTGACGCACTTTGAATGACAATTGCGCGGTCATACAACACTGTACCCAAATGATATTTTTATCATTTTTTTCCCCACAAATAGAGCTTTCTTTGGGGGTATTTGACCACCTCTGCGGTTTTTATTTTTTGCGCCATAAAAAAAAAAGACAGAAAATTTTGAAAAAAACACACAATATTTTTTTACTTTTTGTTATAATAATATCCCAATTTTTTTAAAAAAATTTTTTTTTTTCTCTGTTTTTGCCGATACGTATTCTTCTATATGTTTTTGGTAAAAAAAATTGCAATAAGCGTATAGTGATTGGTTTGCGCAAAAGTTATAGCGCCTACAAAATAGGGGATAGAATTATGAAATTTTTATTATATATATATTTTTTTACTAGTAATGGTGGTGATCTGCGATTTTTGTCAGGCCTGCGATATTGCGGCGGACATATCGGACACTTTTGACATTATTTTGGGACCATTCACATTTATACAACGAACAGTGCTATAAATATGCATTGATTACTGTAAAAATGTGACTGGCAGGAAAGGGGTTAACACTAGGGGGCGATCAAGGGGTTAAATATGTTCCCTATTAGTGATTCTTAAGCCTTGTACACACGATCGGATTTCCTATGGTTGTTTAACCGATGGAATTTTCCATCGGAAAACCGATGAAGCTGACTTTCATCAGTCTTGCCTACACACCATCAGTCAAAAAACCGACCGTTCCAAACGCGGTGACGTAAAACACTCTGTTGAGCCGAGAAAAATTAAGTTCAATGCTTCTGAGCATGCGTCGACTTGATTCTGAGCATGCGTGGGTTTTTTAACCAGTTAAAGTAAGTAGTATACCACTCAAGGTAACAAACCCCTCTACTTCACCGCCACTGCACATGGAAAGGGTGCGGGCCCTGTATGCATCAGAAAACATGTAGTGAAAAAAGTCTGGATGGCCACACTCCAATTAAAACACCTTTATTAATCCATATATAAAACGACAGTCCATACAGCAAAATGGGGGTGAGAAATAAAGCCCATCTAACGCGTTTCACACCTTTCCTGTTGCTTAATCATAAACATATTGAAATGGCATTTAGCCTTAAAATCAAGATAACCCATGTATGGCTAATAAAACACAAATGCAGGTAATGAATCATCCTGTTCACAGAGCAGGACTACCCATTTAATCATGTGTTGTAAAAAAAAACTACAACACAGATTTAAAACCTGAACAATTTAAAATCAAAACAAAATAAATACCAATATGTATTCACTATAGTGGCATATGTACCAGAGAAAACATGCCCCTGTTATACTGGATGTATGTACTATATGTAAATGTCTAGGAGGAGACAGCCCACATATATTCATATATCCAGAAATGGGAGTTGGTATATACTGGTATACGTGTACCTGTGTTTTAGTTCACCATTTCAGCTATGATTAAACTATAATTAAGCACCAGGAAAGCTGTATTTCTCACCCCCATTTTGATGTATTGACTGTCGTTTTATATATGGATTATTAAAAGGTGATTTCAATGGAGTGCGGCCATCTGAACTTTTTGCACTACATGTGTTAAGGCTTCCTTGTGATCTTGTGTGGTTTGGTTGATAAATCTCTGATCAAGCATCAATGATCTCTTTTCTTTTGGTTAAAAACTGAACTACGGGATAAGCAAATGTTGTCTAAATACAAGTGTATTCTTACTTGGATCTAGGTGTTTTTTGTTTATTTCTTCCAGATCTGTGCAGTAATTCAATGTGCAACTTTACTTCTGTACAGGAGCTTTCTGTAAAAAAAGACCACACACTGCTGTTCATTTTACTTGTGCAGGGTGACTGGTCTTGTCTCCTCCCCCTCTTATAGTTCTCTGCAGGCAGCTTGTAGTAGCTAGAGCCTGCTGGGACCCTCCCACAGCTCTGCTTACAGCACACAGTGATGATGTCACTGCTACTTATACATGCTAATAACTTGGTTTGCAAAGGAATTTGGTGCACACAATTTGTGGTGGTTGAGGAATGCATTTAAATGGAAATAAATATATACCGTATATATTCGAGTAAAAGCCGAGATTTTCAGCCCTTTTTTTGGGGCTGAAAGTCCCCCCCCCCCCCCCTCGGCTTATACTCGAGTCAGCAGAAATTTTTACATTGAAAATAGTACCTGTAAAGACGTTGCGGCTGCGGCGTCCATCGTTCGAATTCCGCGGTCTCTTCCTGTTCCTTCAGTGATAGGCGATTCTCATCAGACACTCTCCGCCTATCACGATCATTCTCTCATCCTCAGTTTCCCAGCTGACGTCTGTGATTGGCGGAACACCCAACACAGTGTCTGCTGGGAAACTGAGGATGAGAGAATGATCGTGATAGGCGATTCTCATCAGACACTCTCCGCCAGGGCCGGACTTACCATTGGGCTTGACTGGGCTCAAGCCCATGGGCCTCGCCTAATAGGGGGACCCGCTCTGTCCATGTAGATAAACTGTCTTCCTTTGGCATTTTTTTTTTTTTAGCCTGAACACATCCGGCGCGCTGGGGCTGCTTCTGTCTCTGTTTTTCTCCTCCGAGTCCCCTCTCACTACTGCTCTGCTGAGCTGAGCCAGGAGTGACATGTCTCTGCTGTCTGCACGATCATCAGATGCCCGTCTCACTCACACACAGCAGAGCGAAGCTGTCTCCTCCCCCAGCTCTGTATACACACAAGAGGAGGGGGAGCAGCAGGAACATGCGCTGATTTCAGGTCTGTAAAAATGTTTTCTATGCTTTGTAGATGGACAGGGAGGAGGTGGAGAGTGTGGCTGGGATTGGGATGGAGAAAACTAAAACGATGTACACTTGGTGGAGTGATTGGGGGGTTAGGAGGATATGTGCTTTGGTATGAGAAAGGACAAATGCCAGAAGTCAGTGTGGGATTCATTTGAAACATGACAGCCCCTTCCAGCACTAACCTCCTTTCCCCCCAGCATATTTCCCCCCCCCCTTTCCAGCACTAACCTCCTCTCCCCCCCAGCATATTTCCACCCCCCCTTCCAGCACTAACCTCCTCTCCCCCCCAGCATATTTCCACCTCCCCCCCTTTCCAGCACTAACCTCCTCTCCCCCCAGCATATTTTCACCCCCCCTTCCAGCACTAACCTCCTCTCCCCCCAGCATATTTCCACCCCCTCCTTCCAGCACTAACCTCCTCTCCCCCCAGCATATTTCCACCCCCCCTTCCAGCACTAACCTCCTCTCTCCCCAGCATATTTCCACCCCCCCTTCATGCACTAACCTCCTCTCCCCCCAGCATATTTCCACCCCCTCCTTCCAGCACTAACCTCCTCTCCCCCCAGCATATTTCCACCCCCCCTTCCAGCACTAACCTCCTCTCTCCCCAGCATATTTCCACCCCCCCTTCCAGCACTAACCTCCTCTCCCCCCAGCATATTTCCACCCCCTTCCAGCACTAACCTCCTCTCCCCCCAGCATATTTCCACCCCCCCCCCTTCCAGCACTAACCTCCTTTCCCCACAGCATATTTCCACCCCCCCCTTCCAGCACTAACCTCCTCTCTCCCCAGCATATTTCCACCCCCCCTTCCAGCACTAACCTCCTCTCCCCCCCAGCATATTTCCACCTCCCCCCCTTTCCAGCACTAACCTCCTCTCCCCCCAGCATATTTCCACCCCCCCTTCCAGCACTAACCTCCTCTCCCCCCAGCATATTTCCACCCCCTCCTTCCAGCACTAACCTCCTCTCCCCCCAGCATATTTCCACCCCCCTTCCAGCACTAACCTCCTCTCTCCCCAGCATATTTCCACCCCCCCTTCCAGCACTAACCTCCTCTCTCCCCAGCATATTTCCACCCCCCCTTCCAGCACTAACCTCCTCTCCCCCCAGCATATTTCCACCCCCCTTCCAGCACTAACCTCCTCTCCCCCCAGCATATTTCCACCCCCTCTCCCTTCCAACACTAACCTCCTCTCTCCCCAGCATATTTCCACCCCCCCCCCCTTCCAGCACTAACCTCCTTTCCCCACAGCATATTTCCACTCCCCCTTCCAGCACTAACCTCCTCTCCCCGCAGCATATTTCCATCCCCCCCCCCCCTTCCAGCACTAACCTCCTCTCCCCCCAGCATATTTCCACCCCCACTTCCAGCACTAACCTCCTCTCCCCCCAGCATATTTCCACCCCCCCCTTCCAGCACTAACCTCCTCTCCCCCCAGCATATTTCCACCCCCCCTTCCAGCACTAACCTCCTCTCCCCCAGCATATTTCCACCCCCCCTTCCAGCACTAACCTACTCTCCCCCCAGCATATTTCCACCCCCCCTTCCAGCACTAACCTCCTCTCCCCCCAGCATATTTCCACCCCCCCCCTTCCAGCACTAACCTCCTTTCCCCCCAGCATATTTCCACCCCCCCTTCCAGCACTAACCTCCTCTCCCCCCAGCATATTTCCACCCCCCCCTTCCAGCACTAACCTCCTCTCCCCCCAGCATATTTCCACCCCCCCTTCCAGCACTAACCTCCTCTCCCCCCAGCATATTTCCACCCCCCCCCTTCCAGCACTAACCTCCTCTCTCCCCAGCATATTTCCACCCCCCCTTCCAGCACTAACCTCCTTTCCCCCCAGCATATTTCCACCCCCCCTTCCAGCACTAACCTCCTCTCCCCCCAGCATATTTCCACCCCCCTTCCAGCACTAACCTCCTCTCCCCCCAGCATATTTCCACCCCCCCTCCCTTCCAACACTAACCTCCTCTCTCCCCAGCATATTTCCACCCACCCCTTCCAGCACTAACCTCCTTTCCCCACAGCATATTTCCACCCCCCCTTCCAGCACTAACCTCCTCTCCCCGCAGCATATTTCCATTCCCCCCCTTCCAGCACTATAACTCCTCTCCCCCCAGCATATTTCCACCCCCACTTCCAGCACTAACCTCCTCTCCCCCCAGCATATCCACCCCCCCTTCATGCACTAACCTCCTCTCCCCCCAGCATATTTCCACCCCCCCTTCCAGCACTAACCTCCTTTCCCCCCAGCATATTTCCACACCCCCCTTCCAGCACTAACCTCCTCTCCCCCAGCATATTTCCACCCCCCCCCTTCCAGCACTAACCTCCTCTCCCCCCAGCATATTTTCCACACCCCCTTCCAGCACTAACCTCCTCTCCCCCCAGCATATTTCCACCCCCCCTTCCAGCACTAACCTCCTTTCCCCCCAGCATATTTCCACCCCCCCTTCCAGCACTAACCTCCTCTCCCCCCCCAGCATATTTCCATCCCCCCCTTCCAGCACTAACCTCCTCTCCCCCCAGCATATTTCCACCCCCCCCTTCCAGCACTAACCTCCTCTCCCCCCAGCATATTTCCACCCCCCCTTCCAGCACTAACCTCCTCTCCCCCCAGCATATTTCCACCCCCCCCTTCCAGCACTAACCTCCTCTCTCCCCAGCATATTTCCACCCCCCCTTCCAGCACTAACCTCCTTTCCCCCCAGCATATTTCCACCCCCCCTTTCCAGCACTAACCTCCTCTCCCCCCAGCATATTCCCCCCCCCCCCCTCCAGCACTAACCTCCTCTCCCCCCAGCATATTTCCACCCCCCCTTCCAGCACTAACCTCCTCTCTCCCAGCACATTTCCACCCCCCCCTTCCAGCACTAACCTTTCCCCCAGCATATTCCCCCCCCTTCCAGCACTAACCTCCTCTCCCCCCAGCATGTTTCCACCCCCCCCTTCCAGCACTAACCTCCTCTCCCCCCAGCATATTTCCACCCCCCTTCCAGCACTAACCTCCTCTCCCCCCAGCATATTTCCACCCCCCCTTCCAGCACTAACCTCCTTTCCCCCAACATATTTCCACCCCCCTTCCAGCACTAACCTCCTCTCCCCCCAGCATATTTCCACCCCCCCTTCCAGCACTAACCTCCTCTCCCCCCAGCATATTTCCACCCCCCCTTCCAGCACTAACCTCCTCTCTCCCCAGCATATTTCCACCCCCCCTTCCAGCACTAACCTCCTTTCCCCCCAGCATATTTCCACCCCCCCTTTCCAGCACTAACCTCCTCTCCCCCCAGCATATCCCCCCCCTTCCAGCACTAACCTCCTCTCCCCCCAGCATATTTCCACCCCCCCTTCCAGCACTAACCTCCTCTCTCCCAGCACATTTCCACCCCCCCTTCCAGCACTAACCTTTCCCCCAGCATATTTCCCCCCCCCTTCCAGCACTAACCTCCTCTCCCCCCAGCATATTTCCACCCCCCCTTCCAGCACTAACCTCCTCTCCCCCCAGCATATTTCCACCCCCCCTTCCAGCACTAACCTCCTCTCCCTCCAGCATATTTCCACCCCCCCTTCCAGCACTAACCTCCTTTCCCCCCAACATATTTCCACCCCCCCTTCCAGCACTAACCTCCTCTCCCCCCAGCATATTTCCACCCCCCCTTCCAGCACTAACCTCCTCTCCCCCCCAGCATATTTCCACCCCCCCCTTCCAGCACTAACCTCTCCCCCAGCACATTTCCACCCCTCCCCCTTCCAGCACTAACCTCCTTTCCCCCAGCACATTTCCAACCCCCTCCCTTTCCAGCAATAGCCCCCCTCCCCCAGCACATATCCAAC